>CM057811.1:37914763-38607263 GCA_030067965.1 Latrodectus elegans | reverse complement strand
GGAAAGTGAACTTATGATTTCCTATGTTAACTATGTTTGATAAATTTAAAATCATTTTTCTCTGTAGCACTATTTTAAGTGCAGCCTGAAATACTTTTCAATGTTATTGTTATCCAATTTCATAATTCTGACTAGATATAAAGAAGAATTTTTGTTAAAATATGGAAATAGGAAGAGAAATTTATAAAACTGTGCATTCAAGGTTTGTAACTAATGACGTTGGATATATAACAATCTATAATGATCTAAGTTTGCTTTCAGTTTAATCGCACTTCATTGACTGATATTAAAAATATAGAAATGTTTAAAACAAAATTTACACTATTCAATTCAATCTTGACGAAAGAAAATAAACTATCATATTCTATATTATACCAGATTTTTCTTCAGAGACTTTATATTGTTCTTTTTAGTTTAAGATCATTCCATCAGGACAAGGAAGTTTCTACTGAAATATTTATCACAGCACACACCATACGTATAAGTGCTTTGTGTTTACAGCTGAGTTTTATCATAAACTTATGGGTTCATTAACATTCAACGACGATTTTTGGATCGATATTTAAATTAAAAGAAATATAATGTTGTTAATATTTTGGTATAATGAACTCGAATTTTTTAACAGGAATTAGCATGCTTATTGTATTTTAATTCCATGCCATGCAAGTTATATTCCCCATGGATGTTTCTCCTGAGTCTGTATCTCGTTCTCCTTTACATATATCTAGTTATAGTATTTCTCCCGTGACCGGTAGAGTTTTAACGCCTTTTTAATTTAGGATTAAGTTAAAATTAAACTATAACATTTGACTTTTCTTTGAACTTTTCTTTTTCTACTTTAACTCAGCTCACTCTTTTCATCCATTCGGAAATGCATGCATATTTAATTAATACCAATTAACAGAAAAATTAGGACTGAAGTCAAATATATAATTACTTTACTGAATGTTTAATGTAATCAGATAATGTATTAAATAACACTTACATTAGTGTAAGTGTTTGTGGCAAATTCATCGCCTAATTCTTAACAGTACCGAAAGAATACTCTAATATTTTACAGATAACAGTTAGTTTCTAATCTATGTAATATTTTTCATATATTACAAGACTTTTAACCTACAAATCAAACATTACTTGAATGTGATCATTCACTTTTTAATTGAATTATTACATTACATATTTGTTATGATTAATTTAATAATATAATATACAACCACTGTTTCGATAGAAAATAAATTATGGATTAGCTTGTTGTTTTTGTTTAACCTTAAGAATACTCATATACTTATTTAGTAATACATATTTATTTTGCAATGGAAAATATTATCATCATTGCAAAATAATTGTGTAAAATGTTTGATTCCGATAAAATTAAATATTTTACTTGTTATAAAAATATATATATATATATTACTTTTAAAATTAAATTATAGAATAATTTACATAATTAAAATCTCAAATCATTTTTCACTTAATATTGTACACCTGTGAGAAATGATTTTAAATTAGGGGTGAGGATTTTGAGATCCCTTTTATATCTTTATTACTATTAAATTAAATAATTTTTTAAAAAAATAACAAAATCATTATCTACTTCGAATTCTAAGTGGAAAATTTCTTTGCAATATAATAAATAATATTACTTCAGAGAGGTAGTTTAAAGTAGCATTATAAAATTTTCTTTATTTGATCTAGAGAAAAAACATTACTAGATATGACTGTTAAAAAAATTTTACTATGAGAAAAAGAAAAATTATTGCAGACTTTTCAATCATTTCTAATACTGTAACCACACAAAGAAATATTTTTCTATACTCCTTCTAAAGAAAACTAATGACTAATATTTCAACTAACTTTTTAATTTGAAATTTCCCATATGATAAAAAAATGTATTACTTACTACTTACTAAATAAAATACGAAATAGTTTCCGCAAAAGTTCCTCTAAGTGATAGAATTCAATATATCATTTTAAATGCTTGTATAACTATATCGGATAACTTTTTGTTTACAACTTGTGATCCTGATAATTTTAAATTGAGACTAAAAATTTAAATAATTATAATATATTTCATATTAAAAAAAATAATTTTGAGATGTAACTTATACACTGTATACATCAAAGATGCTTAATAAAACCATTTATAGGGAAGTAGAATTTTTGGTTACAAAATAGATTCAATAGACTAATAATTATGATATTATGATTCATGATATTAAAGCACTTAATATTAGTTTCTTATTTATTTCCCTAGTTACTTTCACAAAATATCTTAAACTTTTAATTTTTAAAGTTAAATAAAAAAAATTCTAGAATTAAGTATTTTAGAAATAATGCAAAACAAGATTTCTTACAAACAATGTATTTAAGCATATATAGTATATAGTCGAATTTATAGAATATAATATTTATATTTACTTAAAATACTTTATTGTGTGTGTGTACTTATACAGTGATAATTGCTTAATATTTATAAAAATATTTACTCAAAATGAGCTGTCGAGTGTCTTAATATTTTAATGTTATCTTTTTAATATAATTACAGTAATTTTTGCTTATTTTTTTGTATATAAAAAATGATAAAATATTTAATTTCCTCTCCAATCATTAATTTATGTTATCCTTTATCTTATCTGTTGGCTTTTTTTTATACCTTATTAACTCCTTAGTTCATTCTCATTAATACAAAGTAAAATATTTTGACCATTTTTGTTTTATTATGTTTTTGGTTTCCTAACATTTTAAATTATTAATACAAATTTTCTATTATATACATTATTATATGAATTTTCAATACATTTCTTTACAAAATCTTAAACAATTTCAATAAATATGTTATTAATTAAACATGATACAATAGATCCTATTTTAGATTCTTCAATTAGCATTTGAATGGTACGAAAATATTATTGAAAGTGACATATGAAATTTTAAGAAGAGAAATAGGCTCCGATAACAATCAACAATTTATAAATGAGACATTCAATTTTCTTTTTGAGTATATTGTTTTCAAGAAGAGGAATATTAAAAAATAGGATAAATTGTCAATGGTATCGTAATTAAACATAAATATCAGTTTATTTATAATAATGAAATTTTATTTTGTTCAAGTTACTCATAATTTGACATGAGTACGATTATGATATAAAATGCCTTTTTTAAAGTAAAAAATTATATTATTTACATAGGATTAGAATGCGGGTTCACGTTAATTTTTAGCACCAAATTTTAAAATAAATGATTGTGCTTGAGAAATTTCCTCTTAAAAGTTCAAAAATTTATAAAATTTTAAAGTTTCAAATTATGAAATTTACATAACTGTGTAAATATATATTGTTATGTATATAAAATATAAAATAATTTTGGAATTTGTGAATAAATATATTAAAAATTTATAAAATGAAATCTTAAAGAGAAAAATGTTACTTATTACTTAAAATATTTGGGAATTAAAAAATTAATGAAACAATACTATAAATAATATAAAGATATTAAACAGTAAATAAATTAAAAGAAAAGACAAAATCAATAATATAATAATATTTTAAAATTTACCAAAGTGATCTCTGTTATTTAAAGAAATCCACATTATGCCAATTCAACAGTTGTTAGAATATAAGCTTCAGAGTAAATATCAAAAATCCTATTTCTATTTCATAAATCATGGGAATTGTTTTCTAGGCTCATAAAATCATAATAAATAGGGATAGCAGATAGAAAGAAATACAATAGTTTCTAAATTTTAAAAAAATGAAATAAAAATAAATTGGATGTTACATAATATAAAATAAAAGTAACTTACAATATACATATATATATATATATATATATATATATATATATATATATATATATATATATATATATATATATATATATATATATATATATATATATATATATATACATATATATATATATATATATGCAGTATACATTACATTTATTTATATAACGTTTATATAATAAGTTTAATTCTTTTCAGAACAAAAATATTTTTGGGAAATTTTATTCAACAAACTTTTCTTTTCAGAAAAAGATTTTAGTCTACGTTAAAAAAAAAACTATTTTAAAAAATAGGATATATGTTTGTATGAAATATTTTTATCAACAGCTTTTCTGAAGAAAATATATTTGCCATCCTGTATGATAAATTGTTGTATATGCAATATATTTCTATAGGGAAAAATTCTTTTTTCTTCTTGAAAATATTTTTCATTATATTAAGTAAGGTAAGTTTAAATCTATCTTACAAGAGCTGTTCAGAGAAAAACATCAAAATTAAGTACGTGTGTAATAAATATACATGAATCTTTGTGCATAAATCTATATATATTGTAAATGCATAAAATATATAGACGTATATTATACAATATATTCATCAATATCTTAAAAAGCAGCTCTGCATTTCTTTGAAAGTCTTCAAAAAGAAAATAGTATTTATAATAAATTTCCATTTTATATAATTTATTTTTTATCTAGTAATATGAACACTATTTTTAACTGTTTACATTTACTCTATTTTTCCAATTTTAATCTTTTTCATTGAAGGTTTGGGATAATTCCATTGACTGAAATTTTTTTCATTTGCTACAAAAACTGCTTAATATCCTCTCAAGAATTTAAACTTTTTGGGCTCATAGCATATTTACATGCATCAATTAAGATTTTTGCATTAAAGAATCAAACATCAAAAATAGTTCCTATTCGCTAAGCATCCAATAATCAAGTATCTATTTTCGCAATACGTTTCTAAATAAGAAACTTGTTTCTGTATAAATCACATGTTAAATTCTCTATTAAAATAATAATGATGATATTTTTTTGTTTTTAATTGTATCTTAACATTTTCTATTTCCTAAACACAATTTGAGAACTATAAAATGCACAAGTTAATTTGCAATTTTCAGTAAAAACTGTTCTTCAATGTCAAATAAAATCGCTAACTTTAACATTTGGTACAATTGTTTTTAAGTACTTTCATTTCCCAACGTTGAATAGATTGTTATTAATTGGGTTGGTAAAAAAGTAATTACAATTTGCATCAGTATAAGAATTGTTTTGCTATTCTTTTGTAAATGTATTTTTTTTTTTTTTTTTTTTGAGATTTTGTAATTGATACTTTTAGGTTTCTATAGAAAAAAATTCCACGTAATTTTCTTCACTCTGTCAATTTATATTCACTTTTAATATAAAGTGCAAAAATAAAATTTTTTGACACATTTCACTTTTTTATTTTTATGAAGACAAGAAAGTGGTTGAAACTCATTGGAGTCAGATGACGTTTATGGTGTTGATTGTTTAACAGGATGCATGAATCAGAATCAGTTTTAAAAAAAAATTTCTAGAGATTTAGCACTGAAAAATAACCAATGCTCTGGTCAACCATCTGAAATTGATGATGACAAAATGAAAGTCATAATTGAATCCAATCGTCATATAACTATCTGTGCGAGAGACTGCAAAGCAGTTAAATGTACCACATACAAAATCCTATAAGACGTCTTGGACTTCTTAAGAAGCTTGATATTTGTGTTCCTCACGATTTACCTAACATCACGATTCCATATTTGTGATCCGCACTTCAAATGTAAGGCAATCGACCAAGTTTGGAAAAGAATTATCATTGGCAATGAATACTGGATAGTCTCTAATAATAAATGATAAAGATCATTGTTCGTGCATGAGGAATCAGTACAAACCTTAATAAAATTTAAGTTGCATCAAGAAAAGATCATGCTATCAATTTGGTGATATTGTGTATTTTCAGCTACTTTTAAGCAACAGAGAGATCAACTCAGCTGTTTACTGATAACAAGTAATAAAATTAGAGGAAGAAATCTAAATCATATTGAGAATAAATATGAAAATATTGTGAAAATATATATGAAAATATTGTGAAAATATATATGAAAATAAATCATATTTAGACCATTTACATCCATAATCAATATAACTTTAATATCATTAAATAATATTAACAGGGACATGTTAACAAACAACATAAAAATGCATAAAACATTCAAATATGTATTTAAGCATCAATTTGATAAATGAATATTGATAATTTAATGTGTATGTTTCGTGAAAATTGCTTTCCTTTCTTGTAATTTCCTACGTTATAATTTAAATTTAAGTAATGTTTTAGGTGATTATATCAATTAATTTATTACATTTAAAGAAATATACTCTAGATTTTCTTACATGACGTAAATAGTAATACAGGGTTTTCAATAAAGTTATATTTAGTTAAAAGCATGTTTGCTGCAAGAAAAAGAATAATAAAACATTGAAGTGTGTAAATAAATTTATAATTAAAATGAATTTTGAAATATATTTTGATTAAATGTTGTTTATTTACTATATAAATTTATCGATCTATAGGAAATATATATTTGTATAGGTTTATATTGCAACACATTAAATTTGTAAATGTTTAAAATGTATCATTATCATTTTCATTTTCTCTTTGCATTTTGAATATATCCTATTTGTAAGCAATTTTGGATTTCCTTGTAATTGCTGAATTGTTAAGAATATTTGTAGTAGAATAATATAGTTAAATTTCTCAATGACATAAAATTAAGAATGTTTATTTTTTCGATTTGCAAATATATTTCTACAATTAAATAAATTCTGGCGATACCTAAATTTTTCAATATATTTCCTTTATATATCTTCAATAAATATCTAAACACAAGAAAGGTATATAATTTTTAAAAATCATAAAAGTTATTTGGAATAAAGGAGCACGATATACAATATCATAATATCAAACGTGTGTCACTGGCTTTCTATTAATATATATACTATTATATTAATAGAAAAGAAATGAAGCAAATGACTCGAAGGATGTATCAAGCATCATTATTAAAAAATGTTAAGTATAAAAAACTTTATATAAAACAATAATTGAATGCAATTTTGATTTTGCAGCTATTAATATAAAAATGGATAACTACAGTTCTTATATCAGCTATTAATTTTATATTAATTCTTTTATATTAAAATCGAAACCCTTATGAAAAATATTATATGAGAGCTAGGCAATTGTGATAACAAAAACTTACATTTAAATTAATGGAGAGAAATTTTATGATGTTATAAATAATATAGTCATATGAAGTTATACAACATAAGCTAATAGTAATAAAAATTATGATAAAAATAAATTTTTATATAAATTTAATAATAAAACTCAAAAGTTATGGAAATAAAATTTAAAACTATAATCACATAAAAAGCAAAATCGGATATAATAACTTTAAAATTAAGTTATTAGGCAGTAAATTAGTTTAATAATATAATAATACCATTAATGCATTTAAAAAAAATAATAAAAGCATAATTAGTATACACGTCACATGACATAGACAATTTTTCATTGATTATCATTGTAGCATTACACTTTTTTATTCTTGTTTAAAGTTAAAAATAAATTATTTATTAAAATAATTCTCAACTTAAATTGTAACATTAGATTGAATGTCGTTTGCACAAATGAAAAACATTAAAAGAATTTAAAATTCTGAAATAAAAATTCATACATGAATTAATTGATACTATAAAAAGACAATATTAAAGCTCATTTTTTTTATAAGCAATTTTAAATATTGCATTAGTTCTTCGCAGTTTATAGCTCTCCCCAAATAAACTTGCACATATTACAAAAGAAAATTACTCATCTTATTAGCTGGGAGATAAGCTCTTATTTAGCAAACGATTTTTTGGAATATTAAAATATTATCAAGCCTGTAATCTACGGGCTCATCGTCTAAATTATTTAACGGGTCGTAAAGTTATTATTAAAATTTACGGTTGTGACTAAAAGAAAAATCTGCGGGAAAAATGGGAGGAGAAGAGATTCCTGTGTTTTTTTATTCTTTCAATAAGATTAGAGAGCTCTTGAGCTCTATTTTTTTATCTCAAATTTTAATAAAAAAAATTATTTGAGATAAAGGCGTTGAAATGAAAAAAATAAGCTGTTGAGAATATTTATAGTCTTCTGTTTTTAATAAAGTAAAAGTAAAAACAATTTATTAGTTCATAAATAAAACGAGGAAAAGTTTCCTTTTTAATTCACATCACGACCATTTAATATACGAAAAAGTGACAGGAAGTATATTTTTTTATGATAAAAGCAATTATACTAAAGGGAGCAGTGCGTGATATGAAGAATGATTTAAGATTATATTCTTTTGCCGTTAATAATATTTCACATTTTAAAATCTAATATTTACAAATTTATTATTAAATAAATAAGAAATCAAAAGTTTTTTAAGAATCATAACAGTAAATATTCTAGCTTAGTTCGAATAATATTAAGTATATTATATTAGAATAAAGCAACAAAATTTTCGTTGTAAATTATTTTAACAAAATTAAAAATTTCAAAATTATGTCATTGAAATTTTAAACAATTTATTACTGGTATTTCGTAAAAATTTAGGAGCCACAAAAATAATAGATTTTTAGAAAAACAAGATTTTTTTCTGTAAAAGTTATCAAAATGAAAATTTATATTTTGGCGGCATGATATAAATTAATTATGTGATAATAAATATATTTTAAAATTATTATAGACAGTTTATTAGCGGTTCACTGAAATGTTTATTATCTGATATTTAATATATTTTAAATTATTATATAAAATATCTACTTTACGTTGTAATTATCTACTTCAGTTCACATATATAATTATCTAATTCACGTTGCCCAAATGGGTCTTAGTTCACTTAATTTTCATTAATAACTTCTCGACTTTGTAGAATTTTATATTCTTTTATTTATTTGAGATTTTTTTGTATTTTCCATAATTTAATTTTAAGTTAATTAATATTTGAGACAAGAAATTCATGTTTTGTAAGATACTTCCTTTCCCATTTCTTTATTAATTAAAATTAAGTTTATAGATATTATATGAAGATGCTATTAAAGTTTTAACTTTAATATTAAAAAAATATTTTTATCAATATTAATGTGAAAATTTTGAAATTTTATTGGGTTTCTTTTATGTTTATTTCTAACTATATTTTTATATATATAATATAAAAATATTTCTAACTTTTTATCTTTGATAATACATTTTAAATCTTTTTGCAAAATACAATAAAAATTCATTTAAATTTTCTTATTTATGTTTTTAATGGAAAACTTATATCACTAATAATGTTTAATATAAACATTATTTTTCTTATTAAATTGAATTGGCGATTTTTTCATACAAAGTTGGACACTTAATTTCCTTTCGTATTCTAATTCTTTTTAAATCATTCTTCATAGTTAAAGTATTAAATTACTAAATTTTTCTGTCTTTTAAAATGTGTCTAGTAAATTTTATCTGGAACTCATTATAAACATACTATAAATGAATACATTGAAAAAACATGCAAGTTGCTCTAAAATTACTTAAAAGAAATTTGACAGTAAGGTAAAGCAATGAGATACAAATATTTTTATTAAAAGGTAATTGTAAGAATTAAAAAGCTTAGTGATTAAATCTTATAGACATAGTATTAGAATCCCCTTTTGTCTAACTTCAATTCAAAGAAATATGTGTTTTACATTCTTATTGCATAAATTTTAATTATTATCATGGACGCTTAAAATACTATCGTTGCATTTTCATCTGAACTCATGGTAATTTATCTTAATTGATTACAACTTGCAAGATCGTAAAATTTGTTTCACTAAAGGTGTTCATTTTAATGAAAGATTCATTGCCTTAAAACAATTATACAAATTTGTTGTTGGCATATCCTCTTTAAATATCTGACATTTGTCAGATCAACTCCATTAAATTGTTGACAGTTGGAAAGTCAATGACAAGCAGGGGATTTGAGGATAAATCCTCCCGGGAAAAGCGTGACGCAATCCAGAATATGCTTTAATGATGCTGAATGGGGTCACAGCACTTTTTACAAATAAGATAAATTTTTGTACCACTTCCAAACAATAAACATTTTAGATGTACACTTGCGAATTTTGCCAGAGCAGTCTGAGAGTTTCTGTCACATTTTGTTACTAGAAGAGTTCAAGGGGATGTTCAAGAGTACCATTGGTGTGTTGGTGGAATTTGTTAGATTGAATGAAGTCCAGATTTTTCAGGAACTTTACTCTAAGTAAAGTTCCTGATATGTAAGTGATGAACCAGTGGGTGTATCTTCCTCATTGCCTTCTTTGGCCATTCTATCTGTGATCTCATTGCCAGTTATATTTACATGATTTAACAAAGTAAAGCTTATTAATGCAATTAACTACAATTAATTTCTTTGTGAACAGAACTAAGTCCTTAGAATAATAAAATTTTATGATTTTAAATTAAGCGCATTCAGTCTTTTATTAATCCTTATAATATGTTTTTATTTTATCCAAAGCACCACAAATGAAAATTAATATGACATTGTCAATTTCAAATGCTGATGTACAGCAAAATAACTGCTTCCTAATATGAAAAAAAATCCAATTAATATTCATTACTTTGCTTAAAATCTGCTTGACATGTTTCAACATGCCTTGATTCTTATAAACATTGCAAAATTGATTCAAAACAAAATAATTTACAATAAGTAAAATTTCATTGTTGTACAATAATTATATAATTCTTATATTTAAAAAACAATTTAAATCCATTTTCATGTGTTACCTTTTAAGTTAAAGCTATTTATTTTAATGTGCAATGTTAAATATCAAAAGAATACTTTCATGAAATATATATATTTCTTTTATGTAGGTATTATTTTGATATTTACTTTTATATTTTGACAAGAATTTAAAGTAAAAGATTTATTTACAAAATTAACGTAAACATTTAGATAATTTGTCAACATTTAGAAGGTAATATTCCTCAAATTTTAAATCTAAATTTAATGAATATTGTTTTCAAAGGTTTAAGGATTTTCATATCCATAAATAGAGGTTTTGCATATAATATGGCAAATACTTTTTATGAACATATAGAGAAGAAACATCAGGGTTATCTCAAGATAACGTCAACAGAAATTCAAATTATTGCATCCATTACAATTCTTAAACGTGAATCCACAAAAATGATTGATTACAATAAACGAATCTAACAACTTGTAACTATACACATTTCATCTACCTTTCTGAATTTATGACTTATTTTCAAAGCATTACATCTTGGAAATAAACGAAATTTTTCGCGCTTTATTTCAGATTTATAAATTGTAATAATAACTTTAATTCAGATATAATAAATTATTCAAAATATTAAAATGCATTAAAAGGAGAATGTATGATTTATATTCTATTACATAGGGGTAAAGTCAGTTTAATGAAAAATTTATGTCAAGTTGGGTTAGTGGGTGTATATATATATATATATATATATATATATATATATATATATATATATATATATATATATATATATATATATATATATATATATATATATATATATATATATATATATATATATATATATATATATATACACCCACTAACCCAACTATACACATTTCATCTACTTTTCTGAATTTATGACTTATTTTCAAAGCATTATATGTGTGTTTGTGTGTGTGTGTGTGTGTGTGTGTGTGTGTGTGTGTGTGTGTGTGTGTGTGTGTGTGTGTGTGTGTGTGTGTGTGTGTGTGTGTGTGTGTGTGTGTGTGTGTGTGTGTGTGTGTGTGTGTGTGTGTGTGTGTGTGTGTGTGTGTGTGTGTGTGTGTGTGTGTGTGTGTGTACAGTGATGGCCAAAATTGTGGAAATTTTTGGAAATTTTTATGTCTTTGAACTTTGTATGCTTATTGAAAATGTTACGTTCCGCAAAATGCAAACTTCTATATAGCATTTTAAAGAGCATTTATTACTGAATTCAATACAAAACACAAAATTCAGTTATTTGCAATACAAAAAAGTTATATGTACTTTAATATAAATAAAACACACAGTTATGGAGTGGTTTGTAATGTCTAGCTTTCCTGGCTATCACTGTTCTTGTTCTGAGAACCAATCAAATATTAGTAACTGCCAGTAGAAGCTGACTCATGTTTACACTTGAAACAATTCATGGTTTTGCTTTATTCTGTAGACGGAGGACCTGTTTCTTATACACTGCGATTACAAGTAGAATTTTTTTTTAATTTTTTAATATTCAGTCAAGAAGCAATGACATCAAATAAAAGAGTAGATTGGACACCTAGAAAAAGATGCAATATTATTGTGTTACGAGAAAGTGGTCTTTCCTGTGCTGAAATTGCAAGAAAGGTGGGTGGTTCAGTGACTACATCTGGAGTCCGAAAGTTTTGTTTACGATATCAGGAGACAAATTGAATAAACAACAAAGAAGAAAAAGGCCGAAAAAGGTGCATCACATCTATTAATGGCTGAAGAATAAAAAGACTATGTCTCCAATATAGAAAAATGTCATCAGCGGTCATCAGAAGTGATCTGAATGATGATTTGTTTATATCAGTTCAAGAACAATCAGGAGAAGATTAACAGATGCTGGACTGAGAGGTAGAATTCCACAAAAAAAGCCTTATCTTAATTTTCAGCAACGAAAAAAAGACTACAGTAAGCAAAGGAATACATTAATTAGACAGATGATCAGTGTTCACAAGTTATATGGAGTGATGAAACTAAGCTATCGTTATTCGGTAGTGATGGGCAAAAATATGTAAGACATAGAACAGGAGAAGAGCTACATCCTGACTACATTCGAGCAACTGTGAATAATCCAGTTAGTGTTATGATTTGTTCATGCATGTCAGCATATGGTATTGGTCGCCTTCATATCATCGATGGGACACTAAATGCCAGAAAATACATTGACACTATACTAGAACCAAAACTTCTACCTTCAATCAGAAATATCTTTCCCAACAATGCTTCGTTTATTTTTAAGTTAGGATTCTGCTCCTTTCAACATGGTCAAATTATCAAAAAAGTGGTTTCGTACAAAGAGCATTAAATTGTTGTCATGGCCAGGAAACAGTCCTGACCTCAATCCTATCGAAAATCTGTGGCGCCGTTTGAAAACTCTTGTCCAAATAAGGCGCCCATCAAATTAAAGGGAAGTAATTTAGGCTATAATTGTTTTTTGGCATCATGTAAATCATATAATAAGGAAAGAAGAGCTTAAAACTCTTGTCTGCTCAATGAAACGTCGATGTGAAGCTGTAATCAAAAATAAAGGGTACAGTACCGATAACTAACTGCTAACTAAGTACCGGTAACTAACTGCAATCATCATTATCTAATGTATATAAATAACTATTATCGTTTAGCTTTTTTTGTATTGCAAATAATTGAGTTTTTCGTGTTTTGTATTGAATTCAGTAATACATTCTCTTTAAAATGATATATACAAGTTTGCATTTTGTGAAACGTAACGCTTTCTATAAGTATACAAAGTTCAAAAACATAAAAATATCCTAAGTGTCCACAATTTTGGCCACCACTGAAAATATATATATATATATGTTTTTTAAAGTATCTATAGAAAACTTTAAATACTATACATGCGTTAAATTTAAGCTCTCTCTGAAGCAAACATATATGGGTTTTTGAAAGAAAAAAAAAGGGGGGTTTTGTGCTTGTTTTATATTGACAAGAAAAAACACACATTCGAAAGAGGTATAGGAATTCATTTTGAAATATTTAAAGAATATTGATAATTCATAAAAACAGTTTTATGTGCTTTTGTCTCACTCTATGTTAACAAATATTTCGTTTTATAAGCCGTGACTGTTAATTATTCAAGCTGGAAAACTTTTTAAACTTAAAATAACTTTGAGTACTTTTGTTTTAAATTATGCTTAACGAAAAATAAAACTATATAAATTAGTAATGGAAAATAATTTATTAAAGGTTTAAAAAATAAGGATAAGCAATTCTTCACTCTAAACATTGAATAAGCAACACTTTCATGCACCCTCATCTGTGGCGAAGGATGCATTAAAATATTTTATAATTTGTAAACATAATAACTATTATTTATACATCCTAAAATTAAGATTAAGATTTGTTTTAATCTTTTTTTATCTAGTTTAATAGCAAACATATTTGATTTCCTAAATGGTGTATTTGCACTTCAAAATTTTCTATTTTAAGTAAAATTAATAACTTTTAAACTAATTTTTGATAATATTTTTGAAAGAGTGATATTAAAAAATGATTTCTAAACATTAAATGATAAAAAAATAGTAGTAATATTATATAAATTCAATCAGATTAGAAATAAAAGTATTAATTAAAGTAGGGAAACTACATTCATTAGAAATTTTATCTCTTACAGTTATAGAAGTATAACTTAATCAAATATTTTTGATGAGTTTAGCTGATCGAAGGGGATTTAAATAAAAGCCTTGTTCCCTAATAAAAATGACAAATAAAGACATTATATTTCTTTTCCAGTAAAGAAAAGATTTTTGTTCAATTAATAAGTAATGATTTTCCAAAAATATAAATTTTTTTAATAAATATTATTATTAATAAAAAAGAAATAATCAAAAAAGAAATATTACTTGTAGTGATATATGTTACACATATTGAGTATTAAAATATCATTAACATGTGTGTATTGCAACTGAAATATATGAATTAATAATTACTAAAAAATATCTCCCAAATTTAATCTTAAAAATTCGTATTTTAGTTTCTTTTTAGATTGTTTGTTTGATTTAAAATCTCACAGAGAAAGAATGGACGTTTATAGTACTTAATATATGATAACATTTATATTTTTAATACACTTTGCCTAAAAACTGTAGCGTAAAGTGGTCTTAAAGTTGCATTGAAAACTGATTTTATTATTTATCAAATAATTTAAAAATAACTTGCATAGATGGTTCTAACATGAAAATTAAGAAATGTTATTAAAACGTTCAAAATAAACATACTTACATATTTTATTTTAGTTTTTTAAAGCTTTTGAAATTTTCAAAACGACATTCTTATTCTTATACATGCAACCTAGTTAAAGGTATATGGTAAATCGTTTTTATGATATCGTTAATAAAAACGTTTTGTTTATAGAAATTTAAAAATATTTCTTACTAAAAATAAGCAAGGTAAGAAATTTCAATTATTTGCGCAAATATTCACATTCAAATTATCCTTTTCTGTTTGAAAAAACTCTAATTTACTTCTTACAACTGTTTTTACAAATTCGTGTTTTGCCATTAGCAGTTTTAAATTCGTCTTTTGAAATAAAACATGTTTATTCTTGCTTTGTTTTTTTTGTTTTTTTATATATATATACTAAGGCATCCTTATAGCAATCTATTATTAAAGACAAATGTAAATATTCTAATTTATTTTAGAGAACTAATCACTTAAATTAAATATGTAACTTTCATAAAATAAAAGAGCTAAACTGATAATGTTTATAATATAATTTTTTTCATACGAACCTTTCACAAAAATTTTCTTAATAATTTTAAAAACATTTTATGATATAGTGACTGCCTGCTCAAAACTCAGTAAAGATACAGAAAAGAAAACAAGCTTTATATTTTTATAAATACAGAAGATTCTATAGATATGTGTTTTAAAGTGTTTTCAAATACTTCTTAAATAGTTTACGGGAAAAACATCAGCAGTTATTTTCTATTTTTATCTCCTTTTCAAAAACACCCATTCAGCAAATAAAGATATTTTGAAAAAGAAATGACATAATCATGTTTCAACTTCTATATACTATTGAAAAGTAACTTTTATCAAAAGTAATACTGATAAAAAATATTATAGTTTATCAAAAAAGCAGAATATTAATATTGTAAAATTAATGTCTTATATCGAAATTTTCAATAAAAATAAATTAATGAAACGTATATATCCTTTGTAATTAAATGTATATATCCTATCTTCTTATGTACGTATATATCCTTTTATTTTACTTCGAATAATATCCCCATTATTTTACATTGTAAGGTATGTATGTATATAAACTCACTTAGGTGACTGGATATATTTTAGACCCCCTTGAATCAAAAGCAAAGCTGATATACTAAACAAATTTTAAAGTTATAAAATTTACTAATGAATTTAAGAATAAATAATCATTTATATATATATATATATACATATATATACTTCAAGTTGATAATCTAAAGATGTGTAACCAATAATAAATGTATTTTAGCATTTTCTAATTTTTCTGAGCATAAATAATTAATCATTTTTGGTTTAGTGTAGATACGAGTACCCTTGGTTTGGCAAAAATTTTACAATAAATGTTGGGGATAAAATTTTATTTCTGGTAACCCTGATATTTTCAGCGGTTTAGCTAACGTAATTTTAAGTTTGCCATTTTTTATTCTAAAAAAATCTCCTAAAAATCAAGGGGTACGTAAATGTTTACCTCAAGTTTTCAGAAATAATAGCTTTTTGCGTCATTGAGTTATAGAAATAATTTTTTTTCAGATTGATACCACATAATATTAAAAACGATATAAGTCATTCTAAGATGTATTCACAAAAAAGTTGTAGTTCCTAAAATTTATTGTCTCCTTAAAAGCTTTTTTAAAGAATTCCAACTTGGAAAAAGACTAAATATTTTTCATCAATAGCAAACTTTTACTTGAGATTCTATGTTACTATCCCAAAAACTTTTTTTATTTAAAATACCTTTAAAAAGGTAAATCATGTATTTCTTCATTTATTGCTATTCACACACACACATTCTTGTATAAAATACAGAAACCTCTCTTTGGGTCTTTAATATATGTAAATTATTATACCTTTAACATTTTTATAATACATTAAAAACAGAATCTGAAAAGATTAAAATTTAAAAAGATAATATTTATCATAAAATTCATTATCATATTTATCTTATTCAATATCATATTTATCATAAAATTAAAAAAAGTTTTTCTTAAAATTTGGCAACACTACAATTAGGTATTGAGCAAGCAACAAAAAAGCACACTAAATTGTTTAAGATCAAAAAAATTATCTTGACAAGAAAAGCATTTTTAAGAAAAAAAAACTGTGCTTATTTTTAAATATATTTATATTAAATGAACAATAAAAACACTATTTCCATAAAATAAATTCTTATTCTAAATAAAATATTTAACAATCTCCCATTGTTTGATACAAGAACATTACAAAAATTAAAATTCCACTAAATTTTGTCAACAAACTCAGGCAAAACTAATTTTCTGTATTATACATCAAGTTCATAAAATTCTGTAACTGACAATATAATCCAATAAATTATATTCAAGAAGATTGTACAAGCAACAGCTCTCTTATATCGCATACGAAACAACAGGATCTTTTAGTAATAAATTAAGTAATTGAGAGAATTCTGTATTTAATCTTATATCCCAGAGAAAAATTAATATTAATTTGATTCTGAAGAAGTAAATAAGTTTGCGTTCATTAAGACCCACACAATGAATTAAGGAAATAAAAATGAGGATTAATCCTAAAACATGCTTACATAAATAATCTTTATAACATGTAACAATGTTTAATATTGCTTCAATGTAATTTAGAAGAATTAATTAAAACTAATGTTATTCTGTTACTATTATTTAAGTAAATCAGGTAATTATTTAATTTAATTGACGTTTAATTTAATATGTTCGTTTATGTAAACCTATATATATCAGATATATTTATTTTTTGTTTCATTTATAATACTATGATAAATAAGGCTCGTAATAGAAATCTTTATACGGTAAATAGCCACATAGTAAACGTAGACTCATCAAAAGACATTTAATTTTACCTAGAAATTATTTATTGATGAGTCAAACTATGATTTTTTCTATTTAGATCACAACAAATTTTTATTTAATAAATTTACAATATTCGTAATAACAATTTATTTCATTATTGCCATAATCCTTCTATTTTATTGACGTCAACATGGAACTGTATTTATATGAAATAAAATTCGAAACATATTCTTACATTAAATGTCGCCAAATTGGAAATTTCATTATGCAGAGGTTATTATAAAACTATAAAAATTTTCTTTTAAATGTAATATTGGCTGCTACTTTAAATTGTAATTTTTAACAGTTTCAGAAAAAAGAAGTTTAAACTTATTAAAAATAAGGAAATTGAATTTAAAATACTAAGCAACATTTTATTTTCATTTTAATGACTTTTTATAAAAACCCAAGAAATTTTTTTTAAACTCTAATATTCCTTCCAACTTATGACCTATCAAATTTGTTGTCGATCGTATATTTTTAAAATATTTATAATATTAAAATTAATGAGATACCATAGAATACTTTGCCGATTAAACTCATTTTAATATCGTTATCAATTCTATTTATGATCTGTTTCTTTTTATCATTAGCAGCCTATACAGAAGTGCAATATATCATTGCAAATTGTTTTATGTGTTAAAAGTTATTCTTAGATTTTTATTTAGATCCGACATTTTCTGAATTGCAAAAATGGTTTCAGCGTAAAACCAAGTTTTCAAATTTTTAAATTAATATTTTTCCCATTTTTTTTAATGATTTCTTAAGTTTGACACGAATTTATAACTTTTTATTTAGATTATTACTTTTCCTCTTTTACTTTATTGTAACTTCATATAAAACAATGATTTCGATATAGCATGTTGCCTGGAAAAACAAATTTTCAGTTAATACTTTCATGGAATATTTCAAGTATTATATTAAACTCATGAATTTATATACTTTAAAAAGATAAACAGGCAGTAAAAAGAATGCATACATTTATTTAAAAATCTTAGCCATTGTCTTAAATCATATTTAGGTATTTAATTGTTGGCATTCATATGTGACTAAAACTATTTACGAATTGCTTAAAGTTAATTATATAATTAGGATATATAAGCATTAATAAAAACGTTTTAAATTAGAAATATATTGTTTTCCTTGATTTCCAAAATTAAGATCACGTTTCAAAGGGTTCAATAACATATGAATGCAAATAGTAATGCGATTGCTGATGGTCTGGCCAGAGAGCACAGCTGTAACGATACTATTTATGGTGACTGCCTTACATTTTCAGAGATCCCCAACCAGGTCAGGCAAGATGTCTGTTCTTCTTGGAAGAGAGCCCCCGTGCATTGATGGTACTCGGAAAATCGCCCTGGTGCTTTCTTATTAAGGTTACCAACAGGCGCGATCAGACAACTCTTGCGAGATTACAAAGTGGACACATTTATGTACAGCGTCGTGTGACGGAATACGAAGTTTAACCCTTGTGTCCAAAATGCAATGTGACTCAAGCTGCTCCTGCACTCATTTTGGCCTGCATCGTTTTAAATAAAGGCCAGTTATTCTCAAGTCCTGAGGCTGTACTCCACCGTTTGAAGGCGTTCCAGCTCATGGGTCTAATTTCATGTTACTGTAAATCAAAAGGGATAAGCTACAACATTGAAAATTTTTATATTTCCCTCAATAGCGTATGATTGTATTTGATTTATCAAAACAAAAAAATTTCATTTATGATGAACATGAGATAGAAACTTTTTGAGAATTTTCCCCATTAAAAGTATCTTATGGGGCTACTCCATCAAGTTTATATTTATATTTACCTTTTAACAAAAACTTTTAACTTGAGAAAATTTTCATATAACATTAAATTTTGAATTTTTTATTTTCAAACAAATGATCAAGCAAAAAGGTAAGTAGATCCAAAACAGAATCATAAAAAAAATATTCAACAATGTTTGATGATGTAAACGGCAGTGAATAATGCAGTACATGTCTCTTCCGAGTAATATCGTTGAATGACGACCGATATTACACAATAATCCTCCAAAAGAAACCAACGTAGTTTAGCTACGTACCTGTCGTGTCAGCTATCATCAGCCATGTGTGCGATCGTTTCAAAACAAACTGTGTATAGACGTTTGGGACAGTATAGTCTATAAGTTCTCTGTCCTGATAGATATTCTGCAAACTCCAATTCATTGCCGCCAGGGGTTAGTTTGGACTACAGAAGATTCAATGTGAACATCGTCGCAGTGAACTTGTGCTGTGTTTTCCGACAAGTCAAGGTTTACATGCATTTTGATTGACGTCGAACGTTCATATGGAGAACCCCGAATATCCAGTATGACCAAGACAACTTCATTTAAATCCATTGGTTAGACATTATGCTTGAGTCCAGAATAGATCTGCATGTTCAAATAAGAACCATGGCATACCAAATTTATCTTGGCATTATTCTGAAATAGCGTATCCGTTTATTTAGAAATATCATGGGGGCTTTGTGTTTATGGGTGACAACAACGTTTTCACTGTTCGAACAGCGTCAAAGGTTGCTTTCAATTGAAGAATATCACCCATATGAAATGGCCAGCACTCTCACCGTATTTAAATCCGGTAGAACACGTTTGAAACACCTTTGGCGCTTTCAGACTGCATTTTATGTACGGAAGACATATGATACTTTAACTAACATACCAACAACGCACTGTTCAGTAGTTGCTTGAGCAATATGGGGTGTAAGTACTCTACTGAGCTATAATCAGAACTGGTTTGGCTGCTATCAAACATGCACCATATTTATTGTTCTTTAGAATTCGTTTAATGCGTGGATTTCATGGATAAATCACGTTTGTTTCTGCATCTTTAATTTCCGGTTCTGACATTACTCTTAATTTATGAACATAAGTGTATTTTTTGTTATTTTTTTCAATTTCAAGTGTATTAGTGAAAAAATGATAGGAGTGCTGAGGATAATTTGGTTACCTGTTAATTTTATTTATTGAACCAATTTTGCACTATAACTGATTAAGAAAATCTTACTAGATTTAAAAAACTGCATTTCCTAATAATAATTTTATATAAATGTATTATATACAAATGGAAAGCTTAACTTCAAAAGTAGCGATTTTTTACTTATTTATATCGAAATTTTGCTTAGAAAAATGCTTAAGATTTATTTAATTTCCCTTTCCAAATAAATCCTGTAAAATTAAAATCTTTTAATGTTATGATTCAGTGTTAACTTTTAGTAAGTGACCAAAATCAAAAATTTCTTCACTTTAACTATGGTTTCAATTTCTATTTTAATGTTGGCGATTTTTTTCCTTAAACATAAATCGTTTATAATTATGCAGTATATATGTATACAATCAAGCTATTCTCATATTAACGAAACTTTACAAATATTATTTTTCAGTTTTCTTGTCCTCTTTCATTACAACTTTAAATATATAAAGCATCGAATATCTGAGTAAAAAAATATAACTTCTCAAATTTACTACATCCTATTACAATTATGAGAATCAATATTTCTCTTGATAATTAGCTCCCCTGCCTAAATATTTTCCCATTTTCTTTAAAAAGGCCTTTGTCTGTAATTAAAGTTTCACAGTCGAACGGTTATCGATTCAAAATGCTTGCCTGAAGTTCTTCAAATATGATCATTTGTAAAATGTTATAAAAGATAATTAGTTATTTTACCGAAACACTATAAGTATTTTCAAGACTTTAAAGGAAAAGCTTTTTTCTTTTCTTATTTTCCAATGATTATAAATGTTCCATAAATCAATTTGTCTCCATTGCTGATTCCAAATGTATTTTGCTTTATGGTAACTTATGGATTTTAAGTACAAATCACATTTAGAATGTGAAATTGTAATAACAACATTAAAAGTATTTCAAATCATCATTTAATGATGAGAGAAATATGGAATTTTAATGAGAATTCTTTTAGAAACAAATTTTGAATTCCATACTAACTTATTTTCCGTATAAAGAAATATAATATTATTTTTTGATTCTGGAGAGAACTCTACATATGCTACAAATCAGTAGGAAAATTCTCTAACTTGTTAAAATATCATACTGAAATATTTCAAATAAGAAAGGACAAACCAATTTAATTGTTTTAATTTCAATTGAATTTTCATGATTATCCAATTAGATATTAGTCAAATTACCATTATTGATATCTAAATGTTAAATTTATTAAAAGATATGTAACCACAGGTTTAATGAAAAATCTAATGTTTCAAAAGTGATTTTTTAAGGATTTTTGCTTAAAGTTAAAAATTTATTTAAAATTAGTATTGTAAACATCATTTTTAACAATTTGTTTTTTCGTGTTTATTTTGTAAAAATTGATGTTCGTATTTCCTTTGATGTTAATAAAAATTTCCGCAGCATGCATATAAGCATTATTTATTAATTCCAAAACATTTACAATCAACTGCTTAAGATATGATGATACAAATTATGTGGGATTGCTTGATGATACAAATTTTGGAGATGCTAGATGGTACCTCAGTTGATTATCAAATCGCATGGATGAATGTGACTTTGCAAGTAAAACAACACATATTTTAAATTGACACAAGTGAATATGCATATTTTTTATAATTATACATTTAATGGTATATTTATACTTAATTTTGATAGTTTTTTTAATAATAATGCTCCAATAACAAAAATAAATCTACATGACAAATTTTATTCAAGGCTTTTTCTCGTGATCTTTATTCCGGAAAACTTATACATTCATCTGTGTAAACTAAAAAATACTCAAAAATATAACATTAGTTGAATGCGTTACAACTCCTATCATTTCATATCAATCTAAAATTGCACATCATGCGTTGAATTTAAGAATTAATTTATATATTATTTCACATTAGTCCAAATCTTTTAAAAGATTTTGTATATACCCATATTTTGTTATATTTTTAAATCTGGAGTAAATATGTCTACAGAAAAATATATAAAATACATCAGATTAATTGCAGCAAATTTCCTTGAGAAACAGAATGATTTTAAACTCAGTTAAAAAGTAAAACTCAGATTTAAAAAGAATTACGAAAAAATTATATTTTTATTTAGTAAGAGAGAGAAATAATAAATTTTATCTAATCAAAATTATAAATCTCATCATATATTCTTACATTTATAAGTTAAATGAGCTACAAATATTTGAAAATTCCCCAACAATTTTCTGTAAAATAATTAGAGCTGATAAAATAATGCACATTTTAGCCCTGCAGTTGATTCCAATTTGGGATGAATGTTTGAACATATACTTTTTTTGTGAAAATATTTTGGATTAAATAAGTAAATTGAATAAAATATTGATTATGAACTGGTTAATAAAATTGCGTCTTTTAAAATATGTATAAAAAAAACAGTTACATTTCGTAAAATTAATTATTCTTTCACAAAGTATTTTATCTTGCGGAGAATAAGATCATCTTTCTATAGAATAACCTCTGTAATTACGTATTACATCTCTTTAATGGTCTGTTAGGAGGAATTTTTATTGAAATTCCTTAGCCAACTTATAATAAATTAAACTTCAAAATCCTTTTCCTTTTACTTAAATTCAAACCTCAAAATGTAATTCTGAGCTTAGCATTTTTAATGCTCCATGATTAAACTCACCTATACGAGAAATATTAGAACAGGGCGTTACTTGATTTCCAATCACATGCACACAAATTGGGTCTTTTAAAACTTTAATACACACGCTGTTATGCGTAACTTTAAATGATTACTTGATGATTATGTAACTTTATCAGAAATATGTTTCTAAATCCAACGGGGTTTTAAGCTAACATTAGAAAATTATTTAAGACGAAGTTTTATCATGTTTTTCGAAACCCATTTCATCCTTAGTTCTAATTGATGGTGAAAAATCTATTAAATTTAATCATTATATTATCTATTGATTTAAAATACATAATTCTACTAATTTTAAATAAATTGTATATAAAATAAAATAATTCTTTCTACCTACTAAATAGCTACCAAGTTTTCTGGTATACCAGCTATATATTTGAAGAAATAATTTCATTCAACGAAGCATATGTTATAGCATAAATATTTCTTTAAATTGTAGAAATATTCAATATTTATTTTGTGATTCAGTCTTGGTATAGTGAGATAACAATCCCACACACACACAAGCTAGCACTTGAAACCTTATCTAACTTTATTTTTGCATGATAAAAATCTTTGTGGCAGTAACAATCTAAAGAAATCATGTCTACCGAAGTTTTCCGTCGATTTTGCGTGTATTTATACACTTGCATTTACATTTAGTTTTTTTGATTATTATTATTATTATTTTTGCATTTTAATAAGTTTAGTTTAGTTTTTTTGTAATTAAATAAGTATGTGTTCCTCATATCTCAAGATTGCGTTATAAACCGAGCACACTAAAAGTTATGGGTGTGTGTGATTCTCGGATTCAAAATACTTGTCAGTTTCTGAACACAGAATTCAGTAATTTCAAAGCATGGTGACAAGTGGTGATTCGTAAGTTTGCTCACTTTCATTATAAAATTCGTTTAAATTCGGAGACAAAATTATTTTTAACATTATTCTGAATTATTTTCATATTTTTTTATCATATTTGATACTTAACAATAAACTTCCGATTTTGTGGATATTAATGATTTGTTCATATTAATTTTTGCATATACATTTTCTTTTTTCGCTCTGAATTACTCATACAAACAAAATGACTGAAAACAGTCATTTTTATTGGCGCCGCAGAGATAGCTCTCGTCGTTCTTAAAGCACCATTATGGCGTGATAACTCAGAAGTATAATTTATTCAATTAGAATCGCAGATTGTTGCATTTTGAATGCATGGCGATTTCAGAAAATATCACTACGTTGTATTTGCGCTAGAAGGTGATATTCCAAAATTAACCTCGGATATTTATCGGTAGTCACTTGCTCCTAATAGATACGAAATTATCAAATGAGAATTTTCGAATTACATTGATTCCGAAACCGTTCGCTTAAAAATCTTTTAAGAACCTTAAAACTTCGTTCATTACGTTGTATTTGCGATAGAAGGTGATGTTCTAAAATTAAACTCGGATATTAATTGGTAGCCACTCGCTTCAAATAGATACGAAACTATCAAAAAAGGAAGTATTTCAAATTACATTGATTCCGAAAACATTCGCTTAAATGTTTCAAGAGCCTTAGAGTTTCGTTCATTACGTTGTATTTGCGATAGAAGGTGATGTTCTAAAATTAAACTCGGATATTAATTGGCAGCCACTCGCTTCAAATAGATACGAAACTATCAAAATAGAATTTTCAAATTATATTGATTCCAAAACCATTCTCTTAAAAATGTTTCAAGAGCCTTAAAACTTCGTTCACTACGTTTTATTTGCGCTAGAAGGTGATGTTCTAAAATTAACCTCGGATATAAATCGGTCGCCACTTGCTCCTAATAGATACGAAACTATCAAAATAGAATTTTCAAATTATATTGATTCCGAAACCATTCTCTTAAAAATGTTTCAAGAGCCTTAAAACTTCGTTCACTACGTTTTATTTGCGCTAGAAGGTGATGTTCTAAAATTAACCTCGGATATTAATCGGTCGCCACTTGCTCCTAATAGATACGAAACTATCAAAATAGAATTTTCAAATTATATTGATTCCGAAACCATTCTCTTAAATGTTTCAAGAGCCTTAAAACTTCGTTCACTACGTTTTATTTGCGCTAGAAGGTGATGTTCTAAAATTAACCTCGGATATTAATCGGTCGCCACTTGCTCCTAATAGATACGAAACTATCAAAATAGAATTTTCAAATTATATTGATTCCGAAACCATTCTCTTAAAAATGTTTCAAGAGCCTTAAAACTTCGTTCACTACGTTTTATTTGCGCTAGAAGGTGATGTTCTAAAATTAACCTCGGATATAAATCGGTCGCCACTTTCTCCTAATAGATACGAAACTATCAAAATAGAATTTTCAAATTATATTAATTCCAAAACCATTCTCTTAAAAATGTTTCAAGAGCCTTAAAACTTCGTTCACTACGTTTTATTTGCGCTAGAAGGTGATGTTCTAAAATTAACCTCGGATATTAATCGGTGCAATAGGTGCGGCTTTTTTAATGCCATAAGCACATTCGCTAAAGAAAAGTTTAATTTCTAAAAACTTATTCATAGTTTCAAATCACTACTTTAAATAAGATGAAATGCAATTTATATTTTGTCATTTCCAGATGATTTAAATGAAAATTTTTCGTTGCTGATTTTACTCAATTAATTTTAGAAAACGATTCTCTTATCCATTTAAGTTGTAATTTCCTTTAAAAATTAAAAATAATAATTGTATAATTCCTTTGCTTACGTTATTATAAAAGGATACACTTTTTTAAAAAATTTTTGTTTGGTTTAACAATTATTGCAAAGGATTCAGTTTATCGAAAGCTCTTATCGCAATATCCAAGAGTTTATATTAATAACTTGACTTTACTATCCCATATCATAATATTTAGCACCACATTCAAAACTATAGCTCCGATGTTTTTTTTAGAAAGCAAGATATTTACTATGATTGAAGGTTGTATCTTCTAAAACGGAATTCGGTTATACAGCAAAAATTCACTTACATAAGCAAACCTTCAAACAGCTCATGAGCAAGCACAATCCATATGGTGTGTAAACCAAATGACTCTTGGCGGATATGCGCGATTATTATAGTAGATCAAACGCAATTGTAGATCAATATCTTCTTCCACATGTCTATAATTTTGCATATTTATGATATCCATGAATTAATTAGAGCTTAGCATCAAATTCAAATTGCGTAATCTGACATTCAAAAAACTACCATTGCTTATAACCCCACTTGATTCATTTGAATTTATAAAAATTATGTTAAGGCTCTGCAATGCAAGACAAAGTTTCCAATACTTCATACACGTTTGTTTTTTGTACTTCAAAGATCTTTTTACTGCTTTCAGAAGCTTTGAATACATAAAATTACATATTTACAAAATGAAATTTGACATTAGGTTCTGATGTGTCCTCCAATGGAATCACTCCATTTCACCAACTGAAGTGTCCGTAATCATCAGTTTTTCCAATCTAAATTTGTATCGTACTTACGTAAAGTTTTTGCGTTTCTATTGTAGATTTTTTTATCAAGCTTTCGAAAAGAAATCTCTTCTTAGTTCTTTATTCATTAATAAAAAGAAAGATACTACACCCATAACTAGGCATTTGAAAATATATTTACTTTCAAAACTGATAACACAGCTACATTTGCGCATTCTATATCAAACACACTATTGTTTTCGCACACAGATGCGTCTGTTATCGGCATTGGTGCAGCTCTCCAACAGCTAGAAACACTCATATTGAACCTCTGGCATTCTTTTATATTTAAAGTCTTCGCATATAAAAAGAAAATACAAAACACGAATAAATAAGTACTTGCAGTTTATTCTGTCATACGGAATTTAGCGCATTTCTTAAAGGGAAGGATTTTTAGTACATCCTGACCATAAACCGCTTTTCAAAAAATTCCTATTATTATTAATTGATGTTATTATATAATTAATTGCTTTTCAAAAAAAATCCTATAATTATTCACCTTTTTTAAAATCGACATTTGCATTATATCAGTCAGGTTATACTTTTTGTTTGTCAGGTATACTCAGCAGAGAAAACGTTGTTACTGGGGCCCTTTCTAGCTTTGAAAAATTAAACTAAATGGGTCAGCCTTATTATGCTTTCATCAGCTCAAAAACTTATCCCAAGTATAAAGTTTTAAGGCTTTTAACTATCATTTTAGTTTTCAAAAATATTGCGTTCCTTGAAGGCATAATACTTTGCTTCAATACTTCTACTAATGTTGCGCACCCATTCATTCTACAATCTTACAAATACCTTTTCTCTGAATTTCCCAATCTATCATACATCCAAGTATTTCCACAACAATTTATTTCACTAAACAAATATTTATTTGGTATTTCTTGAATAAAGATTGCACTTTGTAACAGCAAGCTTGTGTTGCGATTCAAAGGTACACAAATTCCCCTTTAGTATTCACTTAAAATAATAATTATCTTTTAACACCTGATTGATTCCCTCATGTATATATATTGACATAGTCAATATACATTTACAGTATATTGATTACGTCAATATGTGTATGCATTTAGAGTATCACAAAGTTTCCAGTTTCGTCTTACAGTAATTGGACTTTTTAAATGCTGCCCTGAAACAACACTTATTGTTGACACCATTGCTGAAACTGTTGCATCTGGACTCTTGAACAGCAGTATATTATGCTTTGGAATCCAAGATAATGTGATTGTATGTGGATGATTGCAATTCAAGGGTAAACAATTTTCTATTCTTCCAAGTACGCAGAAACTACGTATCAGCCTATTATCCGCTGATCAATTCTATGGTACATAAAATCACCTACTAGATTTTCATGAGTACATAAAATCATCTACTAGATCTTATATCTTTGAAATATTGATTGAAATGATTCCATTGATTATTATCAGCTTGAAAACGACCATTAAAGAAAACTTCTTGCATTCAAGAGTAGAGATGTTCAGTGGTTCATTTCTCACGTTAATTGGTGGGATATTCTCAACTTCCAGCTCCTGTAATGAATCACGGAATATCCAAGCTTTTCTTCAAATATTTCATGATTACCTGATTACTTCACTCGTCCTACTCCAGCTTCATTGCACAAGCATTAAAATATTTTTGAGCAAATTATTTGCAGATGTGCACTCACGTGTTTGGAAAAATAGACAGTGATCATCCAAGTGTAAAACCTCCTTATCACGGCTCGTACCCAGTAGTGAAACATAATGAAAAAGTGTTTACTACATGAATGACGAAGCCTCTTCTTACTTTATTTTAATTTTACTTAGTAAACCCTTGACAACAGCGACTGTTTACTGAAGTTTACGGTTTAATCAGAGTGTATTTAAACATTGCTATATCGGCACTCTCATCCATCTTTTACTTAATTAAAAATAACTTAATATAAATCCCTTTCTATTCATTTCCACAAATCACCAAAATGATGTTGTCAACATGTGGCTGATACTGTTTAATACAAGTTAATATAAGCTTTTATTAGTTTGTTGATTTTGTCTGAAATTGGTTTCATATTTTGTGAAATCATTAAATTCTCGAGACAGCATTTGATAGAATCTAATAGTTCTAAGCAATTTCAGGCAATATTTTAAGAAGTCAATTTAATGAAAAACAGCGTGTTAATAAATACTTACTTTAAAATCACATTTTAAGAATTTTATTTGTATAGACTTTTATTCGATTTTCCTATGTATAAAAAGCATTTATGCATATATATATATATATATATATATATATATATATATATATATATATATATATATATATATATATATATATATATATATATATATATATATATATATATATATATTAGAAAGAACAATGTTTTTTAAAAAAGAAAAAAATGTCCAGCAACTTCCAATAGTAAATCTTCTTTAAATTATTCAAATGGTAATAAAAGCTGAAAGGATGAAAAATAAAGACAATCAAATGTTTAATTTCCTTCAGGATATTCTTTCCAGGAATCATTTCTGCAAAGAAAGGAGAAGGTGTGTGTTTAAAATAAGTAAATACCTTTTAAAGATGGGATTTTCTTCGGGGAGCCATATATTTCCTTCTTATATCTTCCCTAATTGCCTGATATCCTTGTCTTTTATTGGTAAAGGAATATTACTTCCTTTTTTACATAAAAGAATTTTATATAATTCAAATCTCTTTCTCTTCACTTTAAAGGATGAACTAAAAAGTATGGAAAACGAAGAACGCTTTGTAAAAAAAAATGCTCATAAAAAATAGAGTTATCAATTGTTAACCGTCTCAATGACTGAAGATTTGCTGTTTAACGAAAGATAACGAGTCAGCTTAAGTTACAAAGCGCTCCCAGGAGGACCATTATTTCTGAGAAAGGGAAAAGGTCGAAACATTTTATGTGCTGTTAAAAAAGCGATATTTCATTTTAAATCGTATCGAAAAAGAGTTTCTCATTCTTGGCCTCTGAGAATTGTATTTAAATTCGATATGTACATGGTTTATGGATACACGGTCAGATCTTGAAAAATGAACTGTGAACTGAACTGTAATATGCAGCTTTGACTGATAAGAACTGAGCAGAATCAAAGTTAGAATCATCTAAATAAGGATTCTGAGGCCGCCATTTTAAGGGGTGTACTTTAATAGCTGACTTTAGTAGATTAAAATTGCAGGATGGCACTGACTCAGATAAATGTACAGAAAGAAATTTGCTTAAGCTTCTGATAGTTGTGCAGAAGGGGAAAATTAATAATGATTCCTCAAATAATAAAAATTAGAATTCATTAAAAACTCAACTATTAACTTTTACTAAAAAAAATGAAAGTGAAATAAAGTTGTTTCATGTTTAAAAATAAAGACTACTATTTTAACAAATTATATGATCATTCTCAATAAGCATTTTTGTCAACATTTTCCGAAATATTTTTAATTGCAAAATTAAACTATAAATGCACATTTTTTATCACTGTTATTAATTTAAATTAAATTAAACCTAATTTTTTAAATATAGGCATCTTAAGACGAAAGTTAAGCTTAATTTAAATCACGTGTAGTTTTTTTCAAAGCATGAAACTACAATACTTCGACAAAAAATGGATTATTGAAAAAATATCAAGCGAAAACATTTATACTCAATTTTCATAGATTATTAAGAATTTAAATATCGCTTCATTATTCAACTTTAATAAATTTACTTTGAATATTTGAATTTGTTTTGACTGTTTCAAATATTGAAAACAATCATTTTCTAAAATGCTACTTCAAAAGAAGATAGACTGTTTTCTGCACAAATATTTTCTGAAATTTTGTTAATAATTAAAACCTAGAAAGGTCTTACAAGTGTAATATTACTTCTCCAATGTTACTTTAACATTTACAGAAAATAGCACGTCAAAGATTTTTTCCATAAAATGCCTATGCGTGTGGGTGTATATTAATGAATTGATTATGATTCTTAAAGGTTCTAATTCTATTACGATTACGATTCCTATACTAAAATATTTATTGTATCCTTTTACTTTTCAATCAAAAATTTCAATTAAGGAAAAACAATTTTTTCCTTGATATAAAAAATTATTATGTGTGTGAGAGTGAATTAATTGTAAAAATAAAAAAATGTTTTTTCAAACACTTAGTTTTTGATATAATGACTTTCAATACTGAATATCTTTAGATAAAAACATTAATTTAATATATAATTTTATTCGTGAATATTTTTCTTCCCAATTTCACGTCTAGGCAAACACTTTTAGCCGTTAAAATAAATACAGCAAGCAGAATATATGCTGCATGCTTGAAACTTAAACAGCAGTCAAAAAATACTGTAATATGCAAATGATTAACATCTCAACATATTCATAGAAAATAGTTGATGGTAGTGGCACTTATAATAAGCTTGAATGAAGAATTTTACAGCAAGTTTCTCTTACACAAATTGAATTTGGATGTTGTTGTTTGGTAAAAATTTTTATGCCTCGTGTAAAAAAAGAGAAATTTTTACAACATGACTCTGACCTTTACAGAAGAAAAACCAATGTTTATATGGATTTTTGTTCCTTACAATGCACCATTTCTTCCATATATGCAATGAATCATAATTTCGAAAAAAAAATCCTTATTTCTTGACAAATGTATCGATGGAAACGTAAAGAAATAATGTCGATTTAATATACTATTTGCTAACTTATTTAAATTTTTAATAAATAAATAAATCAAATTTTTAAGTCTCTTTGAAATAAAAAACTAAAATAATAAAATGAAAAATTTTTATAAGTGAATGCATCAATCTAAAATTCTTATTATGTTCATATTTTTATTTTCTTTTTATAAATTTTTCATTAACAATTTGAATATATTTCATAAAACATTTATTTTTTGAACCTGATAAAAAAATTTTTGAAATTATATATGAAAACTGATTCCATTTCAAAACATGTCCTAGAACCTGTATTTGATTAATACAGATTCCACAATATGCTTTTTTCAATACAACTTATGTATGGATTTAAATATTTCATAAAAAAAATTTTTTGGAAGATTTTTTTTCAAATAAAATGTTAAAATAACATTAATCTGAAAGATTTTTGCAAGAGAATACATAAATTTAAAATTCTCTTTGTCCTCACATTTCTATTTTCGTTTCACATAATCTTTATTAACACTTGTGAAATATTTCATATTTATTTTATGAAAGTGTTAAAAATATTTTAAAATTATGTATGAGAAATAATTCCTTCTCAAAATATGTATTGTAATATGTATTTTGTGTATTTATATTGTACTATTTTTAAGTGACTTTTGTTGATTTTTAGCACGGAATATACTCTTAAATGATTACAAAAACAATGTTTTTCTTCCATGGCAAAATGACGAGTTAACATTAGCTAATGTTAAATCGTCATTAGCTAATGTTAAATCGTCATTAGCTAATGTTAAATCGTCATTAGCTAATGTTAAATCGTCATTAGCTAATGTTAAATCGTTATTAGCTAATGTTAACTCGTCAACAAAAATGAACTAACATTAGCATTTCCAAATAATGATGTTCCTTAATGTATATTATGGGGTTATTGTATTTTGCCATTATTGTATTTTCGTGTATTTTCATGTCTTTATTATATATTTTCTTGTATTTTCATGTCTTCATTATATTTTCTGGTATTTTCATGACATTATTGTATTTTCTTGTTTTGAATAATTTGCCAGTAATGCATTACAGTTGTTGATTGCATATCTAAATTAACGCAATTTCTTTAATAATAAATCACATTTTTTTAATTATTTCACTCATTTTATTTCACAGTGGTATTCATTGATACATGTGTTAAGCAACGTGTATTTGTAAATATTACTGTGAAATAAAATAAATAAAAGAGTTAAAAAGAAGTTGTGATTTATTTGTAAGCATATTGCGTTAATTTAGATATGCAATCAAGAAATGTAATACTCTACTTGTAAATTATTCCAAACAAGAAAATACAGTAATGGAAGCAATCAAGAAACTGTTGAGGGTTGAAAATAAAGTAACATTTTTTGTATAAATATCATTAAATAAAGAAATATTAATCAAAATTTACAAAACATCAATCTTAGAGTTAGTCAACATTTGTTATTATAAGGAAAGATTGAAAAATAGATCGAAACTTTTAAATAATAAAAGAAAAAATTTCGTAAGTTAAATTTCTTTAATTCAGTTACTATCTGTAATGATGACTTTAATTTCATAGATAGTCATTGCAAATCATTTCATTAACAATAAATTTGATGATGAATTTATAATCAATGCAAAAACATGTGTATGAATCGTTTTTTCTTGATTTGTTATCAGTTTTAATAGCTCATTATTTCGATTTCATTTGAATATTTAATCTGAAATTTATAGAAAATATTTACAGTAACTTAATTTAATATATCAATTTTGTTTTTACGTCCTTGGTAAATTATTCGTCATATTCAAACAAAAAGATTTAGTGAATTCTTGTCTGGATAAGAGATTGAAAAAGCTCGTGAAATTCTTTAGTATGAGAAAATAGAAAATTATAAACACACTGTGGGAAAGAATTATATGAAAGAAATTCCGCTATTTCTTATTAAAACAAAAAATAAACATATTTTATATTATCTGCCAATAAGCACTTGGACATTCATGCAGATGAGGATATCTGCGGGGATAGTCTAGTCTTTTGCATTTAAATATCAAGTAGGAGACAGACCAGGCATTATTCCCATGAAAATGCAACAAAATTTAGGGCTCTCTGAGGCCAAAAAAAAAAAAAAAAAAAAAAAACCAGTTGTTTTTGAATATCATAGAAGTTGTTGACATTTAGAGAGTATATCTAATCAGTTAAACATTTCAACATCGACAGTGGCTCTTGTAATTAAGAAGTGGAAGATAAATAATGATTGTTTGCAGTGGGCAGCAGACCTTAGAAACTAAGAGCTTGAGACCGACGTTCAAAGAAATTCGGAAAAACAGCAGCAAATCGAGGACTAACATACACAAGAAGTTTGAACAAGCATGTGAGACTGTTTTTATGATAAATGTCATCCACAAGAAAACACATTTGTTTTGTATCCATGGTCGAGCTGCAACTTATAAGCCTTTGATCACAAAATCCATTAGTGGTGCTTGGTTAAGTTGGTGCAAGACATGTCGGAACTAGGTGGTAGATGAAAAGAAGAAAGTTCGCTTAAGTAATGAACCAGGTTAAAGCTTTGCCAGTCTTATGGCGGAATTTGGCCTACCTGGACTACACCTTTTGCAAGTTCTTTTGCTTTTGCTAGATTGTACCCACAGAAAAAGTTTGGCCTATACTTTATGGTGTCCCTTGGTTTCTCAGTAATTTGGCTGTAGGTTGTGTGATGTTGAATATGATACAGTCTGTGAGATTTACACGATTTAATATTTTTTTAATTGTGTATCATTATATAGTGTTTTCAGCGTCATTTTATTTCTTTAAATATTAAAGAAAACACATTTAACGACCAAAAATCACTAATTTTTCTCAGGGGCACCTTATATTCTTCCACATAAAAGTTTAGCTGATGGTGGAATTGCTACTTACACTGAGCCAATATTAGGGGTTAGATCATTTTTGTTGCACCAGCATGCTTCCCTGAACCTAGCTCTAGGTTGGGCTCTATTAGTTAGATAGAAGCAGCCAAGAGGAGTCTTCGTGATTTTAAAGCAAGAACCAAACAGAAGACTACCAATGCTTGGCCTACCATCCCATCCACTTCACTTGGAGGACATTACGACACCACACAGTTTTAACGTGCTCCAGCCAACATAAGTGAGCATAATCGATCTTCTGTTAATCCGGGATTCGAACTCCCTGACATCTGATTATGAGAACGACGCCCTAACTAATCAAACCATCTCAGCCTGTTAGCTCATTGTTACTGCCAAGATGACAACCTCCATTTGTCATGTTTTCTCATTCACCATTCATTGGTGTGCTATCAACTAAATGAACTAATTGAACAGGCCTGCCCAGAGTCCAGACTTTCCACTAGTAAACATCTGGGAGGATTATGATTACCATGTAAAGTTGTGAACAATCATCCAAAATCAGTGGAAACAAATGTGGAAATCATTTACCAAAGAGTTAAGGAGGTAATTGCCTCACGTGGAGGCTATATCAATTACTGAATATGAATAAATTATATTTATCTCTTCTTTCACAAGCGTCCAAATACTTAAGTGTAGAAAGATTGAATAATTTTTTATTAAACCACACAAAAAGCAATTTCAACTAGTTCCGACAAGATTTTCCTATTTTAAAATTTGAAAGCAGTACCAGTATTAGTTTCTATCCAATTCGTGTTGCGATTTAATTGTTTGGTAATATACTCATTACTGAAAATCAATTGGCTCAATTTTAATAATCTACCATCATTGCACTGATAAGATTTTAAAATTGACATAAACTTATAGATTTTATGTTTTTTATTATCAGGTACTTCAGGTTTCAAGAAAACATGTAAGCTCCAGTAACTATCTCTTCAACAAAATTAAAAAATATGAGGTAGTTTGTAATATTTCGAAATTAATGAGAACCTATATGAATGACATTTGAAACGTAACTTGATGAAAGGAGCACTTTTGATTTTATTACTATAAATAAGAATCATATTTAAATTTCATACCTAATTTAAATTTCGTATTTTAAATATTAACTGTATTACTCAAAGCAAATATTACTTTGAATGATTATTGATTGATTCCCTAGTTAGAATTTTTAGTGTAAATCATAAAAAAGGGCATTTTACTAGTGTGATTTAGTGTTTATTCAAAAATATTAATACATAAACAAATTTTCTTTTAATGTTCACAAATAAAGACCACCCTTGAAGTTGAGCAGATAATAATAACTTTACAATCAGTGAGTAAGAAATCGAAATCTGTTATCCAAATAAATAATGGTAAGTATCAATTTTTATGCCTCATTTTACACTTTAGTTAGAAATATTAAGTGAATAATATATTTAGGATTTATTTTCAAACTGCTATAAAATAATATTCATGACGTAGTGGGACATTATATAATAACAATCATCGCGTATAACTAAAAGTATTTTATGTAATGAAATGTTCATTAGCTATAAAATTCAGTTTAAAGTTGCTGCAAGATTACAACATCAATAATAAGAAATTAATATAAATATATAATAACATAACGAATATTAGTAAATAAGTTGAAAATATAAATAAGTAGAATCTGAATAAGTAGAAGGAAAACACCTTAAAGAGAATTAAAATGATGTACCAAAAGAGCATTAAGTCTTATCTTCTCATGCCTTATTGTATAATATGATAATGCTCAGATACTTTTTTTCTTTTTATTATGAGAAGATTTCATTTGATTATTAATAATTGTTTAGAAGAATGTAAGAAATTTCTAGGAAAATATGATTGCTTTAGATTTTATATTCCACTGTATGCCTATTCTTTTTAAAACTACTTACATTTCCAAAAAATGTGTTTGAAATTAATCAATAAAGTGCACTAAAATGTATTGTATTGTATTAGGAAAAGAATGAAAAGTTTAAAATTTCAAACTATTGAAAGAAACTAAAGAAAAGCTTATATTATAAAATTAATATATTTATTTAATTATGTTGCGTTATATATAACTCTATATAATTAGCGGTTTAGATGGTTTTAATTTGTTTGAAAATTAATGCAGATTATTTTTATCAATATCATATTAAATTGCAACAAAATTAATTAGCATGGAAACGGGTCTCATGGGAGCATTCTTTTGCTTGATACATTTGTCACAAATTTCTTTTCTCCTTTAAAAATATGAATTCAATTTTATAAAATATATTTAATTTATAAACCAGTATAATATTTACAACTAACTCGATTACAAATAACAATTAAATGAACTACTATATTTTTGTCTATTGTACATTCATGCTTTGAATAATATTTGTAATTTTAATGATCCTTACTCACGTACAAAACAAAACTTAAATTGAAAATGTTAGCTAAAGTAATTTAAATTTGATTATTTACACTACCAAATAGTATGCTTGAAAATTTCAACTAATTTAAAAAGCGTCAGGAAGAGAAAAATATATTGCATTATTTCTCATTTCATATTCAATAACTTTCAGAGAAGAAAAAATTTATTTCAGAAGTTATATCCTTTTCTATTCAGATACAACGAAGGCTTGAAAGAAAAAAAATTTAAAGAAGTATTTTTATGCCCATGAAAACCTATAAAGTTTAAAGTGCCTAGTCAGGCACGTTATTCTTTTCTCCCATAAAAAATGTGATAAAAGTAAGAACAAATGCATTTTTTGCATTTTAAAAATCACTTTTTACTTCTGTCATAAATTACTTCCTTTCGTTCGTTTTTCAGTAGAAGAATAGATTCCAAATAAGGACTTATCAACGATTGGACAATATGGGTATTGATGGAATTTATAGATTCTATATGGTAACAAAAACGTATATTTTATTTTTCCAGCTATGTTTTTCATACCATTTTAATGTAGTTTAATTAAATTATTTTTATTTCATCAACTCAAAAGGAATTCCAGTTTCCTGACTTAGATGGAGAGAAATGAATTTTGTAAAAAATGTAAATTTTTTGTGTGAATTAATTTGATTTAAAAACATTTTATGCCATTTATATTTCTGAAAGAAGTCTTAATAAATTGTAATTGCACATTTATTACTTTATTGTGCTTAACTTCACCTTAAACAAAATATCCATATAATTCAGAATTGGCTTTCAAGAATTTTAAATTTTAAAATAAAAATAGTTATATTTCGAAGGAACTGTGATTCTGTATCATTAGAATTTATGTTTAGATGAAAGTTAACAACTATTGTTCCTTACACTATAATCTGTGAATTTAAAATAAACTTGAAGAAATTTAAATAGTGTGTCTGTATACACATGTGTTAACTTGTGTCTTTTTTTTTTTTTTTTTTTTTTTTTTTTTTAAGAAATTTTTTATTAAAAAAAATGAATATAAATATCCTTAACATAAAGTTTCTAACTGAGCAAATTAGCTCAATAAAAGTTGTTTTTATAAATAACATTTTTATGCTGAATTCTTTAGTGTGTAGAATTTTAGATTAAACATTTGCGGATTTAAATTATGTATCTATAATTCATTAAAATAAACACGTCGATATGTTTTTAATTTATACCAATATTCATATTAAGTACACTGTGAGTTTTCTTTAACTGCATTCAAGAATAATAAATAACATATATATAAGGTATACAATACAATATAATTAATCATAAGCTCAATATGCTGTATAACTTATTGCATTACTTTTCTGAATTGTTGACTTTTCCTTCACAAGTTTCTAAAGTAGAATCAAATAGCCAGCAATTTTAAGCTCAGAACAAGTGAGGAAGTCAACTAAGCTGACATCTTCTCTGAATTTACAAACCATATCAATGGAACAAACCACAAATAAGGATGCAGCTAATATTATATTATTCATATCAATACAGAAGTTTTGAGACTGCTATAAAGAACTTAAATATCCTCTTCAAAAGTCATTCCTTTCTCAAGAAGAAAGCAATTATTCGAGAAGTATTGTAATTAATAATAAATAACTACTGTAGAAAAATGCGTTATTTTATAAATAACTTGTTATTCTTTCCCATGAAATATACGTTCAAATTTGATACACGTTATGGTTTTCATGCAGACAATTAAAAGAACTTGTTTTCTGAAAACTATCGAAGTTATTATTTACTTTTATTTCCTAATGAAAGGTTTCTCTTTGGAATATAATTGATATATTCGAGAATAATTAAAGGAAACGAGAAGGAGATTATCAACTACATCATAAAAATTGCTGTATAAAGGCAGAACAAATTTTGCTTTTTTTTTCAGAAGAAAAGCAGCTTTACATCTCTGCAATTATTAAAGACTTTTTGTTGAATAGAAGGCAAAAAAATATGAATGAAGTAGATAAAAGACATTATTTTCTGCGTAATTAATTTGGCTTTTTCACCACTAGATAAACTTGTACAAAGAGCAAATAGTAAAAATAATATACTTAATCATTGATAAATGGAGAAATATTTTACTTTTTTTTTACTCTTTATTAATCAATCCTTCCATTTTTCTTATTTCAATAGTTAATCAACTGTTCGGGGGAGTTGATTAAAGAAATTACTACAGTACCAAATCTATAAATGTCAAAGCAACCTTTTTCTGAATAAGAAAAAAAAATGCTAATTCGTAATGTTGTAGGAAATAAAATTTAATCATAATGTGGATCTTAGTATTGTTTTCACAAATATAAAAAGTAAATTATTGCAGTTTGAACGAGTATACATTTAATTTTATGAATAATAAACATGCATGCATAATCAAAAAACAGAATATAAATGATAAAAAAATTGTAAATTTTTGAAATAACTTTATTCAAAATACACCCAATTGTCTTAAAATTTTGAGCCATTATAAAATCACAAGATCAACATTTCCAAATGTTAATTTCTTTGTCCACCTTGTCACTCCAACAGAAAGAGAGAAATTCCACATAACTATTAAAGTGTAAATGACATTTCATAGCCTCAGGTATATTGCCCTTTCGTATACAAGACCATAAACTCTCTTTTAGCTTAGATGCATAATGTATTATCCTGCTTAATTATTTTAATATTATAATTTTTGGTGTAACTATTTTGCTCTTTTTATACGATGGAGACATAACTCAACTATGTCTCCTGTAATTTCTGAAATAATTCCTATATATATATATATATATATATATATATATATATATATATATATATATATATATATATATATATATATATATATATATATATATATATATATATATATATATATATATATATATATATATATATATATATATATATTATCTAGGATTAAGCATGAGATTTACCTGTTGCCACATGATTATTGCCAATTTCTTTTACAAAAAAAGTAGTTTGCAATTATAATTCAATTTCCTGGTATTAATATAATTTAATGACCCAATAAAAATTAATTTATTATCATTACTTTTATGTACACCAGACATTACTTTCATGTGCACTTACACAAGCACAGAAAATACGAATCCTTTTGTAAATAGGAAATATGTGCAGGAAATTTTTTAGATCAAGAATTCCTTGTTTCTTGGCAAATTTAAAATTCTTTTTTGGAAAAATTGAAATATATTCTTTATAACCCAGGTTTTATATTTTTTTCAGATGCAGATTTATTTATACGGTGTCTAAGTACTATTTATCAAACAATTTATTCTAAATAAAGAACTGTAAAATTTATTTTCTCTTTTAATAGTACTTTACAGAAGAATTTCCTTTTAGTTAATTTTCATAAATGCCCACTTCATTGCATTGTTTTGAATTTTAATATCACTGTGATTTATATATATAGAAAAAACAATCTAGTATATCTTGACTATTTTCCAGTGAGAAATTTTATAGTTTTTATATATATGTATGTGTATGTATGTATGTATGCATGTATGCATGTATGTATGTATGTATGTATGCATGTATGCATGTATGTATGTATGTATGTATGCAAGGATGTTAACCGTTTTCATTATAATTTTTTCACCCCTTTCAAAACTGTTAGTCGATGATTATTTTTATTTTACAGTTACACAATTTTACTTTGTAATCGAAAAATTGAAACAATCTCTTAGCTGTTGTATGTTGTCTAAAATAATACTTAAAAACCAAAGTACTGCATAAATAAAGAAATAAGGTAATATTCATTCTAAGCAATTTTTATCATTTGCTATAGTGATTTTCTCAATAGTATATTAACTTATAATATTTTTGGTGTTAAAATTGTTTGAAAATGAAGAAGTAATACATTTAAAAATTTCGCTAAATTTTGCTTACTGTAGTTAAATTTTCAAATTTTAATAGCTAAAATTGTGTAAAATGTCCGAAAATAGAAAACCAAAGTATAAATTCAGTTATAGGAATCATATATTCAAATAAGTTACCTTCAGTTTTCACACAAAACTCTTTATTAACTGATCAGTTATCATAGAATTTTTCAAACTTAAAGCAATATTTATGTTCAGTGAATTTTATTGTTTATGATAATTTAAAATAAAGTAAAAATTTTTTGAATAAATAAATAAATTAGAAATTACATTACCTCTTAACTTGTAACTATTTTATTTAAATTTTAGAAGAGTAAAATTTAAATTAACAATTTTGTGATATTTTACTAAATTCTTATTGGAACTATTTTAAATCTTTATACTGCACATTTTAAACTTAAAAACTCTCACAAGAAGCTTGTATATTGCCATCTTATCATTTAAGATATAACTGTATTTTCTCTTGTAAGTGAAAAAAAAATTTTTTGGGAGTTTTTTTTTTTTTTTTTTTTTTTTTGGCTACGTATTATTGAATATTTTGGTGCCAAATCCACTTAAAAGAGCAAATTTTTGATATTTGAAACTTATCACATTATGAATTCCTTAAAAAGTGTCCTACAAGCAAAGCAATATAAATTTATGAGCAAAGCAGGAACTTAGCATTTTTAAAATTATTTTTGATTGGCTTTTTTCCCGGAAATTAATATTTGTTGTAGAATTATTAAAACCCCGACAAAGAATAATAGATGGAAACTTCTTGGGTGGTAAAGAATACATTCCATTTCAGCAGATCTCGTTTGCATTTTTATCAAACTGAACACAGACTGTGTGTTTTCTTGTGATAAAGCGAATGGTTTCTGAAATGCATAAAATTTGTCAGTGCACAGTTTACGCGTGTAAAACTGCTTTTCTTTTGTGTATTCTTTCTTCGAATATACTCGCTGTTATCGAAGTAAATTCTTTTTCTTTTATTTAAGTTTCATAAACAGGAATAATTTTCTCAAAAAAATTCTTCTTTTTTATTCTAAAAAATTATTTTGAAAGTCAAATATTATTTATTAATTTTATATGCTAATTTCATAAAATCTTTTTTTCATTCAGAATTCAATAAGATGTTTCTAAATTCAATGCGGTGCTTTATTATAAATGTATAATTTATTCGTAAAATTTAACGATTACCGTTAATTTATGAGGAATAAATTATTTGTTATGGATATTTTTCAAATTCAAAAATATTTTTTTTTCTTTTCTTTTATCAAATAACAGATTATATTTTTTTATTTTTCTAACCAAATAAGGCAACAGAATTGTATAGTGTAACTGACTAGAGTAATAGTGTTATAGACTACAATTTAAAAAATATGATATGAATGCAGTAATTCATGATTAAAGCAATAATCTGATTTATTTTGTAATATTATACGTAATTTGATGTAACAATAAAATTATAAGCGTATGGATTTTTACTTTTTTAAATTAATTTTGTTAAAATATTGTTTTCTCTACTACCTTGTATAGGAAAATATGCATGATGTTTTTTTTCTTTTATTTGTATATTGTTTCTAAACTGTAAAATATAACAAGATTTAATAATGAAATTCCACTCACAATGTATCAAAGATCTAAAAGAGAATAATGTATCTAAAATTCTTTTATTTATAATTGAAAGATGGCATCATTGCTTTATGATTTATTTGACATGACATTACGAAAATTCTAAGTAGAATGTCTATGACATAAAAAAAAAAGCTTAGCTAAATTATTACATCAATAATTTTTACATCAAAAAATCAAATTAATATAAAAAGGTATTCTATAAGTAATGTATAGTATTATGAAGTACACAGATATTCCATATATTTCAATTACTAACAATTATAACTATACCTGCGATTCTCAACCTGTGGGGCACGCCCTCATGGGTTGAGGGGGGCGCGAGCATATCCAAGAGAATATATTATTTAAAAAATTTATTTATTGGCTGAAAGGAAAGCACATGTACAAGCAAAAAAAAATACATTTTGGCATAAAATTTAATAACTAACTTATTAAAATCTGATTAACTTATTGATTCTCAGTATTGAAAAAGCAAGAATCTGGTAGCAACAAGCCACCGGTTAGATTCAATACTGAGAATCTGAGTTGCCAAAGTAAAAATTCAATATTCTTGTTTATTAAGGTTTAAAATAAAGGTCATAGTGAAGACTTAGTACCAAAATTTTCAAAATACATTATTATTGTATACACTTTATTGGCATACAGAAACGACACGTCCGTTGTTTCCAAATTTTATTGTTTGACTGGAAAGAAAATGATGTTTTGTGTTAGCACCATCTGGTGCGCAAAAAAATTTAATTTTTACATTGAGTAAACTGGTGCGCCCACCTTGAAATATTATTTCAAAGAAACAGGCTATGCAACATACATATACAGAGAGAGAGATAAAGATTAGATATACAAAATAAATGAACATAAATGAAAAAGTATATAACAAACACATAAATGAAAGAAAGTTTTATATGTTAATATGCAATAGAAGTATAAAATTTTATACATATATAAGAAATGAAATTTTATTTAAATTGAAGCATGAAATTGGCGTTACACAGGAAGTTATCATAATTTTGTTATGTTTCTTTTGTATACACTATCTGATGTTTTAAGCGTTACTACCCTAACATTATTGTCAAGTCATGGTTGCGATTGAATTATTCCTATTTTCCATTTTGTTGGGGGTAAATTGTCCTCTTTTAAAAGGCATAAATCATTGACTTGATAATTTTTAGTCGGCAGTAGCCATTTTGGCCTTTGTGAGATATTCTTTATGCCAACGTTTCCAAAACTGTTGCACCATTTTGAAAGAAAAGAAATGTTTGTATCAACATAATTTGGTTCAGGAAGGCTTGTTAATTCCTACTAATAATAAAATGGCCAGGTGTTAAGGCTGATAAGTCATTTAGATCTATAGATAATGCAGTTAAAGGTCTAGAATTAAGACAAGCCTCTATTTGAGTTATCAATGTTTCAAATTCTTCATAACTTAGTTTTGTCACCCCTATAACACATTTTAAATGAAACTTGGTAGACTTTATGCCAGCTTCCCATAGCCCACCCATGTGATGCACCTGGAACATTTAAATGCCAATTAATACCATTTTCAAACATAAAATTGTTTACTTTTTGATTATAATTTTTAGAGTTCCTAAGTTTCTCAATTTCCATGAGTTTGCGCTTTGCACCAATGAAGTTGGTGCCGTAATCGCTGTATATATCACTACATTTACCCCTACGAGAAGTAAATCTCTTAAGAGATGCAATGAACACATCTGCAGATAAGTCAGTAACAAATTCTAGGTGTATAGCTCTTGTAGTAAAACAAACAAAAAGTGCTATATATCCTTTGTATGATTTGGAGCCTCTATCTTTACATGCTTTAATTTGAAAAGGACCAGCATTATCTACTCCACATTGCAAGAATGCAGAAAGAGGAGAGATGCGAAAAGATGATAAATCGCTCATCATCTAATTGGTTATAGAAGTTCTTATTCTACAACATTTTACACATTTTCTGATAAGTGCCTAATTACGTTTCTAACACTTACAATCCAATACTGATTGAGCAAGTTGTGAACCAGCATGCAAAAGATTTTCATGAAAATGTTTAACAATGAGATTAGTTAATATATGCCTTGTTGGCAATAAAATAAGATGTTTCTAAACGTAAACTAGATTTGCATGTCTCAAACGACCACCTACACTAAGAATGCCTGAATTATCAAGAAATGGATTTGAGTGAGAAGAAAGAAATGGGAAGAGGAATAGGAAGAAAGAGTTTGTATTTTTGCCACTCTGTTGGCCACAAAGCATTTCCATCGGCTGGCAGAAGAACCAATCCAGGATAGAACGGTGGTAAAATCTGTATAAAATTGAGCTTAGGAAATGAGTGTGTTCATAGCTTCGCAAGTGAAGTCCATAAATTTAGTTATCAGCAGAGCACCACATAGTTCCAATCTCGGAAGTGAAACAGTTTAAAGCGGAGCAACCTTTGTCTTAGCTATTACTAGATGAACTTTTATTTCACCAGAACTTGAGAATGAGCGACAATAAATTGCTGCTGCATATGCCTTTTCCAAAGAATCACTGAAGCCATGTAATTGAAATTGGTTATTTGAATCACAAAATAAGAATATGTGGATTTTAACGTCTTTCACGAACAAAAGATTTTTTTTGTAAGTTGCTTTCATTCATATCCTATGGCTGAAGGAATAGTATCGTCACACTGTAATTGATTTTTCCAAAGTTTTTGAATTATTAATTTATACTGAATAGTAATTGGAGATAACCATCCAAGCGGATCAAATATTTTTGCAATTGTTGACAGTAATGTCCACTTAGTTAAGTTATCTTCAAGAGATGGTTGATTAGTTTTGAAGGAGAATACATCCAACTCAGGTTGCCAAAGTAGTCCCAATGTTTTCACAGTTTCCTCATTGTCTAAGCTTAAAGAAGTGTTTGATAATCGTAAATCTGGATCAATTAGGGTAAAAAAAATTCTTTAGAATTCGAAGCCCATTTTCTCAAGGGAAATTTGGCACTTGACAGCATTTGCATTAATTGTTGGTGCAGTTCCTTGGCTTGGGAAACTGAAATCGCTCCAGACATGAGATCATCAACATATAAGTCCTCGAGAACTGCTTTAGAAGCTAATGGATACTTCTCTGCTTCTCCTTCTGCTAATTTTTGTTGACATTTTATAGCCAGGTTTGATGCTGAGATGGTGCCAAGCCAGTCTTGTTAATCGATAATCCTTCACTGCGTCATATTTTGATTTGCGCCAGATGATTCTTTGGAAATCTGAATCTTGTAAAGCTACTTGGCTGTACATGTTTTCAATGTCTGCAGCAACCGCTATTTTATGCATCCTAAATTTAATAAGCAGTGCAGTTAAATCAGTCTATATTTGCGGTCCCACCATGAGTATATCATTAAGAGAAACATCATTGGATGATTTAACAGGTCCATCAAACACTACCTGGAACTTGTCACTGCTTTTGTTGGGAACTGGATGGTATGGAAAATAAAAGCTAGATTTGGCTGGAACATTGACTTCACTTTCAGGAATTAATTCCATGTGTGCCAGTTTTATGTAGTCGTCCTTGAATTTATGATATTGTTCAAGTAAAGATTGATTTTCAGAAAAGCGACGTTCAATTTGTTGAAGACGGCGCAATGCAATGTCTCTAGATGATCCAAGTTCATTGTTTGAGTCATTAAATGGAAATTTGAGAGTGAATCTCTGCCTGTAGAATCACGGAAGAATGTTTTTTCGAAGTGATTTTCATTTGCGATTTCCTCCTTTGAATAAGATTTTGTTTTGTTTCAGAAACTTCTTCTAGTTGCCAAGATTTATCAAGTTGATACTCGATTGTGATACAACTAGCGTGATTTGTAATTATTGTTTTTGAGATATTGTTCGTTTTGCCTAAAACAGACCATCCGAAAATTGTTTCTAGTGCAATTAACGAATATCCAGGAATAGTAATACTTTTATTGATCATGATTTCTCCAAACACATCTGCACCTAAGAGAATGTCTATAGGACTAGGCTGCAAGTAATTAACATCTGCCAGTTGTATTTCTTTGAATGAAGTTAATGCTGAAGCATCAATTTTGAATTGAGAAAGATCACAAGTGATTTAGGGTATAATTAATGCATCTACAGTGATATGTATGTTTTTATAAAATAGAGATGATATTTGCAATGATACCGAACCTGAGACCTTACCTACATTTCGAGAACAAAGCCCATCAACATTTATGCTAACTCTACGTTTAAGTTGCAATAAATTTACACAACTTTCCCTAATAAATGAGCCTTGGCTGGCTGAATAGATAAGAATTCTGCATTTATGTAATGTACCATTAATGTCCTTAACATTAACAATTGCTGTTGGCAATAAAACTGTTTTTGTTACAAGTAAACTGTGTTTGTTACAGGTACAACTACATTATTGCTACTAATAGTAGAAATTTCATCTGTTGTTTGCGAGTCAATTTTTGTATCATGTGTATTTTTTGAACACAATAATGTATTATGCGGTTTCAAACATAATTTACACATTTTTGCGCGATATTTAAAAATAGGATGAGTTTTATTATCTTTTAAACAATTAGCGCATAGATGACGCTTTTTAAGAACATTCCATTTTTCTTTTACTGGAAGATCTAAGAAACTATCACAATTATATAATCGCGAATGAGAATCATTTCCACAATAAATGCATAAATTAGAAACGATCTCAAATGAAAAAGAATATTGGTTTTCTTTTTGATTTGCAATAGCTTTCCCATCAAATTGACCTACTTTATCTTTTTGGCACTTCGCCAAAGATGAAAGCGCACAACATGAATATTTTGAATTCAGAGAAAGACTAAACTTTTTTGTTCCATTGTTCTAACACCCACACTCTCAGTGTTTCATTACCAAGCTTACCCTTTAAAAGAAAAATAATAATTGTGTCCCAATGCTCAACAGGCTGTTTCAATATTTTCAATGTATCAATACATTGTTGTTTTGTATTAATTAATTTCCTCAAACCCGCTGCTGATTCATGTTTAAGAATAGGCTGAGAAATGAATTTATTTAATGCTGCGTTTATGATTTCTGTTTCGTCTTCAACGCTTTCAGTAAGATATCCCAAGCTAATTTGAAATTCTCATCTGTAATTCTAATAGACTGTACTAATGCAAATGCTTCTCCCTTAATGGAAAGTTTAAGATATTGCAAATTTTGACTATTACTTAAACTATCATTATTACCAACACTCGATAAAAATCCAATCTATGTAATTATAAGTGAAAATTGGTAATTCTATTCTAGGAAGTTTAACATTGTTGACATTAGTTAATTCTTTATGACAATAATTTTTTGAAAGTTTTCTTGATTCGTCTTTAAGATTGATTTTTAAATTATTTATTTTAGAAAGCAGTTCATGCATTTCGTTTTCAAATGCATAGAATTCTGAATCAGAACATGCATAAAGAATATCATTATTTAGTTTGTTTATTTCATTGTCTAAGGAAATTACGTTATTTTCATACACTTCAATGTTAGAGAATTTGTTTGATTTTGTAAGCTATTGACTTGCGAAATTAAACGAATTAGCTTACCTTTTATTATCTTTTTGGTTTTAAGGAGAGTATCCATTTTGGTTTTGTAATCTTCATTCAATCAATCGATTTGTTGTTGTTTTTTGATTCAACAGTCGTTGGCCGCTTTTATGCGTTCACCAAAATAAATTTGCTCATCAGACCACAATATTGGCACACAGAAACGACACATCCGTTGTTTCCAAATTTTATTGTTTGACTGACAAAAGAACCATGTTTTATGTCAGCGCCATCTGGTGCGCAAAGAAATTAAATTTTTGAGTATACAGGGTCGGAACACACTTTATTGTATATGGGGTAGGCGCGATTAATATTATGATTGAAAATTGAGCCGCGAATACTGATAAATACTAAAAGGTTGAGAAATGCACCATTAAATTACATTTTTTAATTTATTTTTTTGGCATATTTATACTCCCTTTTTCTTTACAATTAAACCTAAAACGTGTAAATGTCACACTCTTATCTTTTTTAATTATTTATTAAAATATTAACCCAGACATTTTAGCAATGGTATTTATCTACTACTGAAACCCTAAAGCTCAATAAGAAGGGGACAAATGTAGCATCAAGTTTCGCCGGGCCATTCAGTCTTTCTTTCCTCACTTCCTTTTGTGGGATTATAAATGGATAACAAATCTTAATCTAGTACATCACGCAAAGTCCTGACTATAGTTGTTCAAATCAAGAGTGCCAGAGACGTTGTACGCTCTCTGTAACATTTTCAATACAGTTTAGTATTTACTTTAGTAAATGTAGATAACAAAATAAGGCAAAAAAAAAGTGGTTTAAAAATCAATTAGTGAAAGAAAATAAAAATCATACTACCGCAAAGATATTTGATGTTGATGAAAGTATCACACATGAATGGGAAAAATAAAAATGACACTGATTAATATGCCAAGGATTAAATGTGTTTTATATAAGGAAAATTTGAAATTCACTTTTCTAGAAGAAAGATTTGTGAACTGGGTCCTAGAAAATCGTCAAAATGAACTAATGATAAGAATTTGTAGAACACATTTATATAAGTTTAAAATAAGAAAAAATTAAATGTAAAAGAAACTTGTGTGACACAAACAGTTTTTTACTGGTGTAGTCAATTTATGGCACGTAATAGTTTAACTCAACGAGAAAAATAATTCAAGTTGATAAGATTCTAAAAGTACATTATTGACTTACAACTGAAAAAATATTTACTGTACTATGTCAAAAGTATGGATATGAAAATTTAGTAAAATAATATTTAACGTGATAGGAAATAAAATTAATATAAAAAGGACAAAAAGGAGTCGCATCAAAACAATAAATGAGGAAAACTTTCATATCAATATAGTACTTTCCTGTTAAGTGAATGGGACAAAATTAGGACACATTTACGACAATTTATTTTTAAAAGGAAAACTGCATCCAAATCTAAGATGCTCTCATTCTTGTGTACGAGAAGAGTAGATAAGAGAAAACAATCTTAAGTAAATTTAAAATGATAGCTGGAAACCCTGGTGCAAACTCTAAAGAGGACGCTTTCTAAAAAAAAAACTCTCCATTAAACTCATAAAAAGTCCAGGTTTTTCTCCAACACCAATCACAATCAATTTATATAATAATGGAACGAACATTTACTTCATTTCAGTTCACGTGTGTTTATAGATATTCACTTCATTCCAGTTGACATTTCAGCTGGAAAGAAATATTAATTAAAGGAAACCAATTGAATTATGACATAAGCATCATGTGAGGAGAGAGCGAATAACATGGAATGAAATTAAACCTGACATAATGCAAAAGCCCCATTTAAAAAGAATGAAGTCTCTTTAAATGTTTTAGTAAGCGGTAAATAACTATTTACATATTGATTATAGTAATAATGTTAGTGCAGATGAAACATTACATGAACTATCATGCCTGAATATAAATGAAGGAGGAAAACTATATATATGTTTTATGTTATCCTTCAATGACATTCAATACATCATTTCTTTTAAGTAAAGTATATTTGAATGTATGACGAAACATTTTTATACTTATCTTTAAAGCAATATATTTTTTATATTTATCAACAACCATAAATTTCAAATTTATTTTATATGTTCAGAATGGTGTTGTAGTTGAAACATACAGTTTAATTGAATTTGAAATATAAGGAAATAAAATATTTTTATTGTTTCAGAAATTAGCTTTAGTGTAATAATATAAATCAACCAAAAGAAAATAATTTAATATTTCATGATAATTAGAATTTATTTTCTTTAAATGTGAGACTTCAGAACATATAAGCCAAAGTAAAGAAAAAAATTATATATCTTTCTTTACCGTTAATTAACAAATATAACTTTTTCTATTGAGCTCCAAAGAATTTCAAACTTTTATGGACTTGATTATTTTTATCAGAAAGATTTTGTTTCACATTTGAAAGGTTCAATTCTCAAATCTTTCAAATTAAATGAAATACAATTATAGTTCATATTTAAGAATAGATTTCTACAACTATTATAATGCCATTTTCACAACTATTAGCATAATATTCGTTTTACTTTTTCATACTCCCGTTAAGATTAAAACAAATAAAAAAAGAATTTTTCTCTTTTCATTTTATTCTTCTATCAAAAACTATATCGCAGTATAAGTTGCAGCTGATGAAAATATGTATTCGAATTATATTATCCTATGAATCAACAATTGAAAGCTCTTTCTCATTAATTCGCCCAGAAATGAGTGGTGTGAAATATAAAAGGACAAGATCTGGAATTATATTGTATTGACGCAGCTTCCATCTTGTTGCACTTCGATTTATTACTTACAGTTCTTGAAATCAGATTCCTCTGGGAATAAAAGTACCCAAGGAAAGCTGGCATAAAAATGTCTGATTTTTGTCCAAAAAGGAATATCTCTAATTTTTCACATCATAGCAATTTTCATTTAAAAATTGTCGCCAGCATCGCAGACACAAAACTTTTGTGTGAAGCGATGTCTAAAAAGGAAGTTTTAGCACATCGAGCAAAAACCGATCTGGTTGGTAAAAAAAAAAAAACTTTATTATTGAAAACGAAACATTTTACCTTATATGAAAGTGGGTCATCTAACGCAGATGCTTCTTTGTGATGTTTTTTTTTTCTACAGACTTATTCATGACGAAATTTACTCAAGTACTCTTTGTAAACAGTCTTTGTTTTACAATATAGGCAGACAATATAATGAAAACATCATCATATACCCACAAATTTTAATTTTTCCTGTTCTTTATCCGAACTTATATAACTAATAAATTTGTAGTAAGAAATATACAAATACTACTCTCATATGTTTAGTGCCCTAGGAGTAATTATATTTTTATTCTTAGAATAAGTTTTTTGATTTATTTGGTTGCTTTCATTCTCTTGATTAAATGCTCGATTAAATTCGTAATTTTTACAGAAATTCATAACAGTTTTACAAATTTCCCGCAACTGAACTTGGGTTGTAAATTTTAACTATATTTGGATCCTTAAAAAAATAACTTCATTATTTCGATTTCTGGGAAATTCAAACGTTAAATCTAAGCATAGTAATCTCAATAATTGAAGATTTAACAAACGCCATGACCGTCAAAAAAGTTACAGAGTAATCAGTGCAGAAATACGCAAAGTCAAAATCAAAGAATGAGTTCCAGAGCATATTTAACTTTTTAATTTTAATGGTGCGAACTCTGCTCCTCCTTTATATTACCTTAAGAATTTTACTCATACAAAAGAGCTTGATTCAAAATTCAGAATTCAGTCAAATAATAAATATGCGAAATATGGCTTTTCAATTTTAATTTCTGAATTTGTGGCGAAGAATTAGTCATCCAGTGCCCATCGTTAGAAAAAAAATTTGTAAATGCTTTTGGGGATCAATAATATCAATCATTATCAATGTCTAAGCATTTCTATAAAAAAAATCTTGAACTTTAAAATGTCCCCGAGCCCTTGATTTACTTATGTCTAATCTTGCCAATCAATCCAAAATTTTAATATTTTCTTTGGAAGTCGTGATTTCCTTGAATAAGACAGGTAAAGAAAACAATGCACGCATTTTTTGATGAATGCTTTTTTCCAAGAACTTTCCAAGTGCAAGTAAATTATCTTCTACTGTTGTTCTAGTTATCCAAACAAAACAAAGATTTTTATGTGTTTGAAAAAAGCCATAAGCTGGTTTGATTGTAAGAAAATCTGAAAATCCAGTGAATCATTGGATAATTTCTAACTGGTAAAACTTATTTTTCGTTGGTCATGCATATGTGATATTTAAGTTATATATTTAAATAATACAATATTTTCTCGACACTATATATATATATATATATATATTATAGAAACAATAAAAAAAACTATCTAAAGTACGGTAATAATTGTGTTATTAAAAAAAGCTCCTAAGAAACTGTCAAATTTATTTAAAACATATAAATGTAATATGTATACTTATTAACTAAACTGTAGAATGAGAAATCAAATAAAACGGCACTTTTATGACTTTAAATCAAATTTTTGTATAATATTAGTTATAATATAAACAGTATTAAAAAACACATTATAACTTGTCAAAATTAAAATCTATTTTATTCCAATGTAGACTGAAAATAAGCACTTTACATTTAAATCTGAAAGACAGATTTGATAACATACATAAAAAGAAAATTTATGCTAGACTTTTAAATTTAAAAAGAATGATCTTACAGTTAATTTTATATAGTTAATTTGTTAATACTTTTATCTCCAGTTAATTTATATGGTTAATAATAGAATTAAATTTACATAGACAAACAGTGCGGCTGCTTAATTTCTTGTTAACATAAAATTTCATTAATTTTAGTATCCATTGACTGTTGTTCCATTGTAGATAGCATAAAATAAAATGAGGAAAATTAATTTAAAGAGAGCCAATTTTTAAGCGAATATTTTAAACAGGGATTTGCTTTAGAAAATCAAAAACATATTCATTTATATATTAAACCAAAAATAATAGTAAGTAAAATATTTTTAATTCAAATGTATCAAATAATCTAGAAGAATTAAGATCAATTTTCAGTATAATCAGGAGAAAATCCATTACTTTGATGATAGAATATCTTTTCAACCAGATTTGAATAATTAGTATAATAAGTGAAAAGCTAACGGAAAAATAATTCTTAAGACATTATTTTATTTGATGTATTTATTTGTAACAAAGTATTTATTTGATGGCAAATAAAAATAAAAAAATCCCGAAACTTTTTTAAAAAAAGATCAGTCTTTTAAAAAAGTTTCAGAATTTTTATGCGTGAGTGAGTGAGTGAGTGAATGAATGAATTGAATGAAAAATAAAAAAAAAATCTTATCTAAATGGTTATGTGATCCAATTATTGATTCATTTCAATAACATTGATTACCTTTTTTTTAATTCAACTATCTGACTTCATATAATTCATTACTAACAAGACTAGGCACGTGTTTCTTTTTTTATCATATGGTGAAATAATTCGAATTAAATTTTTAGAGTTATGCTTTAGAAATCATTGCCACTTATTCAGTACATTATAACAACAAAAACAAGAAAATAAAAAAAATCATTTCACATAAATTGCACAATCTATTTAATGTAAAATGAAGTTATAATGAGTGTCACTAAATTTTAATTAAATTCAAGTAAGGAAGAAAATAATTTAACGGAAAGGAAAATTAATTACTTTATGAGGGTACTACTCTTTATACTAATAATTTTTTCAACATTTTCAATGCAATTAAGAGATTTTGTACATACAAACAACATATTTTACAAATATTTACAGATATACAACATCACTTTGTATTTACATGATACTGTTCCCAAAAATTTAATTTTGATTTGAATGTTTTCTAATAAATTTATAAAAAAAAAGACATTCAAATCTTATTAGAACATTCAAATATACTTAATTATTTCAGTTTGAAATAAATAAATAATGAATAAAAAATACAAATTACTATGCATTTCTTTTTATATTCGTCTCCTTTTACTTATAAATTTAAATTAAACTTAACTCTACATTAAAGCTTCTTTGAACATACAAATTAAAAGTCTAAGCTTAAAAGAAAAAATCTGAATATATCAAGACTAAACAACAGAAAAATAAAAACTAAATTTGCTAATTTCTCCACAATCTCTGAAATGATAAAAGTTTTAACTTGCATAAATTATTACTAACTAACGTTTTTATAGTATTTTCATGCTTTCTGCTTTACACTGATATATTCTGTGAAAAATTTAGTTTCCCTACAGTTCTCTTCCATCTTACAGTAGGTCTTGCATTTTCTCCTTTTCATTTTCCCCAGTGTCCTTCTCGTCGCCTAAGTTTAATGGACTTTTCTACTGAATGTCCATGTTTGCTTAAAAGTTAGGTTTATTCAGAAGGGTATACGCAACACGGTCTTTTCCTCTATTTTCTAAGCATCAAAAATAAAACTTTGTTTTTAGGTGCATTGTGAAAATATAAATTTTCTTTCTACAGAGAAAAACCATGTATGTTTATTCTTCGTAATAGCTTAAAACTTGTATTATTATTTATGTTATTTGTAATTTAACTTTGATATTGCTTAACATACAACTGTGGTCACTGAAACAGTAAAATATTGTATTTTTTTTTAGCAAAACTTCTAAGTATTTAACATTTAATTTCTTAAAATATACAGTGCTTTTATTTAATAAAATGTTATTCAGTAAAGAAATTGGTTTATATTTTGATACTGTATTTTACATTTAAATCATTTTTTAAAATGTTGGGAATCTTCGCGCGCGCGAGCTGCAATGTACTATATATAGCCTTTAGCAAGACTTTCGAAAATTCGAATGAAGTTTTTAGTAGGGGCTGTAGTGGCCTAGTGTATTAAGGCACATCATTATTAGAAAGTAGGGTTTTTCAATTCCGATTTAATGGAAAAATCGTAATGTGTTCAGAAGGCGGCTAAACCACATTAAATCTGTCTTTATCGTAATGTTCTCTAAGTGAAAAATAGTCTGGAAAGTCAAGAATTGGGCAAATTTTTGTTTAGTTCCTGTTTCGAAAGTTAAGAAGGCCCCCGCCCTGTTGCTTTAGTGTTAGGACAGTTCAAAGTAGAGTGGAGATCCCACCAACTACTATAGCCAACTCTGGTCCAGGTGAAAAGAAATATACTGATTCAACAATAGTTTTTGATTACGATAAGTTATTTGCTTAAGAAAACAGTATTATCATTAAGAAATTTTTAATCGCACAGAAATCGTGTTCAAAAATATTATACAACCAATAGATGCAAAGAATAAGTTAAAATCTAGGTGCATAACAACACTTTTAAGTGATTTGAAAAATAGTTTTAATTACCGTAATTATCGTTTTAATTACCATCAGCAAAAAAACTTATTAAAAATTTATTCCAAAACTTTTTTTTTTAAAGTTCAAGGACATAAAATAATTTAAGTATTAATAATGAGATTAAATCAATCAAAGCACTTCTGAAGAGTTTTTCTATTGAAAATATTTTCTACGTTTACTTTTTTGTTAAACGGTAATGTATTTCTTCCAATTATCTCAAACATGTATCTCTTTCTGTTTATTTAAGGACCATTATTAAACCACTAATAATCATTGTATAGGTTACTGAAATGTAATACATGCAAAAAGGCCTTCCTCAGTTATACATGTAATTTGTAGAATTTAAGGTTTCAATTTTAATATTATATTAGAAATCACATTCCTAAAGCAATGAACAAGGAATATATACCAAAAATGTCTGATACAAAATGTATCCATTAAGGAAACATAGATAAATATCCTTCTGTTTATTTAATGGTAGAAGCAAGAATGCACCATTTTAAATTAAGATAGCAATTTTTCAATATTTAAAAACAATGAAGCAGTGTTACTAAAAGTCTTAAAATTGCTTATGGCATGAATAAATTCAGAAGCTTAAATTATCTCAAAATATCGTGACTTAACATTTTCGAATGAAGGACTTAATTCTTGGAACATAAGGCTCAAGACACAATATTTTACTTTTGAATAAAGATATGACATACATTTTTGTTTTATCTGTATATTATTGTTTTACCCGCACACATTATTTTCCTTCTTGAAGAAATAGAAGTAAAAGATGCTTCCTTCACTGCACATTTGATGTGGTGAGTCAAAAATCAATCCGAATTTCAAAGACAATCTGAATCAACAGTGAATTTTCTGATATTTTCTTCTAAAGAGAATATAATTCACTTGAAAGGTTGTTCCATACATAAAAAATAAAATAAAATAATGGCATGAAGAGGAGGAACTAAAGCTAAATCATGGATTATCTATCACTATCACCATATTACCACATATAGAAGAAAGCATACTAAAAGGCATCCACAAATATTCATGTCAAATTGATGTACCTGGTGGTTTAAGTTTAGAGCTATTACCTTAATGTATTCTAGTAGTTTTGTCTGATTTATGGCAATGATGTAGTTCAGTAACACTCATTTATTTTTAAAAATTATTCTTTCACTAAATGCGAAAATAAGTTTGAAGTATACAATAATAAATATGAAAGACTGGTTATTTAATTAATTAAATATGATTTATACTTTTAGCAAGTAAAAAAAACATTTATATATATAACTAAACATTTAGAATATAAAAAATTACCAAAGAAAAATCTAAATCAGTTTTAATACGTAATTATATATAGGCTGCATTCCTGGATTCATAATATATATATATATATATATATATATATATATATATATATATATATATATATATATATTGGCTAAGAAAAGATGCCTCTTATTCTTAAATTTAAGCCCTAAAATTTCAATAGGATGAACATATTTATTTATTCTTTGAAATTTTTAATTTGTTATTCTTAAGTTTGAAATCTCTAAGAAAAACATATTTTATCAATTCATAAGTTTCCGAGGTAAAGTCTTAATTTCTTGGATAAATATTCTTTTTAATTCATTAGTTCCTTTCTTAACAAAGATTATTACAGAAATAGAAATTTTTGAATAATCCAACGTGTGTTTTAGTAAATAATAAGTACTTATGTAGGAGATACTTCGTGTATAATTTATAAAAAGTATATAAATCGTATTCACGTATCTAGTAACTGCATGCATGAATGATATGTAAATGTATGTGCAGTTTATATATATATATATATATATATATATATATATATATATATATATATATATATATATATATATATATATATATATATATATATATGCATTGATACTAAATGTAAAGTTAAACTGGAAGAAACATAACTATCAAAACTAAAAGTAATTTCTCTTTCCTTCTAAACTGTAAAACCATTATAATAAATATCCCATGCTCCAGCTTCATTTAATCTCCAGATACCTAAATTTTTGCGATATTCTCAGCTCCTAAATATGAAGAGAATTGTTGCACAAAAAGTAAGGAAGAATGGCTCTTTTAATTATGAATTCCGGAAAGTTACCTCCTTTTAAAACCCTTAGAGATGTATATAATGCAATTTTTTGGAATTTGATTAAATTTAAAACCATTCTAATGTTTCGCGTAAGCACGTTTCGTTTCACATTTCGTTAAAGTGCCTCCTAGATACGGAACATGCATCGATGAGAATGTGCAATGCGAATTCCTTACTTTAATCCTTCAGGAGAATTTTCCAGTTGGAAAACATGGTTTTTTGATAATGTCAGTTGAAAGCTTACGTTATGTGTGATTATACTTTAAATAAATAATGTCTTTGTGTGTTTTCTCAATAATTTTTCTCTAGTGGTTGGTTGCATTAGTGGATAAATTTCTTGGAAATATTATTTTCCCTCTATAAAAAAGCCACCTTATGAAAAAATGTATTCATATTGGATTCATTAACGTTTTATGAAGTGATGTAAGCACTGCTATATATAACAATATTTGATTGGTTTGCCATGAAATTTCATTTAATATAGATTTCTTCAAAATACTAAATATCCAGATATACTTAATTGATTATATTTTCTAAGATAATTTCCAATAATTATGTTAAAAAAATAATGTTTTTTACTATATTGTCTCGCTGAATCAAAACCAAGAGATAAACACAATTTAAAAAGAAGCAAATAAACAGAAATTAAATTAATTTATTAAATATAAAAACTCAATGTTAAGACAAAATAAAAGAGAGAGAGTGTGTGTGTGTGTGTGTGTGTGTGTGTGTGTGTGTGTGTGTGTGTGTGTGTGTGTGTGTGTGTGTGTGTGTGTGTGTGTGTGTGTGTGTGTGTGTGTGTGTGTGCGCGCGCTCCTGCCTACAAACCCATAATTAATAACTCATTATTTTTATTTATAAGCCAAGTAGAAAATACTTGATTTTTTAAAATTATCAAAAAAGTAAATATTTATTTGAAAATATTTCTTACGATCATAAGTTAATGACTCTTTTCTCTTATATACAGAAAAAGCATATAAATCATATTAATTTAATTCTAATTCTTTATGTTTCTTAGAGCTTATATATCTTTACTCAAGTTTTTATTATTGTTATCTGAAATAAATATTTAAAGCTTTAAGAGCTTTATATGGAAACATTTAATTCTTTATTTTTTATAACTTAATTTAATTCTATTTTTAAACTCTAAAGTACTAATGAATTTTGGCAAAAAATAAATTAAGAGAAATATAAATCTGAAATTGAAATGTCATAAATATTGAACAAAAATTTTGAATAACAAATAGAATTTTTAAATTTATCTACTGATCTATAAAGATATGCCTTAAACTATAATCTATATTTCGATTATTTTTAAACAATAATTGAAAAAGGTAATTTACTTCTTCAAAATTCTATCTTTTTTAGAAAAATAATATCGCCAACGTATTCTATTTAAATTTTAAAACAAAGAAAATCACCAATATTCAATGAACAACCTACATGCTTCCATATTAATAATATATATATATATATCTTATATCTTATTTTCTAAATGGATATTAACATTTAATTTGAACTGTCATGATTGAAAAACCATCGAGTGAAAAAATTATTTTCGATGTACCATTAACATAAAAATTATGTAAAGAAAAAATATTATGCAAAAATAATTTTTTTCTGTGTTAAATATAATAATAAATGATTATACTTTTGTTCAATGATAATGAAAATATTTCTATGTTATTATATAAATAGTGTTAAAAGCAATACTACATTCAAACCATATAAGAATTTTTCGTGTCGATATTTTTAAGTAATTAATTTTAAGTGTCGATATTTTTTCGTAATATCCAACATTTTTAAGAATTAAATCTAAGTTTAAAAGTTGAACTTTCATTTTTTAATATAAAATTACTTAAATAATACAAATACATTTAAGGCAAAATGTAATAAATTTTTCAAAACATAAATGCATTACATTTTATGCATTGCGCCTGCAATTTTTTAAATTATAAATTTAAAATTATGAGCTTTTAAACTATAATATCTTTATTTTAAAACATTTTTATATATTTTATTACAAAAGCGTCTTTCTAGGAATGTTTCAATTTTTCTAATACTTTCCTCTATTTCTCTGAAGATTTCATACTTATATATTTTTCTTTTCCTTTTCTTTGTCTTCCCTTGAGTCGCTGGGTTAAATGGATTTCTCAGATCATTATCCATATCTGGGATTCTTTTGCTTGGGATTGTACTCAGGGATATACGAATATAAGAAACTTAGCGAAATAGAAACGAGTGTTTTCTTTCTTGGAAACATTAAACTTAGGTTTGTACATCACATGTAACTCAAAACTTTTATTATTGATTACAAAATCCTTTTACCGATTTATCCAAAAGCTTGGAGGGCCCCATAAAAATATTGATTTTCTTTGATCTACCAAGATGAAGGAAAGGAATGCATAACTATAGAATCCGAGTAATGAATGTTCTTTTTGCTACATTGGTAAAATCGCGCTTTTTGGAGTAGGTTTCAGATTCTATCAGAAAAATGGAATTGGATGTTAAATTTATGCTTTATGGATGCATACCTGTTGGAAGGAAGTAGTTGCAAATTTCCCAGGGTGGATGTTGTGAATATGCTTTCTGTATTACTTGTCTGGTGGGGTGGCTGCTGGGGAGCTTCAAGTATATTTTTCAAGTACTTGCGAATTAAGTAGATTTAATTTATTATCTATGAAAGTTCCTATACCCACAAACAGTAAATGGGAGGTGTTTCAATGGTTTTTCTTAATTATTAGGCTATTTGTCAAATAATGGGATCAATATGTGTAATAAATTAAATTATTAATAACTACTGCCGCCCACCCTGCCTAGTGGTCCGGGTGCCTGATTACGAATAGGGTGGTCTTGGATTCGAATCCCAGTTCCGGAATGGATGCATTTTCTCCTTCTGTCTATCCTGTTACAGTACTTTCCTTGTATAAATGGGTTTTGAATGGTTGCCTACCCTATAAACGGGTCCCTATGGCACCTGTGTACTGAGGAAGTCGGATTCCACACCAAATTACATTGCAGCTGGAAAAGTGCAGCAGCTCACCCTATATTACCATCCTAAATGGCCCAAGATAAAAACAACAACATTAATGACTGCTTGTGATATCTATAGCTTTAATGAGAGTAAAAATTTAATTTGGAACAAAGCATATATCCTTCACTAGTAAGCGAAGACGTGAAGCTTACATAAATCAGCACTTCCAATGAAAAATGTGTACTTAGCTAATAAGAATAAAATTGTGTTTTATAAAAATATAACGATATTTACTATATTAATAGTTTTATTCAAAATGTTAATACTATATAAAATATATAGTAATTACTTAGTTTTATTCAAAATGCTTTTTCATACAATAAAATGAAATCGCAAATGAAGACTGTCTCAAAACTAATCGAAGAGAATGTAGAATGCTTCAAAATTCTTTTTGAAATTATGATATACGGTTATCAGGATTCTTTTCATGCTCTTCCCAATAAAAGCCGAGCTAGCAGCCGAATGATTAGCACTCTTGCCTTCGGTTCAACAGTTCGTGGGTTCGAATCCCACCTTGGGCATGGATATTTGTAGTGGTTTGGATTTCACTTTAAACCGTAGGTCCCGGTCTAATTAGCTTACGTGTGCAAAAAATGACCGTTGAGCAACAAACAAACAAACCAAACTTCCAAATAAAATTCAACCAATGGCACAGTAATCAGAGAACCGAAAATGCTTTTCCATCGGTGTGTAAAAACAATACTTGTTCGAATATTTAACTGATTGTTATATTTATAAAAAATACACTGTCAGAAAGCAGTACAGAGATAGGTCCTATGTTGTATACATTGTTTCTCTACCTCACACACACACATCCCTGCATAAACAACTTGAAGTGAACAGAGTTCCTCTCTAATCTGCTGCATCAAAGTATAAGTAACATTATGTTACGTTACAAATAAGCTTCATTCATGATTAAATTCAGTAACAAACACTATAATCAAAATTTTGAAGGGAACTATAGCCCGTGTTTCATATTAGCTAGATACTAATATCCTGATATACAAGATTATTCCTATTCTGTGTCGCTATTTTTAATTCAACCCCAGACAAATATTCGAAAGATGAATAGAAGAAGGAATTTTTTTATACAAATCGCTCAGTTCTCTTGTTTCAGAAAAAAGCACTAAATATATTTTTTTATCCTAATTTATTAAGATCCTTCAATTGTTAGCCTTGTAAAGTTCGTAATTTTTTTTGTCATGTAGTTAGTCTCAGTGAAATTGTATTAAACTGAAGTCAGTAAAATGTATTATATGATTAATTTCTTTTCATTAACTTCAAGATAGCACAATATTATATACTGCAAATTTTAATTTTCCTCTATACTTCTTCTAAAGTTTCAAACATATTCGGAATTCTCCGAATCGGTGAGAAATTATGAAATATGACTCAAGAAGTATATAGAGGTTTTTTTTTTTTTTTTTTTTTTTTTTTAGTTTAAGAAATCTGAATAGGTCGCAAAAAGTAAAAACTAACTTGAATGATGTTTCCACGATATTCCTTGCAGTTTAACATCATCATCATAAAAATATGCTGGAAAATATTTCTGAAACAAATTTTGGTTTTAAAATATTCTGTTCATAAAGAGGCTTTTTTTAAATCAGGTTTTACTTATTATCTTGAAAAATAACAGCCAAAAATACTTTATAATGAATAGCTTTTATTTTTATTCTATTCCATTTAAATAGAAACACTAAAAAGACGAACAAGCAAATTACTAGTTTCTTTCTCATGTGAGTTATTTTTAAAGGTATTTTGACATCTGTGCAGTCCTAAGAATAAGCCACGCTAAAAAATAATGCAATATTTTTATAAATTTGTTTTAATATTCTTTAAACAATTTAGATATAACACACACAAATTTATGTAAATTAATCCAATTATAATCCAGTTTCATTACATTTTATAAATTATTGTTACTTTGTTTGTATAATCAATTGTATAATTTAACACTAATTATTAAAAATAATAAAATTTATCAATAAACATTTACTGAAAAATTTTATTATTTTTAATAATTAGTGTTAAACTTCATGCATAAGCATGTATGTTTATTACTAAAAGAGAATATAATTAGTTATGTATACACAAATGATGATTCCAAAATAGAATATGTTATAACAGTTTCCTTACAATCAAGCAAATAAACCTTTCAGAAAATGCAGAATGAGATTCAATTCTTTGATTGCATAAACACGAAATTCACATTAAATCAAGGGAAAACAATTCTTAAAACTTAAAGAGATTCAAATAACAATGCTTGTTTCGGTGATTCAATCTCTAGAGATCGTTTCAGTATCACGAGTCTTAATTTGATTTAAGCTTATATCTTCATATATGTTTGTGATAGTCAAGAATCAAATAAATAAACCATGAATAATTTCTTGAAAAATATAAAAAAAGTATTGTCTCAGTTGATTTGGCATCTTGGAAGAGTTTCTCTGTTTTCATCCTATGCAGACGTTCCGTCTTATTTTGATTGAATTTAAAAGTTTCTGAATAATTTGCACAAAGATGTCTCAAACGATAGACTTTAAACTTAATTGAATAATACTGGAAAATGATTGAAATGTGAATGATATGCTTTCTATTCAGACTTGTACTGAATTCCCTTGGTAAGATACATTGTTTGGTTAGTTTAATTTGAGTTTTGTGATTCATTTTCTATGTAATGTCCAAAATGATTTTTTAACACTTTATATCTCAAAATATTTAAAATTATCAGTAATATCTTTTTCTGTGATAGTGAAAAGCGTATCATTAAAAAAAACTTGCTAATTCTGAAAATTCTTTAATGTATTACAGATTTACAAGAGAATCGAAATGTTTTTTATGGTATAGCGAGATTAAAACAGAAAATTAAAAAAGTTGGCCCCTATTTGAAACATTTTTTTAAATATTATATCCACAGTATCATAGTATGTTGAAGTATTATAAAAAGATTTTCAAAATTTCTGATAATTCGTCAAAAATTAATGGATAATATTCTTCCTTGAGACATCTTGACTTTCAAAATAGAATTGAATTATTTTTAATTGATAAATATATTACCATCAATTTACTGGTCAACCTAAAGTGCTCTTCAAACAATTTTATTTTTGTGAAACAATTTTAAATTGAAGGTAATATCTAAATTTTCTAAACCATTTCCCTTATTCGCTACATTTAGCAATCCCAAGTTGTTTTCGGCTTCATAAAGAGAAGTCGTCTTATGTCTAAAGTTTGGAGGAAATTCCTTTAAAATATGTTTCATAAAAAAAATCTATAAAAGTACTATTTAGTATATCCAGGATCACACGAAAACTTAGGAAGAAAATATTTGGTCAGTTTGAATATTTTTAAAAATTTAAATTCTAAATAAAAATACAAGGATTAAAATTTTTCTTACGTAGTCTAACAACACATACGTAGTAACATTACATACAATCTGACAATAGGTTTTAAACATATATCATTAAAAGCACATTTTCAAATGAGAACAATTTATTTATACTGCTTGAATCACAATGTTTTCAACTTTCATGACCTTGTTATCATTCGCGTAAACATATCACTTATGTTAGTTATCATTATCGTAAACATAGACATATCATCAAATGAAATTTGGAAAACACAAGTTTACATGAACAAGAAAACAAATGGCTCAAATATTTCTCTCCAGTAAGGGATTGCGTTTTATTCTAAAATATATTTGAATTAAAGTACATTTTATCTAACATAGAAATTATATAAAAATGAGTGATTATTCAAAATAATTTCAGTGAAAAATTTTGAAAAAAGCATGCATTTGTTTTCTATTTATTTAATAGTAAAAAAAGTTAATTTTTTCTGTCAACTTATGAATAAAAACTAATATTCCTCATATTAGAAAATAGCTCTTAATTAATTGCATATATTTACTTCATATATGTTCTAAGGAATCTAATGTTTGTACATAATCCAATTTATATTATTCCTTCAGTCATTTAGTCAATTATTCCCGGTTCTTTTTTTCAGTAATTCTTTATTCATTTTTCTCAGTTATTCTCAGTTAAGAAAGAAAAGTTAAAATCAAAATATTTTGTTTTTAACCTATTTTTCTTAAAAGGAAATTTATAATTTTTTTTTTTTTTATAACTCACTCAAAGAAAGATTAAAAAAATATATTTTCTTATTAAGTATTTTTCATACAAGTGAAATATGAAATACTTATGTCAATTTTATTTCACAAATTTATAATCACATTTTAAGTTTGGGAAAAAAAAACATAGTATTTAAATTTATTTGCTCTCAGAAACTTCAGCGTTCAGTATGGAAACGTTTTTCATGATCATTCTTCCAGTCCGAGCAAACTGCGCCATCTATCCTTGAAATTATGCACTATTTAAAATCAATTAATTTTGGTTTAGTAGTAATTCCATTTTAAAACTTTTAAAAGGGTCCACTTCAATGAACGCTGAGTATTTGAAATAATTTATCCCTTTTTATGTAAGGAAATATATAGGCATTTTTTTCCAAATGAGTTGAAATTTAAGAAAACAATCTTTGAAATGTCAGTTAGCTTTTTCTAAAAAAATGGAAGGCAATGTGATGCTTAGAAGATTTTTTATTTTTATAGAAAATAATTTAAACTCTTCTTGAAATAAATAACAATTAATATAAAATTTTTAAAAATATTGATATGAAAAAATGTATTTCAATGAACACAAATTATTTTTATTTTTTTTTAGTCGATTTTATCGGAAATTTATTTAAGAACAATTTGAAAACACATTTATATATACAACACATACCCACTGAAATGCCGTTTCATATTGTGAGCTATATAATGTTACTCTTTTCCATTTTAATTTTAAAATAGAAATTTTAATCTACCATGAACTTTAAATTGTAAAATTCCTTGTCTTCAGTGAAAAAAAATGTTTTTAGTCGTTTAAAAATGTAAGAATGTGATTTTTCAGTAATTTAACTAAATTAAGATAAGTATAATATCTAGAAAATATCTTGATATTATATATTTCTCTTTCCAAGAATTACAATGTTTTAATTTTAATAAATAAAATATGAGAAATACTTAATTTATTAAAAAAAATTTTGCTAAAAATTTCTTACACGGAACCTGGATTTCTTAAAAGAAGAATGTAAGCATAGCAGAAAAGTATTTACATAAGTGGATAGAAATTACATTTCTGTATAGCAAATTTTATATTAATTACAAAAAATGTTTAACAAGTTTTACGTCAAATAATCAAGTTTCTACAATTTGTTTAATTATAAAATTGAATTTCATTATTGAAAACTATAAATTTTGCCATTTTCAAATACTTTCAAGGGTTGACTTTCTTTCATAGGGAATTAAGAAATTTTTGTTCAGGAATTTTTGGTAAGTTTTTATTCTTTACAATCTTTACTCAGATGAATCGAAACTTTTTCCATTTGTTCGTGTTCCCTTGATGAGAAGAGACAAGCTTTTATTCCAATCTTTTTTCAATATTTTTATTTTATTTTATTTTATTATTTTTCTTGACATTTTTCTCCATTTTTTGCATATTTTTTTTTTATAATCCTCTCAATTTTTTTCTGTGTAATCAAAGTGATTTATCTTGTTTGCATTGAAGGATTTTTTACATTTTTTTTTCTTTTTTATGCTTTTTAGTTGCAATTTTATATTTTATTTCATTTCATTTTGTTGAAAAATGCTAAGCAATTTTTTATTGTAAATCAATTCATTTGCTTTAATTTTGAACTTAAAGCAAAATTAATGTGTACAAATTTTTGATTATTTAAAAAAAATAAAATTGAATGCAAAATACTTAAATTGAAAGGAAAATAAAGAAAGATATAAGGAGATTATAACTCAAAACTTCATTACTTTTTAATAAGAACAATTCAGGAAGGTCATGAAATAATGAAACATTCCAATATTTTTTATAATATTACAGTACTTAAGATTTCCTTCGATTTTTCTTTATACATGATAAAAAACTCAAAATTTATTATTATTTTTAAATGTTTAAGTTAAACTGGGGCTTACCCTATTTTAAATATTTTATAAATTGAAATAGACTTTTATCATTGGTGCCATTGTATTCAAGATTATGCATACTATGGCTGAATTTTATGCTGTGCATTATATTTTTGTCACAGTCGCGATATATTTAATGAGAATAGCAAGTTCTGCTCGATGATATTTTTTATCCTACGCACGTCCTCTGAATCTATGCCATTAATCGACAATCAGCCCATTAAAAAGATGAACAAGTATAAAAACAAGAGCAAAGTCCTTTAGTAACCTAAAAAGAGTTGTCAGTCATAAACTTTAAAAATTGAGGGCAGTTCTTGAGGTGAGCAGCATCTATATCATCATGATTGCACAATGGACAACGAGCAGAGCCCATTACACTTATTCGATACAGATGCATTTGTCGATAGTCATGTCCATTCGTCACCTAGAAACAAGAGACACCAACAGATTGTGGAAGGAGCCAGGGATTTTATTGTTCCCATCAAGTAGAGTTTTCCATTGCCTGTCCATAGCCGCATCAACATAAAGAGAAATTCTGTCATACTTTATTTTACTGATAATTACACTTTTGATGTTACTCAAAGGCAAAGGGGGATTTGGCTGGATCATAAAAGAACCAGCTTTCGCAAGTCTGCCTGCCTGCTCACTTCCAAAAACATCGCAGTGGCTCGGGATCCACTGAAGAGCAACGTGGTCCTTGATTTTAATGAGTTCTAGTAATTTCATTCTTTAAGAGTGTAGTAGTGCATTTTTATTATAATTTAGATTAGTAAGCGAATGAATAATTCAATAAATACTATCTGTTCGATGATGGTAATCATAAACACAAGAAGTATTTGTTGAATAATTAGGTGCAGGGCAAAAATAATTTTCTTTCATAATTATTTTCATTGAATAGATTCAGAAATTATGAAAATAAGCGTCACCATGGATTGAGGCTGAAGTACAAGGATAAGTGTGCATTGAAATCAGGGATATGCAAACGAACCACGCAGATAATTTGCTAAAAATTGTGATAGAAAATGAAAAAAACGCTATAGAAATTCGAAACGCTTAGAATATTAGGTGAATCCTAATAAAACAACAATACCAAAGCCAAAACGAATCAATTATTGGGATATGAGATTATGAACTGTGAAAAACAGGTTTCAATGGAACTGACAAACACTGTCAGCAAAATAAATTACGACTGAACCAGAAATATACTTTTACTGGTAAATGTTTGAATCCCATAAAATTGTTCCAAAATAATACAATTTCTTACTTGTCTTACAATGTCTTACTTAAAATAATACAATGGAAGACGTCAGTAATGTTTGGAAAATTTTGCAATAGCTACCTATAATCTAAATTAAACACCTTCAACCTATCATTTAGTCCGGTAAATGCATATTTGGTATGTCTTTTGTACACTTCTGTTAGTTAAAGAAGTATGGACATAGTCTGAAGATTGCATATAATTCAAAAATGAAAATGAATTATTCTCTATTTTTTATATCCATCAAATATCCTACTGATGAAGAAAGGTTTAGATAATGGTATAAAATATTTCGATGGAAAACAGATTCATTATTTAGCTCAAAATTACTTTGAAATACGCTTTATAATTTATAAATATTTAATAAAAGCTTGATAATTTTTTATATTGTAAGGAAATTAGTTTTTTACTCTCTATATTCTTAAAGTCATAGGTGTTAACTATAACATTTTCATTGTTACAATAATTTTTAATAACACGTGTGGCATTCAATGAAAATTAAATTTTCATATATAAAAGCTGTACATTATAATTTGATGGCATTCATAACGCTAAAGTTACTCTTGTTAGGGAGAAAATTGCATAACAAAGGTTTGTCATGCATTTTCAATTTTATATTATAAATTGAAATCTTTACTTTTCTAACTGGAGAAAAGATTCTGTAGTTTTTTTTCAAGTTGAATAAAATATTATGTTAATTTATTTAATGTCTTGTATTTAATAATCTAAATCTTTTTGCTTAAGCTAGTTTAGAATTATATTTTTTAAAATGTGATTTTTCTAATATCAAAGAAAAAAATATTTTAAGAAAGATAATTGAAATAAAATATGAAAAGTTAATAGACATAAATTTATAAATTTAATACATTTTAACCAAAGAAAATTATTTTGAAGATTTCTGAACTACATAAAATCACTTACACCATTTATTATTGTGACCTTTAATTATTTTTAATAATATGATATGAATTTCGCATAGTTATATTTTTAGGCCAATTAACTTTATCGTATCTATCTTTAATTGGTGATACAATTGTATGCCTTAAACGTAATCATTTTGAATGAAACTCAAGATTTCTAGTTATCTTAAATATTGCTTTGACTAAACTGTTTCACTCATCCTCATTAAAATGAATAATCAGTATAACTGTCTTTCCTATATCATATTTCAAATGAAAATTTTAAATAATAGTAATTTTTATCAATAACTTCCTAAGGCATAATGTAAATTATTCTAACTTAATAAAATATGCCATTATTTATAATAGTATAATATTTTAGTTAATTATTTAATGTATTCTTTATAAATTTATATATATATATATATATATATATATAATTTATAAAGAATACATTAAATAATATATATTCTCTTTAAATAAAGGTCATAGAAAACTGAAGCATTTAGGAAGATTAAATTCAACTTTGTTGTCCAAGAATTAAAAGCACTTCATCCTTACTTTAAAAATATTTTAGCTAAAACAAATGATAATTATTCTACACTAATGCAGTTTAACGAAGACAAGATTGAGAATGAATCAAATAGGGTTAACATCTTACAAAGCAATGAGGGTCATAGTTCTTTAATTCTTTAGAATTGAAAGATATTTTTTCTCATTTTTCTTTCATTTCTAAATATCAGACTGATATTTGATAATGCTTTGTAAATATATTATGTAAAAGTTTTTAAAATATATCCTATATACTAAAAATAGAAATAAGGCTTCAAAATTCACTATATAAAACTAATATATTGTCCTGTTAACAAATTTATCGAAATGAAAGAAATAATTGCTCGGGAATCTTTTTTAGACTTATCTTAACACCAGTCATCCTTTAATACAATGATTATACCTTAAAAAGATTTCCAATACAATACGTATAAAAATAAATTATTCATCCAGAATTCAAAGCACGAACTTTACATACTCTATACGTAAAGATTGTTTTCTCTTGTTGTAATATCCTGTTGACCTGCACTTCACATCCGAAGAAATATAAAATTATACTTTGGAATCTAACCAAAATTCAACAAGGAATCAGGTACGAGTTTAAAATGAAGGGATTCATGGATAAGAAAAAATTAGGATATGTTGACGTTCTTGACAACGCGTAACGGAAAACCCAACATGTAAAAATTGTTATGGCTTCTTCGAATAATCAAGAATATTGAATTCCCGAAATAATTTTCTTACGCAGGGATGTCGTGTATTGGAAGGGAAAAAGCTGGAAAATTCCCTGATGCCTATGTCACAATTTATGAATGTATGTAAGAAAACAGATATAAAAGTTTCAGTCTTATAAAAATAGTTTTTCTTTCCTAATATACCTGTTCCTGTACTGTAAATAATTTATCATTAAAATGATGAATACCTAGAAATTGTTGAATCTTAAAAAGAGAAATCTTTTCTAAACTTGATATCTTAATAATTTAATCCATGAAAAATTTTACCAAAAAAAAATCAATCTCGCTAGGTATAAAAAAGAACTCGTGTTATTTTAATGCTGAAATCACTACTGTTAAATTTATTTCACAACAGTGATTAATATTTACTCGTTAAATAAATGTCTTTCGTTGAGTGTAAGATGCATTAAATGTATTTAAGTTAAAAATATATTCTGAGATTTAATGAAATGCATTAATCAAGCATGCGTACGACAACAAATATTAATGTTCACTTAAAAAATATCAAAAAGTAGTAAGCATTATGCTAAGTTTAATTTATTTTTCAAGTGAAAATGGCAAGATATTTTTTTTATAACCGCATGTTTAAATAATGCATAAGTTCAACAGATCTTCCAAAAAGAAGAGAACATCATTATAATGGTCGGGAATGAAAGTTTGATGTTGCATATTTTCTAGGAGTCTTTAGAAAGAAGAGGAAAACTTTCAGCGAAATGTGGCCTTTTATTTTTAAAGGAAAAAATATGCATCCTACTAAATGTGTCTTTAAAAATTACTTAAAATGAAGTGCTTAAACATCTCTCGTTTCTTTCCAAGAAACTTATGAATGTTACATGATACGAAGGAGAACTTTAACAAAGTTTAGAATAAAAATACGAGCACCTAAGAAAGAAACTACAATCATTTAATCTAAATTAAGAAATGAATAAAGAGCTACATATGCTAAAAAAAAAGGAAACTTTTAAAATTTTAAAGGAATCTACTGTGCGCTAGAAAAAGATTCTTTAATTGAAAACTTCCTATAATTTCCTTTCTTAACCGATGAAAGAAGTTTGATTTCATTTGAAAGTATAAATTAAATTATGCCTGAAGTTAAAGGGATTTATTTTAAAGTGTTGAATGCTAATATTTTATATGAAATAAATCAATTAAGCAATGAATTTAGTCTATATTACTATTTAAAATCACAGAGCACAGTATATCAGCTAAAAATAGTAGTAAAACATTTGAGAATCGACCTCTTATTGTTTTTAGAAGTACTTCTCAAGGGTAAATTGTATTTATATGATGTTTACAACCTACGAGATGTTTACGTTTACTACATATAAGAGAGAAAAACTGTAGAAACTTATAAGCAACTACATGGAAAGACATATATGCAGAAATACTTATCTAAGAATAGACTTTTTTAAACGCAACGTTTGCTTCCTACTGTCCAACTGCAGGTAGAATGAAACAAATGAACCACTTCGAAAAATATAGTTTTACATTGAACTTTGCCAAGATCATTTGGTATCATTTAAAAAATTGCTTTATTTGCATCCTTATATTTCAGTTTCTTTATTTCTGTCATTTGAAATCTCTAAATACACAGCAAAGAATTCATAATTTTGATTTAAATTTAATATTTGTGCCTGAATTACCTTTTTTAAAAAACATAAGTAATTTATCTATATTTCATTAATATTCTAATTGTTATTTTACTTGTTTAAAATCAGAAAAATTAATTTTCTTAAAAAATAAATGTTATTTAAATTATCTTATATAATTTGAAATCAGGCATGACGGATACGAGATTTATAGAAACTGGGATTACTGAAACAGTCAGAAATACAGTTTTGTATTTTTTACTAGGAACTACCCTAATTGTTTTGAGAATTCTGACAAAATCTGTAGACATACCTTTGGGGGCAGTTAGCCATAAAATCATTTCATTAGTTTAAAGAACCACTAAATATTGAAAATACATTTTCCATGTACACACTTTGATGATATGCACATGAAAAATGGTATCACAAACAATGAATAAAGTACAAAATAATGGTAAAGTCTATAATATGACATTAATGAGTGATATTAACTAATGGGAAGTTTTTCAAATATATTACTTGTTGTTGCATAAAAGTTTTAAGATATTAAATTTCGTTAATAACCAGATAAGTGATATAACTTTTGCCAATAGAATTCATTTGAGATAGGCTGCACGGGAAATTATTATCACTTACGAAAAAATAACTCATTGAGAAATATTAAATTTTGTGGTAGAGCAATTTTTTAAAAAAGAGTAATTTAATTTTAAAAGTAATTATTGATAAAAATAAATAGCTAATGTATTTGATAAAATCATAACATTTCATTATTAATATATGCTCATTTTTCAAGATTTGTGCCGTATATATTGAGTTACCTCAATAACATCAAAGACAATTAGAGTTCACCTATTGTCCATTATACATTCCATTTTATATAATATTTTGTGTGCATTAACTTCCTCTAGTAGTTCTTCAGTAGATTATTTTGGTGCATGATATTAGTATTCAAAACTATATTCCCCATGTATATTAATAATGATATATTTTAGAAAGTTATATGCTTTTATAAAGAACACAATTTGCAATTTGCAGTGCTGTCAGCTGGCCTTCGATTCAAGTGTTATGTTCAAGTCCCACCTTGGGTATGATTGTATGTAATAATGGGAATCCACTTTAAACTGTGATCCTGGAATGATTGTAGCCCTAGTATCTAGGAAATAATCATTGAATGTCAAAGAAACCAAATGCCAATTTTCTCTCAGTACTGCTTATACTGCTCTTACACTTCTTAAATTTTCCTTAATTTCAAGGATTACATTTCTGTTTTTGCTTAGCAAATCTAGAGAATATAGTTGACTTAAAAGTTCAATTCTTCTATACTTTTCTATTTTTAAATTAATGTACTCTTAACTCATAATATTAATAAAGTATATTAGTTTCTAAGTTTAAGAAATGATGTATATTTTAAAAAGAATAAAAGAAAATTTATGCATAGAAATAAGCATCACATCCAAATACATAAACAAGCATTGTACTTAAAATTTTATTTAATTACAAAATATTGGAAACAAATTGTGTTTTCAATAATTATGTAGCCTCAATATAATACTAAATGTAATTAATCCAAATCATAAGAACTTCAAAATTTTGAAAAATATTTAATTCAAAAGAGTTAAATTCAAATTTATGCCATATACTTTCCGAAATTTTAAATATGTTTATTGAAATGTTTTCTCTTTTTTTAATCATTTTTCTGTTCTTAATTTGTTTCTTAATTAATTTCTTTCTATTTCTTTAAACTAATTTTATATAAATGCTTAAATCAGCATGGAATTTAATAGTTAAATTAGAAAATAACAGCAACTGCAAACATTTCAAAAATTTTTTGGATAAAATCATCTCCATAAATTTAAGCATAAGACCATATGATTAATTTCATAAAAAATAGTTTCAAGGTTTAATGAATTATCATGAATATTTAATGCTAATAATAATCCAGAATATAGATATGTATGAATATTTTCATAAAAGGTTACTTACTTCAATAGTAGATGGTAACAAAAAATCACATTAATATTTCTTTCTAATCTGTTCATTAATAACAGCTCGTTTAATTTTTTTAATTAAGAGTCATGCATAAAAGAAACACTGGATTCTATAGTTTAAAAGAACTCAGTTATGACATCAGAAAGAGTTAAAAAAAGAATTCATTCATCAAAATGCAATTTTAATTAAGAATCAAAATTATATGCCAGATTATATGGTATCTGGGTTTGTGGCATTGTTTTTGCTATCTTCTACTTTAATGTGTGTAATATCAAATTTTGAAAAAGTCCTACCAATTTTATTATTATAAAATTTATTACTTCATAATAATTGCTTTCCAACATAAATTATATTTGACAGATACCATGATTATACTTTAGAAACAATTCTCAAACATCTATTGAGAGGTACTTATATGAATCTATTCATCAAAACATTTTTTGTTTTACATAAAAAATGAAATTTTAATTTTATTATTATTTATACTACTATTATTATTATTTATCTAAGCATAAATTATCTTAAATAGCTCAAAGTAGTATAGTGAGCTAGTATCAGCTGTTGAACTTTATGTATATTCCTTCTTTTGAAAATTTACTAATTCTGTAAATAAAATTATCTGTTATTTAATAGTTATGCACATCTTCGATAAGTAAACTAGAAACAAAGTAATTTTAAAAATGTATATAACCCTCATAGCATTTTTAAGAATCTTAATTTAAAACCAAAATAATTCATTTTGCAAAAAAAACTGGTGCACATTAAAGATGAAAAATAGAGATAATTTGCATCATTAGTACAACTAATATTTAATTTGAGTACACTTTAGCTACTGAGTTGCTCTTATTTTCTAGATAACTCATTTATAAAAGAAAATTATATGAGAAAAACGTTGTAACATTAATAACATATTTTTAAATGTTTTCAGTTTAAAATTAAAGTGCTTACATTTTCGTAAATATGTGTATCACATCTATAATGCTCTTCTTTTTTGCTTAATTTTATATGCAATTATCTAAAATATGATATCTTATCCCTACTTAGCTCCAAAAAATTCCAGGATATTTAGAATAAAAAAAATTAAATGAGTTTTTATAGAAACGAGTCTCTCTTTTTAAATAAACATAAAAATGCAATTAAGAAAAATTGCAAAATAAAAAAAACAGTGAATAAAAAATATTTTTCTTGTAATAAACTAGAAGGCTTATCAACGATTTAAAAAGCTGAATTCAATGATAAATATTAGTTAGACCCTTAATATATAATTCTATACAGAGACATTGTCATCACACTTGGTAATTACTTAAATTAATTACTACATATTAGTATAATTTATATAAAAATATGTACTGAGATTATCTTTTAATTTTAAAAGACTAAAGTAAATGCAAATATTCCATCAATTTTCAAAAAAATATTTTTTTAATTATTTATTTATTTATTTTTATTTTATTTATTTTTGATATTGTTGTTTTGAGAGGGAAGGATTGAGGCGAGGAATAGCAGAAGTTGAAACGAAATGAGGTTGATAATTGTTTGTACTTTCTTATGTCACGTTTATTTTACATTTCTGTGTGTTATGATAAATTAAAATATGTTTCAAATGTCTGTATTCATTCATTAATATCTCTCAAGAATAATTGTTATGGTCATCTAGTTAAAATCGTTAAGGGGAATCGTCAAATGGAAATTTTTTTAAAACTTGAATATTTTGTATGTTAAATGTGAATTCACTCTACATTAATGCCTGAAACCAATAAATTTATGTAACCTTATACACAAATATATTGCTGACCAAGTTGAAACTCAAAATCAAGAGAAAATAGAAATCTCAAATGCATTTCCATCACGAATTATACACTGCTGGCCACCCAAATTGAAACACCAAAAGATAAGACATATCTTGTAATATGTCTGAATATCTTGTATACGTTTGAAAAGTGAATTAAGCAATGTGATGAATAATTTAGTTTAAAATTTCATGAAGAATTTACGTTTTCTATTTATAAAATAATCTAATCATATTTTATTAAATATTTACTATACGAAGCAAATATTTTAAGTGAAATATAAACTAATAAGGGATTTATACATTATCAAATGTTTTTTACTTGATTTTTATGAATGGGGTCGAAAACATTCTTCCTCCCCCCTCCCAATTCCTTTTTCCTATTCTTCAAAAAAATTATTAATAACAATTATTTAATGAAATAAATGAAAATATACTCTTCGAGTACGCCTAATATCTTATGTTGATATATTGAAAATTCTCAATGCATTCAATTATTGATATCAATTATCTCAATAGTTTATGCCGAAATCTTTAAACATCATTTTAATAATGTAGAAAATTTTATTAAGTATACTGAAAACAAGCTAACAGATGTTTTTGATGAGTCAGATTTGTAGAAATAACTTGAAAAAAATGCAATTTATTTTTAAATAAAGTGTTTTCTTAATAGCATTACGAATAAGTCATTTTTTTAGTCTCATAACTATTATGATATAAAATTATAGAAAACTTTTTCTCGTATATTTTTATTTACTGCTTTTCATTAATTTACTGTTTTACGTAATTCAAATAATTACAAACTTAACGAAAATTATTTAAATTCATTTTGATTAAGTGTTAAAAATCTAACAAACAGTTATTTTTATCATATATAAACTTCATTCTTTAATGATTAACAAAAAGAAGTTCCCAAATTTCCTTGAGAATGTAAGGAAACACTCTTATTAAATCTATAAAATGATTGTGTTTAACGCAGTAAATAAGACAATTTATAATATTAAATAATACTTATCTTAATTAATGCCAAGTTTTGCGTATAACGGTCTATATAAAAATTAATTATATGAAGAAAAAGCCAGACAGAAATTTATTCTTATCTATGCCAAATACTTTTCTTTACCATAGAAATATTTTGCTTACAACAGAATTTGAAATATCAATAATGTTAAATGTAGCATCTAAACTAAAAAAAATTAATAATATGACATTAAACATCAAATAAATTTGTATGGAATATATATTGAACTCAAAAAAAATTGAAAATATAATGAAATAAACAAAATATAGCATACTTGAGGTGAATGAAAAATAGAATGTTAAATTTATAATAATTTCTTAAAAATTATATTTAAATTTCTATTTCAAGGCAATTTTCTCGAATTAAATATAATGATAAGATAACTTTACAATGAAATATAATTCTTTGTTGAAACTTTAGAGCTATTAGATTTAACCATATTTATAATTATCTGCAATTCCCTTCTATCTATACATTAGGCTCATTCGTAAATGTAATTAATTGTTAAATACTATAATAAGAATTTCAATAATACTGCAACTTTATTGAACAAATCTAACTTCAATGACATTAAACTCCGCTGCGCTTAGTTGACTTTTGAAACAAATGGATGGACATTAATTAAAACGTCGAAGTTATTTCGTATAAATGTGCATGTCGGTCATGATTGCGTGCGATAAATTCTGTCGTTGTTGCCTTGAGGGCTTACAGTTATGGTTACAGTGTAAAATTATTGTCCTTGTGCAATTAATTTACCAATGAATTCAAATTGTGTTTTAAAATAGAGTAACAAACAAGCATTTAGAATATCTTTAGAAAGTTAAAAATTATATTTATTAGAACTGGTTTGCGTAGTTTAAAGTCCAAAATTTCCAGTTAAATTCAGAAATTATCATGCAAAATATTTCTAAGATATATAAATATCTCATTAGACATTTAGTTTTTCTTTTTAAATAATAACATTCAAAGATTCAAATTGTAAAAAAAATTATCATTTTATTAGAAATATAAAATATCAGGTATAAAAAGTTCATGTTTACCTACCTCTGGAAAATACAATTAAACATTGAATCAAAAATCCAATATACTTTCTATGCATTATAACACAAAAGTATTTCTACATGATATATACTGTTCTCATTATAATACTATAACGACATACATTTCGAACGAAAACGACACGAACGAATTTTAACGAAATTTACACAAGGCATTTCTCTAACTATTGTTACCTAAAATTTTTAACAAATGGTATTTTAAGAAAAGCTTTTAATTTCCAACATTGTGCAACAAAATATTTAGGAAAATTTATAGCTTACCAAAAAATTGATTTTAATAACTGCACACGTGCAAGATATTTGTTGATTTAATATTCAAATATTAAATTTCCTCCTTTACTAAGTAGAATTCTAATTCCATTTACCCCACAACTAATGAAAATATTCATTTATTTTTATCAGTTCTTATGAATTAATTTCTAGGGATATAAGAAATTGAATTTAAATTCTTTAAAATTCTGTTGTCTCTTTTTTGATTATTTAAAAACTTTCATCATCATATATTCTTACCTCTAAATTTGATATCAAAGTAATTTAGCAAAATAAATCAAAAATTAAAATTATATCATTTTTATGAAAATAATGTCTAATGTAATCCACCAAACTATGTATCTTCCTTAAATTTTCTTGTATTACGAAACAAATTATATTTAATATAGCTTTTTTTTACCCATAAAAAATACATTTTATATTAATGAGACGAAGCAATAATAAATTATTTTTATTGCCTCCTATTGTTATAAATATTTTATTACTGATGTGAATATTTTTTTCGTGACATAAATTTTATGTTTTATAACAAGATACATCCTTTGAAATAATTGCAAAATAAAATTGCAAGTTAATTTTCAAACAGCATGTGCGAGTCATTTCTAGCTAATAATTTCACAAAATTTCCGGATATTGTTTTTATAATTGTTATTATATTCAACACATATTAAACAGTAAAGAGTCAAAACATGTAACTTGATAAAAGTTTTAAAACATGCTATAGTTTAAATAATTATATGAATCCAAGTTTTTTGCTTTTAATCATTCAACGTCATTATATGTATGTCCGTTTTTGATTATATTCAAATTACGATTTATCTAATTTTAAAGATAATTGTTAAAGTTAAGCAAAATATATTCTATTTTTAAATTCAAAAATCAATTGAGAAAATTAGGAAAATATCTTCAAATGATATGCTTATTACTTTCCAGGAATATTTTTTAACTTAATTATATATTCTTTTGCGAAATAAAGTATATTTTCGGAAACAAAATAGCTCCTAAAAATTTTGGAAATTTTTGTATTTTTAAAAGTTAAAACAGAATAAAATTAACATTTTAGAATAATACTTTTTTACAGTTATGTTTATAAATATTATTTAAACATATTTTTAAGAAAATTGTTTTAAAATTTTATATACGCTAATTTAATTTAATTAATGTTCTTAATTTATTATTGCTGAAAAAATAGTTTTGCAACGTTACTAATAATCATAATAAAATAATCAAAAAATTTCTTTTCCTTTTTCATTACCACCCCAAACTACAAAAAAGAAAAAATAACACAATTGGTTTTCTTACAAGTGGATTTGATTAGATTTTGCTTATCAATCGATTTTGCGGTTTTAGTTTTCTATCCTGAATAAATTAATAAAAAAGAAAAGCTTTGAAAAAATAAGTAAATTTGGTCATTTTCCGTTAATATATAAGGAAATAAAAACCTAAAACGCATTATTTCTATCATATCAAAATCTTTACTGTTTTTAAAATGAATACGAGTAACTTTTAAGCATTGACTTAAGCACAAATCAAAAAACATTTGATGTATATTAAGTATATTAAGCTATGAAGCAAAATCTTTTTAAAATTAATAGAAAGAAAGTAAGCACTTTTGGTAACATGATTTCAAAAGCTTATGCATTAAGAAAGCATAACTAACTAAAATTAATAAGTTTAAGATTTACTTTCAAGAATATTTTTATCTTATACTTTTATCAATTTAATGATTCTGCATTTTAAATATATTACTGTATAAACATTAAATAATGTTTTAAAAATTAAATATAACTTTTTTCTGTGTAAAGAATGATAAAACAACTTCCATATCATTGAAATTCAAAGTTTATGCATATTAAATAAGTATGTCCAAAATGGATCTTAATTACGACATATATTTAGAAAGTTTCTTTTCCTCATTAATGTGACAATTGAAATCATTGATATTTTATTATTAAATTACTGAACGCTAGAAGCTATTAAAGTTAATATTTACATCAAAAACTTTAAGAGTCAAAGAGCTTTAATAAAAGAATTTAAGTTAAAATATTAATTATGAAAAAATGATTTACTTGTTCAAATTATAACTTATTTACGAACGATGTTAAACCTTATCATTGATAAATGTTAAAAGAATGTTATAAAAATTAAAAATTAAAAGAATGTTAGGTTATTAAAATCTTGAACCTGAAATGATTTTAAAATAAGAAATATAAATTAAATACATTATTAATTAACTTCCTTGATGTGTTTTAATCTTCAGTTAACGCTTACAAGGAAATGAGGAAGTGCACTTCTTACATGCACCTAAAAATGTGTTTTCTTTGCAACAATTTTAAAACCGTTGCAAAATCGTTCTTTGCAACAATTTTAAAATCAATGCAAAGTACAGATTTCTGAATGAAGAAGAAAAATAAAAAACCTTCATGATTTAAAAAACTGCTACTGAGTCTATAATAGTCAAGAGAATAAGATTATTTTGTATATTTGACAAAATTTCAAGAGACTGATTATTTCAATTCTTTTGTAACATTTTACTTCTTATTTTAATAATCACTAAAAATGATTGTTATGACCAAATAATTCGGTTACATTTAGACACTTGTGAAAACATTTTTATAAGGCTAAATAATGAAGTTTCGTGATAAAATATTTTTTCAAAAATGTAAAATATAATGTATGAATCGAAAAAAAGTACAATTCCGATACACCAATGTTTCAAATCCCGTTAAGCAATAATATCTCAACTAGAAAAATATGACAAATCATTCCAAGAAGTTTGTCTTATTTTCTATATTCATCAAAAGAAGTTTGTCTGCTTAAATAACATATGTATTATCTTAAAACAAAACAATTTCTAAGCGAAAATTTTCTCAAAAGAATTTTAATAAAATTGTCTCAGTCTATAAAAGTAGATTTTCAAAACTAGAAAATGATATCAATTTTGAAAGAAAAAAATAATTATAGTAAAAAATACAAAAGTTTTTCTGGATAAAAATTTGAAAACAATCAATTTTAAATTTTTAGTCTATCTATTATAAACAAGTTTACTTAAAAAAAGCGAATGCAATATTTTTAAAAATTACATCTTTCATTAATGAGGAAAAGAAAATTAAGAAAATATTAATACTAATCTTGTTATATTATAAAACTCAGATTAGATTGATGACAAATAAAGAATAGTTGATAATGAAGAATAAGAACGTAAAGTGACTTAGTAAGACTCTATTCAACAGAAGTTAAGAGACAATATTTTTGTAATCAGCAAACCTTTGTTATGATAAACTATCATAGTTATCTGGATTAAAACCATACTGCATAAGATGAATGATTACAACATTTAGAAAGTATAATAAAAAATAATTATATGAAAAGAATAAAGGTGTAAGCAAGAGATGGTTCGATTTGTATATAAATAAAGAGATTTTGCGGATTAAGCATCGTAAATAAAAAAAGCAACACCCTTGTTGACAGTCTTCAAGAACCAAGATCAAAACAAAAACTTAATCTTTTAAACTAATCACTCCTTTTTCTACTTTATTGGTAGTAAAATTTCCTATACGTTCATTTGTACAGAGTAAAAAATAATTAATAAACACCATAAAATTTAGCAATATTAAATATATCATGTAAGTAATGTATATAAGCGCACACACGTTTCAAAAAATTTATAGACCTTAAAGCAGAAAAGTTCGCATTACTTTCAATATGGTGATTGCATCTATGAAGAAAGAGGTAATGATTTCTAAGACAATTATGATCACATTACTGTACCGAAACATAATATTAAATTCTTCAACATGCTAATAACTTAATTTTCATGGTAATTCCCCAAAGTAACTTCCATATCCACTATTACTGTTCTGAAAACAAAAACAGTTTCAACCATAAAAAACACATAAATAAGCTAATTTGCTAGTAATATTTGAAAACAACAGTTTTAATGAATTTCACAAACTGTAAATGGCTCAGGAAATAGCACTTCATTTTTTATGAATTTGGAACTGTGAGAAAAAAATCGAACTTTTTCACTGCTCATAATTCGCTTCCTTATTCCATCATCTACGCATTCATACTTTTACTGTTTAAATTTAAATTCACCAATCTCTGTATAAATATTTCAAAACATTTTCTTGCCAAATAGATTTTGCCATGCTTGCTAATAAAGCCTGTTCTATTAACTACCCCCGAAAAATAAATTTGCTTATAAATCAATATTTAATCTGGCATATAAAGTTTTTATCATTGTTTAATGGAGTATTTGAATCAATTTATTTGTAATATACAAAATATATAAATGGTCTTAATTTTTAACACCAGTGTATTATTTTCATTGCTATATTTTTATTCATGGCAATGATTTTAAAGCAAAAACTTTTTTTCATACCTGTAAAACTACCGTATTTTCCTGTATATAATCCACACGACGTATAATCCGTGGTAATTTTTCTGACGAATGGTTGAAAATTTATACTGCTAATAATTTAGTGCAAAACGAAATGAAAAGCATTCATTATAATTAAAAAAATATAATAAATTCTGCAGAAAAAAAAACATAAATAATGATAAAGATCTGTTTAAATCCACCTCAATGCAAAGTGATGTTAATTGAGATAAAAGCATGGTATCGATCAATGTCCGAGAAGATTCTAAAAATATTTTTTGATTTTTAGATTTAAATAACTTTTAAAACGAGATTAGACATATTTAAAAATAAAATATATTTGTTTCGTTAATAGTTAAATGAAAAAAATAGGTTACTTTCTACTACGCATTGAATACTTTTTTTCTTTTGTACCGCGCCTGCTTTGTATTTTACCTTACATTACACGTTTGTTGACATTTTCTTCCTTTGCCTTCCCTGTAGCTTTAATTTTAAAATTTACTCTGTAACTTAATAATTTTCACTTCTTTATGACAATATGAGAATTTGAATGTTTTCAGGGCGAAACAATTCAGGTCAAGACAGAATAAGAAATCACGTTAACGAATTGCAACTATAATAACAGTTCAGAACTGAATTCGTTCTTGAACGTAATTGGACAATGCTGATTATAGTTAAAATAAGTCATCTGAATATTGGCGCCATTTGTTATTTATTCTATGAAACATAAACGGCATTTCTTTCAAAACTTTAAGCTTTTCTGATGAAAAATATTTTTTTGTCAGATTATCCTCGGCGGCGTATAATATACACAACGAAATTCGGAACTTTTTTAACACATAACCCACGTATTACATATAGGAAAATACAGTAATTTTTAAAACCGTTAGATCACGTAAGAATGTAAAAAAAAACACAATCATATTCAGGTACACATACATTGTAATAAAATACCAAATACTTTAAGAAAAATTGAAAAATGTATTCTGAGAAATCAGTACCATCTCGATCAATAATAACAATATTTATTTACAGTGGTAAGGAATTGAAAGATTGAATGAAAAAAAATAAGTTCATCAGTCACACAAACTTCAAATCTATGCCACAAATCCTCCACCATAGTAGTTGGCGAAAGGTTGCATTCCTGCTTTATGGACTTGACAATTTCAAGTGATGAGAAATATGGAATTATGTATATGCTGCCCTTAGAAATTGTTCAACATGTTCTAAATTAAAATAAGAACTCAATGATAGGGACAACATACAATGATGTAATGTCTTGCTGACATGTAGTTTTTCAGAGATATCGTATATATGTTAACTCCAGAGCCCTAATGCATTAGAACAGCAAACGAAAAAAAGAATAACGAATTTTGCATTCCATGAAAAACCATAACATTGCTTCAAATATTAGAACTGCATTATGCTTAATCCTGTGTTTAAATTTATTTTTGCACGAATCAGACGCTTGTCTCTATTCTGCATCATCAAGGAATGCCGAATTAACTTTCCTAATGTTTACAGTTTTTACAGTTTTCCGATAAGAGTTTATACTGGACCTACTTCAAACAAGCCCATTTTTACCCTAATGTGATATGGTTGTACAATTTTCTAAGGCCAAACTTACAGTTGAAAGTGCAAACTGTCTCCTAGCGTTTTACTCATGTAAGATTAAAAAAATCATACATACAATTCAGTATAACTCTCAACAATTCACTCAACATTTCCGTGATATTGCTGTTAGCAGTGGTCGAAATTTGACTACTGCTAACAGCAATATCACGGAATGATAATCCACATTCTCAATAGACAACTATCGTGTCTCTTCCAAATTTTGGTACTTGCTTATACATATTTCTTCTTCTTATCCGAAACATAGCGTGGTATATTGATAAACATCCTACATTCTAAAACAATTTTCAAATGAAGAATCCTCTGTACAACTTCTCTTTTAGCCAGTATTTCAAACATGATTTGTCCTTTCTTCGTCTTCTAAATGAACTGAAATGCTATTCATTTATGCATTTCAAACTCATTTTCCTTTATCGTGATTTTATAATCTTCATAACATCATTCCTTCCTTTTGTTTCAATTTTAGTCTTTAGTCAATTTTAGTTTAGTAGCCAGTAATATTATTAACATAATGGAAAAAGTATTTTGTTGTTAATTTATCATGCAATAATTATTTTTTCTTACTGTTTTTTGTTTTGTTTTTTGTATTTTGGAAACATCATATAGCCTCCAATGAGAAATTTCCATATTGTTTTTAAAAATCAAACATTTTACCCTTACAGTTTTTGAAATCGAATCAAACAAATTCATCAAATAGCTCATTTCTCAAGAGTTCAATTCCCGTGTAACCGTTGGTCATTGTCAAAGTGATCAAATAACCATGCTCACAAAAAAAAATTCTAAATAGGGTTTTTTTCATCAACCCTTCTATCTTGGAGATTTTAAAATTTTGTCCAAATATATCACATTTTGCTTACGATGTATTTTAACATGTTTATTTTCAAAAAGAAAATATGAATGAGAGTAAATAAGGTCACATATTTCTCCAAGACTTCATTTATGATTGATTTTTTTTTAATTTGAGATATTTACAAGCCTTTAATTTATTTTATATATTACAAAGCGTTTAAACAATTATAACTTTTTGCATTTTGCTTTCATTTAGCTCTAACTAATGATTTTAAAACTCGTAATATAAAATAAAAATTGTTTTACTTCTTCTCTTTCACTGTTTCATCACAAGGATTTGTAGGATTCGCGGAAAATTCAGATATATATTGCATGCAAAATATTTTCCTTTTCCTTATAAAAATAATACATTTTAAATATACAGAACGGTGAAGATATTCAAAAGATAGTATAATATGCTGAGTTTCTTTAACTGAAATAAAAAGAAATGTTACCGCCATTTTCATTTTTATGCTGCTGACTTAAAATGTTGATATTATTAGCTTATTTAAATGCTTTGTTATTTTTTTCTGCTTAATAATATGTTTCCGAGTCTTAAGGAAAACTTTTAATGATGTCCTAAGAAAGTTCGATATCACCAAGTTTTCCCTTTAGAATTCTATAGCTAAAGACTCATTATTTGACTAAAAGCTTAATGAAACATTCCTTACTAAGAAACGTAGGGCCAAAAATAGCCCATTTACTTCAGAAAAAGGAAACAATCACCGAGGACCTCAATAATCCAGCTCTTGTTAATGATGTCAATACAGCAAGTGACTTTTTCGAGGAAGGAAAGTGATAAGAATTTTGTCTTTATCTTTTGCCTCTGTATTCAAGGAGAAATAAAAGAAAAAAAGACTAAATAAACATGCTTAAAAATCTGCTTCAATTGAGAATACGTAAAAAATATGTTTCCCTAATTTTTTCTAGTAAGTCTAGAGTGAACTAATATTGAACATCGTTGATTATCTATTTACACATTTATTATTTGTATCATTAGAATACTATAATAACTTAAAATGTTTCTTAAAATTGTTAATTTTCATGCATATGTGAAATTGTTTTGACAGTCGCATTTTGGGGTCATTTTCAGATAGGCGTTTATCTTTTAACTATATATTATATTTACATGAATGATGAAAGTTTTTAATCCGGTGATTATTTCTAATCACCACTAAATTTGGTAAATGTGATTAATCAATCAATTATTTATACAAATAATGACACCTTAATTCTAAAATTCACTATTTTCAAGAGAGAACAAATATTACGAAAAAATAAATAATTTGAATTGAACATTTCATTCTTCAAAGATAGAAGAGCAATAAGATTCAGAATAAAATTATTATCTAATCATAGTTCTCAATTTAAAAGTTTAAATAAGTGGTGCACTTTATTTTGAGTATATATCTTGAAATAGATATATTAGATAATAGCATAAGCCTTATAATATAAATATATATCGATAGATAGATATATATAGATATACACAAAGATTGCGTAGCAGAATAAATTAGATTCAAATTATCTTAGGTGTTCAAAATATCTTAAAATTCTCAACTTTTCCTTAGTTTTTCATACGTTTTTGTTTTTGTACAATTCTAGTTACATTGATAATAATAGGATCTGTACATCTAGAAGAACTTCAGTTAATTATTAGCCTGCTGAGAACATCTCTTGATCGAATGTTTTCAATTTGCAAGCAATATCACCTGAATCATGAGTAAGTTTAACAATATCAACAATAGCACCGTCATCGTTACATTCAAAGAAATTAATGTCCCTTACGGGGTCTTTTAATACCGCCAGAAAAAAAACTTTTTAATATCCATAAGTCATCATCTAATGGTAATCCATAAAAAAAGAATTTGATATCAACTAAATGTGAGCTCTGTTATAATATGTTCAATAAAATCATATCAATAAAAAGAAGATTAAATAAGTTACAGATTGTTACTATAACCTCTAAATTATATATTTATTTACGGTATTTTAATATAATATAAAAATTAAACCAAAATACTTCAAATGGTCTTCAAATATGGCTATTCTGTTCCGTTCAGCTTACAGATGAATTTCAAATTTGTTTGCTTGGTGTAAGGAAAAGAAGCACAGGATGCACACTTTTTGCTGCCTACAATACTCACTGGTGCATATAGAATGAAACTGAACTATCAGGCGTCTTAAATATATTTTTAACACCGAGTGATATTCGAAAATTCCAAAATCCTCAGATGAGGAACGTGGCATCTAACGAATTAAACAAAACAGTTCCTTGTCAAGAAAACAATCAAAATCCTTTCAATTTATATAAATCATAGATTGTCAAAAAATCTAATCCAAGTTTAAAAAATAAATATTTACATGGTATACCATAAATTAGTTCACAATCACTTTACCGAATACATTTGTTTCAAGATATCTACAGAAATAAGTATACAGAAGGAAGCACAATAGGGCCACTTTTACTTAAATATTTAAAATGAAAAGGGGTTTTATTCTAACTCATCACGATCTTCAAATTCTTAGCAGCGAAATTAACTTACGTTATTCGTAAATATTTTTATTTTTTGAATGAAGAAAATATTACCCTACATAATAGTTTTAGAGACCTTATAAAATAACCTGTAACTAAGATTCAAATGTTAACGTGTGTGTGTGCGTGTGTGCGTGTGTGTGCGTGTGCGTGTGTGTGTGTGTGTGTGTGTGTGTGCGTGTGTGTGTGTGTGTGTGTGTGTGTGTGTGTGTGTGTGTGTGTGTGTGTGTGTGTGTGTGTGTGTGTGTGTGTGTGTGTGTGTGTGTGTGTGTGTGTGTGTGTGTGTGTGTGTGTGTGTGTGTGTGTGTGTGTGTGTGTGTGTGTGTGTGTGTGTGTGCTGACTTAGTAGGTGTAACCAGAAAGTTCGCTTACCGATTTTTTTCTTCTAACCAATAGAGATATAATTGATGAAGAAAATAATTTTTTAAGCGAATAGAAATGATATTTTCTATTCTACATCTTTAGTTTTCTTTCATTTTATAATTCTACATCTTTAGTTTGCTTGAGTGCAGTCACCAAAAAACAGAGAGAGAGAGAGAAAGAAAGTGAAATTTTATCTTGTATTATCTCTTGAAATAGGAGAATAAGTTTTCTGAAGTACAATCTGGTTGAGCTTTTATTTTTGGAGGCAAAATTTTATTTCGTCATGTGATGTATGAAAAATATCAGAACAATTAAAAAAATACTACTAGATTTATGTCTTTAAATTTTAAAATAAAATAAATCGAAACATAATTGCAACATTACTTCTAGTATAACATAGATTAAAAACTCAGTATACATTCAAGAATTGCATATTCAATAAATTATTGCATATGCATTTTTTTAAATGTAAATTATAACAATTCATTAAGATGTTATAATTACAATTACAGCATTTGAATTAACCAGAAAGATATATAAATTTTAAGAAAATATCATTTCCAGTTATCTAATCTAGGAAAGGACTTTGATTAAAGAATGTGAGTCTGAATCGTTTTAATCTAAATACTATTTTTTTTTTCAGTTCTAGCCAAAGATGCTTGTTTTATTTCATATACGGTTATTCAATATTTATTGGGTTCACTGTGAGAATGCCAAAGACAAACTATTAGTACATTTTTAAGTATTTTTACAGATTTTTTTTATTACGCACCACTTTCACATTTAATTTAGTTTGAAGAAAGATATGCAATTCTTATTATTTCTCGAAAGAGTTCGATCTTTAAAAAATTTATTAAACACTCTTTAATTTAAAGGAGTGTTCAGAAATTGAAAGGTTAACATGACAAGAAAATTGGCGATTGTAATGATTTTATAAAAAAAAAATTATACTAACCAAAAAGGAGTATTCTTCGCCAAATTAATTGATGGCGATTAAGAATATGAGTTGAAAAGTTATTCAGTTACTGAAATATGTCAAATTTTCCACTACTCTGATACATCCCAGATCTGAAATAAAGAATTTTGAAAAAGATTTTAATATCCACTCAAGCGTCATATCCTAGTTTATAAATTATGATAATTTTATCTTGTAATTAGAGAAATTTAATGGTGATAATGATGATTGTGACGAAGATAATATTGCTCGCATAAGAACATTATCTTCGAAAGACTTCTATTACGCACAAATATTAAACGACATTATTTGATAAACAACTTTTCTAGTGGTCAACGTGCCTGACTGCGGATAGGGAAGTCCTGTGTTCGCATCACGGTTCAAGCATGGATGTACTTTCTCTATCTATCCTGTCTTTGTCTTTTCCTTGTATAAAGGGTTGTGAATGGTTGCCTATCATATAAATGGGTATCTATAGCATGTGTGTAATGAGGAAGTCAGACTCCACACATAAATATGGTTCAGGCCGAAAAGTGGAACAGCACATCCCATAATGCCAGCCTAGCAGGCACACAACAAAAACAACATATGTATATATTGTATCAGTAAGATGTGAATAAACTTTAAACTAAACTCAATATTCTTATTTTGTATAATATTGTTGAGCATTAACTCTTCTGATTGTAGTATTCTTCAATAAATTTCCTGTTGACGATTTAGGAGAATTTAGTAGCATAAATATTTACAATTGCCTAGATTTTCAAGCCCTTAAATCAATCATGACGCTAAATTTAATTCAAAGGCGAGAACTAGAGACGTAGACTTTCATTTGTATTAAAGGTTTATAGAATGTAACTAGCATCCTAGACTCGATACAATCAATTGGCTTTTGAAACAAATGGAGGCGCATTCATTAAAATGCCAAAGTACTTCGTATTAAATGTTTGTGCATCTTAATTGCTTACGGTAAATTCCAACGTTATTGTCTAACAAGCTTACAGTTCTCGTCCTTTTGCAAATAATTCACTGATGAATTTAAAGCAAGTTTCCGAATAAGGTACAAGAGAATTCAATAAGAATTCATTTTAATGCAGTGAAATTTCTGTGAAACGAATTCAACAAAATGACCTACAATTTTTTTATATATATAAAATTTAACTTTTTTATTTTAATGAAGCATTTTGTGTAACAAAATGCAATTAAGGTTTTTAAAGAACAATTTTGATTATACTATTAGCATGTCATTGATTTTATAACTTTGATGCTATTAATATATTTGAAAAAAAGCGCAATAAACTTCAAAAAATTTTCTCTGGATCATTTTTAAATTATGTAATAGTATAAAGAAGGTAAACAAAATACAAATATTCAAAATAATTAAAATAATTTAATTTTTTGTTAATTCGGTTTTTTTTCAATGTTTAATGGTTATTTTTAAACGCTCAGTTTAAAAATGCAAACCTGAACTTGTAATTTAAAGTTGTTTGCAGAAATCTAGATCAGAATGATGTTCATCCAACTCTACCTAATCAACTAACTGATGATGAAGTTCGTTTAGTTGAAAAATCATTATCCATTAACTGTTCCATACTCAACTGAGTATTTAAAAAATACAAATATATTGGTTTGACACTAGTAATGACGCAAAATAAGTACTCCTTTCTGTCTCTTTCCTTCTTCGCATTTCTTTTTCATTTTCATTCTTTGTGTATAAAGTAATCATGGGTTCATTAATATTGTATATTATTTATATATTATTTTCTTAGGCTTAGCTTTTTTAAATTCAGTTATTAATTAAAGTAAACATTTGCTGCAAAAACGAATTCAAAAGTCGTTTTGAGCTCATTAATATTGTAGTATTATTTTCTTATGCTTAGCTTATTTAAATTCGATCACTAATTAACGTTAAACGTTTGCTGCAAAAGCGAAATCAAAAGTAATTTTGTGAGCTCATTACTATTAAAGTATTAGTTTCTTAGGCTTAGCTTATTTAAATTTAACTATTAATTAACGTTATCGTTTGTTGCAAAATCGAAATCGAAAGTAATTTTGAGCTCATTAATATAGTATTATTTTCTTTGGTTTAGCTTATTTAAATTCAATAATTAAGTATAGTTAACATTTGTTGCAAAAGCGAAATCGAAAGTAACTTTGAGCCATGAATGATTTAGGAAAATAACAGGGAAAACATAAACCCTTATTATTACATATCATAGTAATTTTATTTTAATATGAAAACTACTTTTGAAATTTCTGAAATTATATTCATAACAAATTTTATAAGTCATTTTTAATTATTTTATAACTATTGCAAATTTTAACGACTTTTTTCTTGCTTTTGCTTTGCCCCGTATTTTGAAATTTAAAAATCAGTCATGCACGGGATTATTTTCGTTGTTAGCTGTAAAATGACTCGATTACTTCATCTTAATTTTTTGTCCGCAATTTCTTCTCAGAAATTAATATCAAGCATCTTATTTATTGTACTATTAATTTAATGACTCATTTAGTTATAAATAACTTGTTTTACTTATAATTTGAAAATATTTCTTTCTTATAATTAAATGCTGTGATATGAAACTTATTTATTTCATTATAAAATTTTTATGTATATTTGTGCTACACGTAATCCCTTGAGTTTGAGTTGTGGATTCAAGCACACGTGTAACACTTTTTTCTCAAGTCTTTCCAGTGCGAAAATACCTCATTAAGAATGTGTCAGTGTTCATATCTCATAGAGTTTTAATGCTCGAAGATGCAAAGAACACACATTCAACAAACATACTAATTACTTCAGTTAGTGAAAATCGATATAATTTTCCCTCATTTTTAACAAAAGAAATTTGATTTCAGTTTTCTCTTTACTCTATTTTAAAAATTTATTATTTTCTTTAAATCTTAAGAATTTGAACTTTGATTTTATTTCATGTATTATGCATCATTCATTTTCTAGGCAAATGAAAATTGTGATGAGAAATATTGTAATATGAAATCATATCACAATTAAGAGAGGATTCGTACTATACAATTTGTTTTAAGTCTTATTTTTTATTTTTTAATATCTTATTCACAATATTTTTTTATTCCTAATTCAAAAATGTCCAAAACTTAGGCAAATCAAACGTAGAAAATTTTGAAGGTGACTGTATTCCATTGACAAAAGTCTTCATAAAATGTAAACATATTGTCAATAGAAGTTTCTTTGCTTTTTACAGCAAAGGGAGCAATAACAATCAATTTAAATCAATATAAATGGAATTGTGTTTAAATTTATTATGCAGAAATATGCTTATTGCAAGAAATTTTCTTCAAAATATTATGACCCTAGTTTCCATCTGGAAATTTTGAATTCGAACACATTTTTATTAGGACATTAATAACAGCGCGCGTGCTCTAGAATATGTTTTCCTAATACAATGATGGATAATCTAGAAATACAAATATTTTATCCCCTCTTGGCAAATTAATTTTGACCATAGATGCCTTATAAGGGAAAGGATTATATTTAATGAAAATGGGTAGTACTATTACAAGTTTATGTAGAATACAGAGCAAATTTCGGTGTCATCAAATTCTGCCGTGCCACTTAGTTGACTTAGGAAACAAATGATGAACATTAATTAGAACGTCAGAGTTACTTCCCATAAACTCATGTATGTCTTGATTGCGTGCGATAAATTTTAACATTACTGTTCTCTGGGTTTACGGTTATATTCAGTGCAGCGTACTTATTTGTTTGAATGTAATTAATTCACCTACAGCTCTAATCCGCTCTTTCGAATAAGAGGGTACCTTAAATGGGCTCAAATAGTAGAATTTATATGAAATGATACAATGTCTTTAGCATTTTGAAGTTGGAAAATGATTCTAGAAATTCAATTTAGTTCAGTTTATATAGTTTAATTTTAACTAGTCTTACAAGATACGCAAAAGTGATTTGATCCATTATATAAAAAATAGTTTTATTTATTTTTTAACACTTCAAAATGAAGGAAATTTGTTTTTCTATGTATTGTAAAAAAATTTTATTAATAGATCATATTTTTATAAACAAATATCATTTTTAATTAATTTACATATTTGAATATAAAAAGTTCATGAAATACATAGGACCATTGTTGAAATATACAATCGCCCTGATAAATATTAGCGAAAGATCTCTTAAAATATATATAATTTTGAACTGAATAATCAGTTTTGATATGAAATGATTTAACCAATGCATTTTTCAAATGTCCCTAACTATGTGAGTGGCCCTGCTACAAAAAGTTTTTCTGTAAATCCGGATATATTTAGGCAATATATTAATGTATTTTGTATTTAATTACTATCAAACTCAATATTTTTGCCCATATATGCACCTATAATCGGCAAATTTTTTTCGAAATGCAATTTCAACCTCTGATTATTAATTCTTTATTCACTGTTATAAATATTGAAAAGAATTACAAGATAGAAAATTTTATCTAAGATTACAGTTTCCCAGTTAAGTAATGGAAACTGAGACTTCAGACTTTAATTTTGTACAACAAATGGAGGAACAACATATGTTGTATAAAGTTGTCGTTTCAATTCTTAAAATGTCCTATTAGTTTTAAGATGAGCTTGCTAATATTATCACTTAAAAAAAACTAATACATTTTGATAGCAATGTATTAATAAACTAGGAATAAATTTCCTTTTCTCTTTGCAGATATTTGACTGCACTCGGTAGATAATCTAATCTCTGTTTACTGTTGTAAAGTTATTTGAGTATTTAGGGCATATATGCCATCCGAAAGGACTTTTCAAGGACATTGAGCCATATTCTTGAGACGTAAGTCAAGAAATTTTGAAAACTTCCAAGCACCCTTCCTGAAAGATGCACTTACAAAAATATATTGGGAAGAGTAAAATATATATTGTTTTTTTAAATAAAAGTTTTTAAGATTTAAGTATATACTAGAAGTGTTTTATGTTGAAATTTACGCAGTTATTTTACCTATAGCATGTTGGATGAAATCATATTTCATCGTTCATTACTTTCAAGACTATAACAGATTTGTTATTAGAGTTGTGTGTTTATGTGATGTGTTTGCTTAGAAATAATCATGACTCAACATTATGTGATTAGTTAAGCAATAATGCAATTTTTAGGGCCTACTAATGACTTTTCGCTAAATCGACGCTTTTTCAAATAGCATTTGAAGCACAGAAAACATGATAACTATTTAGTCTTAGAAAAGTTATAATTTAACTATAAAAACTTGCTAAATTAAACTTATACTTAAATGCTAGTAACAGAATGGATGAAATATGGAATAGAAATCATATATAGCAAATAAAGCATAAGCTAGCAAAAAAATATTTATAATTTTTTTTTTTTTTTTTTTTTTTTTTTTGTAAATGAAATGTATTAAATGTTGAAAATATATTGTTAAAAATTGTCTCGATTTTAACATTTTTGTTATTGTAAATACATTTTGAAATAATATTTTCCCAACAACAAAACCAATCATGTCAATTCCATGGTGTCACCAGTTCATAAGAATCTCCAAAAATCTTAATTTGGTGAATGATTTTTTTTTTTTTAAATAGAGAATTAAATATGATTTTCTCTTTAGAAAAAATTGAAAACCTATGGCAGGGAGACTAGAACTTATATTGTTCATATTAAATGTCATATGTTCTTTAAGGGTAGAAACAGACTATAAACTGTTACAGCAAAAAAAGATAAGAGTAAAGATCGAAAAACGACAAAAACAGCTGCAACAGAGTTCATTAACCACACATGTCTCTTGTTTCCCAGTAACAATCGTCGAAAAAAATCAAAGCTGGACAATCAAATCACCTCTCCAGAGCAACATACACTGCATATTGGAGAAGAAATAATTTTGAATTTATAGAGATGATTTCGAAGGCAGTCATGTCCAGTGGCAAGGCGGAATTCATCGATAGCTCTATGCTTTGGACCATTAAAAAAATTCGGGATAGAATTCTTTTAAGACTTACGAGAAATGATAGAGTTCTTCCTAAGCGAGTATTTTGACAGATCCCTTAATAAGATTTTTAATAGTATGGAAAGCATAGTATGGAAAATATTTTGCGTGATAAAGCCTTACTTTCTAGCTAGAAAGTCGGTTTTTTCATTCCTTGAACTCCACAGTGGGAGGGAGCCTATTGGAGGACTATAGAGTTCTCGAATAACTCCAAGTTATTTAGATAATGCAGACATTCCAATAAGTCCTACGTTGTAGGATCAACGATTTGAAACGATAGCCAGCAGAGCAGCCCGGGAATCACTGAAGATAACTTCTCTTGGGAATTTTTCCAACTGGCATGGCAACTGAGATAGAGTTGTGTTGATTACAGCAATTTCACCTTCAAACGCAGTACTTCGGCCGATATAGATATAGAAAGAGAAAACTTCGGAGAAAATCCCGGCACCTGCGTTAGAGCCTTCGAATAGCAGTGATCCATCGGTAGATATTCGAATTCACTCTAGTTCGGGGTAAAAAAATTCTTAATATTTCTAGAGCGAGGGCTCTTGTGATAGAAGGGTTAGTATGACTTATAGTTATTTTTTGACCCAGGTCAAGATTAATACAGAATGATTTAAAATTTATTGGTTTCATTGAACTAGAAATTTTGGTTCAGGCTTTAAATCAAATGAATTTTTTAACTGATAAACTCCCAGTAAAAAGCCCATCTGGGTCCTTAGATTTCTAATCAGATCATGTTTGACTTCATTCCAGAGTGAGAGACATCAAAAACTCTAATGATCTTTTCCCAGAGAGTTAAGGACCTCTCTTGAATTATGGATCTTAAGGGGTTATCACCAGTCAACATAAACATGGTGTCTTGTGGGTGGCCTTTACTGCTCCAGAAACAATACCTAAGTTTGATTAACAATACCTGGTTTTGGATTTCTTCTAGAGTACTGAGTACATTTTCCCCAGCCGTAACAAGTGATTTACAACAACAAATCAGAAGAGGAAGGGTAAACGTGTGATAGGTTTAGAACAGGGTTCATGCACTGCAACTTTACAATAATCCAACAAGGTGTTTAAGGACACTGAGTCTTTTTTTAGCACGGTTGGACAAGAACTCTACATGTGAATTCCACGTTAATGTATAATCAAACGTCACACCTAGATATTTAAACTTATCTCAGAAAGGGATATAATATATATATATATATATATATATATATATATATATATATATATATATATATATATGCAAAAACTATATTTCAATAAAATGAACTATTAGATTATAACATATGAAATGTTTGATCTATAAGTGCGTTTTTGAGATTTTTTTTTACATATTCATTTATTTATTATTTTAAAGCTAAAATCTAGTTCTATCTTATTTGAAATTTTAGTTAAAAAATATCGTCACATTTTTCTATAATCTCATTTGTTTAACCATAACATAATTTCTCGAGATCTTATAGTATTAATTTTGTATGTGTAAGAATATGTTCATAATTCCACAGCTGCCTCCCAAAACATCAATGTTGCATTTGGAGAGAGCTCAGTAAGAACATTTACCATTTAATGTTGGCACTCAAAGTTTGAAAAAGAATCTCACAATGAAGACCTTTGCAGGCCGTAGACAGTTGTTGTACCAGCACTCTTCCATATACCTATTACTGAATTGGTTATACCAGTTTGATAGAAGTAGCTGGATGGAGTCTTCGGGATTTTGAAGCAGGGACCAAGCAGAAGACCCCCAATACTTCCCCTGCCCTCCCAAGAGGCATCATTTCACTGAAAAACCATGACATATTTAACGTACCCCAGCCGCCTTCAGCAAACACGACGGATTTTTGGTTAAGCCTAATTTCGAACTCACTACTTTCCTATAATGAATCACTATTTTCCTACGCTCTAACCCAGCGTTTCCCAACCTTTTTTGGCCAAGGCACATTTGTCGTGGGGGAAAAAATCACAAGGCACACCACCATTAGAAAATGTTAAAAAAATTAATGTGCCTATACTGACTATAATAAAGTAATTCTCTTGGTTTGGTTTGTTTGTCGCTCAACGGTCATTTTTTGCACACGAGGGCTAATTAGACCGGGACCTACGGTTTAAAGTGGATTCCGAACCACTACAAACATCCATGCCCAAGGTGGGATTCGAACCCACGAACTGTTGAACCGAAGGCAAGAGCGCTAACCATTCGGCTGCCAGCTCGGCGTAATTCTCTTGAATAGGAATCAAATAAGCACAAAGAAAGTATTTTATAATTTCTTTATTATGAAATATTAAGTAAACAGATAGTGAAAAATTATAAAATACTTTCAGTGCGAAACCTGGGCCTATTTGGCTGAACACAAAGCTGATATTCTGGCTGAATCGAAGAAAGACACACACGTAGTTCTTCGTCAACAGTTCTCAGTCTCTCTCTATATTTGGTTTTCATAGCAATCATGCTTGAAAAGCTAATCTCACACAGATATGTAGTGGAAAAAGGGAGCAATGTCAAAATAGCTTTGTTTGCCAGAAGGGGGAACTCCTTGGCAGTATCCAACCAAAAACTATCCAAAGGTAGATCAGCAAATCTTAGCTTGCAACCACGATTTTGTCTCAGTTCAATTAGTTCCTCCTGCTCCTGTAAAGTCATTTCCTTTCCAACAACTGATGCTGAGCTATAAGGGTCTCTAACCCAGTCAAGGCATTCAGTGGAGACTGAAGAGAAATAAAATGACAACTTCTCCTCAAGAGTTTTTAAATGCTTAACTATTAACTCACACAGTGCAGCAGTGTGAACACCTTGCCATTGCATGGTGAGTGTGAACATTTCAAGATTGCCACTTTCCTCGTGTTGATGCCAGAGTTGCACCTTTGAACGGAATCCATTTATTTTATCTGTACTTGTAAGCAGAGTTTCGTTTCGGCCTTGCATTCGGGTCTTCAATTCATTCAGATGATGAAATATATCTGCCAGGTATGCCAGCCTTGCACACCACTCATCACTTGCAAGCTGCTTTGCGTAATCTGACCCCTCATTTGTCAGAAACACTTTAAGTTCCTCCCGCAGCTCATACACACGAACCAAGACCTTGCCACGCGACAACCACCGGACCTCCGTATGAAACAGCAAGGTTTTATGCTTTGCTCCCATCTCCTCACACAAAGCTGCAAATATGCGACTTTCCATGGGTTGTGACTTTACAATGTTTACCATGCGCACAACATCATCCAACACATGAACTAAGGCTGATGGTAAAGTCTTGGCTACGAGGGCCTCGCGGTGCAAAAAATAATGCGTAATAATCACATCTGGATTTCTTTCCTTCACTTTGCTTACAAAGCCTTTGGTGCGCCCGACCATGGCTGCAGCTCCATCGGTGCAGACACTTGTGTAGTTTTCCCACTTAAGTCCTCCTTGTTCAAGGTATTCTGATGTGACCCGAAAAATTTCTTCTCCTGTTGTTTTTTCTGGCAATACCTTGCAAAAAAAGAAGTTTTCTCTAATTGCATCACCATCAACAAAACGCACATTAGCTAAGAGTTGAGAATGTCCACTGATATCAGTAGACTCGTCAAGTTGCAATGCAAATTTCTCACTGATACGGATCTTTTCCAAAACCACACTTTCGATGTCTGCAGACATGTCATTAATACGTCTGGAAATTGTGTTGTTTGAGAGAGGGACTTTGGCTATTTCCTTTGCTGCTTCAGGTCCGAGCATCTCCTCTACAATAGCTTTGCAGGCAGGAAGTATTAATGTCTCTGCTACAGTGTGCGACTTTTTTGTCTTGGCTATAAGTTCAGCAACTTGATAGCTAGCTTTAAGAGCTCTTTCATTTACCTTTGGTTGTATTTCTCATAAAAATTGCCTGTTTCTCCATGTTGTCACGCAGACGAACAAAATAGTCCCCATTCTTGTTTTGAAGCAAAGGGTGTTTCGTTTGGAGATGGCGTTCAAGTTTGCTTGGGATCATAGCACTGTTAGCTAGCTTTTCACCACACACCACGCACAGTGGAGTTGGTTTGTGTTCATCTCCAGTGAAAGTAAATCCAACTGAAATATAGTTTTCGCTATATTGCCTTGCGCCAGAGAATTTAACCATCTTTGCTTTCTTTTGACCCCCACTCATACTCGGGCTCTCATCTGGCTCCAGATTTTGTTCAGAGACCAGTTCTTTCCTTTTCAAAATCTTGTCCATCACTGCAGTATCAGTGTCTCTCTCCTCACAGCAGCCGTTATCTCTCTGACACTGTGTGAGGCGTCTGCCTGTGTGTCATGGGGAGGGAGGCAGGGGGAGGAGTTATAGCACTGCACAGCGCCATGACCACCTATGACACCGACGGGGGGAGTGACGGGAGGAGTTATAGCGCTGCACAGCGCCGTGACACCCAGACCCGGCGGCACACACGGTGCTTCAGACGGCACACTGGTGTGCCGCGGAACAGCGGTTGGGAACCGCTGCTCTAACCAGCCAGGCCTAGGTGGCCTTCCCGAGACAGTACTGGAATGTTCCTACGAATGATAAAGGAGAAAAGTCCATCAATACTGTTAAAGACTAAACAGAAAAACTAGAAGTAGTTTTTCAGTATTCGTCTAAAAAATCATTGGAAAATTTTAAAAAAAGTAGATAAATACGTGCTTCTAATGATTTGAAAGAGAATCAAAAACTAAACGTTTTGAAACATCTTTACTTCTTCTCAATCAACAAGATCTCTTTCTCAATCGAATTGTGTCTTGTGACGAAAAAGTGGATCCTGTACGACAGTTGACGACATTTAACACAGCAGCTGGGTGTCGACAAAGCTCTACAGCATTTCAGGGAACAGAGACTTCATCAAAAAACGTATATGAGTACGGTTACGGTTTGAACCATCTCAGTTTTCTAAAAACAGGAAAAAATGTTGTAATTACAGAATGCACCAGAAATTTGCACATTAACAGTCCTTTCATGCTTAGGATTTAAAAAAAAAAAGACTTTTTTCGAAATCCTCTTCTTGTTTTTAACTTTTTGTTTGCTTACAGTCTCATAGATCTGATTTAACCTATTGATGGAACAGATAGAATAAGCAACGAGAACAACAAAAAAATAACCAACATTGATCAATGGGAATAACCCAATTCTTCTACACGATAACACTAGACTGCATATTTCAATGATCAAACATCAAAAGTTGCATGTATTAAGTTATCAAACTCTAGATCATCCATTCACCATATACACTTGACCTCTCAAGTACAATTATCACTTTTTTAAATATCAGGGTATCTTTCAACAGAAATGCTACAGAAATCCAAAAGATGCTGAAACGGCATTCAATGAATTTGTAGCCTCGAGAATAGCTAAATTTTATAATACCGGCATAAACAGAAACTTGTTATTGTTGACAAAAATATGTTGAAGTTATTGGTTCCTATTTTGATTAATAAAGTGTGTTCTATATGAAGGTATACGTATTTCAAGTAGACCATACAAGTCGAACATTTTACATACATGTTAATTTAATGACATAAAAAAATCATTCGCAAATATTTTATCATTACTGACTCCAAATTTAGAAATTCTAGGAAAATAGTAAGATTGCTTTCGCCATTACAAATAGTACAAAGTGGTAATAAACATTTATAAAAGTCGTCTTGTCGTAAAATAACCTGTATCAGATATCTAATGTTAATACAGTAAAAGTTGAATGAAATATTTTTGTATTTATTTAATATGCTATAAAATATTGTTGCTAATCTGCAGCCCCGACTTCACATTGAATAATATGCAACTCAAATATTTCAGAAAAACAGTTGGAATGAGTTCCTTTTCATATTCAAAAAGATCATTCCTCGTTTCTTTTTTAAAAAAATCACATTGGATTCCATTTTTTCAATAATTTAATTAGTTAAATTTTATGCTTGTGCTTTACAGTTTTAATTCCACAATTTCATTTCAATGCCCAGAAAAAATTGGTGAATTAGAAGAACAGATTATTACTTTGGTAAGATAGCAAATGCTTTTAGAATATTTAATGCACAATTTTTAAAATAATGTTTTTTATTTTTATAAATAAAAATGAGTAATATTAAAGAAAAATATTTAAACTATATATATATATAATACTTAAAAGTTTATAATAATGTAATTCTTTTTCTTGTCCAAAAATCTTAAAATATTTTACTTTAGTAAAATTCCCGATGGAATATTTATAAAATGTTTTTGCTATTCTTATTTTTAAAATTAAAACACTATTTACGAAAACCCATTTTGAAAATTATCAGTGTACAAGGTTTCTATAAAATATTTTACATGCACATTTTACTGTTAATAATTCACAAAATAATTAAAATAGAAAATACAATTAAAAAAACTCATTGCTCTTGTCAATGAATTTTCACATGCTAGTCTTTCATCAAATGGCGAATAAGACAGTAAATAATTTCACATTCAAAGTGTGTGTAATTATATTGGAATCTACAAAGGCAATTGAACTCATGTTCCTTATACTGTTAGATTATAAATGCTTAACATTTTCCTCGTATAAAAGATATTCCTTACAATATCCAAAAGGAAAGGAGCTGCGGCGTTATATTGGGTGATGTAGTTGGCAAACGATCAGGCAAAATATCCCATTCACTTTTCTAAGAAATAGTCACTTAAATAAGCACAAACTATGATTCCCAAACGAGGTGTTCCTAGTTACAAAAGGACATCAAGATAAAGCTTTGTATGTTGAGAAAATATGAAAATTTTTGTCTTTCTTAGGTAAACAATACATGTGAATATCTTTTTAATGAAAAATACATCATTGCACATTAGTTGACCCCACACATTTATCTTTGGAGAATTCCTTGAATTTCAGTGTCTCATTTCAGGATATCAAATTTTAAGTCCTTCATACACGTAATGCCACAATTTGCTATACTAGAAAGATAAAAGTAAGCATCATCTATTAAAATGGAGTCTATTATATGATTGAAAATTGATGAATATATATATATAAATACGAAATAATTCTATCCTCTTTAATATGCTTACCCTTAACATGGTGAAATTCACGCACACATTCTCCTATCTTCCACACTTTCAAGATTTGAACAATTTGAACTTTGTAAGCATGCAGTCTTAATACTTTCTTGAGTAATATTGCGCACAGTCATAATCAGTTCATCTAATTTTCTTGCCACTGATCTCACACAACTACATAAGGTGTCTTTAAGAATGTTTTTCTGATGCACTCAACATCATCATTAGTTGCTCAAAGATATTTGGGAATCTTCTTATTTTAAATGCTTTATATTTTCAATTATATTTTCTTTTGCAAAATATTGCTTCTATATTGAAGAGTTTTCCAATCTATTCTTTGTAATCTTTCAATTTTTATGTGATCTATTTCATTTCTATGAACTACTATAAATTAAAATTTTTCTCAATCATTGTCGCCATTTACTTCAATATTTAATCGAATAAAAATCAAAACAAACACGCCAAAAGTAAATATAACATCAATTCAAATGATTACCACAAATAAACGAAACATAATTTATAAGGAATCAATAAGATACTCAAATGTGAAATAAAAACCATTCAAACTAGAAAAAAAATTATCTACAGTGGCAAGCAATTACAGATGATGTTTTCAAGAAAGAGAAATCTTCTTTGGAATCTTTCATGTTATATTTGAAAAAATTTTTAAATTATTTTTTCCATTTTCAGCATTTTATGAATTATAGAATATCAAATTGTGTCAAACTTTTATAGACATCTTATAATTATAATAATAAAGCAAATTGTATATTTCAGAAAAGGGGTAATATTTATAAAATATGTTCGTCTTAAAAAATAAATCATTTTTGCGAAAAGTATAAGGAATAATATTTTCGAAATTTCTTTTTTTTTGTGTAAAATAAATTGTCACAAAATTGCTTAGTATTTGATGTTTTTTTAGCTCTTTTTGTTATTTTTATTTCAATTTGTTTAATTTTTTGTTAAAACATATTTGCAAGAAAATGAAAAAATTCTTATTCTATTTTCTCTTTGGTAATTTCTTGATATTTCATTCAAAAATACTTCTTTTTGTAATTCATGTTACAGTTTCCATTTGATAACTTAAACATTTTTCATGCTAAAATGAAATTTTTTTAATTTGAAGTATGTATAACAATCAATTTTCATTTAAAGTACAATTGAATCTAACTATATTTTGAGAAAATTTTTATGTCTATTCTATCATTGTTCCCTGTGCTCAGAATTTCGTGTTATATCACAGTTAAATATATTTCAGAAAAATTTTAACTATTAAATTTAAAAAGATCTTGCTTAAAAATTTAACTCTTGAATTCACAACAATATAATTTCTAACCATTGTTATTATACGAGGGTCACTCTGAAATTTTTGAGATACAACTAGGTTTTTAAAGTTATACCTACAAAATTTTAAGTGTATTCAATGTTATCTCCTCCAGCATCAATGCACTTTTGTAGACAAATTTTCCACAGATTAAATGCCTCAAGCAATTAATTTCTTGGAATAGATGAACAAAATGCATTTATAGCTATATAAATCTCTTATTCTAAATGAAAACGACGTCCACGTAGGTTCTTTTTTTAGATTAAAGAATAACCAAAAGTCACACATAGCTAGATCAGGTGAATACGGCGGATGTTCGATCACGTCAAATTGTTTTGGTTTAAGAAACTCAACTGTTAATCCGGCTGTATGTGAAGATGAATTGTCATGGGGAAGCATTAGTCTCCTAACAGTCAGTTCATGTAGAATTTCTGGAAGACATTTAGTGGTATATCAGTTTGCTGTTACTGTCTTCTTTCCTTCCAACTTAATGGCTTTGACCAATCCCGTACTTCTGAAGAAAACGGCATACATCACTTTTTTTCAGTTCGCGTTGTTTTTTCACCATTGTCATCGTGGGATCATCTTCAAAGACCCATACTTTGCTTTCTTGACGTGTTAGAACATCAAAAAACGGTTATGTACGTTTCATCACCTGTTACAGTTTTAGAAATGATGCAGTGGCCACCATCATTTTGCAATTTAAGAGTTTCTTTACTGATTCTAACATGCTCCTCTTTTTGGTGCACAGTTAGATTATGGGGAACCCAACGGCAAACTACTTTTCTCATATGTAATTCTTCATGAATGATTTTGTGTATGGCTGTGGTTCCAATGTTAAGTTCCTTCTGTATCATTTGATAGGTACAGCGATTATCATCCATTAACATTTTTTGTATGTCAGACACATTATCGGGGATTGCTGCCGACTTCGGCCTTCCTGAGTGTTTTTCATCCTGAAGAAAATTGCGATCTCTTCTAAATTCTCTAAACCATCTGAAAACAGTAGCACAGGCTGGAGATCCATCACCAAATGCTAATTGCAACCGTTGAACGCATTCTTCTTTATTTAATCCTGCTTTAAAATCGTAGAAAATCATAGCGCGAAAATGTTCTCGCGTCAACTCCATTTTCTCTTCTGTTTAAAATTTATTCTACGCTAAACAAATTGAAGTAAGTCGGTAAAAAATCATGTTCTGTGTTAAAATACTTTGTGTTTTAAAATTAAACCGTTATTTTTATTTTGTAAATTCTCGTCTGCGCGTATCTCAAAAATTTCAGAGTAACCCTTGTATGATATTATAATCTTATTTACTTTTGGTTCATTCATTAATAAATGTTATTAAGATTTACAATCAGTTAAGTCTAAACTAAATTTTCATTTTTTGTTAAAAATTATCAGATACGATTTTGATAATTAACTTATTGTTCCTAAAATATTTCATGTTCCATCTCGGCAGAATTTTTTTTTTATTTAAAAATATTTTCCAAACGTTTTTACATTTGTATGTGATGCTTTCGAGGAGCCCAATAATTAAAATACACTCAGTTGGGAAAAAAAATATACTACAAGAAAACAAAAGAGCTATGACTACAAAGTTCCTCACGTACATACTTCTTGTGAAACTGAATAAATGACTGAAAATCTTTTCAATGTGAGCTAAGAAAAACGCTCTAAAATATGTATCCACAAATATCCATTTTAACCTGTTTACTTACCATAACTACAAGTTCGGAACTCCAACTGAAATGTTAAAGAATGAAGTTCTGAATGAATGTTCTTTGGGAGGTGCCACAGTGCAGACAATTGTGGAACTAAATGCGGATTGCTATTTAGACAATATGTATCAAAACAACTAACTTATTCGGATAATCTTCTATGATAAAATCGTAATGAATTGCGTCATTAGAAATGGATACTAGGTAGAGAACATAACTTTGAGGACTTCAGAAATAATGTGAAAGTAGTTGTAAAAGTAATTAAATATTTCGAATATCCAGTTTAGTGTTCAATTTTTTTAAAAAAAATCATTTCGTGTAGAGGAGTAATCTAGAGTTAATACTTTAGTTTAAATATGAAAAAAATTAAAAGTTAAATTTATTCTGAATTATTTTCAACTTGAATAAATATTCGAATTTTTAAGAGACCTGCTTCCTCTTATTAAGCAGAAAATTCCTAAAACTATTTGAAAAAAATGCTGGAAAATTAAATTTTTTAAGGAGTGGTTTTACTTTTATAGTTACAAAGGAAAAAGATATTTAGGAATTTATTTATAATTCAGATATTTTTCCATTTTATTTCTATCTTCGAATCTCTTTTATAATAAAACTTTCTTTACCTAGGATAGAAAATTTGCTTCTATACTTTAAATAACTTCAAAGAATTACATTACATTTAAAATTTAATGCACTCATTCATTATCATTACCAAGTAAAACTAATGAATATGATTAAACTTCGTCAAAATATTTATTTGTTTCATACTAATAAATATTTATTTCCTCAATCATAGATGAGTCCACAAACAAGTAATGTTACTTTTATTAGAGTGTTAAGAGTTTCCCATTCACACTTACCACTAACAAATGTATGTATATATGGATCTTGTGTGTGAATTCCCCTTTTTACTTAATTCTTCAACGTATGAAAAGGGCATAAAGAATGGTCATCCTGATATTGGCTCCCGAAATTCTCATAGAGGATAAGAAAACCTTCTGTCCACTTTTGATAAAAAAATTCAAATTGTTTTGCCTTGGATTTTCTTATTTCGATATTCCAACAACCATAAATCCTAGTTTTAGATGAAGATTGCTTGAAAATGTTTATATTGTTATTATAAGTAGTTGCACTACTTGAATTCTTGTTTAAAAAAATTCATTTTAAGTATAGTCAAAAGTACTTACAATAAATTTTTAACCAAGAATTTTATCTTGAATCTTAAAATACTTAGTTTAAAAGAAACTTTGAAATGTTAAATTATGATACATAAATTTCCGTTGTTAAATGTACCTCTCTAAAGCTTTTCTTAATATAAAACACACTTATTTAAATCTACTTTAATGAATACTTAGTTAAGGTAACGGAAATTTATTTAAAAACGTATATAAATTAACATAGAAGCTCACTTTGGGGATTTCAATATTAATTCTAAAGACAGTTTGATAGCCAAGATTAAAACCAATATTCAAACCATAAATTTGACCACAAAATGATGATAACTGATGTTAAGGTTAAGGGAATAATTCAATTCTAGTTAATACATATATTTTTTAATGGAAACAATACGAAACAATGCAATGATACGCAATTAATTTGGAAATATAAAATATTTTTTGGAAGAAAAAATAATTGAATATTTGTATGAGTCCTAAAGATAAATTCTGACCTTTTTATTGTTATGACAATTATTCTCTCTTATTTTTATGCATGTGCTTAAGCTGTTTCAAACGAAAAAAAAAAAAAAACATAATGATGTTATGTGTATTTATGAAGCTTCTAAGGCAATCGAGAAAAATATTTTGCATTCATGTCATAAGCACATAAAAAATGAAAGCTGTGTTCAATGACTTATTGTACCAATAGGAAATTGTGAAATATGAAAATTTATTTCTATTCTTTATCTTAAAAAATTAGACTTAATGATACTTTATTCATATAGTTATGCTTACCTTAATTTTTATCCATAATATTTTGGGAAAAACCACTTTAATTTGGAGAAAAACATCGTCATTAAAGAAGAATTTTTTTTTAATATAGTATTGAATGAAAGGAGGATGAATGATGAGAAGATATTATCCCAATTTTGTACAAGAGTATAAAAGGCATGATAAAAAGAACCAAAATAAATGTAGGCCTTCATTTGGAGATGTAAGTCTAAATTAAAAATGTGCATCAATCATTTATCCCTTCATTTCAAAGTTATATGCAGTATAAAACTTCAAAATCCTTTTTCCCTATAATATATTTCCAACTTTTAAAATTTTTATATGCTTGACACATTTTTCTTAATTTTTAAATTAGAATACTTATGCTAATAAACTTCCTTGTGTCTTGAACATATTCTGTTGTGGCTTATCCTCTAAATGTCTGACGAAGTCAGACAACATCCATCAGATCATTGACCCTGAAGTAATCGAAGATCAGAAGGGGGTGAGTAAATAGTCCTCTCGGGAGAGTCCCACACATTCCAAGATGTGGTGAGTAGAAGTCTTCTCAGTTTCACATTTAGAACAGACCTCAAAGATTTTCTTGCCTTTGAGATATGAAAGATCCCTTACGTGACCGGTTGCTAATCTGGAAATAATGCTATAATATGCTCTGTCACATCTGAGGGCGTATAAAGAGTTCGACTCTTTGCTCGCATACCAGTGATGACAGGGAGGAATCTTCCACCTTTTCAAAATTTCAGAATTAAAAATAGACTAATGTTCTAAAAAGGTGAGTGTTGAAGAAGAAGAATTATCATGGCAGCAGCACTCCCTGGCCACTGGGTCCACTTGCTCATTGTCGTATATGTTTTCACGAGAAAGAATCCATTCAAAATAAACATCATAGAACTCCGAAATGAGTTTAAGATTGAGAAAGATAGATGTACTAATTTGATCGTCAATTTTAATCCAGCTGGGAAGGTGCTCATGAGAGCTTCTACTGTACGAGAGGATCCAAATGTCTCCAAAATCAGTTTCATTAAGAATAGTTTAAAGACCTTGTTCCATAACTATTAATTCACTTTTGAAGACCGATGATGAATCAGGGTTGCGAAGGCTGATAGTTTTCGCCCATTTTCTCAATATAGATGCCACTACCAGCGTGGTCATTCAGCTTACTTCCGTCTGTATACATTTTAATGGCATTATAGGAAATCTTGTTAAGAATCACTAAGGCCAACTGTCTGAGAAGAGCAAAAATTGATTCCTTCTTGGTGAGTAGGACAGTAAAACTAAAGTAGAAATGGAATCTGGATAGTCCTTCTGAAAAAGTCAGGCAAGACTTCAAAGAATGGGGCTCAACTTGATTATAAAACAGGTGCTGAATTTTGGCCAGGCTGGAGGGACCGTTCTTCTTGACTCTTTGATTGTTATTCCAGTTGTTTAAATATAAAGAGATTCTATAATGTTGACCGTAACTTGAAAGTTTATTGAAATACTTGGTAAATTTCACCTTTCCGCTAGTTTGGAGTGGTTGTAATTTAGCCTCATGTTCTCCCGACGGTGTTCCTGCCTTGTCGAGGCGGTGAGGCTGGCGTGTACCAATGATCCGGATGACTATAGTGGCTCGCTACTGTTAGTGTCTCCCAGGCCTGACAGACCAAAGGATATGTGCCGACGAAATAGAACACTAATTCAAGCCAAGACCGACTTCCCTAATCATTGTGCTCAAATCTTCGAATCAACAGAAGCTCCTCCTTGTGACTTCATTGATCCAGAAAATATCCTTCTGTTATTAAGTTGTTAATGGCAAAAAGAACAATTTTCAGATTATTTTTAAGTAAAACTTTTAGTATTTTTGAAAAAATATTATATGATTCCGTTGAAAAAAAAAGTTATATATCTCATTGAAATAATATTACATCAAATCCATATAAAAAGAATAGTTGTCTGGTATCTACGCTTGATTTAATACTTTCCCATTTAAGCATTTGGTACCTATTGGTATTAAATGATTAAATGAGAAAGTCGTAATTAATACAGTGTATCAAATGTCTCATATTTTGGTTTAATACATAAGAGAAATAAATTTATTAAATACGTGGTGTATAAGATGCCTGAAAACACCTTCACATCTTAAAAAATTAATCATTTTTTTTATAACAGTCAATGTAAAAATGACTTATACAGTATATTCTATACTACTATCTACATTCGTAACTCATATTGATAAGTAAATATAGAAGTTTATGCATTTTTTATTATTTATAGATGAACCACTCAAAAAAATAACTAGACTGTACGGTGCCTAAATAATAATTAAATTGAAAAAGTATAACAACAATTTATTTTTGTAATTTGTCAAATTATATATATATATATATTACACAATACCTGTATAAATATTACAATACCTATATAAATATTACATTACTTGGACACAATTTCTCAATAGTCTGCTTAGGTTTTCGTCTGTGTCCGACCCTGTACAAAACTTTCAATAATATTTATTTTCATGTTTATTTATTGCACATTAAAATTTTTAGTTCATAACCAGCATTTATTATTCTACTGCTTATTACGTTATTAGTAATTGAAAAAGTATTATTTCACATTTTAATAATTAATCTTGTATGTGTCCAAGTAAACAATGTACACAACAAACTTTTTTCCATTATTCAAACAACTTATCAATTTCTTTTCATGAAATGGAATTAATTTAAACTAAAAAAGTAACAGTCTTTTTTTAATATTTTTTTCGAAATAAAGCTTCCATACATTAAAAACGTTTTGCAGAGAGCAGGAAAGTGATAGTCTGAAGGAACAAAATCCTAGGATAGAGAGAGAGAGAGTAAGCCCTGAAGTATAATATTATACTTCAGAGCTTGTTTGCATTCGAAAAAAATCGTTAATGCCTGCTAGCATGGGCTGCTAGCACACTTAGGTTGTTCTGAACCTCATCATTTCGTTTCCACAATGTTACTGTCATTAAAATAAAAAGTGTGCTAGCAGCCCATATTTGTCCTAACAGCCATAAGGTTGTACATTCCTAACAAAGAGAATTGTACAATAGAATGGAGAGATCACTTCAAAAATTGATAGCATATGCTGATTCATGATAAGTTTATAGCGTCTACTATTAACAGGTTGTTTTGAATCAACATATTTAGAAATTTTCCATATTTACTAACATTTTACTTTTAGTTACATAAGCTTCAATTTTCAAAACATTGAAAGTTCCTGCAAATAAACAATAGACATTTTAACGGCGATATAGCCTCGTTAACAATACTGAAAATTATTTCAATGATTTTTTCTTCTTCGAAGAAAATACTCTCGACCTAGCAACTGATAATATTAGCTGTTAGATAAGTTTAAGGAAAACATTAGAGTAGAAAAGAAGTCAGCTGTTTCATAATATTTATGTAAACATTTAACAATGTAAAACGCAATGTAATTTTCTCACACATGGTGAGAATACTGATATATACTCACTTATATATACTTTTTAATTAGGTAAGAATTTTTTAAACGTAGACTAAACTTAATTTTTTTTCTTTAAATTCAATTATTTTCTTTTTGTTTGTAATATGAAAGAGGAAACTTGTTTTAAATGTCTCTATCCTTATTATACTTCCTTAATGTATTTTTTAAAAATAAAATTTTACGCTAAGAATTTTTTAAACTTTTCTTAATTCTGTGTAATTCCTCTAAATAAAATGATTTTGTTACAATGCTCTTCTGTCTTAAATAATTGTACACAGGCTACAATTAGAAATCCAACAAATTATACTTGTGCTGTACCCATTTCTCTTAATATTTATTATTTAAACAGTGATTAATTATATAGTTGATCAGTTATGTTTCGTATATTAGCTCTTTTTTCTTTTTCTAGCAATTCATTTCGAAATATTTTAAATTCCGTATCGATCAATTAGCAGCAATTTATTGTCAAGACAGTGAAATTTTACTTCAAAAACATGAGTTCCTCATTACTTTTATTTTAAATTACCAATGTAAAAGTATTACAAAACGCCTATATAGAAGACCTTAACTTATTTATTATCAAATTGAATTCAGTTACTTCTAAAGTGTACATTTGTAAAAGTTGATTTCTAACTTTATTGATTGTTACATCCTTATAATATTAGCCCTATTTAAATGAATCGTTATATTTTATATGTACATCAAATTAATCAGTTTTATGTCAATGTCAAATCATATTCACATTTACATTCAAATTAATTCTGTATCATTTGTATTATGTCAGTATTTAAAATAATAATTTCCCATTTGTTATAAGACAAAGAGTTGTTTGCAATTATTTTAAAATGTATTCATTCATGATGTGTATATCATGGCTGTTTATTTTTATTTAGTCTAATATAATGACATAGCTATAAAAATTGTTCTATATTTTTTTTACTTAACATATATAATTATATTGTATTGCATTTTTAAATTTAAAAAACTGAAATGAATATTGTTAAATCAGAACAAAAAGAAATTGCCATTTCACTACTTAAAAAAAATCTGAGTATAAATATTAGTTCATGAGAATTTGAAATTTATTAGTCCATGTATTTTAAGGTTATTTTCATACTGAATGTTAAAAAAAAAAAAAAAAATGAGATTTTAATCTGAAAATTTTGTATAAAAATAAAATATACACACATAACTGTAAAAAATCTCATTTTTCAATTATAGTTTCTCAGTTATCTTTTTTTTTTTTTTTTTTTTTCTTTCTTTAATGGTAGCTTTATTTTAAAAATAAGAACATTTTTTATAAAATTTTTATCTTTCATAAATTTTTTAACTATAGAAAATGAGTTGATTTTTTTTTAAATTTTAATCTGTTTAATTTTAATGACATAATAAATTGATAATTCTGGTATTAATATAATACCCCTGATCACTAATTAATTATAAAATTCTATATGCACATACCACATGATTAAATCTGGACCAAATGATCTCATTTGCAAATGAAAATTAAAAAAATATGTTAATACTTTTTTTCAGATTTTATGAATTAATTTTTGATTGAAATGAATCACTCATATTTGTCTTCTTAACATGAAAAACAAATTTTAATTTTTTTTTTTTTAAATAAGATTAAACAGTTGCTTCATTCATTGGTATAAGAAAAATAATTGGATATTGTAAGATTTCAGAAATTTAAGCTCTAGTCAATTATCAAAATTTAACACTTCAACTACTATTCCATGCTTGCAAAGAGCTTATGAACATTAGAATGATTTTAGTATTATATTTTTAAATTTGAAACTCTAGAACTAATTCTGTCTAGTGTAAGATGAATGTGCCTGAAAAAATAAAGATACTTCTTGAATATGAAATAGCAAAATTAATTGAAACTTTAATTCCTGGAATTGAACAGAAATGAAAAAGATGAAAAAAGAAGTTTTAATTTAAAAATAAATGTATTACTGGTGGTTGTTTTTACATCATGTTTATTTTAATTTCTGATTTAATCTCCAGTGCTATATTTGTTGATGTTTATATTGTTAATTTAAATTAATAAGTCTCATACTTAGACCTCTCCATAATCTTTAATTGGGAGATATATGTGACTAATTCCTATATCTATAATTCTTAGTTCCTGTATCCCCAGATATGAGTATTCTAATTAAAAGTTATAATTAATGATTATTTTTTCAATTATTGTCTACAAACACTAATGTTTCACTTAAGTATATTGTTGCTTATCTATATCAAGTCCTTATCCAACTTGTAGCTGAATATTAATTTAGATATTACTTTTTGAAAATTTTATCTATTTTTATCTTGATTTTTCTGATTTTAATTGAAAATTTATGTCATAAATTTTGTCAAATTGTGATTTTATAAACAATAGTTAATAGGTGATTCGACAGATTTCAACAAATCTGTATAATATTTCTAAGTCAAATATATTTAACTTTTTTATTAAACTTTTATTGGAAAATATTCATTTTATTATTATAGAAACTCTCTTACACTCCTTGTGTAAAAAATTCTTGAAGAAAAGGCTTCAAAAACTCCATCTCAAATTATCTATTTTTTATTTATTTAATATTTTTCATTTTGTTATGTTCATATTTAACAAAATATTCCAAAGAGTTTTGGTAAAGTAATAACTTATATTTTGTCCTTTAGTTTTAACATTTCTTATAACTTTAAGAAAAAGATTAGGCTTAAGATGTTGATTTCTGTTGTTTCCCTTTATAGTTCAATTACTTAACTATTTAATTTGTCATTTCAATATGTCACACAATGCAGCAGAAATGGCTTTTGTTATTTACATTGATGTAACTTTTGGGCAAAAACAACTAACAAGGATAAGTGGCTGTTGTGATCAGTGTTTTAATAATTTAAATACTTTAATTCTGTGAAATTTTGCTACTATTGAACATAGGTTCTGATTAATTTATACTCATTTCTTTTAGTCATATAAAAATTGTTAGATAAGTTTTAATGTTGAGCTTTTTCCCATCAATTTATTGAAATTGATTTTTAATATTATATCAATTTAAGTAACACTTTTTTTAAAATAGAATAGTTTAAAGAGGCTTTTCATAAGTTCTTGTAACTAAAAATGTATTATATGTAGTTTTTTTTTTCTTTTTAAATGAATGATTAGAATTTTTATATTAATATTTCAATAACTGATTTGAAGGAAATAGCTAAAAAAATATTACATATTAATAAGCTTAAATAAATTTGATAAAATAAATATATATGCTTAATGTTTAATGGAAATGCTTTTAAATATTTTCTGAAACTATTTGACAAGTTTGCTAAATTTTAATGAAATTTTCATAATACCTTTAAATAAAATAAAATCGTGCATCTCAAATGATTTTTTTTCATAATAAATGAGTTAACTAGGGTTATCATGGCCTAATAGTAAGAATAATAGGCCTTTAATATGGTAAGTCTTAAGCATGTGCATGATTACATGGGAATGCTAAATGATAAATGGGAATTTGGAAAATTCCCATGTAATCATTTAGCAATAAAATTGCAACAAATAAAATGTCCACTATCAATGAGAAAATTCACTGGCTTATATTCCATTCATCTTCACAGCTTTCATCAATTATTCTTCCCTACATCTAATATCAAATGTATAGGTACAAACCATGCAGTAATTTTAATCTTATTCAAGGTTATAACAGAAATAACTTAAATGCAGTATTAATTTTAAAAAAATAATTTTTGAAACACCTGTTTTTCAAGTTTACTTATTGATTCCTCCTCTTTAAGTCATTGCCAAATATGCAAATCTTAAAAACCACCAGGAAAGTAACATATAAGGAAGTTAGGTGGAGAGTATGTCATTATCTATACATAATGATTTTTGTTGATATGCTTGCAATAAACTTTCAACATTATTTGATTGTCCTTAAATAATTATTTTCATGTAATTTACATATTTGTTTTTTTCAGTTTTAAAATTAAATTTCCTAGTTTTTAGTTATGTCAGCCAAAATATAGATGCTAACCATTATTTCAGCCAAGGCATATGGTGTCAATTTATTGACAAATGACAAAGATATATATCATTAATATAATGGAATTTAATTTTAAGGAAGTTTCATCGATTTCATTCTTGATTTGAAAATTCTATAAACAATATTATTTTTTTTAAAAACTTGTATAAGTTAACATTTAATTTTTATGGAATATAATTCATTTATAGAAAACAAAAACTCATTTATTAAATCTTTTAAGAAAAATAAAGATTAAGTAAATATAGAGAACTGTTGTTTTTCTCTTTATTTCGTATTTTTAATTATTAACTGTCTTATATGTTTAATAGATTATTTTAAGTTGTCGTGTTCATAAATTATTCTTTCTTTGCGTTGTTAGAATTTAAACACTTTTAAAATCATTTTAACATTTCATAGATTTATATACTTTAAAGCATCCTTTAAAGTATATAATAATATATTTTAAATGATGATTTAAATATTTTTAAGACATATTTTGTGTTACTTTATTATTACCTTATATTAGGTGTTAAAATATTATAAATAATGCTATTTTTTTTTAATTTTAGTAAAATTATCAATGAAAAAAAGAAGCTGAGGCAAAGAGAATCAATGCCTGAATCTGCTGGGTTAGAAAATAAGTTGCCGGTCTTTACTGTACCTTCGCAACAAATCACTTTTTATGTTGATGATCCTTCAACACATAAGCAAGTGTTGACTATTTTTAATCCATATGAGTTTACTGTAAGATTTCGTGGTAAGCAATTTCATTTCTAATAAGTTTTTGTACTTAGATTTTGTCGCATATTGCTATTAATGTGATGCACGTGAAACTCAATAAAGATACTCAGTTTTAAAAACATGTAAAGACAAATAAAATAGCTCTTAAAATCTAAAGTTCATAAAATAGAAAATAACTGCTAGACCTTAAAATTTTTGTCTCACACTGCTCTTTTTATAAATAAATTACTAGTAGAAATATTATTTAAAATGCATTTTATGAAAAATATGCTAAATGAAATTCATAGTTAAAACAATTCTTTCTTTCGATTTATTAGGGTAATAAGCAGTTAAAGTAATCCTTTTTTTCTTTTTTTTTTCTATGTAAATAAGCAGTTCTTTTCAATATAGAAAAGCATTTCATTTTTTTTCACAAAAAGTACTTTAAATTTATTACTTATTTGTGGGTGTTGCAGCACATTGTCATTTTCTTTATATTTGATATCTGAAAGTTCTCTTTCATTCTCTTTTATTATGTTCACAATAATGAATCATTGAATAATTCTTATAACAAATTACATGTGAATAAAATTTCAAAAAATTCCTGAAATGAAATTTCAGGGAGCTGTAGGTTTCTTTGTCAAAACTTATGGGTGAATAACTTATCTTCAGTTACAGTGGTTTATTTATAATGCACTCAAGTCAAAATGACTTATCTTCTTTCTTTATAACATCATTCCAAGCATGCATTCACAAGAGTAATGCATCTAGAATTTTTATTTCTTAAGATGATTCCAAGATATAATCATTCTTTCCATAAGTATCCAATGATATTTTCACTTAAAGTTATTGATTACACTCCAATGTATGCAAAGTCAGAAGAAGACAGGGAATGCTTCAAAATATCCAGGGTGAACAATATTTTGAGGCTGGTGCCTATTAATAGCTCTGAGTCTACTTACATATGTCACACTAGGATTTTTTAAAAATCTCTGGGACCTTGTTTTATGGACCTGTTAATAGTTCATCAAATAATGAGTGTTGATAAATTAGAAGTTCTTAAAAAGGAGCATTTATTGTATATGATTCAAATTTCTTTTTTCTCTCATATGCTTTGTTACATATTAGGCAGTTTTTTTCCATTATAAAGTTGCTGCTTGTTTTAGTAAAATTTATGGGTGTTTGAAGATTGACACATTAATTTTCTTAAAGCTAATTTATAATTTTTAATGATAAAAGCAAGAAAGTGTTTTCAAGTTCCTACCACTCTTCTAACATTAAATGACTTTCTAATGATAAAAAGTATCAAATTTTTGTTAAACTTACAAATGCTATTTTTATAATCTCATAAAAATAGTCATTTGATTTATTCAATATTTCTAAATGAAGCAAATAAATTTACATAAATAATTGTGCTTAGAATATTTTTATGATTCATTATTTTAATTTTTGTAATTTATATATAATTATTAATAATGATAAATTTGGTATAATTTAGTTAAATTTAGTAAGCATCTATTTCATTAAAATTATAAATTACCAGATAAATTTAGATCGGAGATATTATTTCAGTTTGACTTCCCTTTGCCATAATTATTTTACTGTATGTAATAAGGATATTTTTATATAAGTAAGTGTTATTCAAAAAATATTTTAGTCATGACGTAGACGTTTAGTCATGACGTTTTTAATAAACGTAGACGATAAATTATTATTAAAGTTTATTTTTTATTAAAAATTTGTTTGGCTTTGAGAAGAAATTAATGCAATCAACAATTAAAAGAGAATACATTTCAATGCTTTTACCAATTCAAATATGTTTTTGAAAATTAAAAATATAAATATACAAAGTCATTTGTTTTATTATATGCTATTATAAGAATTTTATTTTGTTGTATACAATAAAATGTATATATGTGTGTATCTTAAGATAATTTTTAATCACAATTTAATTTAAATTTTTTGTCATACAATATGATATCTGTCTTTTTAACTGATTTTTTTATTGAAAATTTGAAAGAAATTTTATATTATATGGCTGAAGAAAGGTCTCGTAGTGTTACATATAATATTGTATCTAGTTAATTTTCAGGCTCCTAAATTATATTTAAAAATAGTAATACAATTGAGTACTACTTATTCACAATAAAAAGCGCATGGGTAAGCTGGACAACAGCATACTTGAAAAAGGAGCCCAAAATTCTATAAATTTTAAAATTTTCACTACACTTAAAATTGTTTTTCTGAAAAAAAATGTAGTGTTGCTTAAAATCTTAATAACAGGGTTCAGAATGTAAATTGAATACTGTCACTATGTTATTAATTAAATCAGTTTTGAATGGATTTAGTTTTAAGTTTTAAATAATATAAAAGGCATCTTGAATTTTATTTATATTTTTATTTTATTTATTTGTTATTGTTAATATTTAATGATAGCAAAATAAAACTACTAAGCAGACTGCTTAATAAAAAATAATTAACTTTTTATAAATTTAAGTATAATCTTTAACCGACATTTTCTTACGCTAATAAAGTAAGCACAGGTGTAAATATTTAATAAAGTTTCTTATGAATGTGTATTTATGTATAATTTCAAATTCTGAAATATTCCTTTATCCATAGTATTGATATCATCTTTAGACTGCAGCAAGTATACAGTATCTGTGTCACAAGGTATTATTAAACCTCAACACTCAGTGGAAATGTGAGTCTAAAGTTATTCTTTTTGTTTTAACATGACTTTAAAAAGGCAAAAGTAAACTTTTTTAATTTAACAATATGTAAGCATCTTTTGTATAGCTGAAAATATGGATAAAGGATGCTTACATATTTTGCTACAAATACATTTATTCTTTTAACTTTCTTTGATTGAATGTTAATATCAATGTTTCCACATACATAATGTATATCTTTTTAAAACATTATCAGAAACTTTCTTATCTTCAATCTCCGCCAAGCTGGCAGCCGAATGGTTAGCGCTCTTGCCTTCGGTTCAACAGTTCGTGGGTTCGGAATCCACTTTAAACTGTAGGTCCCGGTCTATTTAGCCCTCGTGTGCAAAAAATGACCGTTGAGCGACAAACAAACCAAACCTATCTTCAATCTCCTTGTTTTCTAAAGAGAAAATTTTGCATTCTTTATAGCATTTTATTACAACAATTAAACATAATAATAAAAAAATTTTATTTCAGGTTATTAAAATAAAAAAGATTATGATTAAAGGTATAATTTATAAGTACTAAAATGAAACTTTATAAAGAAAATTAAGAATTTTGTTATTCGTACTGTAGTGGATTATTAGTTATTCACTAAATTTATACATTCTGTAATGCTGTCTATGAGAAGTATAAAATTTCCTCTATATCTTCACATTTTTAAATAAAATTTAGAATCAATCCTATCTGCCTGTTGCTATCAGAAACTTGCTTCTAAAAAGAGTTCATTTGATGAATTTTGACTTGCAAGAAAATGTATTACTGTTCTAACTATATTTGCATTTTATAAGATGCATTTTATCATTATGTATTTATTTAGGTTTATTCATTTGGAAAGTAATACAGTTTCAAATTGTAATTTTGAAATATACTTAAGATTTTAGATTAAGTAATTTATAAATATAAATTGGATTTTTTTTTTAATTAAAGTTAGAAATTCTTATTTATTTCATATAAATTTAAAAACTATTCAAACAAATTTTTGCCAATTGCTAGTAAGTGAGAACAATATAGAAGTTTTTTTAAATTTGTGCTTTTTTTTCCCCTTGATTTAAATGTAAAGCATGAGAAAATTATGACAATTAACTGGTGGTTGGGTAGATCAATTTCTAATAAATTTGTGAATATGTAGGAGAAAAAGAGTTTTAAATGATAGGAAAGATGCTGACTGTAATTGAATGTAGGTTTGTAAAAATAATATTTAGATAAACATGTTAAATGGCCATTATGAAAGAAATTTTTGTAATGCTACAATTGGAAATGACTCATTTTATTAACACCTCTGGTGTAAGTAAAAGGGAGCATGTGTGAATCCATTGTGAACGATAACGTTTAACATAGCAAATATTGACTGATTGGATGCGTTTTTCTGAAGAAAATATGTGTACTACAGAGAGAGAGAGAGAGAGAGAAAATGGAATGATTAATGATATAGGTGTTGAGAGAGCAAGAGAAAATGAAATTGATGGAAGAATGTTACTAAGAAAAACTAAGATTGGAAAAATTCATTGAGCTGAATATTGAATAAATTGAAAAAAGAATGAAATTAGTATTTTTTTTCATGCAGCTTCAAAAGGAATAAAAAGTATACTGCTTCAAGAGTTCTATGTGAAAGTAATATGTATATTTTATTGTCGGATTTCGAGAAAACAGTTGCTTCTCTAAAAAGCTTAGTATATTTGAGAGTTAACTATTGTCTGATTCTCCTACATTTGCATATACTAATGAGTTTGCTTGATCAACTAAGAATAAATTATTATAAAAGGAAGTTATTCAAATCAATCATTTTGTGCTGTTGCCTGTTGTTAAATCTTGCCCATTGCTATTGATTTGGATTTTTTTAAGGCTAGTGATTATTCATACACAATGTTTAAAAGTTAGCAATAAGTATAATATATCATATTACAACAATAAAATAATTTTTGTGTATTCTATAACTTTTGATAAAGTTACCAATAATTTTTTGAAGTTTATGGAAATTTTTATGTTGATTCTTATGTTAATTTTTATGTAGAATTAATCATCAATCTTGTTATTTTTTACTAATTTAAATTATAAGTTAAGTTTATATTTTTTGTTTTATTAGAAATTGTTTGTATTAAACCTTTCTGAAGGGAAAATGTTTGCCTATTGTAATGTAAATAAAAAATACCTTAAATATCAAAATTCTTTTCAGCATCTTGCAACATAAAGCAGTTTTACCTATTAACACAAATGTCACAGATAAGATGAGAGTTCAGATAATAGCAACCGGGCAAATGATGCTTGCAGGGAGAAAAGATATTTTGATTACATTACTGCCAACATCTCCACGGGAGAGATTCTCTGTGTCTTCCATGGAACAACCTGAACGTTTTCAGCAATTGGAAGCTGATAAAAGTGGATTGAGTCATTTGACACAAAACCCGTTGTTACTTGAACGTAAGCTCAGCACACACAATATTCTTTAATTAATTATAAAAAGTTAAATACAGATGAAGTATATTCAAATGTAATGTTTAACTATATAGCATAAGGAGTTTGATAAAATGTTTCAAAATTAAAAATATATTTTTATTGTTTTTGTGAGAAATTTAGATTGTTTTCATTTATTAAAATTTCTTTATGTAAAGTTTACTTAGATTTTTTTTTTATTTTGTTTTGATCGATTCATTAAGCACAAAATAAGTTATTAATTAAATTTATCCAATATTTATTTTTCTTGCAATTGTGCACTTTCTTAAATTTATAATTTTGCTTTATAGCTTTATTTTTTTTTTCATTTTATTTTAATGTGATAATTAAAATTGGAACTTTTTGTTCTCTTAAATTTAAAAGCAAAAATTTATGAATATTTTTTTCAGGAAGAGGTGATTTGGATTTTTCTCCCAACTCCATCCTCCAACAGTTTCCACATCTATTAGTAGCATTTATTCTAGGTATTTAATTTTTTTATCAATTTATTTCTTATAAATATGATCATATAATCTTAATATGTATAACACAATTTGTTCAATGTTTCCTTATTAAACATGTTAAATTTCTTATTAAAATGTGTTAATTTAAAATTTTATATTATAAAACAATACAGCTATTCAATATTGCAATCCCACCCTGATATTTTTGGCTGTGTATTACTGAAGTTTGTTATCATGTTACAAAATGAATGATAGAAAGTGCCATCATGTTTACACAGTATATTATTCTAGATGACTATTATATTGCTTATGGAATTATTCCATTATAAAAGTAGTTATTATTTCATTTCAAAATTTTAATCTGATTACTCAAATTATGAGAAATTATGAATTTCATTAAGTAATTCTAAGCAATACTTCAACAAAAAAGAGATTGTTAATGGGAGATATGAGATTGAGAAGATTGAATTGGTTTTGGCCACTTAAAATTTTGTTTGAATTTTTTCAATTTTTAAATCAACCATAAAACAAATTCAAACTTACATATATATTATATAAAAATTGATGTATAAACTGCTAAAGAAAAAAATAAATAAGCAATTCCAGAATTTTCTTTTTAACACCAGAATGATTAATAGAATTATTAGTGGTAATTAGCTAAAGAGAAATATTTATATACAAATTTGTTATTTAAAGATCATTGTCTTTTCTTATCTCAGTCAACAAATTTTGCTTCTTAAATTATTTTAATAAAAATCCAGGAATTAGTTAATATTTGTTTGCTCACACACACACATTCAGAATATTAACTGATCATATTGTATTTAATCTGGTAACCCTTTTATTTATTTAATTTTTTTTTCTTTTTTGTCAATTGATTTTAGGTTTTTATTTCAAAAATAGCAGTTAAAATATGGAGTGCATAAAAACTGTTCAAATCATTAAATTCTGTCTGGGTTAACTTATTGACTTATATTTTTTATTTAAAACAAAAAATATTAGCCTTGAGAATAACTGAAAATTTGTAAAACTGTAGTTTTAAAAGAATATTGATGTTTCTTTTTTTATGGGAGAGTTTTTTAACCAAATTTTAGTATGAAAATTTTATTTTATACTCTCTATATGAGCTTTAGTTTCGCTAAAGTGAGCACAAAATAATCATTAATGCGAAAGTTTTTTAACCAAATGTTTCATTGTAAAATTGAATTTTATATTGCATTGATGTTTTGTCATTATATTTATTTTAATATTGCATTTTAAAATTGCATTAACTCTAAAAAAATAAACTTATATTACATATAGTAAGCTGAACTGAAATGATATTATACTTTAATGGGACTAAAAAATGATATTATTTTCCATTTCCTTTCCTATAACAAAGTTTAATATGAGATTAATAGTTTAATTAATTTTTATAATATGTAAATTCATATTGACTTCAATTCATATGTTATTTTATAATATGTGCATGTGATTTTTTTTTAAATTTATATATTTTTAATACTTTTAGGTGTCATTGCTTGTTATTACTGGAAGTCATGACAGCTATTTTATGTTAAGTTAATTTACATATATATCCTCATGACAAATTTTAAATACTTTATTGTGCTTTCTTTCAAATCTTTAATGGTTTGTTGCCATTTACATATATTTCAATTTATGTATTTCAAAAGCTTGTTTTACATTCGTATAAAATATGCCACTGTTTTGTATCAATATTAGTACATATTTTTAAAATGTACACTTCTAAAAATTAAGATAATTCTTGATTTTAATTGTAAATGATATTTATGGTTTTCTGTAATTATTTTATATTTGTATATACCAATGTCTCCTAAGCCATTAATTAGGCTATGTTTCTTTAGAATTTATCTATTTTAATTCTCTGAGTGATGATGCACATTTGATGTAAGGTTGTCGAAAAGTGCAGTCACTTGAAGTGCACAAACTTTTACTGTACATTTTATTTTTATGTAAAAAGAACTTTGTGATAAAAAAAAAATTTATTAGAATAAATGTATAGTTTTTTTAAATGCTCAGTGATATATGTAAAGATTGTATGCCTTTTTTGCTGATTAAAGAGAAATATGTTTAATCAATTAAGACTAGACTCTTCTTTGTTTTAAATTGTACATTGAGTTCAAAAATATATTGTTTAAAATTTTCAAGTTTTTTACTTTAATTAAATATTAAATAATATTTTATAATGGATATATTCAACAGTATACTTTATCCCTTATTAACATATAAGGTTCATATTTCAATGTTACATACTTACCTAATTCTGATTACATTTTCAACAAACCAGTGCAATAAAATTGGAAAAAGTCTGTAAAATAATGTGTAAATTAAAAGCAAGTAAATACTGTTAGTATTCTAGTAATATGAATATTAAAATGCCAAAACTTCCTACGGTATCTTTGTAAACGACTAAGTATTTTACAATTTTCTGCATTTGTTATTTAAGCATAGAATATGCTATTTACTATCTTTTTCACATTGCAAATTCATAAGTATGGCAAGTGCCCTATTTTGAAAAAGAGAAATATTATTTTCCATATTACATTCCTTATTTTTACCAACTTTAAAATTTTGTGTAATTTTTTATTTAAGACTATGCATTATAAACAATTCATGAATCATTTAAATATTTTGCTAATTTTTTACATTTATTGTTTATAATTTAACCTTTTTTTTTTTCTTTTAGTAAAGTTATAAAATGGTTATTTCATTTTATGACTTGCAAGTTTCTTATAATGCATGTTTTCTATAATATTAAAAACTTGTGATTACAGTAGAAATCAAGAAAATGTATCAGTAATAGATCCTTGCCAGCAGCAATTGATGGTAGAAACCTGTTTCAAATTTTATCCATAGCTACTAAATCATTGACCATAATATTTTTAATGTTATCCATTAAATTTATTAATATTTAAAAAAATTAATTGCAGAGTACACTTCATGATTGCGTACACAAAAGTTTTCAACTTTTCTTACCTTTCTGAAATTTATATACAAGATTAGTTTAGTATGTAAAATATGAAGAGTCAGTTACAATTTCATAATTATTTAATATGCTTAGAAATTTTTATATGTATATAATATAATAAATGAGCTTATATTTCTTGATAATGAAATATTTTTCCAATTGTTTCTTTTTATAAAGTTCTTGTAAATTAAATTAAAATTTTTAAAAGCATTTTACTGTGTATATAAAAATGTTTATAGTTTCTTAATCATTTACTTATTAACATGACTCTTTATAAAACTAATAAAAAAACATAAAAAGTTCTATGGAACAATGTTAATAGTAAAAATATAGTTAGCGCTATTTCATGGTATTTTAAAAAGAGATAAATAAAAGAAATTATTTAAGTTAAAATTATGAAAAATTTTATTTTCTAAAATGTTTAGATATGTTTAATAACATGCATTACATTGAGTGTGAGTAATTAAAATTAAATTCAAATAACTTCTTCACTAGTTATGATATTTTTTATTAAACCATATTCCCATGTAATAAAATTCATGTGACTCAGGGTAACTGGCCCATCCTTTTTGAAAATAATTTTATTTATGAAAATATATAGTTTAAATACTTTGGAGCTGTTATAGGTAATACTAATGATACAAAAATTGAAGTCAACAAAATAGGTTACTTACGGTGAACAGATGCTTGTATGATTAGAGAAACGAATTCAAATCCAAATTTATTAGTATTAAAACAAAAGTTAATGTATTGAAAACCTTAATTAGACCTGTTACTCTGTATGACATTAAGTACTGGCCATTAAATAAATCTGAGAAAGATGAGCTGAATTTTTAGGAATTATACTTTGAAAATACTTGGAAGTAGTTAAGCAAAATGATACATATGAAATATATCGTTACCAAATACTTTAGTGTAATCTACAATAGATTTAAAGAATAAATATTTCTTTTGTACTAGAGTTATAAAGACTAGCTGCAATTTTATGGTTGGGACATTTTTTTACATATGACCCAAACTCTAATAAATTAGTGACTTTCAAAAGTTAAAGATGCACAAAAAATAGGAAGGCCCCCACTAGATGTGTCCATTTTGTTGAAAGGCTTTATCAGGAACTGAGATCAGTCAATACCAATCAGTCAGTCAGTATTGACTGATCTCAGTTTCAGGTCAGTCAATACCAATCTGTTGCTCCATATAGAGTCGGATGAAAGAGACTCATAGGGACTACTTGGCCTGTAATGTGGTTCAAGACTGGAAGATGAAGTTATGTCTATATTATGGATCTAGACAGAAAATTGAAAGAAAATAGTATTTTGACTTGAAAAGTGCTTCTTAGAACATTATGCATTACAAACTTTAAAGAAATCATTTAGTCGAACATATCGATTCCACCATTATTTTTAGCAGTTATTTTGTTATCCAAATGTACAGAAAATAATTTTTTCAAGAATCAGAAGTTACAGCACTTTGTACCTTCCCATATCACCAATAAGTAAGAAGTGAAACTGGAAAAGCAGCTCTATTTGCCAAAATTGAGACTTTTGACACTTTGAAAGCCTTTCTTTTAAGTCTAAAAGTCTTGTAGTATAACAGAGTTAGCTGTGGTGTCTCAGATTCCGATGACCATAACAAGTATTTCTCCTGACAATTATAATGTCACCTAGGAATAAGTTACTTTATACCTAAGAGAATAGATTCTTATTTGAGGAATATCACTTTTAACAGAGAATTCATTTTTTCGTTTGGTGCTGTAAAATCTCTTGCATTTCAAGAAGTAAGTGAAACATGGATAGAATCAACCATTTGATCATAATGCTGTTCCACCACATCAATTATAATCCAGAATGCAAGTACTTATGATTGTAAGTTGCCATTAAATGTTACACTGTCTACTTTCATCCCTTAAAGGTTATATGTTTTAAATTTTTTTCTCTGTTTCTATAGTACATCTTTGTTTACGATATTTATTCAGCTAGATTTTGTTTTTCTGCAAAATTACATTCTGCCTAAGTTTACTCAGTTGCCTGACTATGTTTTGATTAATATAGCTGCTAACCAAAAATTCGAAAAATGAAGTATTTTATTAATTGTAAGTAAAATTCAATATAATAACCGAATGGTTAGCGTTCTTGCCTTCGGTTCAACAGTTGATGGGTTCGAATCCCACCTTGGGTATGGATGTTTGTAGTGGTTCGGAATCCACTTTAAGCCGTAGGTCCCGGTCTAATTAGCCCTCGTGTGCAAAAAATGACCGTTGAGCGACAAACAAACCAGTCAATATAATAACTATATGATTACTTAATACGTAAAAAGTTTTCCTGCCCTCTTTATTTCTTGAAACGGGATATTGTTTTTATCAAAATAAAGAGGCTTGATTGTGTGACAAAAAAAGCAAATTAGTATTTCATATTTTGTTTCCTCTAGATCATAAATTCATTTTTTATAAATGTTTTTAAAAGTAAGTAAATATAATTTAATTTAGTATCTAACAGTAAAAAGTGTCTGAAAATTGGGAAGATTTTAATTAAGTTTCTATTTGAATTTTTGTTAATCAAAGCTAATTTCTTTTAACCTAAATTCTGATTCCAAAAAACTAGGTGAGGCAATAGTTGTAAATGTTCTAGATTCTTTATCTCAAGAAGAGCTTTAGAAGACAAAGTCAAAATATGTATCTCTAATTGTGGATACATGAAAGACTTTAATCAATTATTTGCTTTACTTTAATCCTGACTCTGGTGTGCAAATAAAGCTGCTAGATTTCAAATCTGTGGCGGGTAAAAAATCTGAATTTCTTGCAAATCACTTATGTCTTATTGCAAAACGATTTGAACAACGAAGTAGTTGGTTTTTGTGGAGATAACTACAGCATATTAACTTCAATAATGTAAAAAGAACATGAAAAAAAAACACTATTTTTCATCGACTCAAAGATAGCTTATAACAGGAAATCATTGGAATCAAATGTTGAGTACAGAATTGGGTGCTAACTGTAGCGGTCTCCCAATCGATAGTAAGGAATTTCTGCGGAAAATTTATAAATACTACCACAGATATGCAGTCCATGCAATTAAACTAAAAGAAATTTGTGAGTATGCCGAGAGATACGGTATCATAAACTCATTAAACATGGAAATTCCAGTTTCTTGTCTGTGATGCCCGCGCTGGAAAGAATTTTACAAATGTTTGAAGGTTTGAAAGTTCTTTTTAGACTTAAAAATGTGTCCATCAAAAATAAAAACATACTGATTTAAAAAGCAAGTCTACTTATGGTTTGTCCACGGACAGTTTTCACTGTTTATTAATGTCCTCGTGGTAATCGGAAAATATTAAAGTTTACAGGTAATTGAAGCTCTCAAGAGAATCCTAACAGAAAGAAAGTCTAACTTCATCCCTATGGGCGCTAAAAACATCTACATGAATCTCTAGAAGAACTAGTCCGTAACAATGGGAAAAAAGAATTAGATGGCTTTTATGAAAGAGACGTCTAAGATAATAGTTTTGGAAATTCTGAACAGTTTTCATGAGTCAATGTGACCAAAACAAAAGCTGTTGATTGGGAAAAGCCCAATCAACAGCATTTGTTTTGATCTGCTTCTGCTGAAATTATTAACACCAATCTTCGTGATGTACTCTGTATACAAAATTAACAATGATGGACGAAGTTGTGCTTGCTAAGGAATATTTTTAGTCCGGTGAATCAAAAACAGGCAACCAGAGATCTCTGATTATTTCAAGTAAAGAAAAAGGTTTTAATTGTAGGGTCACTTCATGGAGAATCACATAGCTGCCCCAATCTGATCAAATTTGTTGAGTATGGTTTCTGTTTACCTGGGACCTCAGCATCTGTTCACAGGTTATTTCATTTGTAGAACAACGCATAGACTGATGATATAAAGATTTGATTAAAGAATATTCGGTTAAAACTTGATGATATGTAAAATTTAATACTGGATTATCTTGAGTAGATTTTTATGCGGAGTGTAATTTTCACTTTGTGTAGCGCCTGATATGTGGGGGAAAGATGTTTTTCTGGCTTCATTTTTGAACACACTAATGCTCAAATAAGCTAACTGATGAATCATGTCTTATTCCTTCGACAAATTTCAGCTTTTTTCTTCATTCTGCACAACAGGATGATAATGTAGGTATTTCAAAAGTATGATAATTTAAAGAAGTGCATATAATAATTTAAAAAAAGTGTAATGAATAAGTATTATGCATTTTTACTTCTAACAATTTTTGTTACCCAGGGTGATAGTTCGGATTAATATTACGAGGGCGGGGCAGAGTACGTCATTTATAAATGAAAAAAAAAACGTGTGTAAAATGAAAGCACTAATTTTGGAACAAGTAAAATGTTCTTATCAAAGCAGAAAACAATGAATCAAAAAACAATTTTTGAAAACTCATAGCATAGTGTACCGAGCTTCGGGGTTCGTGTGGATTGAGAGTTGAATAAAGCAACCACTCAATGAGCACAAGACCTTTATTCGTAAAAATCTCACTAGATATACCAGGTGTAAGAATCACAATTATACAGCTACAATTCGTTGGATACAATAAGTAACAGGTTCCAATCACAGGTCTCAAATACCTCAGGCAGAGAAGAGCTTCTCTAGATTAACAATCAGGACTAATCGTCTTCACTCACTGATTGTCTTCACAAAACTATGTCGGACTGCGGTATTTATACCTGACTTAGCGGGGAAATCTACTAATTTCGCCAAGGTTCTGAAAGCTACTAGGCTATCTCGCTAAATATTGGTCCTAGAGCTTATGTGATGCATGTTTCCAGAAGTATCTATTTCTCGTCAAAACATCGTTAAGTCACCAAATCATTAGAAAACCCGCTTTTAACGTATAACACGTCTAAATACCGCAATTTTTGCCCAAAATGTGAGTATTTCCGATCAGTCTGAGATATTTTAAGACATACAATAATTATTTATAAATTTGTAACATTGCCCCCTCTCAAGGACTGCACATCCCGGGCAGTACAATCCCCTGATAGGAGGCCAAATTTAATATAAAAGAATTAACATTTTAAGAGGATACAAAACACATTACATACACAAGCAATTAAAAATACAAATACAAAAAAATAGAAAATATTAAAATTATATATACTATTTACAAAGAGACTGTGGTATATTGATTTTTACTTTACATTACGATAAGGAGTTAATCTATCTTAATGTACTACCTTTGGTTTTGGAGAAGATTATTTCCTTATACAAACCACGACGTCATTCAGTCTTTTTAGGACTGTGTAGGGATCTTCCCAGTTGGCTTGCAACTTTGGAAAAAGTCCTTTACGTCGAATCGGGTTTCACAAACAAACTTCATCACCTTCCTGAAATTCATGTCCTGTTGCTCTTGTGTCATACCTTGTCTTCATTCTTTCAGTCGTCAGGTTGATTCGGTCTCGAGCAAAGTTATGGACATCTTCAAGACATGCCTGAAGGTCTCGAAGGTATTCCTCTGGCAATGATGTATTCGGTGGACGACCAAACTTAAGATCACAAGGGAGACGAAGTTCGCGACCAAAGAGCATTTGTGATGGAGTGTATCCGGTAGTCTCTTGGACAGCACTGCGAAATGCAAGCAGAAAAAGCTGTAACTTCAAATCCCAATCTTGCTGATTTCTGGAAACCATAAGTGAGAGATTATTTAAGATGGTTCGGTTAAACCTTTATACCATGCCGTCCGATTGCAGGTGTAATGGCGTGGTCTGCGTCTTGTCTATTCCGAGAATTTGACACATTCCTTTAAACACAGCAGAGGTGAAATTTGTCCCTTGATCTGAATGAATTTGTAAGGGTGCGCCGAACCTGGAAACCCATTGCTGCACTAGAACCTCGGCTACTGTAGTCGCTTCTTGATCAGCGATCGAAAATGCTTCAGGCCACTTAGTAAAGTAGTCCATGACTACTAGGATGTATTTGTTGCCATTTGAAGATCTTGGTAAAGGACCCAAAATGTCCAATGCTATCCGCTCAAAAGGTGTTCCTACATTATACCGATGCAACCTTCCTCGGCTACGTTTCTTTAGTCGCTTACGTGCCGCACAGTCATCACAAGATTGGCACCATTTCTCTACATCTTGTCTAGTTTTGCTTCAATAGAAGCGTTCTCGAACTTTCTGTATAGTCTTCATTACTTCGAAGTGACCTCCAATTGAGCTACTGTGCAATTCTTTCAAAACATCTGAAATTCTTAATTTTGAAAGAACAAGCTGCCATTTGAAATTACGCCCATCATCGGACTCCCATTTCCTGTATAACACGCCATTTCTAATATGGAGTGATTCCCAAAGAGCCCAATATTGTTTTAGTAGCAGGACTGTAGGTGGAGATGTCCTGCCAACTTGGTCTCATACTGGAAGATTCTTTTAATTCAAAAATTGGATTTATATCTGGGTCTTCTTTTTGGGCTTCTCTAAGTCCTGCATCACTCCATGGGTCTGGTTTCGATGGCGGTGAAACAGTAACTTGGCGCGTACCGAAGGATTTACTAATTGATAATTCTTCTCTACTCTAGAACAATATCGTCAGCTTCCATTACACGGTCTACTTGATAAAGCATCAGCATTTCCATCAGCATTTCCATGAAGATTGCCTTTGCGATGACGTATTTTAAAGTCAAACTCCTGGATTCGCTGAATCCATCTGGCTACCTGTCCTTCTGGATTTTTTAAAATTTAAAAGCCAGGTTAAGGATGCGTGATCTATCCGAAGCAAGAACTTTCTTCCATAGAGATAGTGGTGGAAATGTTCTATGGCTTTAACGATTGCTATCGATTCCTTCCTGGTTGTACAATAATTTCGCTCCGATTTCGACAAACATTTACTCCAATAAGCAATGACATATTCTTTATCATCGATTTCCTGCGACAAAACAGCTCCGATATTTTTGTTGCTGGCATCTGTGTCTAAAATGAATAATTTTCCGGGCTGGGGATATGCAAAAACGGGCGAAGATGTCAACGCCTCCTTCAGTTGTTTAAAAGCTTTCTCACATTCATCTGTCCATAGAAATCTCTGTTTAACTTCTGCCAACTTGTGAAGGGTTTGCGTTTGGCAATACTTGAAAACCCTTAACAAATTTCCTGTAATACGTGCATAGCCCAAGAAAACTTCTTAATTGATGGACATCTTCTGGACGACTCCAGTCCTTAACTGCAGAGATGTTTTCAGGATCTGTTCTTACACCTTCAGCAGAGATAATGTGTCCCAGATAGCTTACTTCACGTCGAAATAAATTACATTTGCAAGGATTCTGCTTCAGTTTGGCCATTTTTAATTTTTTCAGCACCTTTCGAATGTTTCTATTATGGTCTTCGAATGTGCGCCCTACAATGATGATATCTTCCAAGTATACCAAACAGGCTTCGTAGAAAAGTCCTCGTAATACTGTCTCCATCAGGCGTTCAAACGTTGCAGGTGCATTGCAAAGTCCAAATGGCATAACCTTGAACTGCCAAAATCCTTGTCCTGTGGTGAACGCAGTCTTTCCCCGATCCTCAGTATGTATCTCTACTTGCCAGTAACTACTCTTGAGATCCAAAGTCGAAAACCATTGATTTCCGGATAAAGCATCAAGTGTATCGTCAGTCCTACGAAGAGGGTAACTATCTTTTTAGTGATTTTCTTTAATCTACGATAGTCAACGCAGAATCGGGTAGAAACATCTTTCTTCCGAACCAAAACAATAGGTGAAGCCCAAGGACTCTCTGAGGGCTCAATAATGTCATTCTGCTGAATTTCCATCAGAAGATTATCCACTTCTTCTTGCTTAGCGAATGTTAGTCTTCTCGGATGTTGTTTAATGGGTGGATGATTTCCTGTATCTATTCGGTGTTGCGTTATTTTGATTCGCCCAACATCATCGGATTTCTTGGAAAAGAGGTCTCCGAATTCTAATAATAGATTTCTTGCAGCATTCCTCTGTTTATCATCTAACTCTGCATTCTGAAGGAGTTCATTAATTGGAGTGTCAGGAGGCTCAGATAGTGTGGCTTGACAATTTCTGTTAATACAGGTCACTGGAGTACAAGTCCCATGCACTTCTCCTTCTTTTATTAGTTTTGCCTTATCGCTTAGATTAGCAACTCTTACTGGGATTAAATTTCGTGAAAGGTCAACGAGTGAAGAAGCCACTAGTACTCCTTTAACGCTATTGTCAGAATCTGGATATTCAATCAATTCATAGTGAAAATTATTATCTTCTGAAAGAGCTACGGAAACTATCGTCTTCGTTCTTGGTGGTAATCTTGTTTCACTCTTTGCAGTTATATGGTGGACTGTTTTAATATCTGAATATTTCGTCTTAAAAATCGCTATGTCTTCAGAACACGAGTGTAGTTCATTATTTTTAAAATCTAACTTGAAATGGTTTTCTTTGAGGAAATCCAATCCGAGAATAAATTCGTCATTTATATCAGCGACATATATCAGCAGATGGTACACGGCATTACCAAATACAATGTTTAGATTGACTTTTCCATGCACTTTAATCTTATCACCAGTCACAGTTTGGAGGGTAATGCAGGGCGGCGTCCAGATGAGTTTCTCACCAAATATGCCAGCCAAATCTGTCCTAATGATGGTTACGTTGGCTCCAGTATCGATTATCATTCTGTAGAGAACTTCGCTGAGATGTCCCATAACGAAAAGTCCGTTGTCTCCGTCACTTACGGAAGAAATGTAAAACAATTTAAAATGGGGCTTCTGACTCTCTGGACATCTCTGCCCCGCAAGATGGCCACATATTAATTTCCCTGCTGTGGTGGAAGATCATTTCCACAATCTTTTGGTTTCGGGCAGTCTCTATGGACGTGTCCGATTGCGCCGCAAGTCCAACACTGAATTTTCGTGTTCTGCCGCCTTTACTCAGTTCTAAGCTACGGACTTTTCGCCGCAGATCTTCAATTTGTTTTCTTAGATCATAGTCTGTATCAGTAGCCGAGACGGCTCTGATTGAGTGCCAGTCTTTACGCGTGGCCTGCTGGGCAGCCTCTATCTTTAGTGCGTAGACTACAGCAGATCCGATATCTTTAACATCGGCGAGTCTAAGTGCTTTCTGTATCTCCGGATCCCGCACACTATCGATAAAGTGATGGAGATCCAGATCTTGACGTGTCTAAGCTGGGCAGTCCGAAAATGCTAAATGGGAAAGTCGCTGAATATCGGCAGCCAATTCTTGCAGACTTTCATCTTTCTTTTAGATAGCCGGATTTTAACTATAATTTGCTATATTCTTTATTGCACTTTTCTCAAAACCGCAGTTCAAACGCACTCGATAGGGCTTGGAAATCGTGCTTCTGCTCTTCCGGAAGCGTCTCGAGGCCATCGGCCATCGTCTCCTCTTAAAGAAGCCGCCAGGTGAAAAGCTTGGGACCGGGGATTCCATCCATTAGTTTCCGCTACCATCTTAAACTGGGTCTTGTATACTTGCCAGGATGATTTTCCATCGAATGTTGAGAGTTTAATCGTGGCTGGGGAAGGCATAAATGCCACATTGAGTTCCTCATGTCTGTTTGACATTTGTTTCTTCAAGCTTTCAATCTCCTTATTCATACTGTCTAATGCTTTTTCAACGTTTTCTTCGATCTCCAAGACCATAGTTTCAACTGAAGTTACCTTACCTTCCACTGCATTCATTTTCTCCTGAATGATGTTGGAGAATTCTTCTTTACCACTTAAAATGTCCTTCTTATGTTCCTTTTTAAGCTCCTCCTGTCCAGATTTTATTTCTTTCGTCATCTCGGTTTTAATCTCTTCTTGTCCAGCTTTCATCTCTTCTTGTCTAGCTTTCATCTCTTCTTGTCCAGCTTTCATCTCTTCTTGTCCAGCTTTCATCTCTTCTTGTCTAGCTTTCATCTCTTCTTGTCCAGCTTTCATCTCTTCTTGTCTAGCTTTCATCTCTTCTTGTCCAGCTTTCATCTCTTCTTGTCTAGCTTTCATCTCTTCTTGTCCAGCTTTCATCTCTTCTTGTCTAGCTTTCATCTCTTCTTGTCCAGCTTTCACTTCTTGTCTAGCTTTCATCTCTTCTTGTCCAGCTTGCATCTCAGCCATCTGCTCCTTTAATTTCTCGAGAAGACTTTTCATTAAATCCATATCTATTTTCTTGTGACACGCTGCATCAACTCTTCAACCTCGCTTCTGACACCAGTTGTACCGAGCTTCGGGGTTCGTGTGAATTGAGAGTTGAATAAAGCAACCATTCAATGAACACAAGACATTTATTCGTAAAAATCTCACTAGATATACCAGCTGTAACAATCACAATTATACAGCTACAATTCGTCGGATACAATAAGTAACAGCTTCCAATCACAGGTCTCAAATACCTCAGGCAGAGAACAGCTTCTGTAGATTAGCAGTCACGACTAATCGTCTTCACTCACTGACTGTCTTCACAAAACTAATTAACTATGTCGGGCTGCGGTATTTATATCTGACTTGGCGGGGAAATCTACTAATTTCGCCAAGGTTCTGGAAGCTTCTAGGCTATCTCGCTAAATATTGGTCCTAGAGCGTAGGTGATGGATGTTTCCAGAAGTATCTATTTCTCGCTAAGTCGCCAAGTTTTCTCGCCAAAACATCGCTAAGTCACCAAATCATTAGAAAACTCCCTTTTAACGTATAACACGTCTAAATACCGCAATTTTTGCCCAAAATGTGAGTATTTCTGATCTGCCTGAGATATTTTAAGACAAATACAATTATTTTTTTATAAATTTGTAACAATACTGTATTTATTTATTATATATACATTTACTAGCACCATTTCAGTATAATGTTCTTTAAATGGAAGTTAAGTCTGACTATGTTGCATCAAGTGAAAGTATCTCACCCATTATCTTTCAAATACATTTTTCTTAAAACTTTATAAGCGCATTTGTTAAGCACGAAGTCAAATAGATCAGTTATTAAAAAAACAAAATTAAGATTTAGAAAAAGTGACTTAGTAATTCACTTTTATTTTTTCCAAAAGTAGTTTGAGTTTATAAATCTTTTCTCAATCTTTGTTGTAGCTCAATTAGCCTAATGATTACAGGTATTTCGAAAATACATTGCTGGCTATCCAAATGTAACACCAAGAAAAACCAGAGACATCGCACCAAAATTTATTTGGTACAATAGTACAAAATAAAAAGGATTTTACAAAAGTAAATGATTGAAATTACAGACTGTTGTGAAGTGTGAAGGATAGAAAAAATAATTGTTTGTGCACTAGCATACACTTCCCTGCACCTAACTCTGAACTCAACTTTAAATGCTTAGATCAAGGCTGGGAAAAGAAGAAAGTGTTTTCGTAATTTGGAAGCAGGAAGCAAACGATACACCCTCAATATTTGACCAGCCACTTTCAGTGATATAATATCATTTAAAGGACACTGCGATCACTACCTATTTAACAATGTACTGAGCCACCTTTAGTGAAAAACGGATGGAGCTTGGGTTAAATAGAGATTGAACTACACTATTTTTCGACAATGAGAACACCGTTATTATTGGCTATAACTGCTGCCACTCTTCGGTATGGAACTAAAATATTGTGTATTCATACTTGGAATATAACAGTTCATGTGGCTTTCGCATATTGCCGTAGTTGATCAGTTGTAGTAGCGAGTGATATATGCTGAATCAATTCTACATAAACCTCACATTATTTATTAACTATAGATAGAAGAACAAGCAGGTCAAGAAAGCAATTCAATCTGACAACTGAAACGTTGACTGACTAATGGAAAACTTTTGATGGGATTATTGACACGGAAGGTATTTATGCCTCGTTAGCAGCTGAGAAAGTTTTTTTTACTAATTTAGTATTATTTTATGAATTGAAAGCTCAAAGGTCTATGGTGTATTTAATTTTCTAGAAAAATCTTTTGTCAGAAGTACAGGGTGATCTTTTTTAAAGTGACAGTCTTTGAAGCACCCTTTAGCGCGATCTAATTGCCGAAATGACACCAAACTTGGTATTTAGACTAATCAAAATATGAAAAAAACAATTCCGTAAAAAATAGTTCCGAAAATTGACGCTAGGGCATTTTATGGCGTTTTACAATGTATAAAATGTGAGAAAAGAAAAAATACCAGCAGGCACAATAATACAGTTGAATTATTAATGTGTTTATTTACTACACACATTAACTTCGCCCATGAGGAATTCGACCACATTCAATGTGAGCACCGTGCTCAGAAATTCTGTGCACAACAGTCTCCACTGCCGTACATCACGATGAATATTCCGCACTGAGTTTGTAATGTTGTCCTTTAGAATAGACAAATTTGATACTTCACCAATATAAACTTTCGAGATTTCAAATAACTCCAGAGCCAAAAATCAAATGGCGAGAGGTCAGGGAAACGAGGAGCCATGCAACTGGAAAACTGCGACTAATGACTCCATTATCAATGAAGTTTTATTTCTCATGATATATTACGTACGGCTGTGGAGAATGTTGTGCACAGAATGCACGGTGTTATTTCTGAGAATATATGGTGCTCACATTGAATATGGTTTAATTCCTCACCGGCGGAGTTGATGTATATAATAAATAAACACATTAATATTTTAACTGTGCAATTGTGTGTGTTAGTATTTTTTCTTTTATCACATTTTATGCATTGTAAAGCTCCACAAAATGCCCTAGCAGCAATTTTTGGAACGAATTTTTTTTAACGGAATATTTTTCCTCGTCTTTTGATTATTCTAAATACTAAGTTTGGTGTCATTTCGGCAATTAGATAGCACTACAGGGCGCTCCAAACACTGTTGCTTTAAAAAAAGATCACCCTGTATTGTGAAGAGTTTTAAAAATCGTTTTTCAAAATTTTATTTATGATTTAACAATATAATGTTTACGTTAAATATATAAGCACATTTTCAGTGCAAAGAAGAAGCTCAATATTGAGAAGACTTCTTTTTTCTTGTCGTGTGAGAATTCTTCCCAAGCAAACATACGCTAATCATCAGCTTCCGACCAACACGGTTCATTACAACAACTCTCCGTATTGTTTTATTTATCGTAAAAAATTGTTATTGCTTATAATCAAATTAGTTTTTATAAACACAGGGAACCAACCAAAACTTCACTATAGCATTAAATTATTTTTCATAAATAACCATCGAAATTTGAAGCTTTTGAGGTGACTGCTAAACATTCAGAATTTTTTTCCAAGAAGTGTTTGTATTCATCTTCTAACTTTTGGGTTTCTTCATCTTCAGACTTTATAATCAAGATATTTCTTTGTCATAAGTACTATACCTTACTAAGCTTGTTAGGAATGCTTAATTTTCTGTTGAGCCGCAGCTCCAAATCCAAAATCAGAAAAGCCCACAAATAATATCACTAGTGTTGATTTTGATGGATATACGAAATGAAAGATATCTGCTTTATGCGTTAATTTTTGAAAGGCTTTTCCTCTTTTTGCAATTGTTTTCTTTAATTTTTTATTACCAGGGAAATATTAAGTTAAAATAGCTGTTATTCTGCGACACGAATTAAACATTTTTAGTTATTTTAACAACACCTGAAATTAGCATTTTAGTTGCTTAGTTGTTTTTAATTTTCAAAATAAATGATGATTTTTACACTCTTTGAAACAGGTTTTTTAATTATGGCACAAGCAATGTATCCTAAAACATTTCTCTCATTGAACAAAATATTCACTTGAAATTAATTTTTATTTCAAAACTTAAGTCTACCCTGCTTTGAAAACTGTTTCTTGTTGCTTCAAAAGTTTTCTTTTGAATTTTCAAAATATTAATATGCTATCATTATGGATGAAACAATAGTTCAATATTTTTTAAAGGTATCCATGAGTCATTGCAAAGATTTCGCGGTATTTTTTAAATCAACCATTTGCAACTTTTTGGTGGTATAATACTTTTTGGTCCCATAAATTTTACAGTTTATAATATTCACCTTGTACTGACTAAACCTTGAATTGCATGTGTATGACTTATATTTAATAAAGAATAATATATTAATAAAACTTAATTATAGTATTCAAAATGTTAATAACGATTACAAATATTAGTATTGCTAGAGAAGTTTCATTCTTATTTATAAATTACTCTGAAATATTGAAAATAACTATCATATTATCTGAAACTTGTGATTGCCGGCTGGTAGTTTTCAGAGGTCTCTAGATCTGGCGATCCTCTATCCTCATCAGATAGCTGGTTCTTGGTTGGTGAACTCTGAATGAATCAGTGAATCACTCGGTGAATCAGACTCAAGTTATAACTTGAGTCTGATTGAATTAAAATGAGTTTGAAATTTTAATGGACTGGTCTATGGTTATTTCATAAAATTTATTTCAGAATTTAAAAAGCTATTGTTCATTAGTTTATTATTTATGAGAAATATATATTTAAATTAAATTAAACTAATAGAATAATAAAGGAAATAGTTAAGAAATAAATTGAGAGAAATAAGAATATTTACATAAAAACAGGTAAAGGTATTTACAAGAATTTATACTCCCTATAATATTTACAATGTATAACTTGATCTGTAATAAATATATATCTATCTTTATCTTTTTTGTATTTTATGTATTTATATATACATATATATTTAAAAAAAATCTGTTTCTATACACATTTAGTATGCACACTTATATATGTATTTTTCATCATCATTTTGTTTTTAATAGTTTTTTTCCACATATAGAATGAGATGTAACAACAAAAAACATTTATCTGAAACTTAACAAATCAACTCTATCCATAATTTTTAATTATTATTTCTATGGGTGAAGCCCGAACTGGCAACCAAATGGTTAGTGCTCTTCCTTTCGGTTCAACAGTTCCTTGGTTCAAATCACACCTTGGACATGGATATTTGTAGTGGTTTGGAATCAACTTTAAACAGTGGGTCCCGGTCTAATCAACCGTCGTAAGCAAAAAATGACTTTTGAGTGACAAACAAACTAATCTATGGATGGAGTTTTTAATGTAAACAAAAACAAATCGGAAGCCATCTCAAATACTTACGGTTTTTCTCTTCCCAATGGAAACCAATGCAATCAGAAAAATGTTCACTTAAATATTTTTAAGTATTTTTTCCTACTTTTGTGTAAATTTTTTTACTTTATCCGTTAAAATCATATTTAAATCATTATCATTTTTTAATGTTAAAATTTAACAATGTTTTGTATAAATTAAAACATTCTTTTAATATTAAGAGCAATTAAACATAATAAAATATTTATTATAAGTCATAGATTATTTCAAATACTTTGGCCAGAATTGGCCAAATTATTAAATATTATATTGGCGCAGTCAAAGTTTGCTATCATATTGAAATTATTAACTTCTAAAATAGAGAAAATGTTTTAAATAAATATTTAAAAATTATATATATATATATATACATATATATATATATATATATATATATATATATATATATATATATATATATACATATATAATATTTCCTAAACTAATACTAATACTAAAAGGAGAATAATACATTGAAAATACTTGGAAAAATTTAAAAGAGAAACATCAAAGAAAGATATAAAATGGAATGAAGTACCAACATGGCCAGCTTCGTAAGGGGGTGTTGACCTCATTGATACAAAATATGGCTTTTTTGCACTTGCCCAAGGGGGGCATAGTCTTAAATAAGCCAGTATACCCCAAAGCCACACTGAAAGTTCAAACCAAAATATCAAACTGCAGTTCGATATTTTGGTTTCAACTTTTAGTATATATATATATATATATATATATATATATATATATATATATATATATATCTATTTATGTATATATATATATATATATATATATATATATATATATATATATATATATATATATATATATATATATGTATGTATGTATGTATGTATGTATATATATATATATGAAGTTTTAATATATTAATCTGTAATAAAATGCTTGCTATAGAACTGAATACTTCGTTGAATTCCAATTTTTCCAATTTACAGCTTTTTCCCACAAAATGCTAAGCTCGGTATCCATTGGGAATTGAGCATTTTCACTTGCTAAAGTAAATTTGTTCCATCTCGCATATTGCAACCAACTGTCTCACGACAACTACTACCTTTATTTGCTTTCTGCATATCAAAAATGCTTAGGATCGTTACTTTTATATGAATATCTCAGATCAATGAAAAACAGAAAACAACCACTATAGTATAAAACAATAATGGAAGAGTAAGCAAGAACTTCCGTGCTGGGAGTTTTCTAGATCTCCACGGTTGTAGCACCCTCTATTCTAAGATTTACAGAAACTTCCATCGATAGAAAAGAATAAATATTTTAATATTTTGTTTTACGTTTTCAACAGAAATTTGAAGCCGGTGTAAATTATTTCTTTCCAAACTGAATGAAATGTTTTTGATATAACATGAGTATCAGTATTGTAAAGTAAAAGTACATCAATAAATCAGTCTTGTATAACTTCCTTATTATATTTAATTATTACTAAAAGGTTTGACTAATGGTAGTTTTGTATTTCCATAATAATGTAAAGTAAAATCCTTTTAAGAAAATTGCATGTTTTTATTTTGTTTTATGTTTAATTACACAATAAAAAAAACACTGATTCTACACATTGGGACGTGTATGAAACACTAATTGAGATCTTTCATAGGATTTATGCCAAATTTTAAGCAATCACCAAGTCAAAATACAATACTTTGAAAAACATTCTATACTTATATTTTACATTAATAATGGCCGTTTTTAGGATAGTGCTATAATTGTTTACTAATCTTCTTCATAAAATGTGTTTCATTCAAATGTTCATTTTAATAATATTTTATGGTAAGAAATATTATTAAAATGTACAGTTATAATAATATATAATATTTGTTTATGGTAAGATTATATGCTTTTAGTTGAAAGAGTCAGCAATTGATGTCATATCTCAAAAATAAATTTAATCTTGAACTTTTTTAAAACTAAAACATTTTGAGTAAGAAAAGAGCTTTGATTACTTCTTAAATATAATGTATATATGTATGTATGCAAAAAGTGTTACTTATTCTAATAATCTTTTATTATTAAATTTATCTGTGCTGTTCTAGTATTCACCAATTATAATGAAGAGTCAACTATAGCGATTATAGTGAAGAGCAACATTTAAAGCTGAATGTTACTCAGGAAATGTATTATCTAAATTGAAAAACTATATGCATTTCGTTAAATAAAATTTTTAAAATAAACTGTTCTACTGTCTATTTAATACACTGCTTGACATTGAAAATGCTGCACAAAGAAGCAGTGGCCAGAAATTTATACAAATTTCAGGGTAGACGCACCTTATTGATTTATGCAAATGATGATAACTGTGCAATTCTCCAGCGCACGTTTTATAAGATATGAAATGAGTAACCGGCAGAGGGGATAATATTGGTGTCGTCATTGCTGCTTAGAAAATAATCGCTGAAAGTTTGTTCTTGTCACAAAGGACGCATGTAATTGCAAAGAATACCAGGCCATCAATCATGGATGGAGTCGGTTCCAGCAAAAGGACGAGTTTACGAGAGACATGGAGATCGGAGTGAGAGAGGCAGGTTGGTCCTTAAGGCAAATCGCAGCTGAAAGACACTTGGAACTGTCCACAATACACCGGTTGAGGCGAAGATGGTTGGAACAAGGAATTTCGGAACGTTTGAGGTATGTTGGTGTAGCCAGGAGGATATCAGCACGCGTGGATCAACGCCTTCTACGCACAATGCTGCAGAATTTCTCGTAAAACTCCGTAGTGCCCGTAAAGCTCGTCTACTGAAATTCTGCAGCAAGTGCAAGACATCCTGGATCCTTCCATATCGAGCAAAACTATTTATCATTCATTGGTTGCTAGTGGCTTGCGCTCATGGCGTCCTTCAAGAAGATTGCTATTGACACTACAATATCTACAACAAGTCTGGAATTGTACCAGATTGGAGAGACGTGGCTGACAGAATGGCGCAGGATCGTTTCTCAAATGAGTCACACTTCTGTTTCTTCAGTGATAGTCGTCGTATACGAGTGTGGTATCGACACAGAGACAGGTCCAATCCTGCAGCAATTGGGGAATGTCTCACCGTGCGACAGCGCAACATTATGGTTCGAGGTGCCATTGCATTCGATTTCAAGTCACCTCTACTTCGTATTCATTACATTTTAAAGTCCACAATTACATGGATGATGTGCTGCGACAAAGTGTATATTTATCAATTTAGTTTCTTGCAGAAAACAACTTAATTTTTAATTTAATTAGAATTCACTTAATAGAAAAAACCCCTTTACATAATGACATAAAATTAATGTAAAATATAAAAATATTATTATACACATTTATGCACAAAATTAGAAAATTTAAGTTAACAAGTGTTAAGCACTACAGAAATGTAATTTGCTTTTAATATCTATACGATAAACAGATCTGTATTCATAAATGGTAAATATTAAATACTTACTTGTTTTTTTACTTCACTTATCTTTCTTTTTTGCTTGTTAAATTCAACTTAACAATGTGATATTCATCCTATAACAACGATTTGTAACTTTTGCTAAATTTTTAAGTATTGATTAAAAGAACAAATCAGTCTCTAGAGATTTAAATAAAATATGCGCATTTATTGGAATAATTTAAAATAGTTTATTTGTAATTTAATAATTCAAGATACGATCTTTTTTTTTTTTATCAATATGAGCTACATATAATGTAGACAAACCTTGGTGTTGCCAAGATAGTTCGTATCAAGGTAGACCAGATTGCACTAATTTTTGCTGCTAAACTTTGGTCTATTTTGACAGATTGGTCCAATATAGACAGTCAAGTTTGTTCCTATCTTGGCAACCCACATTGGTCCTACATAACGAAATGTACACCATCCAGGATTGAACCAATATAGACTACCAATAATGGACGTAGGCAATACCACGAGTAGCCAATATAGTGGTAAGAATTTTTTGTTACTTGCGATGTTGTTACTTTAAAAAATCATGCAGGTATGCATAATGGTGTTTTTTAATGTCGGATCAATTGACTGGCATTTGATGAAAAGTGTTTTGCAAATGGAGACCGAAAAACATTATGTATCTTTCAAATTATTCAAAAGATTTAAGACGAGAAATTGTCATCTTAATAAATTGATTCGGTGACCTGAATTACATATTATGGTGATAACAGGCTATTACCTTGGTATTTCAATATTCGTAAATTAAGAGACTGGGCTTACGAGATTTTAGCATTGATAAATTTCATTGATTTATTTTTTAGCTTTTATGTAATGATGTAAAAAGTAAATCGAAAACAGCTTTATGATAATATTTATTTTATTTTTTTATTATATATTTTAACTTATATTGTAATTATCACTTTTAGAAATACGTTCATTCAAAATACTATTTTTTATACTTTTCTAATCACTATATGAGTAGCAGAAACGAATTTAATTTGAAATATATGTATTGAAATTTAAATAGTTGACGTAAGCATGTAATTTGTTAAACTGAACTGTGATCGAGACAGATGAATGAGAACCGCCAGTGGCCATGCTCTCTGTATTTGCCAGTGACAGATGCATAGACCAAAATATTTATACTTCTTAGTATGGTTTGTTTTCGTTGTAATAAAACAGATTTTGACGATTGTGTTACCATGAAATATTTTCTGTTCCATTACGAGTGATTAAGGACTAATATTTTAAATTGCTCTTTGTTTTTTATAATTTTTTGCTTGTTAAAACACATTAAAATAGATTTATGAATTGCGTGATCATTTAATTGTAAGATATTTTAGCTCGTATAAAAATTTGATAATGGAAACTGCTACCTGTTCTGCTGAAGAGAAAGTTGCTAAATTCTTCGAAGAAGTCTTGGTAATTATTTTAATCGCAATACCGCTTTAAATTAGAATTTATTATTGTTTTCTATTTTTAAAACAAGTTTATACTTTGGTTTAGTTTCTAATATAATATTCTAAAATTTACTATTATTCATTTAAAAATTCATCTGAAACATAAATCGCATTAAACATGTTTTTATTTATACATGTCTTTAAATGTGAAAAATTTTTCAGTATGTAAGACCTTTAGCAGCAGCATTCCATGATTTCATTGTTCATACAGTTGAAGATCAAGCAAAAGTCATACAGAAATATAAAGAGAGTATAAGAGAGCTTTTTAATTCCGTCTCAGAGGTAATTTTATCGTATGCTATTTTATATTTATATTCGATTTAAATTATTTTTGCTGTGTAGTATATTAATTTCCAGGTTTTTTATGTCTACAAATTGTAATAAGTTCATTTTAATGTGGAACTATTTATGTAGTAATTTCTCAATTTTTAATTTAAGCATTATAAATTTGGTTATTGTATTTACATTTTAACCAAAAATTAATTATCTTAAACGATAATTATATTATTAAAAGTTGGTAACATTCCATTCTTACTGTATAATAACACATGTTGGCTAAATTCGAGAAGCCTGTATTGGTGCAAAATGTGCAAAACCTGTAGATTATTGTGATGAAATAGATTCTTGTAATTTTATGATTTAATCTCTTATCTGTATATGTGAGAAATTTAAAGTTTTTACAATTTTATTATTATTTTATGTTTTTGCTTGAAACATTTGTTGTCTAAGCGTAGAGAACTGTAGAAAGGGTAAAGTGCACCAAGCATGAGATAAAGTGTGTCAAACTGGTTTAACGTTTCGAAGTGCTTAACGGTTTTGCATGACAAGATTTTCGTTTTATGATATAAGAGGATTTTACGATATGTGCCAAATTCATTTTATGTCAAACCCTTGAATGATTTAATGAGTAATTTTATTTGTTTACAATTTAAGAATTTGTTACAATAACGTTTCCATCATTGTACTTTACTAAGTTATATTACATCAAAATTTTAGAAGATATACTGTTTATAATTTTTAAAATGTTGTTTCAAATTTTTGAAAACTATTTTGTTTAGAATTTTTTTTTTAAAGTTGTGTTATTTCAAATGTTTGATTGGTTAGCCAATAAAAGATTCGTATGGGGTACTAATCATGTGCCTGGTCAGTTTAATTGCAGAGTATATATGGATATAATACATTGCAGAGTATATATGGCAGAGAAAGCATAAAGAAAATACAGTATATTTCTTGTAAGCCCTTAAAGCCATTCCTTCTCGCCTGGATGAGTTATTTTATTTTTCATAAAAATTTCATTCAGAGGGATTATTAGAAATTATAGTTTTTCATAAAAATGTATGTTTACATAAGTAAATACATCTTTAAGTAAGCTTAATTGTATGCTTCATGTTAGTGTTAGACTGTGCCGTGAAATTTTGTGAATGTGTGTGTGAAATTTTTTTAAGCGGGCATCATACACCCATTAAATTGAAATTCAAGTTTGAATAAAAATGTAATTTGTTAACATTAGAAGTTTAGCTTTATTGTCTGGTTATCACTGTAGTAGATATCTCTACTCTGAAGTTTTCTTAAGATGGCTGCCTCTGCTTGGCATATTAAAATTCAAGTTTTAATAAGAAATTCTATTTGTTAACATTAGAAACAGCTTTATTGCCCGATTGTCACTGTAATATATAGCGCTACACTAAAGTTTTTTTAAGCTGTGCGCCATTACCCAGTATATTAAAATTCAAAATTGGTAAAAGACGATGGCCTGTACAGGATTGGTGCAATTTCAAATTTTCGCTCCAAGAACTATACATCTCTGTGGCCAGCCTAAATAACGATCACTATGCATGAACGCGTCACTAATCACATTCGATCTTCAGCTTTGAAATTGCGCATTTTTCCGAATTCCAAATATTAAAAATTTGAATATTTCATTAAAATTTAATACTAGAAGTTTTAAAATTCTAATAAGTAGAAAAAAAATTTTTAAATTGATTTTTAATATGCCGAGCAATGACTCCCACCTTAAAAAAACATCAGTATAGCGCTACCTACTACAGTGTCAACTGAGCAATAAAGCTAAATTTCAAACATTAACAAATTTCATTTCTTGTTTAAACTCAAATTTTAATATAACAAGCCGTTACACCCACATTAAAGAAATTTAAGTACACAGTACATTCTAAAACTCACATGAAAAACGCAGTACATACAACTTAAACATTCATTTACTTATGAAAACATCTATTTTTATAAAAACTTTATGCTGAATAGTAAAGAAGCGTACAGAGGGTAAAATGCGCCAAAAATGCAATAAATTGCACCAGACTGGTTTACCGGTTCAAACTACGTAGGTATGATGTGCCTTTCGCTTTACATGCGCATTTTGTATGTAACCCTTGAAATTATTACAGAATAATCTTAAAGCATGGAGTTTCTGTAATTGATTTTTGGAGTTTTTGTGTTACTTGCGAAAATTAATAAGTATGGATGAGGATATATTGACTTTACATTTTCATAGAGTACGTATGGAGAAACAATCATCAGGAAAACATAATAGATGATTTTTCAGAAGCGATAAAAACAGTATATACGCCGAAAAGTGACGATTCAAAGATCGATGAAGATTAAGTGAATTATTTTGTTTTTCATTACAATTTTATTCATTTTTAAAAATTAAAGTTTTTATAAAAATGAATGTTTCCATAAGTAAAAAATTTTTAAGCTGTGTGTATTACGTTTTTCATGTTAGTGTTAAAATGTGCCACATACTTAAATTTCTTTAATGTGGGCATAACTGCTCGTTGTATTAAAATTAGAGTTTAAATTAAAAAAATGAAATTTGTTAACGTTTGAAATTTAGCTTTATTGCCTGGTTGGCACTGTAGTTGGTAGTGCTACACTGATGTTTTTTTAAGGTGGGTGCCATTGCTTGGTATATTAAAAATCGAGTTTAAATTAAAAAATGAAATTTGTTAACATTTGAAATTTAGCTTTATTGTTCGGTCGCCACAGTAGTAGGTAGCGCTACACTGATGTTTTTTTTTTAAGGTGGGTGCCATTGCTCGATATATTAAAAATTTTGTTTCTATTTATTAAAATTTTAAAACTTCTACAGTATTTAGTTATAATGAAATATTCAAATTTTTAATATTAGGAATTCAGAAAAACGCGTGATTTCAAAGCTGAAGTTTGAACACGATCGTTATTGGTTGATGACTATTGCACATAGTGCTGTAATTTAGATTGGCAACAGAGCTGTAAAGTTCTTGGCATGAAAATTTGAAATCGCGCCAATATCGTACGGGTCTGTTGTCATTTACCAAACTTTAATTTCTAAATATAAATAAAATTGTAATGAAAAACAAATTAACTCACCTAATTTTCATTGCTCTTCCAATCGTTACTTTTTGGAAAATATACTGTTTTTATCGCTTCTAAAAATCTTCTATTATGTTTTCCCAAGGGTTCTTTCTCCATATATACTCTGCGAAAACGTAAAATCAATATATCCTCATTCATACTTATTAATTTTTGCAAGCAACAAACAAACTCCAAAAATCAAATACCGAAACTCAATGTGTCAAGATTGTTCTGCAATAGTTTTAAGAGTTACATACAAAACGCGCATGTCATGTGATCACGTTACCTCATAGAACGAAAAGCATGTTATACATACATTATCCGAACCGGATCTGGCGCACTTTATCACATGCTTGGTGCATTTTACCCTCTGTGCGCTTCTCTACTTTTTAGTGTCAAATTTTAATAAAAAAATATTTCTAATTATTAGAATTCTATCTATAATACGTAATTATTATGAAATATTCAAAATTTTGATATTCGGAATTCGAAAAAGCACACAATTTCAAAGTTGAAGTTCAAATGCAATTGGTATTTAGTAAGCGGATATTGTGTTTATTGATGTAATTTGGATTGGAGAGGTAGCTGTGCAGTGCTTGGCGCAAAAAGTGGGAATTGCACTAATCCTGTACAGTTCTGTCACCTTATACCGCATTTGTATTTGAAGCGGAAAAAATAGGAAAATGAAATTTTTTGGGAGTCAATAAAATTAACAAATTTTATCTTCATTGTTTGATGTTTAAGGATCCAGATACAGGTGCTTATACAAGTATTATTGAAGGCAGCTGATCAGCAATTAAGAGATGTTTTTGAGCGGCTTAGTGCAAGGTACATGTCATGCCAATTTGATTTGTACTTCACAAAGTATGTAAGGAAAAAAACCATCCTGAATATATTATGAAAAACACTTTTGCAGCTGTAAAATCTGTCTATTATCCAACAAGTACAGATAATTCTATTTATGATGAATAGATAATACTTTTATGTTATGTGTTATTCAATTAAATTTGCTGTTGTGCATAATGATTTGCTGTTTAATATAATGTAAAAATATTTGATATTCATTATTATATTTATTGTTGCTGTCCTTATCAATAAGAAATCAAGTTTTCACCTATTCCTAGTTTACATAACGCAGTGAAATTGGCGGCATTGCTGATGTTTGTCGGCATTTAGGATTGTGATATAGTTGACAATATGGCCTTCTTTTCTATGATTTGGTAATGGTGCCAAATACACCAAATCTGTACATTACTATGTCAGAATGTATTCGTTCGGCGATTCTGTGACTTATTAATTATTGTGCATGATTCGTTTTTAGTTTAGAAACATTTTAGCTTATGTTGTCTATTATTTTATCCAAGTTTATTTTTAAAGGTTTGTGACAAATTTTTTTTAGTTTTGAACAATTTAAAAGTTAATTAGATGTTATAATTTTTTAAGTTGTTAAACTTAAAATTTATTTTGAATTTTAATTTATTTTGGAAGTTTTTTTTTTAAAAAATTTGGAGTGCGAAAAAACTTGATTATGTAAGTATTTTTACTTTGTGTTATTGTATTTCATTTTCTATTTTATATAAAAAAATTATATATATGGTATTTTCCCTGTATATAATCCGCAGCTGCAAATTATCTCCAAGCTGCTTTTTTCGAGCAAAAGAAAGAAAAGCGTCAAATAATCTGCATGGGTGCATAATAATCTGCATTATATATAGTCCGCTGCAATTTTTCCGATGAATAGTCAAAAATTTATAATGCTGTTAATTTGGTGCCTAATGAAATAAAAAAAAATACTTCATGATCAAAAATATAATAAATTTTGCAGAAAAAAATATTTATAATGATAAAGATCTCATTGAATATACCTCAATGCAAAGTGCAATTAACTGAGATAAAAGCATGACATTGCAATCAATATCCAAGAAGATTCTAGTAAATCTTATTGAGTTTTAGATTTTAACAACTTTTAAAATGAGGTTAGACATATTTTTAAAATAAACTATATTTGTTTGGTTATTAGTTAAATGAAAGAAATGGGTAATTTTCTAACTGCGCATGGAATACATTTTTTCTTTGTTTTTGCAAGCTTTGTTTTTTACTTTACATAACACGTTTGTCAACATTTTTCATTTACTTTTCCTATAGCCTTTAGTTTAAAATTTGCTCAGTAATTTAAGAATTTTCCCTTCACTATGATGATATTTGAACGGTGCTGATAATAGTTTAAATAAATTTATGGAGTTATAGCACCATCTTTTATTTATTTTATGAAACACAAACAACATTTCTTTCAAAACTTTATTGTAGGCTTTTCTAGTGAAAAATATTTTTTTATCAGATTATCTGCTGCAGAATATAATACACACAACAAAGTTCAGAACTTTTTAAAACATAATCCTCGGATTATATACAGGAAAATATGCTAATTTATTAAAATTGTGTAGAAATATTTGAGATATTTTTTGTTCAAATTTTTTGCTTGATAAATTTGAAACTAGAGTAATGTGTTATTTTAAGTTGGACACCACAGCCCCTGGTTAATTAGGAGCCCAAGTTTTCATTGAAAATAATGTTATTTACATTTTTGAATTATGACACAGTTGTTAATAACTGCTTCATTTCCTTATATACAGTTATTTTTAAATTGTTTTTTTATTCTTTTGAATAATTAAAAGAAAATTGAAAAAATAGATTGTTTTTCTTCATTGTACGATTACAAATTTTTATTTAATGTATTGACTGTAAGAGATTTATATTGGTTGTGTAATATGTAGATTTTGTAAAGCATACATTGTTACGTTTGTAGTCTTTAGTTCTGTGGTTCTTTACTAAGTAAATATAATAAAATATTTGATATTTGAAATCGAAAACAGCGTGAGAGTGTGATATTTAAAGTTGGAAAAAAAACACGATCAATATTTTGAAAACTACAATTTAACTGCAACTTGTTTAGAAATCCAAGTTTAGATGAAAATGTATTTTATGTTTCTGATGTAGATTTATTATGCAGGTGTTAATATCTGCTTTGCTTTATACTGTGTATTTTTAAAGTATTTTTATTCCTTTGGTTAATTTTAAAGTAATCAAAAATCCCTTGCGATTATATTTTATTGTCCGATTACAAAGTATAGTATTGACTTTTAAAGATTTATATTTGTTTTGTAAAATGTGTGTAGTAACGTTTACAATCTTTATTTCTGTAGTTCTTTACTAAATAAATATAATAAAACAATCGATATTTGAAATTGAAAATAGTGCGATATTATAGTATTCAAAGTTGAAGATAGACTGCAATCAAGATTTTGAAAACACTGATTTTACTGTGACCTGTTGTTGATTTGACGAGGTTTGGTGGGTGACTGCATTTTAGACATTTTGCATTTGAAAATCTTGTAATTTCGCTGTTGGCACCATTTTAAAAATGCCACCAAACTCATTACATACTAGGATATTATTGTTGCTATACTTGAATCAATGAGAATTCAAGTTTTCATGAAAATTTTTTTTTTTTGTTATTGATTCAGCTTTATTGCCTGGTTGTTCTTCTGTACTGCATTTTTTGGTACCCATGGTCATTCCTATATCCTTTTCCCTTCTACTCTTTCATCTGCAATCGTGAAAGAAGCATTTTGTTTTTCAGGGACATTTATTATGCTAATATATATAACATGCACATATAATAAACTACTAAATATATACAAATATTACACTATCTACAATTATCTACTACCCTATCAACAGGAGCAGCAGTTTGCAACCTTCTTCATTGATTGCTCCTCAATCCTCTTTCTCAAAGAAAAAAAAAACTACTGTCTCCGAATGAGCAGGAGGAATGATGACACAACCCAGGCATCACAATTACAATATATATTTTCTAAGCTTTAGACCTCTAAGTACAAAAATTAAATATTACTGAGATTGCTGAAAAATTACTGTTATATATATAATATATATATATAATTATTTCATTGAAAGCTGCATTTGATTAATACTCTGATCTTCAGTTTAACTGTTTGGGTTTGAATCCAATCTTGAGCATATATGTTTGTAGTTGTTCAGAATTCATTTTATCCTGTAGGTCCTGGTCTAATTAGTGCCTTTGTGTGCAAATAATGATCATTGAGTAATTAAAAAACTAAACCAGTCATTTAGTTAAAAGAAAAATAAACAAAAACTTGTGAGTTATTACTGTACATATTTACTTAAAATGTATAAACAATTAGAAATTGTTAAATATATATATGTTAGACTAAATAATCAAGAAAATCACAAACTTAAAAGTATTTGATTTTTTAGATGCGTTATTTATTAAGAATTTTACTTAATTGTACAGTTTATAAAAAATCTTTAAAATATATCACATATATGTATGTAATATTAAAGAACTCACATGTTATATTTCCCAATTTTAAAATTTGCCTTTTATTCTTTTCTCAATTTAATAAAATTATTGGAGAAAAATTAGAAATGAAGGAAAGAAAAACCAATGTTTAAATAAAATTCTGTAATTTTGATTTTAGTTTGAGACCTGAATCAGTATTTAACTATTTTAATATTAGCTCCTAAACTCTGATATTTTTATTTAAGTTGCATGTTACAAAGTGGGAATTAACACATACTTTAAAGAATTTTTGTATATGTAGCTGAAAGTAATCAGGTCTAAAATGATATAATAAAAACTTTTCACATTTCAAAATATCTGGTTTTAAAAACCTTTAAAAAAAGAATATTTTTATACTTTATGGTAGAAAATTGTATATTTTTGTTCTGAAAATAAAAGTCTTGATATGAAGGAATCTGAAAGGAAGACAAAATAATATTAATGAAAAAGAAACTGACACTTTGTATTTTTTTCAAACAGAAATAACACCTACTATAAAATGGTGTTAACTGTTAAGATTTTAAATTTAATAAGAAATGAACAATGTTAATTATGAATTTTCTCTGAGATAAAACATGTTTCAGCTCTTTTGAAACAATGAATCATTTTAAAACTAGTAAATTAATGTCCATTAAAGGACTTATTTTTTTTACTTTTTAAGGTAATTCTTTTTGTAATTAATCAAGGGTAGTTTATGGACTAGAGAAAATATATACACATAAGAGATTTTGTACTGTGTTTTCTGATCAAAATATTGTTTATTCATCAGAATAACCCAGAAGTAATTATGTTAAATATTTGTTAAAAATATACTTCCTTTTAGTGAGACATGTAGTCACAATGACCTTTAATGTGCATTGACTGAACATATTTTAAGACTTGCCTTTTTTTATTTTCTTATTATAAATTATCATTCTTTTGTAATAATTGCATAAAGCAGAGTGTGATTGTAAGCTTAAAAATTAATTACAAAATCATTTAGATATATTTCATTCTAGTTTCTTTCAGGTATAGTATCTTAAAGACATTTAAAAAATGTTAAACTAATTCTCAACTGAAAGCATAATATCTATCTTAAGTGTGCTTATATGATTATTTTTTAGGAGGAAGTTGCACCAGCTTTGCGCCATTATATAAAATTAATCAGTGAAACCAAAGATCCACAAAAATGTAGGATTTTGTTTTCTTTACTTGAATTTGGTGTGAAGAATAATTTTGTAAATCCTCTGTAAGTATAATCATATTATATTTTTGATTCCTACCTCTTTAATTAAGTAGTTAGAATTTAATTACAAAGGGATTTTAAATGCTTTCATAAACATATTAAATTTTTCAAAATAGCATAATTTTTCAAAAAAATTTTAAAGAAATTTATTCTTTATTTATCATAAAAATAAAAACTAAAATGATCACTGAAAGATTAGAGTTCTGGCCTTTAGTTCATTAATTCATGATGAACAAATTTTACTTTCAGTTTCGATGTTGTGATTTGGAATTGATTTTAAAAATAGGTCCTGGTAATGTTAGTTTTTCTTTTTAGAAATTATTTATGGTGCGACAAATCAAAATATATTTCATAATATTAACAACTAAATCATTGTTAGACATTTCTATTACCTTTGATGTTTTAATAACAAGAAGTTAATATAATACTTTTCTAATGTGATTTCATGTTCTGAGTAGGCATTGATTCAGCTATTCTGTTAGGATTTTTTCAAGTACATTTACTTATTGAATGTAGTTATATATTTTAGTTCTTTTAAAGCTTAATATAATGATAAGTTTCTATTTCAGTACATGTATAATGACTTGTGTGGTATACACATTCTATTGAGGGAATAATTTTTAAAACCACACACACTTATATTTCATACCAGTTCTCTAAATAAATTAAAACACCATCTGTGATTAATTGTTTTGGATCACATTGTTTATCATAGATCTGAGTTATATTTAGAATTGAAAATATATAGTAATGCAGATTATAAGCTTTAAAAGTTTTTCTCTTTTGTATGTATTCCTAAAATTTTTTTCTTTTTTTAAAATGTTTAAAGAGAGTTTAATAAAAGATATGAAAAATAATTGCTGGTAATATTTTGTCATTTAAAATTTTTATTACCTCTAATCCAAATGTAGACTTTTTAAAAGTTCATTACTTATTTATGTCTTTATTGCTTTGATCCAACTTTTGGAAATGTTAAGTTAAACTGTCTCTTTACAATATTTTTTTATTCCATTGTCAAGTTTTATTTATTTAAGAAAGTGAGTTGTATAATGTTTAATGATTTTATGATTGAAGTATTTGAAATTTATTATTAATCTTATTTACTTATGTTAACATAGTCATTATCTAAAAATTTTATTTTTTGTATACTTTGTATTATAAATTGCTTGGATATATTGATATATCTTAAATAATTATAAAGAAATTTGTGATACTATTAATAGTTAATGTTACCTTTGTTTAGACGAAAGTGAACAGTTTTAAGAATTGTCACTTTGTTATTCAATTATCACAGGAAAACAATTTAAAACTGTTTCATGTAAAACTTGCTGTGACATTGATGTATGCATATGAATCTTCAAGCATTGGCATGATAGCCCTTTGTAATCCTACACCTTCCTCAGAAGACTTTCTCATTCTGTCTTTTTCCCAGCCATTGATTACCGACCAGTTCTTTACTTTTAGGACAGTAGTATCCTCATCCATACAGTATTTCCATCTCTTTTTAAGCCTTCCTCATTGTATTTTATTGAAGGGCAGTGCATTAAAAATTCGTAATGATACTTTTCTGGAATTATCCTTACTACATGCCCTACCCATCTCATTCTACTTAGTTTCAAGGACTTTATAATAACACTATTATGATAGTAAATATTTTTGAAATAACATAAAATAAGTTCTATCAATTATTTACAATATTCACTGTTTAATTAATTGAGCAATGTCACATATCATAAAAAATGTCTTCTGTTTAGTTACTAGGAAGGGCTTAACATCTGATCAATAAAATTTAAAATCAATAACTTGAATATAATTTGTTTCTAATTAATTGAGCAATGGTATAAATTTTAATAAAATTATGCTGGATGCTTTGACACTAAGCAGGAAGCAACAGCCAAGCCATAAAATTAAATGAATAGTATAAATAACAATGGTTTTTAGCATTTGATTGTCAGTTAATCAAGTAATGGCACATATTATGCAATCTAAGGTCCACAAAAAACAATAATTCTATCAAATGACATAAACAACATCAGTTTTTAAAATATTTGGTTTTTAATTAATTGGACAGTTGCACACATTATTATAACAGAATTATATAATAACTTCAATTGTGTGTGTGCAATTTTTACAATCAAACAGGATAATTTTTTTAAACAATGCATCTAATGGATATATTTAAAGTATAAAGAAATATTTATTAGATAAAATAGCAAATAACTTTTAGTAATAATAAAAAATAGCAAATAAAATAACAAAAAATTTAGTACATAAAATAGCAAATTTGCATCGACTAATATATATATATATATATATATATATATATATATATATATATATATATATATATATATATATATATATATATATATATATAACATAAAAGTACTCCTTTTCAATTGTGAATTTCCTTACTTTTTAAATTTAAAAAAAATGGAGATTAAATTTTTCAGTAGCTATAACTCTTACTTACTACACACGAATGCTGAATTTTCTTTTTACACAACTTGAATGTATGAAAGCTTAAAGTCTAAATAAATAACTTTTAATATTACTCAAAAAAATTTAGAAGTACTCACTCAATCAGAAATCAATAATATCCCATATTGTTCAAGAGCTATTAAAACTCCAATCAAATTTCATGCATTTCAGAATTCATTACAGAAGGGTAGAGAATAAATCACAGAATGATTAACTTGTCCTTAGAAACTTATGGAAGTATACATTCTATTGCAATCGTCTATAGTGACTCATTTATATCAGATAGAAGAATTCTTTACTTTAGCATTTTGTTAATTCCTACCTCATATTACTGTAAATCAGTTAAATAATTGTGTTTTTAAAATTTTGTAAATTAATAATTTAAAATTCACACACTAAAAAATTAAATTTATTGGGCATTTTATTTTTGATTCATCGTTTATTTTAAAGTAAATCAGAGGTTTCTGATTCATTTTGAAAATATAGTTAATGTAGTAAAAGAATTATATTTTTTTCTTTACAGAATTCAGTATTCTCTATTCATGGTGTATTATGAAAACAGGATTTTGAAATAAACTTTTAACATCTATAATAGGGGACTCTTATTTTTCTCCTCTCTAATTTTTATTTTTTCTATTTAATTAAATATTTTTTGCTTTAATTTGATACTTAATATAATATTTTATGCTTTGTCATCAAGCATTTACTTATAATAACTCTACTAATTTCTTCAATAAATATTTTATTACATTAAATTTATAAAATCTAAAAGTATTTTTATTTTTAAAAATTATAGTTTTAAAATTATAATTAGTTTTTTCATTTTGAAAATTAAATTTATTAAACTTAAATATTTTTAAATTACATATAATCGATATTTATATTGATAGTTATATTTTCTTTTTATCTATAGATGCTTTCGAATTATTTTCATATATGTATATAATGATGCTCTTCAGCATTGAGGATTTTAAATATTTTTCATTTGAAGTATATAGTTTTGGGTGGAATGATATCAATAAACATTTTCTTGAAGTCTTAATTTTTTCTGCTTCATTAATATTATTTTAATAATGGTACACTTAAAGACAAATATATTTTTAAGAACAGAAAATATGTTTATATTATTTTTTATAAGCAAAAGTAAAATACAATAAAAATTTATCATAAACAAAAATAAAGTAAAAAACTTAATTGTATTTATAATTATTTCTAACATTTTTATCAATTTAAACAATTATAAACTTTTACATTGTTTTTTTATGTATTTATGATATGTGTTACAGGCTCCTTTGTGAAACTGTTTTGAAATCAGACTATCTTGTATTTGATGAAGGGGATTATTGGACTTTAAATTTTATGTTAATTTATAGAATTATTCCTGGGATAGATTATAAAGTAAGTGTTATATTTATTTTAAGTTATTATATATGTGGAAATATTTGAAATTTTAATTCTGTGAATTTATTTATTTTTTAAAGGATTGTTATTTGTTTGAATTAAGGCTGATATTTTTGGTAATTTTAAAAACTTATTTTTTAATCATCTGTTTTTGGAATATATTATTTATTTTTATTAAAAAATTATATATTTTAATTTTGAAGTTTCATTTTATGTATATTATGCATTATTGGACACTCTTTATTCTGTATGAATATTAAATGCACTCTACATTGGCATTTAAATTTTTTAATACTTATTGCTATAATTTTTAAATTTACTGTCACATACACACATAATAATAGTTAACATTTTCATAATTAGTTTAATCTATATTAAGATTTATGTATTTAAAAATAATTATTTAAAAACTCTGAAAAAGAGCCTTATTTATCTAATACTATGTGAAATATATTTACATTAAATAAAAAAAAAAATCATACATTATAACTTAATTGATTTTCTTTATCCCTCTTCCATCTCTTTTTTTGAACTTCTGGGTGTTTTGCTGATTTGTTTGCAGAATAAACATTGCATCTCAACTATTAATCTCCATGCAATTGATGAAGATAATAGTTATCTAATAAATTTTTCTTTCCCATTATATATTATTAGTGCTTTTATTTCTCCATTTGTTCTTATCCATTTAATTATAATTATTAATATATTTTATTAAATATTTAGTCAAGTTTAATGTTTTCCATATATTTTTGTTTCATTAAGTGGAACACAGTTAACTAATTCTGTTAATTATTTATTTATTTTTTTATCATTTAATCAATGTTAGCCTACTTCTACCAAAAGTCGCATATTGTCAGTAAATCTACAAATTTGATTTTTTTTATTGAAAATTAATCATTTGAGGTTTAATTTTGAAAAAAATATTTGAGAACAAAGTTAAATGGTATATGTGATAGTGCATCACCCCGTAAAGCGCTTGCATTGATATCAAAGGTCCTTTAAAAATCATTTTGAATCCAAATGAATGTTTCAGAATATTTTGAATTAGTTTGGCTGATTTTGTGAAACTTGTTGAAGATATTTTTCATTATATGACTAGTCTATGATAGAATAGTTTGACTAAAAACCTTATTTATAACTACTTATAATTTGTTCTGCAATGATGTGAATTTCTTGTACATCAAATAAATTCTTGCAGATAAGATAAATTTTGTACATTATGTTTGATAATGTGATGCCTCCACACTTACTAATGTTCATTTATCTTTTTTTCTTTTATATAACTGCATTAATTTTAACATTCCATTTAAATGTTTTCTTACCTTAGTGTATCAGTAATCTATTTGTGTATTTTATGTTAAAACTTACGTTGCTGCATGTTTTACGATTTCTACGTTAATCTTATCTTTTTTTGAAGCTTATGATATTCTTTTAGAGATTATCTATATTAATCACTTCAGAAGAGCGCTGAAATTTTTTTTCTCTGAATTTTTCTGAAATTCAAAATTATTTCATATTTTGTTGTTTGGTATGGATAGTCTGATGATCCTTCCATTTCTAATTTTTTGCTAGATTATAATTTATTTTCCTATCAGATTTTTGGTAGTTAAAAGCATGAAGATGGAATTCATTTGCTAGCAATTTTGTCTTCTAAGATTTCTTTTACTACTATAAACTCCTCAGTTTTATGATATACCATTTCTTCCTTCTATATATTGTATTTGTATTTCTTTATTTTATTCATCCTTTTTATTTGCTCTTCTGATATGTTGGATCATTTTCTTCAAGCTTACATTTTTTTGCGTCTATAATCTTTTTACTATGCTCATGAAACTTTGGTTTTTCTCTATTGTTATAAATGTACCATTAACATCCAAAATAGTTATATTTCGAATGTTCTATTTTGGATCAATGTTGACATTTGAGTTCTAATTCTTTTAGACTTGAATTTCAGTTCTGTCTTTTCAATTTTTTTTTTAATTCAAAATCTTTTTTTATATACGAGAGCTTTTAACCATGAATATTTTATTTCATAATTTAGAAATATCAAGAAATAGAGCTGTGTGTGTGCTAATGCAAATCTGAAAACTTTCTATGTATAAACATAGCTTGTCATTTTGAAAATTGAAACATGGTCAGTTTGATTGTAATCTTTTGATCCTAAGATCAGCCAAGTCACTAAAGAATTTCTGTAAGGATAAGCATATGCACATTATTAACTGAATTATAAGATCTCCATTTTCTTTTTTGTCTTTTTGAAAAGTTTCAATAACAGTTAAAAATAATTTGTAATATCTTCTATTGATTTTGTCGATTGCCACTTGAACCTTGCTATAAAATTAAATCTCTTATGAATTCATCTGATTCATTTATAGAAGAATAAGTATTGATTAACATAACTTTTATGAAAAATTTCTCCTTATTTTGAGACATTTTTTATTAATTGGAGTTAAGTCCAGATCTAATCTATCAGTTTTTATATTATTATAGATTTAACCTCATTGGTAACCTTGGTAAGTTTTACAAGAGAAACTTACCAAATATAATTTGCTGACAGTTTCAATAGCCATTATTAACAAATAATTTACTCTACATAAAATATTTTAATATTGTGTTTATGTTTTCGAATTCTGTAGATTAGTTAAGGTTCTACTTATTTTATAAAGAATTGGAATTTATTATACATAATTAGAAAGAAATGCTTAAAATTACTATTATATTTTCATAAGTTATAACTTCATTTTTATAACATAATATGTTCTATATAAACATGGTTATTTTAAACTGTGTATAATATATTTTTATATATTAATTTTTCAAAATGATATATATGTATATATATGTATGTATGTATATACACACTCTTGCCACTATTATATTTTTATTTTTAGGGTGTCAGAAATTTATTAAAATCAATTTTGGATAAAGCAAATGGAATGAAATCAGTTAATAATGTTAGTGCTCTTAGTCAACTTCGAGATATTCAAAGTGTAAGCTCCAGCTGTATTTTCAACTAGATTGTTTTGTTTTTATGCATTAATAATTTTTATTAAAACTTAAAAGGATATTGTGTTTATTTATTTGTATTTTTTATTCCAAAGTATTATTGTATTGCAGTTAAATAATTTATAGTAATTATATTATGATATTATTAATTATATATTTTTTCTGATTTGCAAACTTGATTAATATTCTAAATGTTTCCACAGGTATTGGACATGATTTTTGATAGAAATCAATGCTTACTTCCAAGTTATTTAATTTTGGATGAACTGCAAAAGAAAATGCCTGCTAAAGGACCGTATCCTCATTGGGTAATTATTTCATTAAAATGTTTTTCAAATTTGTTATAATATTCCTTTTTTACTGTTCAGAATTTTTTTCAATAATACTTTATATGCTGTCTCATATTTAATGGAAAAAATCATTATACAGGAAAAAAATTAAAATTCATACTATAATTTGTAGTATCTTTAAAAGTCAAAATATTCTTAGCAATAATAATTTAATTCATTAAAATAATGGCATGGATTTATTCAGAATTAATAAGTGATGATTGAACATGAATGTCTAGCTGATTTTTGGACTTTTAAACTAGATACACATGAATTTTTTATTATTTTAATGGAATGCTTTTTTTGTGTAAAACTTATTTATTGGCTGTATTTAAATTTTATAAGTTAATTGATTTTTGTTGATATTTGCTTTCAGAAATTTGCTTCATCAACAACAGATTTGATTGAGAGCTTTAGACCTGTTGCCCAAATGGTTTCTCTTTCAAGTTAGATTCATATGATTTTTATTTATTAAAGCTGTCTGAAATTTAGCTTAATTTATTTCTGAAAAATTAATATATTTTTTTTTAAACATACATAAGTTTTTATGGATATCAAAGGAGAAGAATCTATATATGGGAAAACTAAACTTCTTCCAGTTGTGGGATATTCTACAACCTTAGGAAGCGTTTGGAAACTAGATCAGCAATCTGCTAAAGCTCCTCTTCGTGGATTACTTCCTTATAAAAGGGTAACAAAACTTAAACATGTGTTAAACATTTTTATAGCAGGATTTGATTACACGTCAACCAATATATTTAAAAATTGTTTTTCAGGAATTATTGGAGCCACAAATATCACTAATAAGGTATGTTTTAGAACAGCCATATTCAAGAGAAATGATTTGTTGCATTTTAGGACTAAGCAAGCAGGTTAGTTGAGTTTGACAAAATATTCTTAAAAGAATATTGCTGTATTTTATAACTTTTTTTTAAATTCCATTCTACATGTTTATAAATTTTTATTTTTATCTTACATTTTGTGGAAAAAACAGTACAATGCATTTTTCTACTTAAAAAAAGAAAAAATATATTGACTAAATTATTTCATAACTTTTAATACCATTTGTGTTTTTTAGGTTAAGCAAAGGTGTCCAATCTTGGAAGAGCAATTTGTGGAATTAATAGTTTCTACTTTGGAAAGATCTGAAAATGATACTGATACAATGGTAGATGGAGGTCCTACACAATTATTGTGGCAACATCTTTCAAGTCAATTAATATATTTCGTGTTGTTCCAATATGTGAGCTTTCCTCATATAATAAAAGCTTTACATGCAAAGGTAAGTAAATTTATAATTTTTACTAATCACAAATTTTATTTTAATCTAGTAATTTTAATCCTTGTGTATTTGCAAAAGAAGGGTTAGGCAACAAATCATAATGAAAAATGAAAATTTTACATTTTTCTGGTAAGAAGTATTTGAAATAAGAAATTATTTTTTTAAATGAAACTCTATTTTAGCTTTGTATTTTAAAGTGTGTGTCTTCTAAGAAGTTAGTTATCATTCTACAAAACCTAATGTTACTCGCATGTCAGTTTTCATTTTAATTATTCCTTAAGATTATTAGGTAATGAATATTTTAAATTTTATTTTTGATGAAACAGCTTCTATATGCTATACCAACAAAATTATCACTGATAAATTATTGTCTGGATAGTTATTTATTTTCAATTAAAGGAGTAATAAACTTTAAAATGATAGCAGTATATGCAAGTAACATAATTATATAGTAAAGTATATAAAATATATTATTGACAGAAATAATCTACATAAAATTCAATAATTAGTAACAGTTTTGTTTTCATCTCAAAAAACAATAATAAATAAAGTAGTGAATCTTCTGCCATTTACCTTTATAAGGAATTTAACTTTGAATGAAACATAGTAATCTCCTGTTTAAACCCTTAAAATATTCTGCTTAATGCCTATGATTTTTTTTTTTTTATTTTTATCGAGATAGGGAATGTAAATCTCGTTGGAAAGTGCAACTTCTTAATTTGAGTTTTATATTGATGCTCATTTTTGTAAACTTCTTATTTTTGAAAACTTCTAATTTTACGAAGTAGTGGTTGATCCTCAATACAATCCCATATACTCAATGATATTTTAATTCTAATTTATTGAATAAATTTTTTGACAAACTTCTTTCTATAGCGTTTATTTTGAATATTGTTATTTTTAATTTCTTTATTGTATGATTGAAAAGTTGAATCTCTGTTTTCATTGGAGAATCGGGTATTCCAAATTCTGTATTTATGTACAGCTGATGTTGAAATAGATTTAACAAGATACACAGGAATTGTCAAAAAATCGAATTCCTTTCTTATAACCCATTCAACACAATATAATCAATAGCCTCAAGTGTAAATATAAATATCTACTTTTACAAGAAGTTACATAGCTTGGAATCCAATTATGAAATTGACTTTCTATGACTTTATTTTTTCAATGCATTGTTAATCTTTGTTAAGAATAGGATTGCTGAAAATTGGTATTTAGGTTGTTTTGAATATAAAAGAACTATTATTTGTGAAATTAAGTTATTCTGAATATAAAAGAACTATTATTTGTGAAATTAGTCTATTTTGAATATAAAAGAACTATTATTTGAAATTAGGTTATTTTGAATATAAAAGAACTATTGTTATTGAACTATTATTTAAAAGGGTATCTGATAATTTGAATGAAGATAAATTACTCATCCATGAACATTGACAAAGAAACCCATTTGCTACCCAAAATTTCATTGTAAGACTTTCTGAAAGATGTAATTTGCATATGAGAATCATCGGGTGATCAAATGATTAAAAACAAAGAACTTTCAAATTACAAGAAGATAACATTGCTGCAAATACTAAATTAATTTTCCTAATAGTTTATTTATAAAGAAAAATATTTGGTAAAATAATAAATAAATGAAAAATAAAAAATAATTAATTTTAAAATCTAACACTTTTATTTTATAAATTATTTTATTGTCATCTATAAATTTTCAAAAATGAGCATCTACAATATTCAAATTTATATTTTTGAGTGGAATACATGATTTTATTTGTCTGAAATTTTTCCTGGTTCCCCTTATGCATTTAAAGCTTCATTTCAAATAACTATTGCTGCCTTTAATTTCTGTAGAAAAGTGTGATTGGCATTTGAAGCAATATTTTTGTCATATTCAGAGTATTTTAATAATAATTAACCGATTATTAGCATTGCTAGTTATTTATGTGCTGTGTTGCTTCATTATTGAATTTATACTTGAAAATGTATTATTTAGTCTTCTATATATATATATATATATATATATATATATATATATATATATATATATATATATATATATATATATATATATATATATATATAGTTATGTATAAGAATTATTGATTTTAGATATTATGTAGGTTTTAATGTCCAAAATTACTTGCTAATGTCTTTTTTACATTGTTTTCATACACATACACCTGCCCCGCCATTTTAAAATATAAACTGCAACATTACTCTTTATAATTCTTATATTTGTTAATTTTGATTAATATTTGTGATTTCATCTATATTTTCTATGAAGTGAGTATATGTCAATAATTTAACATAAACTATATTTTATTCTGGAAATATACATTTTTCTTTGCATATTTCCATAAGTTTTGTTGTGGATTAATTTTAATTTTTCATATTTATTCCACTAAAACTTCAAATTTAAGTTGTTTGCATTTCTTCTAATATGGAACATATGTGGTAATTCTATATTAATACTATTATTATTGCTACCTAAGGCATTTTCCAGTGACATCAACTTATTTGTAACTAATATAATAAGTTTTCCTTTTTCACTTTTCCTATTGCTACTTTTATTATTAATTTATAGTTTTTAATATATATGTTGATAAATGTAAAGCATTAATAAGAAAGAAATTCCAAGATATATTTAAAAAGACTTTTATTTATAGTTGGTTGGTCGAAATATGCGTAAAGGTAGAGATCACTTGATGTGGGCATTATTGCAGTACATATCAGGAAGTATTCAGAAAAACCATGTAAGTTTTCAACTTATAATCCATTTAAATTTTAATGTAAATATTGTTTTAACCATTTAACCGAAAAATTTTCATTATTACATAGAGGAAACTAATTCTTTGTAACCTTAATTTTCTTTTACTGCCTATATAAATGTTGCAGTTTTAAGTGGGATAGTAATGTATTTTAAATTCTATTAGTGTATTTAACAAATTATTATCAACATACAATAATTATTTATCATGATTTAAATAATTAAATTACAATTTATTATTTCAGTATATTACTTTTTATATATCCCTGTTAAGAAATAAGTAAACTTTAAAAGTTGAGATACCACAATGATGAAAAATTCACACAAAACAGTTGCAGGACAAAAGAAACCTAAAATAACAATATATTTGTTTGTTTCTAACCTAATGAGTAACAATGAGTGAAATTATTTTAATTCATTCACATTCAGTTTCATTCACATTCACTTCAATATCTCTTAAGTTCAATTCTCACTAACTTCTGGAAGTAAGTGTAATGTTTAGGAATCTACTTTAAACTCTAGATTCTTATCAAATCCGTTCTTATGCAAACTGTGTTAATAATTAACATTAATTCAAAAGTTACATTTGTTATCTTTGCAAATAATTCAGCACGTTCAAAATGCTATTAATCATATTTCCTTTTTTTTTTTCATAAGAAAATTTAAAAGAATAGTAATAAATTCATTTGATCTTCAGTACAATTATTAGTGTTTTTAATAAATGGATATTGTTTATGTGTCACTTGAAATATATTCATAATCAAATTGTCATATCTTCTACATTAAAAAAAATTTGTCCTAACTTTTTTTTTTTTAATTTTTGTATTTATTTTTAAATATACATAAATAAAAATACAAATAAATTAAAAATTCTCAAATATTTGTTAAATTAACTATATACAAAAAGCTTTACATATAAATAAAAATGTCTTATTATCAAGTGGAAATAATGCGTGAAATAGAATGCTAAAGTGGCAACCACTCCTTTCTCTTTTCCCTTCAGTTATCTGTTTCTGGACACTTTTAATTCATATTACCTTATTCAAGTGTATTTTCAGAATTTAAAAACAGTGATATGTTAAAAGCGCCAAAGTTTTGCTTTGTGTGCCATATTTTGTAAAAAATTAATGCTCTAAATAATTGTAAGTTACTTTGATTACTGTAAGCCAACAATCATAATAGTTTCTTATCTATGAATTTGTGTTTCAGCTTGATGATTTTCTGCCAGTATTAAAACTGTATGATTTACTCTATCCGGAAACAGAACCATTGCCTTTTCCTGATGTAACAAAAGCTAATTCAACACATGCCCTTGCTGTTACTTCCATATGGATTCATTTAATGAAGAAAGCCCATTTGGAGCAATTTACTCTAAAAAGGACATTGCCTGTGGCATTAAATAATCATTTGGAGTAAGTAAGCTATTTTCTTAGTATGTATTTTCTATTACTTTTTAATGAGATTATTATATTACTGTGTTTTCCTGTATATAATCCATAGCGGCATATTGTCTGCAAAACCTCTTTTCGACTAAACAAAAAAATGTCACATAATCTGCTGCGGCATATAATATGTGGCCTGCAAATTGTTAAACATATATACTGTTGATAATGTGAGTGTCACTTAAAATAAAAAAATCCACAGTATAATAATATAATAAATAGTATAGAATAAAACATAAAAAAAAAATATCTCATTGTACGGTGTATAGATTCGCCTCATCGGAAAGTGCAATAAACTGAGATGAAAGGAGCAGATTGATCATCAAGAAAGATAATTCTGAGAAGATTCTAATAAAATTTATTGGTTTTTAATAACTTTCAAATCTAAGTTGGTCAAATTTTAAAAATAAAATAAATTTTTTTCATTAATAATTAAATGAAAAAAATGGATTAATTTCAAACTGCAACCTGGATTCATTTTTCTTTTGTACTGTACATGATTTGTTTTTCAGCCAACATTAACTCATTGGTTGCCATTTTTTTTATTTATCTATAGATTTTAGTTTAAAATCTACTGTTTACCTTATAAGTTTTAACTTCCACATGACAATCTACAAACTTGAATATTTTCAGAACAAAACAACTTGGGTCAAGATAAAAATGCGAAAAATCAATATCTTTAACTAATAGAAATTGAAATGTCTTTTTGAAGAACCAAATTGTCCTTAAATATAATTGGACAAAACTGACAATAGCTGAAATAAATCAGTTGGATTGTGGTGCCATCTGTTATTTATTTTTGAAAACATAAACTGCATTTCTTTCAAAACTTATTTGAAAGCTTTTCATATTGCGAAAAAAATTTTTTATCAGATTACCTGTGGTGCTATACAGTACATGAAATAAAATTTGAAACTTTTTTAACATACAATCCACTGATTATATACAGGAAAAAATGCAAATATGAATGCATAATATCTATTGAAAATATGCTTAAACTTTAGTAGAAATTTTATCTTATAATTTTCTTTAGCCAACATGTTTATAACTAAACTCTTAAAAGATATTTTAAAATTAGCAATTTTTAATAATGGATGCACCTTTAGTCAAATAATAAATTATCAAATATAGTGGTTAAAGATTATTAAAATTTGCTAAATAAAAATAATATTGTTAAAAAAAGTGTGTTTTTAATTACTTTATAAACAGTGTTTATAAAAAAATGAAAAAAGTACAGTTGAAATCATTTGAGTAAACTATATTAAGTGTAAAGAAATTTTTTAGGCCAAAATTTGATGCAATGAAATTTCTGCTTTTATGCACTGAGAAAATTTTACTTTAAATCCAAAAATCTTTTTTTTTTTTTTATTTTTTTTAATTATATTATTATTATGTCTTAATTATTTGATTATATTCAATTAATATTACTAATTTATAATTAAAATATATTCTTCTGTGTGTGATGTATAACTAAAAGTTATGAAATTCTTTCGGTATGAAACCACTTTGAGGAAAAGCTATGTTTATTACGATTATTTTATAATTAAAAGTATTCATATCATTACTGTTTAATGAATTCCATTTATAAATTCTAAAATGATGTATATTATATATAGAAAGTTATCAAAATAAGGGAAACACATGTGAATAAAATGAACATTTTTTAATGCACTTTATAAGCATTAATAAATAATAATAGCTATCAGTTTAGTTCAAAAAAATAATTGTTATATATTTTAGTAGTAGGTTTATTGTAGTTATAGCTTTATTGTAGTTATTAAGTCAGGATTTTTTTCAAAAGCATAAAATATTTAAACCTCTCAGATTTTCAAGGACCAAATTGTAAAAGTTCATCTACCCAGAACAGACATGTGCAAAATATCCAAATTTTTAACCTATATCCAACAAAACAAAATATGTTTGGAAAGAATAGCTAAGTGAAAGAGACCAATAAGTATTGAAGTGGGTCGTAATATCTAAAAAGCAAATAGCTGCAACAAAATGACTACATTACTCAGCATCTTGATTTTCCAGTGTAAATAATAACATAATAGAAAGCACATTCATAAATACCATTTATTGGAGAGCAACAATTCCTAAACTCTTATTACAAACGTTAATGCCAAACCTCATCTACCATGGTTATTCTCTCAAAACCTGGTTGATTGATAAGTAGAATTAGTTAGTGCTCTGGCCTTTGATTCAGAAATACATAAACTCAAATCTCATCTTACCCGTAAATGTTATTAGCAGTTTGGAATCCACATATAACTGTAGGTTTTGTTCTACTTAGCCCTCGTGTGTAAAAAATAACCAGAGACAGGGTTTGCACAACTCCTGAAAACTCCTTAAATTCCAAAAAACACTTTAAGGGCCTTTGAAATATCCTGGAATTTTGACTTGACTCCTTGAAAATTATAATTTACTCCTGGAATTTTTTCTTACCTCGATGCACCCCTCAGGGGGTTTACCTTCTTTAGGTAAACATGTGTGTCAAGCAATCCCGAGGTACCCTAGTGATCTTTCCTCTTCTTTATTTTCTTCTCTCCTCTACTCTTTCTGCTTTTCCCTTCCTTTTCTCCCTCAAGGTAGTTTCCTAAAGAGGTTGAGGGCTCCCCTGAGTAGCTACGCCTGTTGCTATTAGCTACTTTTGAGGACTAAATCACCCACGTGTTTGCCGTGAAGTGGAGACCGTGACCCTGGAAAGGAGGAGGATCCTATTAATTGAGGCCTCCTGAGACCAACACATTGCTTTGGCCTCTGCTTCAGGTAAACGGAGGTGTGTTGTGGTCCTCAGCACATCAATCGGCTTTATGGATCAAGCGATCGAACATCTACTGGGTGACTCTGCTAAGGGTGGAGTCCACTTCAGGATGTACCGTGAGCGATAGGACTGACTAGCACTGATACAGCTAAACTGTATCCCTCGTGAGGGCCCGTGGTGGGTGGTGCCGCTGGTCCCTGAATTTATATTAATCCTATATGGATAAAAACAAATTCTCCTCACTCCTCGGAGCAACAAATGTTAAATGTTAGCGCCAAATATTTTATCATAAAAGGATCGAAATACTTTTGAATATGTTTCACCATTTCTAATTCAAAAGGGTATTACTTCTTACCTTGGAGAAGTAAAATCAATCAAGAAATTGCGTTCGGTTGTTCTGCTAGTGGAAACTGCAACCGAAAAACAATCAATCCTGATGCAAAACCTAAAAACAATTGGTGACATCAGCAGAAGTGTTGAACCTCATAAAATTTAAATTTTTCACGAGGTGTAATTTCTTTGGAGGACTTGTTTCATACTTCCACCGAAGAAATACTGGAAAATTTGAAAACACAAAAAGTCTGCGCTGTGAAAAGAATAACGATAAAGAGAGATGGCATTGTTATAAACACAAAGCATCTCATCTTGACTTTCTCGACACCAGACTTGCCACAAGACATCAAAGTGGCTTATATGAGATGTTCTGTATGGCCTTTTATACCTAATCCTCTAAGATGCTTCCAGTGCTAACACTATGGACATTCTAAAATGGCTTGCAGAGGGAAACCTACTTGCGCCCACTGTTCTCAAGTTGACGACCATGATAGCACTACCTGCAAAGCCAAAGAAATGTGGGAAATAACTGTAAAGGTGACCACACTTCTTATTCTAGATCTTGTCCCGCTTTGGCAACTGGAAAAAGAAATTGTCACCTTCAAAATTAAAAACAATGTCTCCTATGCAGAAGCCTGCCGCACGTGCACAGTTAGTTCCCAAACTCCCACTCCTGGTGTCAGTTATGCAACTATGACAAAAAAAGTGACCCGATCCTCCAGCACCCAAACAGAAACAAATTCTGTTTCTATAGTTAGCTTGCTCCCAAAGCAAAAAAACACAGAAGCACTAACATCTGTAATTGCCAAATCAGCTTTGGCAAAATAAAAAGCCTTGAAGGCTAGAAATTAAAAATAGCTAAAGAAGGCATTCGGAAGCCTTCAAGTAACAGCAAGAAAAGCTCTTCTGTGTTGGGATGCAGACACGGTCCAGCTGCAACCATCAGAAGACGATTCCAATTCAGAAGCCTCATCTGAGATGACCATACGCAACAGTGATAACGCTTAGAATACATTCCATTCATGACTTCCTTTGTTTCCTGGAATTGTCCCGCTTTTCGCTTCGCTTTAATGACATCAAATCCATCATCTCTCGCTTTAACCCCGCATGTGTGGCTCTCCAGGAGACATTCCTGAAGCCCACTGTTGTCACCAAACTGCGTGGGTTTCAGTGCTTCAGAAAGGATAATGATGGTGATGCTGCTGTGTCTGGTGGAGTTTGTATAATTACATCAAACAATCATCCCAGTATAGCACATCAGTTAAGAACTACACTCCAGGCAGTGGCTGTGAGAATCCACACCACATGTCTAATAACAGTGTGTAGCCTTTACTTACCACCAAATGATGTCATCCAAGAAGAGGAACTGAATGATTTGGTTGCTCAACTCCCAACTCCATATTTATTGCTCAGTGATTTTAATGGACATAGTACTCTGTGGGGTAGTGATGATACGAATTCTCGCGGTCGTCAGATAGAAAAGTTAATTTCTGACAATTGCCTCTGCCTGCTAAATACCGACGAAGACTTATTTCCACTAACCTACACAGACATTTCTACTCTCTGACTTAGCTATATGTTCTCCATCACTTTGCCATTGCTGACTTTGAAGTTGGAAATGACTTCTACAATAGTGATCATTTCTAATCGTATCTCAGGCTGGAAGTAATAGTGTGTGTCACAAACCACCTAATTATCTGTACAGTCGAGCCGATTGGACACTTTTTCACGCAATTGGCTGTGATTAGCTAAACAAGAGTTGTGATAGATGATGCCGTTAAATACGCCACCGACACAGTTATCCGAGCGCATGTTAATATCCCTAAAATTCCATCATTCCACATAAACACAGGAAACCTTGGTGGAATGAAAAGTGCCAAATCTCTTATAAGAAACAAAGGAAGCAATGGAATATATTTCAAGATACCCTACTACGGAGAATCTGGTTGCTTTTAAAAAGCCAAAGCTCAAGCTCAAGAGTTAGACGTCAGAGTCAACGAGATCTTGGATTCAAGCATGCGGTGGTCAATCAATTCATCGACAACAAGTAAACAATTATGGAGGAAAGTTAAAGCAGCCAATGGTATTTATCAGGATTATTCCATTCCTGTATTAAAAACCGGAGCTGCAATACACTCCTCAGCGGTAGATATTGCTAATGTCATCGGTGAAACCTTTTCTAGTGTTTCCAGCTCTGATTCGTATAATCCTACTTTTCTAAGGATTAAAAGAATCGCTGAGCGGACACCCCAAGCTTTCATGATCGATATATTCTACCCTATAATTGTGATTTTGAACTGTCAGAATTGATGTCTGCTTTATCTAAAGCAACGACACTAGCTCCAGGACCAGATGGAATCTCGTATCAAATGTTCAATCATTTAAATCATGATTCCTTATTAAACATACTTTCATTGTTTAATAGAATCTGGACTGAGCATGCTTTATCCTACTTCATGGAGAGAAGCTAGATAGTGATTCCCATTTTTGAAACCTGGCAAAGATTCATCTGACCTCTGAGTTATCGCCCAATAGCTCTCACAAGTTGCTTGTGCAAAACGCTTGAGCGTATGGTCAATGCTAGACTCATTTACGCCTTAGAGAAGAATAATTGCATACATCTTCATCAAAGCGATTTTCAAGAGGACGATCCACTATAGATAACATAGTAGATCTAGAATCCTCGACCAAATGCTTTCGAGGAGAAACCATCTCGCTGGGTAATCTTCTTTCGACGTTGAGAAAGCATATGATCGCACATGGCGCTATGGTATTCTCTCCGCATTTCTGCATAATCTTGGCTTTAAGGATAATCTTCCAATATTTATCCAAAATTTTCTGGCCTCACGCTGCTTTTTAAAGTGCGCGTTGGAACTACAATTTCCAATACTTTTAGTCAAGCTGAGGGTGTCCCACAAGGTACCATTTTAAGCATAACCCTTTTTAACCTTTTCATCAGTGACATACTCCATCAATTACCATCTTCTGTTCATGGCACTTTGTATGTTGATGACTTACAAATTTCATATCAGGTTCAAACATGAATATAATTGAGAGACAATTGCAAACAGCTGTAAACAATCTAACTACTTGGTGTGGACGAAATGGTCTTAGTATATCTCCTAGTAAGAGTTGCTGTGTCCATTTCTGTAGGAAAACTGGCTACCATAATGATCCTATGCTTCACATAAATAATAGACCCATTCCTGTAGTCAGTGAGATAAAATTCCTTGGCGTGATCTTTGACAAGAAGTTAACTCTTCCTTCCACATGTTTTACATCTATGAAGAAATGTGAGCGAATGCTTATCATCCTCAAGGTGCTTTAATGCATCTTGGGGCAGATCGCATCACTCCTAAGAATTTATCAGTCTGTAATTTTATCTCGACTGACTACGGCTGTGTTGCTTATGGATTAGCTAGACTCTCCATCTTACGCAGATTGGACACTGTTCACCATACTGCTTTAAGGATATGCTGTGAAGCTGCACATCACCCGCCCAGAGTCTATATGTAATCTGCCAACAGTTGCCATTAGACCTATGGCGGATACAGCTGTCTCTTAATTATTATTCTAAAATCATATCCACTCTCATCATCCCCACGCTCCACTATTCCAAGTGCTGCTCTTAAGAGATTATATAATGCTAGACCATCAAGCATTCAACCTTTTCTCTCTCATATTAAATCCATTATTTTGCTTTCTGACCTATGTGATGTCCGAATCCAGCTCACCGACCTTTCTCGATATCCCCTTGGTATGATCCACACATTATTGTGCTGAATCCCTTTGGAAGTAATAAAATCAGACATAAATACTCGCTATTCTTCAACAGCTTTATTCATTCCATCGCTGTCAGTATACTATGTACACTCCAGTATTTACGGATGGATCCAAGTGTCCAGGATCAGTTGGTTGTGGAGTTTATCTTGATGATACTTCCTACAGTTATAGCCTTCTACAAATCCTGCTCCATCTTCACTGCTGAGGCTACGGCTATATACCGAGCATTTCAGCACTTGGGTAACAACTAAAAATGAACGTAAATTCTGTGTGTGTACACTGACAGTATGAGTGTATTACAAGCTTTGAGGAATAACAACTATAACTGCCATCCAGTTGTGTCTCAGATATTCAAATTAATTGATACCTTACTAACAAGGGATTTGAGATACAGTTTTGTTGGATACCAAGCCACATAGGAATAGATGGCAATGAGAGCTGATGCTGCCGCTAAGTCTGCAGCTACTTCCATTTTGCCTTCAATACCATCAATGGGCACGTAGAAAAGGATTCAAACATTTCATACATTCTCTTTGGCAGGGAATCCTGGAAACCAGCAAGTCACCAACAAACTCCATTCCATATTTTCACACATCATTCCATTATCTGTTTTATCTCCACGAAGTGCAGATGTCAGACTGACTCGCCTTCGAATTGGTCACACACGTTTCACCCACAAACATATGATCTTAAGTGATCTCCAACCATGGTGTGAAAAAGTGTGATGAACCTTTTACAGTATATCATATTTTAATTGCGTGCCCAGATTTTAACCATCAGCGTTTTAGATATTTTAATAGTAATATTTTAACAATAGAAGACCTGCTTGGGGAACCACCCCATCGCAATCTATTTGCGTTTTTAAAAGACATAGGATTTATGAATTTTATCTGATTTAGAAATATTTTATTTCAATATCAAGTTTTTAATTTTATACATGTGTACATTGTACGTTTTACAAACTTTTAATATACATTTTAACTATATTTCTATTTTATACCTTTAATATACATTTTATCTATATTTCTATTTTATACTTTAATGTATAATTTAACTATATTAATTATTATATGCTTTTAATTAATAAAAAAAAACTGGTGTATAATATCTTGTGTTTGGCACAGCTTGTCCTTACCTGGACCTTGCACCATAAAAACCAACCAACCTTACCTCGATGCATTTTTTTTTCTATAAAATCTTATAATTTTTTTTGTTTTAATATTTTAAATTTTTTAATAGTCAAAGACTTAATTTACTATTAGTTTTTAATATTGCCACGAGATACAGCACAATTGATATTAAATTTTTGTATTCTTAACTGTTGATTTCTATTAACAGTTTTAAAATCTAGTTCAGTTACAATAATTTCCTGATAACTCAGTTTAGAAGTATTTATATTTAAGTGAAGTGAAGAATCACCAAACAAAATCAGTATGTAGCATAATTACAACGGCCAATTTTAATTGATTCTTTTTCTATCTGATGCTGTTTTCCTTATATTGTATAAAATTCTTTGAATATTAATATTTAAATGTAAAATTTTTGAGTTAAAACATACTTTCCATGTCTCCTGTGATGAAAATTGCATATTATTTAATTGAAGCAGGATAAATTTGTTAATTAATGAAATAAATTATTTAATGTGACTGGTGGAAAGTATCTTTTCAATGACCAGTGGACTCTGGAAAAACCATACAAAGATTGGCTTTTGCGTGGTTCAAAAAAAAAAAAAAAAAAAAACATGCCCCTTGTCTATTTTGCAAATATGGGCGAATCAGCAATTAAATCCCATATGAAAGGAAAAAAGCATAAATATTTATTAGAACAAGATATATGTGCTGAAAAAATCTACTCCTTTAAAAGATTTTTTCACTTCTGCTGATCTCGTTAAAGAATGTGAACTCACAAAGCATACTCTAAAATTTTAGATTCATTTGTTACTCCAAAAAAGTTTTAAAGGCTGAAATTCCGTGGACCTTTAAGTTTAAAACTATTGACCTAAAGTTTTAAACAATTGATTCAGCTACAGTTGTTGTAATAATATAAATTGCCTCTTTCAAGCAATGATTCCAGGCAGTGCTTATTGCCAAGCAATTCAATTGTACTAAAAAAAGTGTGCTTATTCCTAGCTATGTGCTTCTCTCTTTGATGAAATCTTAAATAATCATCTGCAGACAAAACAATCTGATTGCCATATAAGATTTTGGAGTAATGATATTGTTAAAACATAATATTAGTACTTCTCAGATTTTTTAGGTCATTCAACTGGATATATTTTGTTTGAGAATTGCTAAGAATTAGGAACAAGTGGATTACTTCAGTTGTCAATAGATGGCCCAAATGTAAACTGGTCTGTTTTGACTAAAATTCCTGTTTTTATAAATAGTGAATATCATTCTCAAATATTTTAAATGTCAGAAACTGCAACCTACACATTTTACACAACGCTTACAGCCATGGGTGTTCCTCATTTCCAGAAGTTAAGGTAACAGCAAGTGCAATCCACAGACTATTTAAGGACTCACCTGTTCATAAGGATGACTTTGATAACCTTCACTCAGGCGTAAAATTTCCTCTTAAGTTTTGGAAACAATGATGGTTAGAAAATATAAGTGTTTTCAAGAGATTGCTTGAAATGTTACCGTGTCTTAAAACATTTATTTCATTTGTTCTAAGCAAAAAATTTTCTAATCCTGGTACCAAAACTTTTGATGTGGTGCAGAAGTTTGCAAAAGATGTACTTTTTCCTAAGTGCAATTTTTCTTATTGCTCAGGAAGTAGAACCTTTCCTGACACTTTATCAAACTGATAAACCAATGTTGCTATTTATTGCTGGAGATTTTCATGCATTGTTGAAAAGTTTAATGCAAAAGTTTTTATAAGAATCTTAACTATCTAAATCTGTTGGAAATGCGTAAAAACTCTAAAATTACTCATTATTTTATACAATGTATAATTCACTATTATATAGAATGATGATTATTTAAATAAAAAGTTTTCTGTTATAGCTGTAAATTCATTGAAGGCTTTTGAAATCATTAATAATTTTAACTCAAATAAAAAGTAGTCTCATTAATGTTTGCAATTATTTATTTTTATTATTTACAGAAATAATTGAAAAATATTGCATGCATATAATTATATGCATATTTGGTACAATATAAGAACAATTTTTAAAATAAAATAAAATATTATTATTTATTTAACATAAATGTTGATAACTCCTGGAAAATTCCTGGAATTTTATTCTTGGAAATCTGTACAAACCCTGCATAGAACAATAAACCAAACTTTGATTGATAAGTAGATGAAATTAATATGGTCTGATGAATCAACTTTTCCACTTTTCCTTACCAAACGATTTGTTCACATTTGGAAGATGCTTGCCCAAGCAAGGTTGTGATTGCATTCTTCCTAGTGTCAAGCAGGGAGGTGAATCTATCAGATGTATCATGACATTCTGCTGGACCAATCAAAGCCCTGAAAGGAAGAACCTCTGAGGAAGAAAAGGAAGAAACCTCTTAAATTTTGGCTGGTAAGATGCATCCTATAAGGCAAACTCTTTCTTGTAGAAGATAGAATTTTCTAAGTTGATAATGGACCTATCTAGCTGGGGTATTTATCCACTTGTGGTTTGGTGAATACAAGAATGAAGTTAAATATCTACCTTGACCAATATAACACCCAATCACAATATAATTGAGCTATTATAGTCTATTTTATTGAAGGTTCAACATCCTCTTTTAGTATCTCTCTTACAACATTCATTATATCTCCATGAAGAATAGAACAATATTTCTTTAAACATTATTCAGTACTTTTGAGAATTGATTCTGAAGCAAATTCAAGCTATATTGCATTCCAAAAGTGGTCCTACACCTATTAAATACAATTCATTTATTACCCTTCAGTCAGAGAATACCTCATTCTATGTATACAAATGTATAAAATATTTATACATTTATATAATATATTTATACATTTAAATAATATTTATATAAATGTATATTTATATATTTTAAATGCATTCACACAGAGAAAAAGATTCAGCCCAAAAGCTTTTCATCCAAATTTGAAACGTGATTGTCTAGGATTGCAGAATATCAAAACTTTAAAATTCAATGTGCTGAGAGATTTTTCAAAAATCAATAGTAATTATGAAAGTATTAAAGGAACATCAGAAACACAATTTATCTTTTTGAAAACTTTGAGATTGGAGACAGTGAAACAATAGAATGAAATCAATGTTTGGTATCAATGCACTATTATTTATAGCAGCAATTTACAACCAGTATAAAGATTTCATTGCAGTGATAAGAGAGATTCATCCAAGAAGTTATGTGGCTCTGGGAAACATTGATCATATAATAAAACTATTTGGTTTTGATTATCATATAATGAAACAGAAACGTCTTTCAGCATATCAACACCCCACATTTATTAAAATCTACTGATCATTCAAAAATAAAAATATGAACTCTTCCAAATAAATCCATTTTGACAAAGGTTGTTTGAGAAAGAAATGCTTCCTTCCAAAACGATTGTTTAGTTTTCCAGTATTAAATTTGGTGATATTGTGCAGAACTATCTGTGTTATTCAATACATCATGATTTATTTCACTCAAAAACTGAAAAAATTAAGAAAAATTCAAACCATCGCATCATTTAGTACCAAGATTTAGCTAGTTCACTTAATGTTTTGCTAGCTATTATCTAAAGTTTGAAAAAAATCGAGTTGATGGCACATTGCAAACATCATTGGATTATCTAATTGTTAAATTCTAATCCTGTTCATACAAAATAAATTTTATGATTATGTTTAATTACCCTTAAAGATTTCTTAAGGCTTTCAAATAACATTTTTCTATTATGCCACATTAAGAGTAGCATAACTTGTTTCATAATAAGCTTATTTAAAAGCAAAAGTATGTCAATGTTGCTGGAGAGTATCTTAAGAGACAATAAAAAATTCTTGATAGAATATACTTTTAGTATTTTTTAAAAATTTAAGTGCTATAGAACTATTCTTATATGTGTGTATCAGTGTGTTTGTTGTATTGTGTATAATTAATTAATCTGAGCAAAAATATGTGAGAAATTTCAGAAAAAAACATTTTTCTTGGGAAAAACATTGAGTTCATTTTTATAAATAAATTTCAAAGTGCACAAAAAATTGAGTTGTTACTCCCTTTTTGTTATTTTGTTTTTTGAAATATTGGGTTAAATCTTTGTTATCCTTCTATTTGGTGAAAGATATTCATTATAAAGATTTTTTTTATTTGTTTATTTTGCATTATTAGAACATTTAATTATTTCCTATTTACATTTCTTTAAGTACTTCATAATATAGTAAAATAAACTGTAAAAAAAAACATGTTTAAAGAAAAATGAATAAAACTATTAAATTCATTAGTAATGATTGATTTCATTATGTCTATGTGAAATTGATTTTTTCCAGTTGAAGCATATGTACAAAATGTATCATTTTACGGAAATTGATACATTTTGTAATTTGAAAAATATGATGGGATTATTTTTGAAATATTTTGTATCTATATTATACTTTAATCTTGTTACATAAATTATTATAATTCATGAATGAAAAAGAGATATGTTTTTTAATGGAGTACTTTATTTATGCAAATACTGAGAGGAAAATAAATCATGCAACCTACATATTTCTCAAAATTTGACTAAAAAATTTACAAAATTTCTTAAAAATTTATAAAAAAAAATTATAAATTAATTTTAGGTTTGTTTAAATTAAGTAAAATTTAACACTTTAAATGAAAATTTAAAATTGCACAAATGATCCAATTCTAATGTACATATTTATTTGAGTATATTAAGATAATATTACTCAGAATTTTATTATTAGTTATCCTGATCTTTACTAATTTTAATTTTTCATTCACATTGAAATTATGCATGAAAATATGTTAAATGAAAGTTTTAACGCTTTCTAATTTTTTAATTCTTTATTTATTTTTATTTTTATTCATTTATTATTATTATTTGTGATCAGAAGAAATTTGTAAATAAGTAATAGTAAATGAAATCTTGAAATTAAAAATAAATAAACATTTTTGCAAAAAACTTATTTTTGATTGAAAAACTTATTTTTGAGTGTCATTATAGGTATTTACAAGTGAGCTTAAACAATATTTATTTTTGAATGTCATTATAGGTATTTACAAGTGAGCTTAAACAATATTTATTTTTGAATGTCATTATAGGTATTTACAAGTGAGCTTAAACAATGATAATTTACAGCATAGTTTGAGTACAGACTATAGAGTACCATTACTGTGCAATACATGTAAGTAAATATTTTATTTGGAATTAAGTTATAAAGAAATTAGTCTTAATGGTATTTAGTTTCTGTCTTAATGATGTATTATTTTTCTGTGTACATATAGCTTGAATAAATATTCAAGTAAGATTGTTGAAAATCTTATTCGATGTTTAACAATTCTTAGCTATGATAATTATTAAGCACTAGTTTCACAATTACCAATTATCAAGCTATTATAATGATTACTTTAAAATTGTAATGAAAAAAGTCACTCATTGATTGTGTATTTATTAAATAATTTTAAAACTAATTTAGCAGGATGTAAATTGAACAATTTGTTTAATTTTAAAAATTATATTAATGATATTAATCTTTAGTATATTTTATGTCCATTCTGTACAGGAAATGTTTGTGTGTAAGTGTGTATTTTCACATGTATTGAGTGGCTAGTTTATTTGGAACATCCTACTAATATTATTTCATCCCTCTCTTAATAATTATAACAGCATGGATTCTTTTAACCTCTGAAAGCATTGTTTGGTGATGCTTGACCTTGCAGATACAACTATTGCTCTCTGTTGATATCTATTGCATGGCGGTAGAGCCATGCCTGTCAACAATATTTAATCAATAATTAACAAAACAAATTTTCAATATTAAAGTTATAAACTATGTGCAAAACTAAATATTAAAATTTTGTTGAACTCAAATATACAAATAAATACAAGTGAAAACAGATTTATATATTTCTAAAGGAATATATTGATGCTTTTCATTTTGCTAGCACAGATATTATCAAATTATATCACCAAGTAAAACAAAATATCACGTTCCTGCTTTTATCATTATTATTTTTAACTTTTTACCTTTTACAAACATTTTGTAAAATAGAAAACTATATATTAAAAAAAAATTTTTTTTTCAACTGATATTTACTATTTTCTTTTGATTTTGTGAGTTGTCATGAAAATTGTCATCGATACAAGATTTCCATTAGGTAATAGCAGGATTCATACAACTTATGAATTGAAATTATTGTTTTAAGGGCACTTGAAACTCCAGGAACTTTAACTTGTCTCCTTGAAAATCATGAATTACTCCTGCAATTTTTACTAACTTTGATGCATTTTTTTTTATTTAGAAAGTATCATAATCTTTTTGAGTTTTTGTAAAAAATTTCAATGAAATTTTCAAAAGTAAATTGAAGTATAAGCTCTTAATGTGACCACTAGAGGGCGACACGATCTATATTAAATTGTTATATTGTTTATAACTATTGACTAAAATAAGAATTCGGTTCACCCACCAAACCTCATGATGATCCAGTTCAGTTATTAAATAATGATTGGAAAAAAAATCATCCTTGGAACTTTACTCAATATTGTATTATTTTGTTTCGAATAAGTATATTTATTTGAAAAGAGATTGTTATAAACACCTTGAAATACTCAATAAATTAGTAAATAGAAATTAATGATGATGCTTAAAAACACTCATTATTTTATATAATCTATAATTCTCTAATTGATAATTTAAATAAATTTTCTGTAATAGCTGGAAATTCATTGAAGACTTTTGAGGCATTTATTAATTATAATTCTAACTTAAATAAAAATATATTCTCATTAATTTTTGCAAAAATTTATTTCTGTTATTTTCAAATACAATTGAAAAAATTTTGTATGTATATAATTATATGCATATTTAGTTAAGAACAATTTGTAAAGTAAAATAAAAAAATTATTAATATTAATGTTAATACCTTTTGTAAATTTTTTATTTGATTCTTGGAAATCTGTAAAAACCTTGTTGAAAGAAATAAAACCCTTTTTTTTTATTTTGCCTTAGAATTTAAATGGATGATATTTTTTTTTTAATAGATAGTACAAATCCAGATTGTTTTACAAGACCAATGGCAGTTTTAGTTGAAGCTGTGCATGGGAATCAAAGGCAACAGCAGACAACATTAATTCCAGGTCCTATAAAACCATTGTCAGTGAGTGTGTTGGACTCATTGACAGTGCATACTAAAATGAGGTAAATAGTTAAACAGTAATTTTTTTAGTAAATTTATTACCTCAAGATTCCTTTTATAATTTTTAATATATTATGCTTGTTGAATGGAAAAGATTTTCTATCTTTTCCATTCAACAAGCATAATATATTTTCTATTTATATTATTTTTGAATGCTTTGACTTACTCTAGTAATTGAAAAAAAAAAAAAAAGCCTTCAAACTATTTCATTAAATATTCAAAATCAAATTTAACAAATTCCAAAATAAATAGTTAATGGTATGAATGAATATTCATTACAGATGCTAAGATGTGGCAAATATATCAATAAAATATTTTATCTGGGTGATAAATTTTTAAATTTTCAGCTCTTTTGATTATAAAAATATCATTTATAAAATGCCTTTATTTTTAAAAATTGTATGAGTGTATTTTTCTATACTGCTTCATATATCTTCAAAAATATTTTTGTTTTCATAAAAATAGTAACGAAAAATTTTATATGAATTTGATGGGGTTATAAATTATATACAAAAATTATTCCTGAAAATCTTAGATATTGCCACTTGAAAATGTGATAAAGATTGTATTCATTTTCATTAGGTGATTTGAATATTTGTCTTTTACATTTTACTTTATTTTAAAAAAAGTGGAATAATTCATTTACTGATAATTTTTTTTTTGCTGAGTTATAGCTCTGTATCTTTTAATTATTATTTAACTACTATAACTCACAAAAATTGTAAAATTTATTTCAACTTAGGTATTATTTACCATAAAGTTGCACCTATTTTTTATTAAGTAGTAAGAAATCTCAAGAAAATATTTATTAATATTTTCTAAACAGCAATAAAGGTCTCTAGTTTTTCTATCATTTTTTTATAATTTAGCTGAGACTTATAGAGTGGAAGCATGAGAAAGTGAAATACTTGAAGATTTTGCACTTAACTTGTATTTATGTATTAGTGATTTTATTGCATATTTTATTAGTTTTTTTTACATTTATAATATATTACCATTAATTTTTGTATATAGCAAAGATTTGAAAAATGTATTTTTATTTCAAATTATTTATTTCAGTAAACAGTATTTTCTTTTATATAATCCACAGCAGCTTATTATATCTGCATGGATTTCTTTTAGAGTAAAAAAAGAAAGTGTTGTTTAATCCATTGTAATTTTTTGGCAAATATTCCAAACTACTGTTAATGTAATGTCACAAAATTAAAGATACACAGTGTAATTAAAAATATTATCACTTGCACAGAAAAAAATATCTTTGTGAAAAACATTTAGTTGGATGCCATCTCATTTCCTTGTGAAATAAACAGAGATGGGAGTACACAAATTGATTGACAAAAGAGATAATCCTGAAAAGATTCTTGTAAAACTTCATTTTTTGTTTTTGATAAATTTTAAAGCAAGGTTATATTTTTAATATAAAATATAATTTTTGTTAATGTTTAAATGAAAGAAATAGATAATTTTCCAACTGGGCATTGATTACATTTTTTTCTTCATATTGCACATGCTTTGTGTTTACCTTACGTTACCACATTTGTCATCATTTTTTAATTGCCATCTCTGTAAATCTTGATTTGTTTTGTAACTTAGATGTTTTCATTTCTTGATGATATATGAGCATATTTTTAGATGAAACAGCATATTTTTAAAACAGCCCGATCAAGCCAAATGTGAAATGAGTACAACCAAGCAACTGTAAAATCATTCTGAAGAACAAAATTTGTTCTTGAATGTAATTAAGGAAAACTGATTGCAACTAGAATAAGTCTGCCAAACCATAGCAGCATCTGTTTTATTAAAAAATATCAAATTGTTTACCTTCTAAATTTTTTTAGAACTTTTTTTGTGATTTTTTTATAAGATTATCTGTGGTGGCATATAATGCATACAAGAAATTTCAATTTGTGGTGGCATATAATACATTATTTTTTAACTCACAATTTTTAGTTTAACATATTATTTCATATTTATTTATATTTAATTGAATGTTTTACCAGTAAAATTGTCTTTAATATATTTTCTCAAGCTATCTTTTCTCTTTTCCTCATTGAAGTGTAATATCTATATTCATCTATAAATTTTTCCAAATTCATTCTGTATGAATAAATTCATTCAAACTTACTATTTACAAAAAGAAAGAAATGTAACATAAAACAAAAACACATTTATAAATCTATTTAATTGCTTAATGACTTGTGTATCATTACCAAATCAAACAGTTGTGTGTTCTACTATTCATTATCAAGTTTGTTGTATTTAGATACCAATATATGTTATTGTAATGCATCAAATCTTTAAAGGTATATCTATATTTTATACATTTATAAACTTGATGTAAAATTTAATATTACTCAAATAATATCTGCATAATTATGCATAATATTAAATTATTATTATTATTATTTTTTTTTTTTTTAAGTCTTATTCATAACATCACAAATCATGTTATGAAACAAGCTCAAGCCAAATCAACAATGAATTTATCACCAGCTTTGGTGGAAACATATAGCAGGCTATTAGTATATAGTGAAATAGAATCTCTAGGAATCAAAGTTTTTGTTAGTAAGTTACAGATTTTAATATTTAACTTTCAGAATTATGTTTCATCCATTATTTTGTGTACATACTGATTCAAAATTGAGTGTGTATTTAATTAATTGTAATCATTACAGCAAGCTTATTACCTACCGTGTTTCGTAGTCATGCATGGGGAGTATTACATACTCTATTGGAAATGTTCAGTTATCGGTTACACCACTTTCAACCTCATTATAGGATACAACTTTTAAATCATTTGCATTACCTAACTGCTGTACCTCAAACAAATCAAATTCAACTTCATTTATGGTAAGTTCTATGAAAATGTGAAATAATTTATAACTGATTTTTTTATATTTATAAATCAATGTTTTCCCATTTTTAAACAGCGTTGAGAGTGCTACATTAAAACTCATTGCTGGAATGGGAAGTGCTGAAGTTCAGCCACAGTTATCTCGCTTGCAGTCAGAACCCAAATCAATGCTCTCAAATGAGTCAGAAGAGCTTAACAAAGTACTAGTTTTGACAATTGCAAGAGCAATTCACATTACTGGCAAGTATATTTCTTTACTGGCAAGTTTCTTTCTAAAACTTGCCAGTAATCTTAATAAGGTATAAGAAATTATCCAATACCTTGAAAAAATTTTCAATAGAAAATTGTGTTACTTTTATTATAAGTTGGACATAAGATGTTTCTCATGTTTTGTTTTTCATTTTAATGTTTCATTTTGTTTAAATTGCTTCAACAATAATTAAATTAAAAAAAGGTAATTTAAAAAGGCAAAAAATCTTGTTTAGCTTGATAATTACTCAATGTTTCAATAATATGTTGTTAACATTTAAATACATTTAAAATTTTATATGTTTTTCTAAGTGAATTTTTTATTCCAAATCTACCTAATTTTTTTGTAATATGATTTTAACAAACATGTTTTAAATGTTTGCCAAATAAAGAATAATTTTATTAAATTTTACTTTTAATATATTTATCTATATTCTTTATATTTTTTAATTGTAATTTCGAATTTTATAATCTTTGTTTTTATAATACAATGAAATTTTAATATGTACTCTTTAAATCCTTAATATATTGAGATTTTACCGTCAAATGGTTTTCATAGCACTTTATTTTAGAATTGATACAAAATATCATTTAAAAGTAAAGTTTTATAAATATTATTTTAAGATTAGTTGTATTCATTTCACACTAAATAATGTCTTTTCATTAGCAATGAATCTATAAGTTGGAAAAAAAGTACATCCATCATATCACAAAAATGATTGATACTTTATTATAATAATTTAGCAACTATTGAAGAGTATAAGCAATTTTTTCATAATCATATCTAACACTTTTCTAAAAGTTATTTAAATATGATTATTTTTTTATAAATTACTTAAAACACAAAAGAAAACTTAAAGTAAGCTTTTCTAAAAAAAGTAATTTTTGTGTCAAAAGAAGATTGTGAGATTTTGATAGGTGTTGAAATAAATCTTTAATATTTTTCAATAAGCATTGAAGGTGATTCTATTTCTATAATATTATAAAAATATAGTAATAGAAAAATGTTATAAATTTTTTTTATTAATTTATGGAAGAAGTATTATAAAAAATACATATTTATTCTAAATAGTTAATTATTATGTTCGTTAACGTTATTTTACGTTGTTATTAGTCATTATTATGTTCTTTATGTATTCATTATTTTATTCTATTTGGTATTTTTAAATGTATTTACACAGTGCATTTCCCAAGATAAAAATTTTAAAAATTCAAAATATATATAATTTATTTTTAATATATTGAAACTGTTCAAAAATATAAATTCTTATTTACTTTATTTATACAGTTTAAAAAATATCTTTTACTATTTTATATTAAGAAAAAGGTTCGAAAAGTATGATTTTCATTATATATAGGATCAGATTCTTTATCTGGAACATGGTGTAAAGAAATTTTAACTACTATTAACCAACATACACCTCTCAGTTGGTCAAGTTTTACTCTGAAATGTTTTCCAAATGTATTAGTAGAATTCTTTTCTGCTCATCAAAGCACTAAAGAAAATAAAGCCCAACTAAAACGTTCTGTAGAAGAAGAATATCGAAAATGGAAAAGTGAGTAATGTTTTTAGTTTAAGTATTTTATTAACAATGTATATATATATATCATACATAGTGTTAGGCTCTTGAATATTACTCATAATGAGAAAGTGTTATTATTTATGATCTGTTTAAAATTACAAAATGCATATCATTAAAAAATATTGTAGAATAGAGCCATATTTTCCTGTATATAGTGTGCAAAACCTTATTTTGAGTAAAAAAAAGCATTGCATAATATCAAGCAGCGTATATTCTGCAGTAATTTTTTCGGCGAATATTGGAATACTGCTGATAATGTGGTGCAAAGTAAAATATTTATAATGTGATTAAAAATATAATAAATTGTACAGAAAAAATATTTATTATGAAAATGTCTGTTTGGATCCTCCTCAACGCTAAGTGCTATAATCTGGTATGAAAGCATAACATCGATCAGGATCAAGATGATTCTAGTAAAACTTATCCATTTTTAGTTCTTAATAACTTTTAAAATGAGGTTAAACATATTTTAAAAATAAAATATATTTATTTCGTTAATAATAAAATAATGGAAATGGATTATTTGTTTTTGAATTGCGCACTGGATGCATTTTTTCTTTTGTACTGTGTGTGCCTTGTTTGTCACCTTACATTCACGCGTTTGTCTCCAATTTTTTATATGCCTTCCCTATAACTTTTGTGCTTAAAATTTGTTGTATAACTTAAGCATTCTGGGTCCTAAATGACAATATACAAATTTGAGTTTTTCCAGAGCGAAATATCTCAAATCAAGACTGAATGTGAAATGATGTTAGTCAATAGCAACTGTAATATTGTTCCTAGGCACCGAATTTTGTCTTGAATGGACAATGCTTATTTTAGTTAAAATTAGTCAGCTGAGTCATGGCACAATCTGTTATTTATTTTATGAAATATAAACGGTATTACTTTCAGAACTTTATTGTATGCTTTTCTGATGGGGAGAGATTTTTAGCAGATTATATGCGGTGGCATATAACATGCACAATGAAATTAGAAAATTTAACACATAATCTGCATATTGTATACAGGTAAATATGGTAATTATTTAGAAAATCCAGTCTTTCTTACCATAAGGTATTTAAAGGATATATGTTTCATAATTTAGTAAAAGTAAGACATTCTATTGTTAGATAAATTTGTAATGACTATAATATTTAGTGATAATATTTCTTGCATAATACTTTCTAAAGAATTATGCAAGAAATAATTTGACTTTCTGTTTTTTCTTTATTTTAGAGGTAAATTGTTCGCTTGACTTATTTTTTTGAGCCTTCACACAATTGCTACCATCTATTATCATGCAGATTGCAGTTTTATAAATTCATAGCTGCTAACACTACGGATTTCATTGGAAAACTCCTGAATTTTTACCATTTCTTCCACTTTCATGATAATGTATGAAAATCTAATTTTTGGCACTGTCAAAGAAAAACTTAAAAACAGCCGAAATTTTGCCAGAAAAGTCTATTGAGTTATTTTAGGAACTTAAATAGTGAACAGAGTTGCACATTTATACATTGATAATATATATATATATATATATATATATATATATATATATATATATATATATATATTAAAAATTTACCTCTGAGTTTCGAATCCGCTGTGGGAGAATGCCTTTGTAACCAATAGGTCCTCTAGACACCTACGAGTGGGCAGTCACTTAATTAACATGCAGACCTGGTGCCTGTTTACATAAGTAGTTCAATTAGGAGGAATAATACTAGTTATTAGTAATTTAATTTGGAAAATATTTCCATCAAACAAAGTATTTGTCACTGAATTAAATTAATTTTTGTGTTTATGTTTATGTTTTTATTTTTATAATTCTACGTAATTTTTTAAGTTTAATATTTATAAATTGCACTAGTATAGTAAAAGTTGCTCTATAAAATAGATATTGGGATATAAACATTGATGTTTATTTTTTTACATGTAGTATATTTTATATTTCATGGTTTTTTTATAAGGTTGGCAAATATTTTATTAAAAATATTAGGATAACAAAATATTTTTAACATAAATCATTCTCAAAATATATAATCTAAAGATCAAAATTATGTATTTTTGTGGTACTACTGTTTTAAGCATTCAGTTTCAAGCAAAAATGTCGCTTGTAATGTCTCCTGTTTCCCCCTCCCCCTTCAAAATCAATAGAATCTGCTTTTTTCTCCAAGGTTGACAGGTATTTAAATTCTTCAATGATCTGCTTTAATCTGTACTCTTCTATGAACTATCATTATTGCAGTCATTTACATCTAGCTCCATAACCATTTGCCATTAAGAATTATTGCTTTGCCTTTTCGTTAACAGTTCATGAGTTCAATTTCTACTTTAATCTTACTTATTTATAGTGATTCAGAAATCAATTTAAATTGTTGGTGCAGGTTTATTTAGTTCTCGTAGAATGCAAAATGTGAACATTGTGTGACAAGTAAAAGAAAAATAATCATAAACAAAGATACGTTTTTGATTACAAGTTTCTTTAGGTTCTTATTCAAACTCTTCAGAGTCACATTTCTTAACATAGCTCTGACAAATTTATATATGAATAAGTGTCTTTGTGATTCCATTGCTTACCTTCAAGTGGACAATGATATAAAAGTGAATATTTTGAAATTTTCTGAGAATAAGAGGTGTCTTTTTAACTTTAATAAAGCACTTTTTAAAATTTACTTCAAAGAGCTTATTAAAATTTAAAATAACTAAATAGCCACATGTCAGATCAAAATAATAATAGTATCAGATATGGTTTGTGTCTTAATAAATTTAAATTCTTGAAAAATCTTAGTCTTGTGAATATTTAAGGGCATTGTCCATGATGAGTAAGGCAGATAGTGTCAAATTCATGTAAGGAAAAATCAGAAAATAAAGGAATGAAGTGAAATACATTTGCTTGCATATTTAAACTTTTTTATTCACATTCAATAACTTATACTTCTAAGGGTTAAAAGTTAGTAAGAAAGAAAGAAGAAAAAAAATCCTGATCAGATTTGGTTGTTTATTTTTAGTTTATTTTTTCTGTTTGTAATGTAATTTTATTTAATGATTTCTGCAAAATTTTATTGTTTTATTAAATTTTTTCAGCTATGAGTAATGAAAGTGATATCATTTCTCATTTTTCACTTCAAGGATCTTCACCCTTATTTTTATGGTATGATTTTTATTTTCATTATTTAACAAACTTATTGTAAAATATATTTGGTAGTTAAATTGTGAAAAATTTAATAAAACTTTGATGGTAAAAAATTAGAAGTGCTTTTCTATTTTTAGGTACTCTGTCTAGAAACCTATGCACATACTTGTGTGCTTAGGTTCTATTTATATTTCTGACCATTGCAACAGTAAGCATTTCATGAAAGTCAGAGATAATTCTGAACAATATAATATTTTTAACCATAATTTCTTTTGAACTTTTTGCCATTTTAGTTGTGATTTTTGTTTACAGTAAATTGAAAAATTCATCCTGTGCTGAAAATAAAATGGACTCAAACTTTTTTTTTTTTTAATTTTATTTTCCGCAATTTTGAATGTGGATTATTAATGTAAGTATGTTTTTTTATGAATTTAAGTTTTTATACAGTGATAAAGATCCAGCCTGCAACAGTGAAAAAAATTTTATATAATAATTTTAAGTAAATTTTTTATTATGTCTAAATTTTTAAAAGTCATTATTTTCGATTTTCAATACAAATTTTAGAAATTTTTTCTAATTCCATAAAGGCTGCCTAAAATCGATTCGCTAAAATCTCTTCTTTCTGTCTAAAATCGATGATCAGAAATATTGATACTATGCATAAACTGAGAAATTAAGATTGAGATGTTGCATACAATGAGATTCAATCCTCTTTAGGCATTAACATGACAAGCATCAATGAAAGATGTGAACATTTGGGTCATAAAAAAGAGTTCGTGTTTGATTCCACATAATCTGAAAACACTCAAAAGAAGATTCATGCTGTGCATAATAATTACACAGGTGATTTGACTCATAAGTTAAGGCTCTTCCAGACCTACGTGAGAACTTCTGTTGTCTTGTCGCCCCAACTGGTGTTAGTTCTCAAAGCTTGTAGAGGGGAGTATCCCAAATATTATTATTGGTTGAAATTGCTTGTCAATCAATCCTTCAAAGTTAGGGAGTCTGCCAGAATTGGCGCGTTATATCGTGAAAAATTAAAGTACTAACGCCATAAAAACAGCCAAAAAGAGAGTTTTAAATTTGCTCCTAACAGATGTTTACCTCAAATTACCCTCAGGGTTCTTAGAATAGGGGTGGGGGAAAGTGGGTCAGTACAAATGCTCAACGAACTGACGCCGGAATTACCTGTTGCTGTCTTATGGAAAATGAGGTGCCAGTGACTCTAAAGAAAATATTATTTATTTATATTTTAGAGTTCGGTTTTTATTATTCGCACTAAAATATATGAAGACAAATTGCAAATGTTGAGTGATTTTACAGTTATTAATTAAATGGTCAAAAATGATTATTAGAATTCAAATAAAACCTAAAATACTATATGAAAGTGCCTTGGTTCAATTTGATTTTATGAGACTTGATCCATTGACTTAAGATGCTTTTGAATATGAATGCAACAAATAATTGAAAACTATTATTTTCAAAACTAACTCAATATAAAAATATTTAATTTTTTTTCAAGTTTTTTTTTAAACTAACACACACACACATATATATTCTAATTATATAAAAATAGATGAAATGATTATATAAATAATTACAGTTATAATATATAATTTTATGAAAATAACGTTACGATTTTTTATCTATCTATATAATCGTATCGTAATTTTCATAAAAATATTGTAACTGTAATTATTTATATAATAATTATTACATCTATTTTATATAATTAGAATTACTTAGAGCTTGAAAGAGAGATTCATCTCTTATCTTTCATCTCACAAGTCCCTAACTTTATTCCTCTATATAAATAAAATTAACTAAGTTATAATTAGAAGTACACGTTTTTTAAAAACTTGATATTCTGGTGTAAAATGTGTTGTGAAATTTACTTTAATTCTGAAGATTTTAAAACTCTTCAGTTATTTTATTAGATATTTTCCCCTGGCTTGATAAAAACAAAATTAGATTAGCACTAAATATGCCTTATAAAAACACACAGGTAAATTAGATTAAAATAAGTTTAGAGTAAAATTGTGAGAAATATAAATTAGGTTTATATTTGTCAACGAATAATCAAATGCAAATGCAACTTATAGCATTCGAGAAAAATATAATTTCATAGTAATACGAGTAAAATATAATACAATTTCATAAATTAGGTTTATTTGTCAACAAATAATCAAATGCAAATACAACTTAAAGCATACGAGAAAAATATAATTTCATGTAATACGAGTAAAATATAATAAAATTTTATGAGCATATGGGAAATTTAGTTAATACCTTGAAATATTTATGAAGTAAAATAGTAATTAAAATAAATCTGTTGATAAAGTAAAGAAATGCTTGAGCAATTCACATTTCATGAAGGAAAAACAGAAACTATATATATATATATATATATATATATATATATACATACATACATATACACACACACGCACACACACACACAAACACTCTATATACAAACATAAACATACAAATTCGTATAGTTAAACTTTTATTTTTTTGGATTTTAATTTTTCAGCTTTTTTTTGTTTGCTCCTCAATTATATAAGTTGGATTTCTTATGTCCATTGATCTAGGATAACGTGGATCGATTAGTTCTGGCAAAAGACAGTCAAAATAAAAATCGTTTAATTTAGTTTTCATTTGTGTCTCCCAAAATACATCATCTCTAAAAATAATTTCAGTTTTAATTCCTTTTGGGGATAAAATGGCAAACCAACAAAAAGTTTCTTTCACTAATATGTAATTGTCCTTGGATTGATAGTAAAATTTATGATTTTTATTTATGCCATTAATTTCTTTTGTTTTTCCATCTTTTTGCTAGAAATTGAATTTAGATTTCATTATAAATTCATTGGGATGTATATCGCGACATGTATATGGGCATTTAATTTCAACAATACCCTCTTTGCCAATTATTCCATCTGGCGTGGCATCTAAATGAGGCAAATTTTTATCTATGAATATCCCACATGGTTCTATTTTAAGTCCTATTTCTTTTTCTAGTTAGAGAATGGCAGTTTTTTCATGAATAATCCCGTATAAAATTGCTTCATTTTTTACGTTAGAGTATAGTATTGTTTTTACTAAATTTTGGCATCCTGTAGAGGGTAACTTCCGACATACAGCACCAAAATTCGACGCTGTCAATCGAATTCTTTTTACCTTTCTCCAAACAGCATTCTCACTTTGAAGTACAGTAGCTCTTTTCTTCTTTTTCTTTCAAAGTAACAGCTAAATTAGTCAATAATTTCAATTTTTTTTCTTCGTATTCATTAGATGATAAATCTGGCTTTTCAGCAGTTGGGTCATAATTTTTGTCGGAACCTGAAAAAATATTTGCTAATTTCTATGCTTTGACTTATTTTTTGCTTTATTTAATTTATTTCTTCTTTTATTTTCAAACTGCTTGCAGTATTTACTTGGGTTATTTTCGTTAAGTGCTTTGTGCATTTCAATATTTTTTTTTTTTTAGTATTGTGGGAAAGAACTGAAGCATAGCATCTTGTTTGGTAGGAATTCTTTTGACAATAGTTCACTCTCTTCCCACCCGGGCAACAATTTAATTAAATTGTTCTACAATGTTAGTATTAGCGTTATACAATAGACTTTTCGCATGCAGGGCTAAGGACTCTAAAATATCTAATATTTTAAATAAAATACCATCGCTTTTAAGGGACTGAAAATCACTTTTTTTACCATTTTCCTTACAAAAATATTTTTTGCATGTTTCATGATTTCCAAACACATGATTTGGGATATTTATTATATCTGTTTTTAAATTAACTATTTTTTGATCAAAGGTTAGCATCTCATTGCGCCAATGACTGTCACTGGCTACCACATCTTTCCTGATTCTTAAAATATCACCTGATTAAATACCCTGATTTATGCTGAAACTGACTTATATATTTCATTTGATTTTTCATCGATTTCCTTGTAGTGGAAAGATGAAGTTTTCTTTTCGTACTGTAATCATTTTTTTTTTTCATGTTTAAAATAGACTAATTTTACAGAGTTTAATTAATGAGAAAAATATCCAAATACATTTAAAATGGTAAAAGTGTTGAAATGAATTTACGAGAATTTTGAATTTTCGGAAAACAGCATTCAACAGAATCTTGCGGTTGAATAGTTTGGAATGGCTGCATTAGAAAGCTGTTTGGAGACGGTATTGTACTGCGTATCCCATCTTAGGGACAACAAGGTGATTGATGATTTAATTATTGTTGTAGCCATACAGAGAAAGAAAGTTGTTCAATCACACTATTTCTAGACTAGTCACTTTGAGCATATCTAATTGATTCTCAATCTCCTTCCTGATATTCGCTCTCACACATTTCTACTCGAACATCAATACTGTAACTTCAGTTACATATTTTATATCGCCTTAAGTGCTACAGGATATTTATTCATTCTTTTGATATTTTATTACTTTTATTCCTTTTTTGTCAAAAATGTCATTTGCGTTGTGCAGGACAATATTCTTCTCAAATAAATTTTGTGAGCATAAAATTATTCCCCTAAGAGCATTGATGTCATCTGTATTGTAGTGTGTTGTAATGTATTGTTATCGTTCGTTTGGTTATTGAAATGCTTTTATGTTTTTCCGCTGAAGTTATACTACAAACCCAATTTTGTTTTCAAAGAAATATAAAATTTTTCAAATTTAACGTCCTTAATTTCTTATCAGACGCAATACGCTGGTATCGTATGCTTATTAATCATACCTTATATTTTTTTTCGTGAAATAAGTTGAAAATAAAATTAACTGTCAAAATGTTTTTAAAGGTAAAAACTCAATAATTTTGGAAAATGATTAAAAATCAAATTAAAATATTTGTCTCACTATTTTTGTAATAAACTTATCGTTCTTATTATTAGATATTTTATTTGATAAGAAATATATATATATGTATAAATATATATGTATATATATATATATATATATATATATATATATATGTATAAATATATATATATATATATATATATATATAATATATATATATATATATATATATATATATATATGTATAAATATATATATATATATATATATATATATATATATATATATATATGTATATATGTATAAATATATATGTATATATATACTTATATGTATACATATATACACACATATATATATGTATGTGTGTGTGTCTATTGTAAAATGCATTTTTTACATCTTCACACATAAAGTAATTTAAATTTTTTAATACGTAGTTAGTCTTATTTCAAAATCGTAGTATATAATTGAACAAGGTAACACAAAACAGTTTATAATATTTCATTTTGAAAATTTACTTAAATAAAAATAATCAAAGTTGATTTAAAAGTACATATCATAGCTACTTTTCCAACGCTAATAAACAGAAATCTAACATGCATTATTTACAGATTCCTTTTCTATTTCATGAGTGAGAAAAGCTAATTCGTCTTGCTCGATTTGGAATTGCTTGCCAACCACAGGGTAAAACAGCGGGAATCATATGGGGAGAAGTTTTTCTCAGAAATTCCTCCTTCTTTAGGTTACCGTATGAAGTAGAAAACTCAGCCAAGTTTGGCTTTAAAAATTTTCCAGTTTCATAGGTGGCCTTGTGTACAGAGGTGGATTTTCAAAAATAAGAATGAGTTTGATTTGTAATGAAAATTCGTATTAAAATATTAATGCAATCAAAAATATTTTTAGCTTAAAAAAAACAAAAATGTTCATTTTGTAACTGTACGGAGAAAAAAATAAAATATCTTTAAACCAAATTTTGTACAACCTCAATGAAATTAGACTTTGGTTAAAATTTACTTAGATGGAGATATTTTGACATTTTAAAAATATTTGAAAAAATTTTAAATGCTAAAAATGGACGTCGAAGTGACAGTAGCTCTGTTTTTTGTAATTTGCAAGAGACCGGAAGTTTCTATCATGAAAATAGCACTTGTGAAACATTAAAATATTATCCATAGGATTAACATAGGATTCGATTTTCCCCAACGGAGGTCTAGCAGGGCCTTAATACATAGGTTTTACGCACACAAGTCTGAAACACAAAACAGTAATTAACTTAGAGGTCTTTTAAAATGAGCTGTATACAGCAAAATTTGTTCATGGAAGAAGTACATCAAAGCAAATTTTTTTTTCCTTTAGCACTGTTAGCAGAGATGTTAGAGCAAAGTTAAATAGTTAATTTTGAATAGTTCATACCCACTTTTTGCAAGAAACCATCAGAAAGTTTTTTTTTTTTTTTTTTTTTTTTTTTAAGGAAAAAAAAAAGCAGAACAGATAAATTATTCTTCCTTCCAACTATGTGAGCTGCCACTTGTTAGTTTAAACAAAACAATTCTTGATTGATCAAAATATCACATTGATGGGCCATCTCTCATATAGCTCTGATTTTGAATTCATTGATTTTTTTTTATTCCTGCACTTTAAAAATAAATAATATAATTAATTTTTTTATATCTGAAAGAGCAGTTAATGTATTCAAACCATCTGTTTCAAACATACCTCAGTTGGAATGGAAAAGCTGCTTTAAAAATGGGTTCAAACATGCACAAAATTGTATTGCTCTTCATGGAAAATATTTTGGAAAATCGCAAAAAAATGTTTTTTACAGACCAAAGACATAAATAGCAATCATCATAAAATGTACAATTAAAATATTTAATTTTAAATTTTTGATCATTTTTAAATATTGTTTTATCAAATTTTAAGTTTTACATTTTAAAAGTTTGATATATGTGTGCCAAACTGTTATTTAGTAGCTTTTATAAAGCAACTACTCATATTCAGCAAATGATATCCAAACTATGAATTTAAAAATCTTGCTTGAATTCCATTTAGGGATTTATGTAAAAGTACATTAAAAAAATCTTAATTTTGAGAGTATAGAAATGTGTGTGAATATCATTATTCATACTTTTGATGAAAAAAATTTCCTCATTTTACTCATGTGAAGTGTATTTTATTTTCATAATTTAACGCAAATAAAAATTTTATTACATTTGTCTATTACATTTAGATTCGTGAATGTTTTATCTATAAGGATTTTGAAAATTTGATAGATGATCTAATTTGGTTTTAATTTAAATGATGCCTAAAATTAATGTTTTTGAATGGAATGTATTATATATAATAACTGAAATATTGTTATTGTTTATCTAAGATTAAATTTAAAGCTCCATTTTATCTTTAATAAACATTTTTCTTTTAGCTTACTTTGGAAGATGCTTTTGGATAACGATCGAATTTCAACTATTGCTTATGAGTATGATTTGTTTTCAATGTATATTGATTGTAGAAATATGTAACTTATTTAATAATTTATATTTTATTTCTATTTCCCTTATCCATTTTTTTAATTTTTTATTCACTTAAGATATCAAATTGTGCTATCTTTTCATGGTAATATAATTATTTAAATAGTTAAGAAATATAATTTTTTTTTATTGATTATATATATTACTGCAATAAGCTAAATGAAATGTAAAAACTGAATACTTAAATTTAAATATAAAATACTTAAATTAGATTTTTTTTATCTAAATAAAAGCTCATTTTTTTGTTTGTTCAGAATACTTATTTTTATATTACATTATAATATTATATTAGAATAATTTATTATTTTATGACATTTCTTTTTTAACACGAGACATTTGTAAATAATCATAACACCTAAAATAATTAAATTAATAAAATTATATTTGAGCATATTTTGAAGATATTAGATTGTTTTAAACTTTAAATTATTTTTAGATTAATATATTTCTCATTAATATGTTTTATCCATTCATTTTATCTTATTTTTTCTCACATTTCTAGTACTTAAAAATGATTTTTTTATTAGTTTCTCTATTGTGTTATCTTAACCCTAAATCTTTTTCTTCATTAAATTTTTCTTTCACTTTTAAGAGAAATGTTTTTACTGTTTTTGGTTAGTTTTGATAGTAAAATGCTCCTTATGTAAATCTTTCTGTTAGAATTTTAGATCGCATTGGTGCACGAGCACTATCTGCGCACTTAAGAACGTTTGCTGATTTTCTTGTGTTTGAATTTGCAAATTCTGTTGGAGGAAACTTTGTGAATAAGGTAAATCTCTTTATCTATGATTATTTTCATTCCTCGCTTTTTTTAATATAAAAGAATTACACATTTTAAATCTGTAAAAGTAATATTTTTCATACAAAGTATAACTTTAACATGTAACTTAGTATAACTGAATGTTATTTAACTAGGGATATTTAGCCGATTAAAAATACTTTGTTTTCATGTTTGTTTTGAATATTTTACCTGAATTCAGTTATGAATTAACTTTCATCAGAAATCAGTGGTATAAAATAGTGTTTAAATTATTTAATGTCTTGTTTTAATCTTTTTAAAATTTTTAATAGGTTTTTAATTAAAGCTTTATTTGATTGTTCCATTTTATTTCTTTAATCCAATTATTTTCTGTTGAGAAATCATTTTCTTGGCACACTGAAGTCTTTTGTATGTGCATTTTTCATATTAGATTTTTTAGTTTTAAATCCTACATTGTGAATTTTACTGTGCATTGTATTTCTGCATCAAAGTTGTATAATAATTTGTGATTGATAATAGTTAATTTTGTGCTCAGTAGAGAATTTTAATGGGAAATGTATATGTTAAAATTATTGTTAAATTTTTTACAGTATATAGATGCCCTTAATGATCTTGTCTGGAAATGTCATGTGATACAATTAGATAGACTAATTTTATGCTTGGTAAGGAATTTTTTTTTTGTTAAGTATATCATTTAATTATAGATATTTTATTTAAAATGTTTTACATTGTTACAATTAAAATTATGAATGTATTTGAAATATAAGTTTATACTGTTAAATTTTTAGTTATCTGAAATTTTTTTTTTGGAATTTAAATTTATAACAAACTATTTATAGTTTACATTTACTTTTTAATTATTTTGTAAAACTATTGAGAAATATTCATTTATCATTTTTAGGCTCTTCGCAGTTTTGAAGGAAATGAAGCTCAGGTTTGCTTTTTCATCATTCATATGTTATTATTGAGGCCAAGTGATTTGAAAAACAGAGTATATGATTTTGTTAAAGATGTAAGAATATATTTTATTTTGTAATCAAAATAGTTATGCCAATAAAAATTCTTGAATTTTTTCTTAATAATTTATAATTTAACCATGCAAATATTTAGTTTTATAACTTCTTTTATTCTATTATATGATATTTTATACTATATATTCTTTAATAATATTATAAAAACTTTTAACTCAGTAATCTTTGTTAGTTTAATACATCAGAAAATCTGAAAATTACTTAAGGTTGGTGAAGAAAAGTATTATTATTTACACAAATTTTTTAATACTGAAGGTTATTAGGATATTTATTATTCAAGAGGTTTTTATTTAAAAAAAATTTGTAGAATGAAACAAAAAAAAAATCATGATTATTATACTTTATACACTTATAAACATTTATTGAATAAGACTTTCATTATAATATCAATATCTTTTGCTGTTTTCTAATTCATAAAATTTAAAATTATTACTTCCTTTGTGTACAGTTTTAGCTTAAATTAATTGAAAAAGTATCTGCATTATATTTGCATGTTTAAAAGAAAGGAAACAAACCTTCACCATCCATGCAATATCTCATGTAGCGCAACCTCAATTTATGACTGGACTAGTGTCTTTATTTTGTCATCAATTTAGATTAGGTTGGCAAGTAGAAAAGCATCTTTCAAATCAGAATCACCAGCATTTAATTTCTTGAACCAGTTTTAGCACTGATGTTCTTATAGGGCATCATCATTGTAAATTTCTTACAAATTTGATGCATTTTCTTTTTTATATAGAAGTAAAATGTTACAATATGGTTAAAAAAGAAAAAAAAAAAGCTGTTCAAGCATCCATGTTCAACATGTTATCAAATCAAATCTCCAAAACTGAACAAAATCGCTCAGTTTGTTCTTCACTATAAATCTTAAACTATCAGTTATTAATGCAAATGCTACAAGTACTTCATTGCACAGCTTGTCCTTACTTGGACCTTGCATCATTAAGACCAACCAAACAACCAGCTTCAAGCACTTCAGAAATCAGACTACTATTGTGTATAGCAAAAAAAATGAAAGAAAAAAACTTATGGTTAGCTCAATGAATTCTTCATTTAAATAAACATCATTAACTTGGTAATTCTGAATAATTTTAAATTATCAGAAGTTCTTATCTTCATTTTAACTAAATATGTATGATCATTTTAATAATCTTTATATAAAAGAATATTTAATATAATGAACTACTTAAAAATTTCAAGAGTTTGAAAAATTTAATATTAAACCCTTTTAAATTTAATGAGTGAAGCAAATTGATAACTTATTAATTTGAAGACCAATTTAATGTCTTAAATTAGTAACAGTATATTTCACCAATGGAATTCAGCGTCAAATTTTAATGTTTAAAATTAAATACTGTATTATCTACAATTTTTATATACTGTATTCTCTTAGTTATCTTGTGTTTTCTCTTAGTTGTAAACCTCATCACTTCTTTATTTTGATTTATGAAAAATTTTTTTTTTACTTTTTAGTATCTAATGTAAAGAAAAATATGACTTAAAAATTGATTATAATATGCTATAAAAATTGATTCTTCAATTATTTGAAAACCTAGTGAAACTTGATAATAATATAATTTGTTTCTTTCTTGCATTTATGTAAAATAATAAAACAATATTATATTCAAATGTTTTTATTGATTTGAAAATTATCTAGTTGCATTAATGAGCACAACTGTTCATTCATTTTAATGAGCACTATGTCATCTTTTATGTACATGTTTATTGTAATGAGTAATTGAAAAAAAATCATTGTATTGCATTAATTTTAAGTTAATAGAAGTAATAGGTATACATTTTTTGCGATTTTCTGTGTAATCAGCTTAATATGTTATTTCTGTATAATTTATTTAATTAATTCATAATTTAAAAATATGAAATATATAAATTGTTTAGTTTTTTAAATATTCTTTTCAAATTGTAAACCTAAGGAATTTATTTCTATATTAATATATTTACATTCTTGTGACATCTAATCTATTTTTACTTTTACTCTGAAAAAGAATATTTTTCATTTGTAATAATCATTTCAAAATTTGCATTAATAATTGTTATCTTTTTCAAAAGTAATATTGTTATTTTGTTACATACTATTTGTAGAAGGAGTTGGCTTGTAATTAACATGCAAAATTTTAATTATTTATGTTTCATTTTTCTATTGTAGAATTCACCTGAACATTGGAAACAGTCTGATTGGCATGAGAAACACTTATTATTTCACAGGGTACATATTTTTATCATAAATTCATTTATGTATTTAACTCTAATTTATGAATGTAGTTATAAGAAAATATTTATGGAAATTATTATAAAAAATTGTATTTGTAATGCATCATATTCTGTTTCCACTTAAGAGTTTTACTACGATTTCAACATTTCTAGAACTTATTCACATAAAAACTTATTTTCTAACTGAATTGCTTTAATATTTCTGAATCGAATTTTTTTTGATCAACTTTCCAAATTCAAACTGCGGGGAATGTTAAAATTGAATCAGGTTTCCATAGAATAAATAATTATCATCCCCTTGTGTTGCTAACACATAATGCATGTCTTAATTTTCAGTGAAGCAATATTTTATTTTATTAAAAGGATAATGAATATTTATTTGCTTGTGTCATATCCTGACACCTAAATGTGCAGTTTTTTTATATTCTGAAGTGCTGTTACCTTTAAAGCTGCTTATCAATATTTGAGATTCAGTTGGCAACTTCATCTTTATTTTTATACTATCTGACCATTTATCATTAACCACCTTTTTTTAAAAAAAAAATGTGTCATAAGATGTAAAAAAAATTTTTAAACAATTAACTGATATTATTTACCGATATATTATGAAAAGAAGAATACAGAATTTGAAATGATGCAAAAAGCAATCTTACTGAATTCTAAATTATACTATCAGCTATTGTAATTTGATAGATTTGTTGGTTGGACAAGCATTTAGTAAATGATATTTTCAGTGTTTAAGTATAGCACAGTAAAATTCAGTGAAGATAACAATCTTCTGGTCCTTTTATTTTCAAAATTTAAATCTGTTTTAATTTCTGATACCATTAACTTTCAAGATTCATTTCTGATACCATTAACTTTCATTTTCTGATATCATCAACCATTAAGTCTTTATGTCCTTATTAAAGTTGTTAGTAATATGTTGTCACTTTTTGCATGCATAGTTTAATTTAATTGGGCTAAATCATTGCAAACATCCATGCTTCAGTTGGTAATTGAATCTACAAACACTGTTAATGAGGTGTAGCTTGATCAAACAAATGTTAAAGGTTTTATTAGCTCTCTTGAAATCTAAACTTTAATTCTTTTAAATGCCTTTAATCTGTATGTGATACTCTCTCTATATTTAGAAATCTTTTGTTTTTGCAAAATTTCTGCTCATGCTTTTCAGCTTCCAGTGCAACATAAATATCATTTATCTCATAAAACTTGATTGTTGTACATTGTATGCCTGCACTTATTTGCATAGGTTAACTTGAATGATATTTATATCGGCAAATATAATAGTTACAAATTGTAACAGATGTAATAAACTTCTCAGTATCCACTAGTGATTTATTATTTTGTGGATTATTGATATATTATAATAAAAATATTTGATCCTTTTAAGAAGTATTTCAATGCATTGAAACACAATGATTTTCCAAAGAAATAAATCTATGAATTTATAAGAAATGAATAATCTTATTACTTCTCAAGAAGTAAGTATGTTTGTTTCTTTTTATTCAAATGTATACTTATATTAATTTGTTTCCTTTTCTACAATTTTGTGGATTAAATACATCTTACAATTACCAAGCAAATCAGGAGTTTACTGTAATAACATGCCTAATATTACTTGTTTAAGAGATTGTGGTTCTACTCAACTTGTGAATATGTCACTGCATCAAACTTTTCAATTGAGTGATGTCATACTAATGTATAAATTATCTATCATTGATACTCAGCTTTTTCTTCTATTTCTATATCATGCATGTTATGCATCTTTCTTTTTGTCACATAGTTTTTTTGGCTAGATTATGTATTTAGTTTCTTCAAAGTATAATGCTTTGAAAGTATATTAGGATATTTTTTTTCTTGCCATGCTCAAAAAGATATTTCTCCTATTTTAATTGTCAAGCTTCTTCATTAAAATTTCATTTTGTTTCTCCAAATTAATCCAATAAATGTAGAAATTAAATGCATTACATTTATATAAAATTGAACTATGATTAAAGAGAAATCAACTTGAAATTTGACTTCATTTGAAAATGTAAATATTATTCTATTCTTAAATTTACATATTAATTTCTAGTTATGATAGATTAGTTTACACATTAATTTCTAGTCATGATAGATTAGTTTACACATTAATTTCTAGTCATGATAGATTAATCCATTTTTCCATTCATTAGCCCATTACTATCACATTAACTATCACATAAAAATATCGGTCATAGTGGAATTAACTATCATACACAAAAAATGACTTTAGGTTTTAAAATTAATCAAACCATTAGACCTCTAATGTTGTAAATTTAATAATTATATGATTTCAAAGCTTTTATAAGGCTCTATATTGCCAGCTGAAAGATCATCCTGATTATAACTTGTATAGGTTTAATTTATAAGCTATTTAAAATTTCTCCATTATTTTAATGTTATTTTTAAATTCTATTCCCTTAAAGTTAATAATGTTTATTGCATTGTTTTAGGTTTATGAAGAAAAATTTTATTTTGAAGGCCTTCATGATCGTAGTACTCAAAAGAGTGAACATACTTATTTGCCTGTATATTTTGGAAATGTGTGTCTGCGATTTTTACCTGTAAGCTTTTATTTTATCAAGTTCATTAAAGTTTTTTAGTAACTATAAAAACTAATTTCATAAATAATTATTAAATAATAATTGTAAAAACTTATTTATTTTGTCAGGTAATGGATATTGTAATTCACAGATTCTTAGAGCTTCCCACTGTTCCTGTATCTATTGAAACCTTACTTGATCAACTTGGGTGTTTATATAAATTTCATGGTATTTTTCCCTGTTTAATATATTAAGTTTATAGTGATACCAATTGAATAAACAATTGGAGAGGTAAATATTAAGTTATTTAAAAAAAAAAACTAAATCAAAAACGGAAAGAACTTCTTTATTTAAAAATTGGATTTAACACTCACGCACACATAATATAACAAATAAATTATAACCAACATCTATTATGTGATGCATTCACTAAACAACTGTAATTTGTTTTATTCATTCAAATTTTGATCTCATTATTATTTTAAAAAAAGTTTTTTGAACATATACCTACTACATTTAAATTACTTTATTTTTTTAAATTATGTTTACATTTAATGTTGATAATGCAGATTCATGGCCTTAAAATTAATTATGGCCAATTTATGTATGGATAAATATATTTCCTAGCTGAAATAAATATAAAATGATAATCCTTATCTAAAACTTTCTTACTGCTCACACTACTAATTTTAATTAGCAACAAATAGTCTAGAATTGTCTAGAAAATAAATAAAACAGTAACTGTTGTAAACAAGTATTACATTTCTGTAGCCATAAATGATTAAAGTATTCGTACAGATTGTTTTTATCATTATTATAAAGGAACTGAATTACATATTCTAATATAAGTTTTTTTTTATCAGCCCGTTCAAATCATTATCAAATTGATGTATAATTAATATTAACAAAAAATTAAATTCTTTTAATTTATATTATTTGGTGTAGTATAAATGTAAATTGTATAATTTTTTTTAAAAAATATTGTAAAAGCAAGAGAAATATAGAAAATTTTTTGCTGGTTAGAATAGATTTGTAAAGAGATAAAATAATTTTTTTTGTACTCTTTTTTTCATACTTTAAGTCAAGAAATTCTTTTGTGAACTTTTATTTAATACTAGTTCCAATGAAAATGCTTTTAAATAAAATTAATTTATTATGGTAATATAAACTTAAATATTTTTATCATTTAAATTACTTTTTTATTGCATAAAATTAAGGAAACTTAGTTTTTAAAATTGGGTCATTTGAAAATGTACTTAATATTATATGAATGTCATTAAGTATTATAATTTTCATGTGTCTATTTTATTTATGTAACAAAATAACTTCAAATTATTTTAACTGTTTCTGAATTAAATTTGTATAAAATATTAATCATTTTTTTAAATTGTATAACTACTGCTGTACCTTATTTATAGATTGAGTTTCATTTCTGTTTTAGATCATCCTTTAACATATCTATATAATACTTTACATTATTATGAGCAAAAATTGAGAGATCGACCTAAATTGAAGAAGAAACTAGTTTCTACAGTGATTGGTAATATTAACGAGTTCAAAGAAATACTTCCATCTTAATTTATCTGTATATTAAAAAGATAAAAAGGTGAATCAAAAACTTAATATTTACAGGCTCCCTTAAAGACATTCGGCCAGAAGGTTGGGCATTGACTGAGGATTGCTTACAGTATATGCAAAATGCTTCTGAGGAATTAACATGGATCCCAGAGCATGAATATTATGTGAAACTAATAGGTCGCATGGTGGATAGTATCCTTTTATGTTAATTTCCTTCTTACAACATTTTAATTCAATGAATTCCTTTGTGTGCACACATTCTGATAATTTTAATTTTCTACTTTTCAAAGTAGAAAATTAAAATTATCAGAATGTGTGCACATATTGTTTGAAAAAAAATCTCTCATAAATATAATGAAGCATATCAATGTATTTAATTTTCTCTGGAGTTTCGTTACATAAATTAATAGAAGATATTCGATTTTCTTTTTGTTTGAAGGATTTCCACTGCTACATAATTTTTAAATATTATACTGAAAAAGCCAAAAAGAAAATCTAAGACAAATATTTTTAAAAAAAGGATTGAATTACTATCAAATATAGTTTGTTGACCATGTTATAAATACTTCTTTATTAAAGTATTTCTATTATTTCCTAGATCTTAATTGTGATCTAGTCAAATATTCAGTCAAAAAAACACCAGAAAAATTATGATATTATTTCATTTGTAAAACATAGATTAATTTAAAGTTTAATTTTTATTCAACTATAAATTATTTTATTAACCATGAGCAATTTTTCCTACAAAAATTCATTACTTTAAAATATGTGTATAAAAATACTTTAACGAGAAAATTTAATGCTTTGAAAGCCTTATTTTAACTTAGTGTCTTGATTACTTTTTAAAAAAATTTTACAATGTGGTCTAAAAATATTTGAGTATTAAAAAGTCCAGTTATTTCTATATTTCATTTGAATGTTGAATGATTATTAATCATTAAATTAAATATTTTTTCTTTATTCTCATAAACTCCCTCTCTTTTCTTTTTCTAACAACAACTTATAAATAACATAAATTTACTCATTTATTCTTTATATCTTTGATTCTCAGAGGAAAGTTTTCAAAAATAAATTTCCGCAAATTAATAATTGAACTCTGAATTAAAATTGAAATAATTTGATAAAATTGAATCATCTTTTAAAAATAATCTAGATCCAACATTCTCTTAAGACACAAATCTTTCAAAGATAGTTAAACTTCAATTGAAAATGGTTTATTGTCGGAACATTTTTTATAAACATAAGAGTTAAAACAAAATGTGGGAAAAAATGGCTGATCTTTTTAAAAGTAATAGAAATTTAAGAAATAAATTTGAAAGACTTATGCATTCTTTAAAGCAAAGAGTCACAATTTTGATCCTAGCTACAGTTGAAATATCAGAGGTGGACTTTGCATATCTGTTTTATGCATATATGTGTTTCAAGATCAGTGTTTTAGGTTTTCTTTTTCAACTCTGAAGTATGCCACAGCTATGAAAATATTCTTTCTATTTACATGGTGGATATTAAAATATCTTACAGCAGCCTTAACCGTTAAGTTGCCGACTATGCGAAATGAAAATTTTGTAGAAATTTCTTTCCCTCTAAATAAAAGATTGTACTTACACAAAATAATACTTTATTTGATTTTGCAGCCAATGAACTAATTTTGCTATCTTTATTGTAAAAATCCGAATGTTGACTGTTTTTACTTTCAAATCTTAACAATGCAGAAATGCTTTTTACGTTTCGCAAAATAACAGTTGGCATTGAAAGTTTTACTGACTCAGTTGACATATTTCAGCTATAACCAGTTTTATCCAATTATATATATGCATGCAAGATGAGATTTGTTTCCTCTAAAAAATATTACACTTGTCTAATATTGTTTTATTTTGATTTTTGTTTGGAAAATATTCAAGTTCATATATTGTCATGTTAACCCAAAAGCATCTTAGTCACATGGCAGATTTTAAACTAACAGAAAGCAAATAAAATAAATAGCAAAAGGTGCTAATATTAGATAAAAACAAAGCATGTACAGTACAAAAAGTAAAATGTATCTAATATGCAGTTTATAAGTAATCTATTTCTTCCATGTAATTATTATCAAAATAAATATGTTCAAAATATGTATAACCTCGTTTTATAAGCTATTTCAGTCAGTTTATCACACTTATCAATGATCTGAATTCAAATAAAATCAAATCAGATATTTTTCATAATGAATGTTTTTTCTGTGCAATTTATATTTTAATTATATGTATTTTTATTTTATGTGGTACTGCATTATCAGCAATGCTTTTTTTTTTTATTTTGCTCAAAAAAGGGCCTTTCTAATGATACACCACTGCAAATTATATACAGGAAAATACAGTAATTTGTTTTGAAATCGATAACTCTCTAAATTGAATATATTTTCATAAATTTGAGTAATCTTACATTCATAAAACTGAATGTATTTAAATTGGAAAATTTGGTTCAGACAACAATGCATTCAACTTTTTTAAGAAAAACAAATTATAGAAGAAGTGAAAAGGTGCCTATATTACATTTAAATTCTTTATTACCTTAATATTTAAAATTTGTGTATTTCATTAGTTTCTTTGAATTCTTGTTCAATTCGGTTTTCATATATGTACACTGAACATTAATTTATCTGGAAATTTGCAGTGAAAGATTAAAATTCGTTTTTCAAGAATAGCAAATTCCATATATACTAAAACAATATAGAAATTATGTATCACATAATTTGCAAGCATTAAATTCTTGAAAGTTTTTTTATTTTTTAGTTTTTAATTTAATTTTTTTAAAATATCCTATTCAAATCTTTTTATCTAGAATTATATCTATTGAAATTTGTGAATATATTCCAATACAATTTTGTCATTTATTTATTCTACTGCAATGCTTAATTTTAAAGAGCTTTATACTATTTACTTCTTTTTCTTACTAATCCCTCTGGTCTGAAATCACATCAGATCTATGAGGTCGTCCACTTTTAATTTCAACATAGCCAAATCGTACAATAATTATTATTAACCTTGACTATTTTAATGTATATTGTTCACAGTTCTAGTGTTTAAATATTAGTTTTTAGAGATATGATAAAATCACTGTTTTATTTAGATTTTCTTAAATTAGCAAACATAATCAAAACATTTTTAAATTTTTGAATAAAATTGGAGTATTTTATGCTGTTATACTCAATTGAATCCAAATCTTTTGTCTTATTGTTTTCATATGAGAGATAAATTTATTATATAATATGTTTACAAATCTCCATAGTCTAAGAATTATATTAAATATTTAAGGTTCAATAGACTTATCTTAAAGTTACTTAGTTTTATAAAAGAAAGAAAAAAAATTTAAGCATTTGAAAGTTTGAATTTTTTTAAGCTTAAAAGTATTAAATAGGATACAAGTTTATTACATAAGTAAGTGTAAATATTTTATCTTGCCTTAACTAATATGTAGCTCTTGCTGGAAAATCACCATTTCCACATACTGACTGGCGTTTTAATGAATTTCCCAATCAAGGTGCTCATGCATTACATGTTACTTGCATTGAACTTATGTGTCTTCCTGTTTCATCAACCATCGTTGGAAATGCATTGCTTGACCTCATTTTAATTGAGTATAGCTTTGAATCTGTTTTAATATTTTATTGCAATGATGTATATATTTTATGATGTTAATATTTTATTGCAGTTAGCCTGTATTTATAATATTCTCATACAATTTACAATCATATTTAGGCGTTCTCCATTTCTTTTCCTTTAAGATACGGTACATTTATGTTGCAACTTTTTTTATATGTCAATCAGTTATTTTTCTATATACTATTATTTTCAGCATTTCAGATTTAATGCAAGCTTAATTCATATCCTTGTAAGATATTAATTTTTTTTTTTTGTCATTTTCTTTAAAAAGGAATGGAAATTAGTATTTTTAAACATACAATTTATGTACAGAATTAAATGTTAATTTTCAAAGACATTTTAATGTTTATACATTAATGAAACTTAGTAAGATTTATTTTTGAAAGGTAAATTATTAATGTTTTCAGCCATACCAGACATACTAAAAGCTCCATTTGGGCACTATAACTGCAGTGCTAATCACTTTAAACATAAGTTGCATAATATCAAGTACATGGAGAATGTTTTCAGCTTTTAAAGAAGTTGTCCTTTCAAAAAATAGAATGGTTGTTCTGCTATCCATCATTTTTTGATGCATCAAGTAGCTACTTGAGCCCCAGGATATTGATAGCTTTAGAAAAGGAGATACAAAAGCAATATGGCTTTAGGCGAGGCCATAACACTATGAACCAGGTTCTTTTCCTCAACCAGAGCATCAGAGATGCCCAAAACAAGTGTCCCACACATCATTCTGTAGCGGCCTTTCTAGATCTAACTAAGGCTTTTGAAAGGTCTGGACAAATAAATTGCTTACCAAACTATATGACTCTTTTGGTATCCAAGGAAATGCCCTATCTTGGATATCTGACTTTTTACAAAACAAACACATTAGGGTTAAAGTTGGTAACTCTATTTCTCGCCATTTTAAACTTTCACAAGGAGTCCTTCAGGGATCTGTCTTAAGCCCTACTCTTTTTAACTTGTTTTTAGTTGGAATTGAGAACAGGATCTCTGGGACTTGTAGTATTGCTATTTTTGCTGATGACATTGTTCTGTGGTCTTCAGGTCGGGATGTTGTTTCTCTTGAACAATACTTAAATCAGTCTTTGCAATCCATGAATAATTTTGCGGACGACCACAAACTTGCCTTCAATGCCTTGAAATCAGTATCCTTATTTTTTACCACAGATAAACATTTATATGGCTACCAACCTCAGCTATTCATTGGGAATGTTCAGATAACTTATGATAAAAACCCCAAATACTTGGGTTTTATTGTGGATCCCGAGTTTCAGTGTAATAGACACATTGACTCCCTGGTTGATAAGAGTAGAGGTCGTCTCAATATCCTTAAGTATATCGCTGGCTGAGACTGAGGAACCGACTCTGTCACCCTTAGATCTACCTATACTGCTCTTGTGAGACCCATATTGGAATATGGTTTTCAGGTATACTCCTGTGCTTCAACCAGTAATCTGCAGAAACTTGAGAAAGTTCAGCTTAGTACAGCCAGAGTAATTTCTGGTGTGTGTAACAGCTGTCCGAACCAAATTCTACTATATGAAACAAATCTACAGCCATTGGAAATGAGAAGGGAATATAATCATGTAAAATACTTTGCCAAATTAGCTAGTCTTGGCACTCAGAGTCGGACAGCTAAATTTTTACTTAATTGGCAGAATTGCCTAAGATTGGAAAAGGACAGTCCTTTTTCTTGGGCCCTTACAATTGAGACAATCAAGCTCAACGTAGATCCACAATTATAGAATAACCTTACCAAGCTGATGTTTCTATCCTTCATATGTTAATTGCCCTATCTGCCTCCCATGACATCCATATTCAGTGGATACTTTTTCACGTGGGCCTATTTGGCAATGAATGTGCTGGCCAGTTGACTAAGGACAGTACTTCCCTTGTAGCCTCTCCAGGTTTGACCCTCACTTTTGCAGAATTGTTTTCTCTCCGCAAAACTACTGTCAACAAAGTTTGGATTGTCCCTCCAAGTCACAACTGGTATCGCCACAAGCGTCCTGTTGAAGCCCTTGGCATGGAAGGGTCTCATGCTGAACAGATCGCTACCTGTAGATTTGCCAGTGGTCATACTAGGAGTCTCACTTTCAGGGGGTAAATTAAGTTCTTCCCAACCTGTAAGAAGTGCAATTCCAGCGAGGCTAGTCCTCAGCACCTACTTGATTGCCTGGATTTCACTATGGAAGAGTTTCTTGAGAGACCTCTCCTTTTCCTTGATTTTTTTAAGGTTTACGGCCTCATGGATCTGATATAGCTTCGCTATATCAGATGGGATTAGTAACAACAACACAAAAGGAGTGAGAACGAAGGCAGTGAGTTTGTTACCGGCCTACACTCCAGCATACAGTGTGCTCTCTGTGAAACAGTTCTTGGCAGACAAATAAATTACTGTTTCTGCCATTCACTGTATTCATCAGATCTTGCTTCATGTGACTTCTACCTGTTTCCAAAAGTGAAAAGTATTTTGAAGGGCTCACATTTTCTGTCTGTAGAAGATGTGGAGGCTAAAACATCAGATTTACTAAAGAAGCTAACGTTTGATATCCTTCTATACTGTTTTGAACAATTAAAACTTGTGTGCAATGAGGCATAGATTGTAAAAAGGGGTATATTGGAAGAGATTAAAAAATACTTTTACAGTATTTTCAATAAAATTAATTTTGAAGATTAGTTTAGTTATTTAATTACCATGCTTTGCATTTTGTTTTTCATGCAAAATTAGATTCTGGACTTCAAACTCTCTGTAGAAAATGCAAGTTCATCATTTCCTCATTTCATACATAACTTCGATTTGAACAAATAAAATATGTATATTTAAAAAATATAATTAATTTCTTTAATATTTAAGAAAATTATCATAGGTAGAAAATAAATATTAACAAGAATGCTACTGCTTGATTTGTATGACTTTTTTCTTAATTTTTATACTCCTGTATACTTTTTGCAGACATACCATTGTAATAAACACTAATATTCTTGCCTGGATAAATGCTGTGGGTCTTGTAATGTCAGCTTTGCCAGTAAGTGCTGTATATTGTTATTCTTTTTAATATTTAATTTTCTAACTATGGATTTTTTAACATTTGTATGCTATGATTCATATGTTTCTAAATGTAACATCTAAATTTTGAATCTATTTTAATATTTTTGACTGTTTATAAAATTCAACATATTTTCTGTTAATGGAATGGCAACGACACATAATATCAGCTAATATAATCAATATTCAGTTAATTTGTTTACCTTCTTTTGAAACATTTAAAATTATTCTAATTTAAAATTATATCAAAAATTAACTTATATTTCCTTTTTTAACGATATTAATTATCTTAATATTTCTCAAATTTATGTTTAGTATTTTAGTTGACTTATTGACAAAAATGTAATGATGAATTATACACTTTTATTTGCATACATTAATAACCATAGAAATTTATGTATAAGATTTTCTCATAGGGCAAGAATTATGTATAATGTTCTTATAGGTAAAAATTTTATATTCTGACAACTTTTATTTAGGATTCTAGCTATGTTATCAATAATAAAGAATTGTGTTTAGTTATAGATTATGTTGATAGTGTATTTTTATCATTATTGAAATAGAATCTAGTTCTGAATCTATTAAAAATATATCTAATTGAACTCTTGCTGAACTGGCAGCAGCACAATTAGCACTCTGGCCATCCGTTCAACTATTCATGGGTTTGAATTCTACCTTTATATGAATATTTGGAATATTTTGTAATCCATTTTAAATTATAGCTCTCATGTATGCATAGCTGTTGAAGGACAAGCAAATCAGATCATCCCAACTCTTACATGTTGAATGGGCTGATGTACATAAGTTATTAGAATAATTTGTAATTAAACTTGTATAAAAAATTTGAATAGAATTGTCATGTTGGTATTAATGTTTTAAATTTCATAACCTATTTATGGCCATTGTGTAACACAATATACCAATATTAAATATTATTTATTAAACACAATTTCATTTATCATTTTTTTTAAATTTTTGCTTGAAGCATTTAGTTTAATGGAATAAGATTTTAAATGATAAGAAAATTGGAGTAAACAAACTATTTTTAGTTAAAAAAAAATTTTTTAATTTGTAATGTATGTTAGAGATCATAAATGGCACCTGTTATTCTCAGAATACCCCGAACAATGAAAATTGACTCAAATATAACTTCAGAAAATTCATACAAGCTTCTATGTGTGAAGCAGTTAACCAAATTCAGTAGTAATAAATCTGATTCTTTCTATAGAGAAGTTTTTAAAATATTGATAATCTGGGAAGAAATTAATATCTAATAACTGCTAATACTAAAATATTTTAAACAATTAAAAATATTTTTTAAATACTGTTGCATTGTTATTTGATAATTTTGTAGAAATAACTCTGCTATAACTTAATCCTTCTTTATAAAAATAAAATAGTCATAATCATTTCTCTGATGAAAAGACATTTTTATGATGAGTTTTGCAAACATCCTTGTGGTACAGAATCATTCATGAATATATTCCAATTATGCATTTTTCCCAACATATAATTAATTGCCATCTAACAATTCCAGTTCATCAGTGTGATCAGTTTATTAATACAATCATTTATAATAATAGTGGATTTGTGTGTGGGAGGGGGGTACTCACAATGTAGGTTCTTTATAAATCATTCTTTGTACAATCTTAAACCATCATTATAAAACTAATTCTTAGTCATGCTATCTCTAAGAATGATCTTCCATAAATTACAAGTTACTTCTCTCTATTGGAATACATTGTAAGAATTGCATATCATATTGTTCATGAAGCAATAATGACTCTTTAAGTTGCTTATCAATATTAGCTATTACCTCTAATTCTGGATTCAGCACAGTTGTGAAAAATCTCTAATCAATTTTCCTTGTTGTATTTTGCATCTATTATTGGATATTCATCTTCAAAAAGCTTAATAGCTTTTACATAATATTGAACAAATTATTTGATTCAGATCTGATCTGATTTAAAAAATTTTTATTTTTTAATGACATATAGTTCAACATAGATCCTTACATTTATATTTATTGCATTATATATTTAATTTTTTAAACATAATTGGTATTGATATATATTTTACCAAGGAAATTTTCTTTGTAAATAATTAAATTTAGTTAATCTATAATCATGATAGTTATTTTATTCATGTAATTTTTATAAGTTATGCTATTGTTAACAATGCTTTTGAAATAAAAAATTATATTTTTAAATATTTAGTTAAACATATAAAGTATTTTTAGGTGTTTAATTATTTTTAATGTTAATACTGTAAATACAATTTTATACAATGTTACTATAAATAAAAATTTATAATATTGATTAATCCATTACAGGAAGCTTACATGTGTGTGTTGAATGACCGTATCTTCGAAGTTTTGCAATCTCCCCTGATAGTCAATGTACCTAATAAAGAGAATATATTCAAAATTCTGGATTTTGCAGGAACTTACAATAGCATGGTAGAAATGTCATGTTCTTATGTGATTCCCTTAGCACATTCCGTTTGGTACCATGCGAGTATAGGACAAATTTGCTATTTACCTCAGTAAGTAATCTTTCTTATAGAAATATTTATTGCATGTAATCATATAAAAAATATATATTATTTCTTGTAATTAGTAAATAAAAAATATATATTATTTCTTGTAATTGCTATTTACCTCAGTAAGTAATCTTTCTTATAGAAATATTTATTGCATGTAATCATATAAAAAATATATATTATTTCTTGTAATTAGTAAGAAAATTTAGATTCATTCCTGAAAATTGATTCTTTTTTATTCCATTATAAAAATTTATTCCTTTTTACAAAAAGTAAATTAAATATATTTTTATTTAGGTTGTTCAAAGAAAAATTTAAACCAGTTGTAAAAACAGAACCCCAGTTAATCTTCTTATGTCACTTAATTGGACCATTTTTGCAACGTTTTTATATCGAAAGAACTCGCTGTGTGATGGAGGTATTGATATTTATTTTTGTGGAATATGTGTAGTTATAAATTTTCTTTTGTTTCCAGAAAATTTTAATTTTTTTTTTTTTTTTTTTTTTAGATAACTGTTGAACTTTATGAAATGTTAGAAAATGTTGACAAAAATTGTGAAAAGATGATCTACATTAATCCAATTTGTGATTTATTGTATCCTTTAATCTTTTATAGCCTTGTTAATTTAAGGATTTTATCATAATCGTTTATTAATTTAAAAACTTCATTTCTATTTTAGAGAAAATTGTGCTTCTCAAATCTTTCATAAAAAGTTGCCCATTAAAAATACATAACTCAATCATGTTCTCGTTTTCATTCCTTAATTTTTTTTACAAAATTATTTTATGAACAATGTTATGTAAAATTTATTTAAATAAATCTCATACAAAAAGTTAAATTTTCTATTTTTTATTAGAAAAGTTTGTCACAAAGTTTAAGGTCTTAAATAAAATTTCTTAGAGTATAATTTTATTTATTTTTTTTATATTATATGGTGGAATTTCATTTATTTTAATTTGTAAATATGTTTTAAAGTGTGCAATTACCTTAAAAGTTAAAATATTACTTCTTATATAATTATTAATTTATTTTAAATTGACTTTGAATGATGTTGCAACATGTCTCGAGTTTCTTGCATTTTGCATTTAATGATTCTGGAAATGCTTTCCTTAATAATGTTGTAGATACCATATTAAATACATGTTCACTGGGGATGCAATAAAGAACGAGATCGAAAAAGTTATTAAAAACTTAAGACCTTCCATTCAGCGTATATTGAGGTTTATGACCCATTTAAATATTGAAGAGATTTTAATTCCATAAAAAAAGACTTTTGATATGAAAAAGTCAACGTTTTAAAATTTGTTTTGCGAAAAGTGCATTTCAAGGGATATTCTGAATAATGAGAAAATGGCAGAAACTTGTCTTTTTTTTTTAAAGCCAAATGCACCAATCACTGAACTTTTGTAAAGGCTAATGAGATTATTCATTGAAGTTCTTATGACATTTTTCTTAGATTTTGATGGAATGTTTTGGAAAAATGACATCTTTTTACATCTTGAAACAACTGTGTCATTTTTTGTGGCATTATGTCAACTTCTACATCATTTCATAAGCATTTATGAAATGTTTAATTTTATAAATTCATTGTATTTGTTTGCTTGTTTGAGCAAATAATCATGAGAACAGGTGGTAAGTAAAGAATTTTAAGGTAATTATTAATTATAGAACTTGAATTTTTCAATAGTTTTTTTATTATAATAAATTTAATAATATATTGAATATGTTCCTATGTTATTTACTTCCTGGTGTTAAAAATGCCTTAATATATTAATTTGGTTATTTTTAATAAATGTTAAGTATATACTATATAGTATATTATTAATTTCTTATAATTTAATCTTCAATGATTACTTGAAGGAACAAATTACATATTTCTGTTCATTAATATTTACTTAAATAAAAAAAAATTTATCGCAAATCTCCCAAAATTAAGAATAAAAATAACTTAAATTTTGGGAAATTGCTGATAATTTTTTTTATTTATTCTTTATTGAAATTACTTTATTATGTTGCTATAGTTATAGTAATGCATATTGGGTTATCAACCTTTTGATTTAAATTTTCGTTGTAACTGATTCTGACCACAATACCTTCAATAATTGATATTGTGTTATTAACTTTTTTATAAAAATTTTACATATAAAATGTAGATGAAAATTTGAGGAATACCATTTTATTTGTATCATTATTTTAATTACATATTTTGTACCTTTTAATCAAATCTATCATTTTGAAAATTTCCATTTTGCATTTCTTTTTTTATTAATTTATTGTTTCTACATGTATTTATTAAGAAATGTTTGTTATTGCCATTGTAGCAAACATTTTAATTTTGAACTATGTACATATTTACATTTGTTGTAAAGATTCTGAAATAAAATTTACATGCAACCTTAAATTTATTTATTTAATTTTATTTTGATAGAAAAAGCAATGTTTTCATTTTGTGCATTGAATGAATCACCACACACAACATTTGATTGGTAAAAACAAAATATAAAGAATTAATCAAAAATCAACATGCAATATTTTATAAACAAAATGCTCAAGTTATGCTTTACTAGACAACACTTTTAATTTATTCATTAAAAACAAATGTCAGAAAATGTTAAAACAGGTAAATATTACAAGCAGATGTATGCTGAAATATCCTACCTTTTATACATTATTTTAAAAGTGCATTTTTTTTAAAGTCAAATCAACAAATAAAATCATCTGAAAAATAAATAAGATTATTAAAAATTTATTAAGAAAAATTTTATTAAACTCAGCCATAAGATACACCACAGATTTTTTTCCTATTTAAAAAGAAGGAAAGAAAGAAAACCTTTTAAAATTTCTTTCAAATTGGTTACTATTATTCGAAAATTTTGACTTCAATAAAACTTCCACATTCTGCTTCAAGGTTTAAAATTTTCGTACAGCAACTATTGCGACATGGTTTTGGTAAAGCAACCTAAAAACTTTTGATCTAGAAAACTTAACATTGTGAGTAGCAACAGAGAGAACATTGCAAACAAATTCAGACTAATGTTCCTAAATTCTAAAACAAGTCAAAAATATGCATTTTTTTTTCTGTCATTTAAAAATTAGCTATCAAACAAATGTTCGATCGACAATCAGATCATTGCATTTGCTGTCGAACATATGATTAAGAAGGATTTTAAAATCTTTTAAAAGATTTTTTATTCCACTGACTGTATAATTTAATGTATTATTGTGTTAAAGTAATCCATGGATAAAATGAGTGGGAAATCTCAATAAAGAATTATAAGTGATTTATTAAAAACGTTTCTCTTATGATGGTAAAAATAGTAGTGAAAAACTATCCTGTAACATATGGCACCATTGTAGACATCAATAATTTCCCATTAAAAGTTTACATTGACATATATCTTGTGATATCTATGTAATAATTAAATATTTCTTATTTGTTTTGCAAATGTGGTTTATCAATAGCAGATGTTTACGAAATGCTATTATCTTACATATTGAATGTGAAAAATGTATAATTACATGATGTATCTTTTACATCTGATACTGTTTATTTTTATTTTCTTAAATTCTATTTCTTACATAATTTTATTTTAATTACTTCTCAAGCAACATGTACTTTTTGAGTGATTTTTCAAAATTTTCTCTTAATCATTTCAAAATTTCCATAAGTTTCCTCACACAAAGATTATTACGAATAAATTGTTAGTTATTGGAAAATGAGAATAATGTAAATTATTTTTCCTGTGAATTGCAATAAGTTGTCTAGATTGTAAAAATAATTTCAGCGAAGTGCTTGTAAGTGGTTGAGTTAGCAAATGTTTATAAAGAAACACAATTTGCACTGTACAACTGTATGCTGAATTTATAATCCAAAGCACATTTCCAAACTTACACATCTACGACGATTAGTAGCAGTAATATCTTGTTGTTATTCTCGTGTGCCAGCTAGGCTGGCAAATTGGGGTGCTCTGCTCCACTTTTCCTACTAAACCATATTTGGTGTGGAGTCCGACTTTTTCAGTACACACACATGCCATAGGGTAGGCAACAATTCACACACAAGGAAAGGACAAAGACATGATAACAGAGAGAGAAAGTACATCCATGGCTAAACCGGGATTCGAACCCAGGACCTCCCTATCCATAGTCAGGCACGCTGACCACTAGACAAGTTGGCCGGCAGTAATATCTTAAATAACACAATTGACTAGCACGATATTGCCATAGTATTTTTACTTAAAATTTTAGTTTTGTGGAGAGACAATTAATATGGCAGTAAAGCCAACTGAATTACAAATAAATCTGAATACCTGTCTAAACAATAAAGTAGTATTAAATATTATTAAAGCAGAATTAGCAGACTTCTGTCTATTATATATTGAAATACACAGCAGATAGTTTTTATCTTCTGCATTTTGTATGAGCAAATGTGAAGTGCGCAGTAAGAAGTATTAATTGGCATGATTTAAGAAATCTTTCCCCAATTTTTAACGAAACATACATAGATTTAAAACAATCCTTTATTCATGCATTAGTGTTTACGGAATCCATTTGAATTCTGGTAGTAATATGCTTTATGTAATATTTGCAGTATATTGAGTACAAAAAGTACTTTTTAGTAATAAGTCAATATACATTTATTGTAATTGCACCTTTAATATTCTAAATTTTCATGATTTTACCACCACTTTGGTTTTTATTCTTTTTTAAATTTTTTAACTTAAGCCGATTTCTATGACTTTCCGTATGAATTCTTAATAATACAAATTTCAAACAAAAAAACTAGGCTTGCTTAATGCCAGAAAAAAACCTTTCACAAAAACCACTATAATGTCAAGAGCCAACTTAAGCAATTTAGTCTTAATATAAATTTTAAGTTTACATCAGTCTTTGCAGTATAATGGTAACGAGTTTGATATAATTACGAATATTATATATACAGTGGTGGTCAAAATTGTAGACACTTTTGAAAATTTTTATGTTTTTGAACTTAGTATGATTATATAGAAAGTGTTATGTTTCACAATATGCAAACTTGTATATATCATTTTAAAGAGAATTTATTACTGAGTTCAATACAAAACACAAAATTCAATTTGCAATACAAAAAAGGTTGGTAAATGACGACAGACCCGTACGGGATTGGCGAGATTTCAAATTTTCAAGCCAAGCACTCCACAGCTCTGTCGCCAACCTAAATTACGTCACTACGCGCGTTAGCCGTCAACCAATAACGATCGCATTTGAAATCGCGCGTTTTCCCGAATTCCAAATATTACTATTTTGAATATTTCATTATAACTAAACACTGTAAAAGTTTTAAAATTCTAATAAATAGAAGCAAATTTTTAATATATTAAGCAATAGCTCCCACCTTAAAAAAACATCAGTGTAGCGCTACCTACTACAGTGTCAACCGAGCAATAAAGCTAAATTTCGAACGTTAACAAATTTCATTTTTTTAATTTAAATTCGATTTTTAAAATACCGAGCAGTTACGTTCACATTAAAGAAATTTAAGTACGCTGCACTTTCTAACATTAACATGAAAAACGCAATACAAACAACTTAAACATTCATTTACTTATGGAAACATTCATTTTTATAAAAATTTAAATATGAATAAAATTGTAATGAAAAACAAAATAATTCAACTTATCTTCATCGATTTCCGAATCGTTACTTTTAGGCAAATATACCGTTTTTATCGCTTCTAAAAAATCATCTATTATGTTTTCCTGATGATTCTTTCTCCACGTACTTCGCGAAAACGTGAAGTCAATATATCCTCATTCATTCTTATTAATTTTCGCAAGTAACTCAAAAACTCCAAAAATCGAATATCGAAACTCAATACTTTAAGATTATTCTGTAATAGTGTCAAGGGTTACATACGAAACACGCATGTAAAATGAAAAGTACATCATACTTACGTGATCCGAACCGGTAAACCAGTCTGGCGCTTTTTATCGCATTCTTTGCGCATAGGCTTGGCGCATTTTACCCTCTTAACGCATCTCTACTGTTTAGGGAAAAGATTAAACGATAATAGTTTTCGATATACATTAGATAGTGATGATTGCAGTGAGTTATCAGTACTTAATAGAGTACCCTTTATTTTTGATTACAGCTTCACGTCGACGTTTCATTGAGCTGACAAGAGTTTTAAGGTCTTCTTTTGTTAGTACATGATACCAAGAAACAATTATAGCCTCAATTAGTTCCCTTTTATTTGACGGGCGCCTCATTCGGACAAGAGTTTTCAAACGGTGCCACAAATTTTCGATAGGATTGAGGTCAGAAGTGTTTCCTGGCCATGACAACAATTTAATGCTCTTTGTACGTAACCACTCTTTCGATATTTTGGACGTGTGGCAAAGAACAGAATCCGGCTGAAAAATAAACGAAGCAATTGTTAGGAAAGAGATCTCTGATTAGAAGGTAGAAGTTTTGGTTCTAGAAGAGTGTCAATGTATTTTCTAGCATTCAGTGTCCCATCGATGACATGAAGGCGACCAATACCATCTGCTGACATGCATGACCAAATCAGAACACTAACTGGGTTCGTTACAATTGTTTGAATGCAGTCAGGATGTAGCTCTTCTCCTGTTCTGTGTCTTACATATTTTCGCCCATCACTACCGAATAACGATAGCTTAGTTTCATCACTCCATATAACTTGTGAACACTGATCATCTGTCCAATTAATGTGTTCCTTTGCCCACTGTAGTCTTTTTTTGTTTCTCGTTGCTGAAAATCAAGATAAGCTTTTTTTGTGGAATTCTACCTCTCAGTCCAACATCTGTTAATCTTCTCTTGATTGTTCTTGAACTGACAGAAACACCAGCATCATTCAGATCACTTCTGATGGCCGCTGATGACATTTTTCTATCTTGGAGACATTGTTTTTTTATTCTTCTGTCATAACTAGATGTGGTGCACCTTTTTCGGCCTTTTTTTTTTCTTTGTTTTTTATTGAATTTGTTTCCTGATATCGTAAGCAAAACTTTCGGACTCCAGATGTAGTCACTGAACCACCCACCTGTCTTGCAATTTCAGCATAGGAAAGACCACTTTCTCCTAACACAATAATATTACATTTCTTTCTAGGTGTCCAATCTACTCTTTTATTTAATGTCATTGCTTCTTGACTAAATATTAAAAATTTTTACAAAAATTCCTACTTGTAATTGCAGTGTATAACAAACAGGTCCTCCTTCTACAGAACAAAGCAAAATAATGGATTGTTTCAAGTGTAAACATATCATCTTCTACTGGCAGTTACTAATATTTGATTGGTTCTCAGATCAAGAACAGTGATTGGCCAGGAAAGCTAGACGTTACAAACAACTTCATAGCTCTGTTTTTTATTTATTTTAAAATACATAAAACTTTTTTGTATTACAAATAATTGAATTTTGTGTTTTGTATTGAATTCAGTAATAAATTCTCTTTAAAATGATGTATACAAATTGTTTGCATTTTGTGAAGCGTAACATTTTCTGTAAACATACAGAGTTCAAAAACATAAAAATTTCCAAAGGTGTCCACAATTTTGGCCACCACTGTGTATATATAAATATATATATATACAGTAAACTCTCGCTACAACGATACCCGATACAACAATAACTCCCTCTACTACAATAATATTTTGTGGTCCCGGTGATTTTGCATATAAACTAATGTTAATCTTCCCTCAATATTGCGATATTCTCTAGAACAATAAACTTCTGTAAAACGATTTTTTCAATCTAAATTTCAGTTAAACGTGTCCAACGTCTTGCAAATAGTCGCAATCGGAATCTTCTTCATCAGATGTCATATTCCAACGTTTCTGATCCTGATGAAGAACGAAAATAGTCAGCCAGCTCATTGTCATCACTATCAGACATATTGGACAAAAAATAAAAAGCTTTTATAACACACTCTAACGAAAATGAAAGAGAAAGAATAAAAAGTTACGAACTACTCGAAAAGAAGCACAAATAATAACTGCAACGTATGGAACAAAAACAGCTTTCTCCTTTCCAAGAAATATATTCCCCTCTCCAAATCACCACTTTGAAATAGGCAAGTCCATCGTAAACAATGTCAAGGACATTCTGTTATCAGTAAAGCTAGACACATGCCAAAGCCATGTGTCTAGCTTTACTGATAAGAGAACATTGCAGAGAACCGTACTTCGGAAAGCCGTATAATAAATACGCCCTAATCAGTCTACGCATCGGCTTAGCGCGGCGTATATACACGCCCGCGGCAGGCAAGGGGTTAAGACTCATTGTGGATATTCAACTTATCCCTGAATAAATAGCTATTGTTCAGATTTCAAAAAGATGAAGACCACCCTTTTGGGAATTGGAATGGCTGAGGGGGTGTGAAGTGTAAATGAATGCCTAGTCTCATTTCTCAGTAAGATTTGGAATTCTGATAAGGTTTAAGGACATCTACACCTGTCTGGTCACCTTGACACAGAACAAATGCCCTTTGTTAGAGGAACAGGGGGAGATGGAGGCGGAGTGTTGTTAAGTGACATACTGAAAAGTGAGTTCAAAGGTTGTTTTATAGTCTTTAACGATTTTGAGTTCTACGCGAAACATTTGGCTTAAACTTTTCTTTCTTTCACGCGATATTGTTCCCTAATATGGCAGGGCGAAAGCAATTATCTTTTCGAGATAAACCGAACGTTATCAATGATATTGATGAGGGAATGAAGCAGATTGTGTGATGCGGCTAAGAAACATGGATTATCGCAATCTACAGTTGCAACGTTCCTAAAGAAGAGAAAGCAAATCGAAGATGCTGTAACTTCAAATGAAATTAACCCAGAGCGAAAACGACTGAAATTTGCGACAAATAAAAATATTGATGCTGCTGTTTTAAAATGGTTTCAACAAATGTCCCAATAAATAAACCTTTATCATGTGCAAAAGCACGGAAATTTGCAGCAATGCTAGGGAACGAAACTTTCAACGTGGTTAATGCGTTTTCGAGATCGTCATGGAATAACTTTCCAAGAAGTTCATGGAGAGAAAAAGTCAGCCCCGATAAACGACGCAAATGAATGGCGGCAAAACAAGATGAAAGAAATCTTAGAAAAGTATGCTCCAGAAGACATTTATAATGCAGATGAAGCTGGGCTGTTTTTCCAACTTCTACCCGATCGAACATTGGCATTCAAGGTTGAAAAGTGTTATGGAGGGAAGAAATCAAAGCAGACACTGGCTGTTCTTCTGTGTGCAAATAGCACAGGAACGCATAGAATACAACCTCTCGTCATTGGTAAATCGTTGAAGCAAAGGTGCTTTAAGAACGTGAAAAGTCTTCCCGTGGAGTATAAAGAAAAAATAAGAAGGCTTGGATGATGTCTAAATTTTTTTCCGAATGGTTACAGAAGTTAGACAATGAAATGAAGAAGAGAAAGAAAAAATTCGTTTTGTTGATAGATAACTGCGGTGCTCACGCATCATTTCCAAAGCTACAAAATATCGAAATCGCTTTTCTAACAGCCAATTGAACTTCAATTTTACAGCCTCTTGATATGGGCATAATTAAGTGCTTCAAAGGATATTACAGAAAACGGTTGGTGGATTCCATACTTGTAAAATTTGAAAATAAAGTAGAAGACCCGTTCAAAGCTGTAAATGTCAAGGAAGCGTGTGACAATATTGCTGGAAGTTGGTGGGAAGTAACAGAAAAAACCATTCGGAATTGCTGGAAAAAGGCCGGTTTTTGTGTTATGGAAGATAAAAAATCTGATAATAATGAAAATTCTATAAACAATGATATCTCAGATGATCAAGAATGGGTTTTGCACATGAAAAAATCCGTATCCCAACTTGAGGAAACTAGCGGTAAAAAGTTTGGAATTAGTATAGAAGACTATTTAACAGCAGATGATGATCTTATGGTTTTCGCAGGAGTTACTGATGAAGATATTCTCTCTGAAATTACTGATGAGATAGGAAACAATGATGAAGATGATGATGATATTGATGATGATAAAAATACAGGTCCATCACAGCCCTTATTGTCATCCCAGGAAGCTCTTCAATCTGTGAATTCTCTACGGACATTTTTTTCAAGCCTCCCCTCAACAAATATAAAGCATTTTCGTGCACTGGACTCAATGCATTCAGTATTGGTGAACTTAACAGTTAAAAAAATGAATAAACAAACAAAAATATTGGATTATTTTCAATAGAAAGTGTTTTTAGGTATGTGAATATTTCTGTGCTTATTTTCTGAATTTATCTTATTTATTTATTTTTAGTATTTAAACTTATTAGTATTTTACAAATTAATTTCTTCTAAATATAGACTTTAAAGTAGTATGTTATGCACCTTAAACTAATAATAATAAAAAAAAAACTCTTATTAAATGCTCAAAATATGTGGAAAATATGTAGGCCCTCGATATAACAATATGCCTCTCTACAACAATATATTTATTTGGTCCCTAAAATATTGTTGTAACGAGGTTTCACTGTATATATATATATATATATATATATATATATATATATATATATGATCAAAACTTTTCGTTAACAATATAATACACTACTGAACATTAAAATTGCTACACCAAGAAGGCGACATGCTACAGACGTGAAATTTATACGAAAGGAAGAAGGTGCTGTGATATGCAAATGATTAGAGCTTTTCACCGCATTCAGACAAAGCAGGCGCCAGTAGCGACACCTACATTTTGTTTAAATGAGGAAATTGTTCAGCCGGTTCCTCATACACAAATTGCATTTGAACGTTGTTGTGATGCCTCGTGTAAGAAGGAGAAATGCGTACTAGCACGTTTCTGACTTTGATAAAGGTCGAATTGTAGCGTACCGGGATTGCGGTTTATCTTCTCGCAGCATTGCTGCTCGCGTCGGTCGAGATCCAATGACTGTTAGCAGAATATGGAATCGATGGGTTCAGGACGGTAATATGGAACGCCATGCGGGATCTCAATGGCCACCTATCACTAGCAGCCGAGAAGACAGGTATATTATCCGCATGGCCGTAATGGATCGTGCAACCACGTCACGAGCCGTGAGTCAAGAAACGGGGTCGTTTGGAAGACAACAAGTGTCTGCACGAACAGTTCGACGACGTTTGCAGCAGCATGGATTCTCAGCTCGGAGACCATGGCTGCGGCTTCCCTTGACGCTGCGTCATAGACAAGAGCGCCTTCAATGGTGTGATCAACGACGAACCTGGGCGCACGAATGGCGAGACGTCATCTTTTCAGATGAATCCAAGTTCTGTGTACAGCATCATGATGGTCGCATCCGTGTTTGGCGGCATCGTGGTGAACGCACACTGGCAGCGTGCATTCGTCATCGTCATACTGACCATCACCTGGCGTGATGGTATGGGGTGCCATTGGATACACGTCTCGGTCACCTCTTGTTCGTAATGACGGTGCTTTGAACAGTGCACGTTACATTTCTGGTGTGTTACGACCCGTGGCTCTACCCTTTATTCGAGCCCTGCGAAACCCTACATTTCAGCAGGATAATGCCCGACCGCATGTTGCCGGTATTGTACGTACCTTCCTTGATACGGAACATGTTGGGCTGTTTCCCTGGCTAGCACGTTCTCCAGATCTTTCACCAATAGAAAACGTCTGGTCAATGGTTGCCGAGCGAGTGGCTCGTCATCAAACGCCAGTCACTACGGTTGATGAACTGTGGCATCGTGTTGAAGCTGCATGGGCATCTGTACCTGTACATGCAATCCAATCTCTGTTTGACTCAATGCCCAGGCGTATAACTGCTGTTATTACTGCCACAGAGGTGGTTGTTCTGGGTACTGATTTCTTAAAATCTATACCCAGCTAAATTTTTTGAAAATTTAATCACTTGTTATTTCTAGTATAATATATTTGTCCAATAAATATCATTTTGTTATCTGCATTTCTTCCTGGTGTAGGAATTTTAATGGCCAGTAGTGTATATTATTATTGAATAACTTAAGAAATTGCTTCTTTAATGAAAAATAAGAATTGTAGAGGTTATAATAACAGCTTCCTTCCCTGATGAACGTGGGTAGATGGCGCTAGACGTTCGTTGTTGTTCTTTTACAGCTATCTGTGTAGGAGCCGTTCTACTAACTGATGAATTCAAGTGGATTTTATTCTTTTCCAGCATATCAAACATTAAAAAATGATGGCAGTCCGTCTGTCACCTTCCAGTGTTACAGCTACTGTTTTACAAAATTACGTAAACAGCTCCCTCTCTTGGGTGAGTAGAAGCGTCATCTATATGATAAGGGAGGTCTTAACACGCTCCCCCGGATTGAAATGTTAATTTCAAAACAACATCATGAATTTTCATTGAAATATAATTAACATTATGCAATTAATAGTTCCAAATATTTGAAAAATTCAAATATTTAACACTTGGCTACATAAGCTTTATACAATACAATAAACGCACATTACAATATATATAAGAACTATATGAAATGTATGATATATATGAATAATAAACAGATCATTTTGTTGCATTTTCAACAATGATCAATGTTTTTTAATTCGCAGGTAAAATGCTTAAGCTTCTGAAGTTACGTTTTACAATTGTACCATTTAGTAAATTCACGTTTACAACTCTTATTTTAGAGTCATTACCTGGAAAAACCTGTTCTATTCTACAAATTAAATATTTATTAATAGGAAGATTATCTTCTTTAATTAAAACTAAAGAGCCTATCACTACATTGTTCTTTTCAAACTGCCATTTTGTTCTTTCTTGCAAATTGCTTAAATAATCTCTTCTCCAGATATTCCACATTTGTTGAGTGGCCTTTGTTGTTTTTTTTTCCATCTATTAAGATTACTTTCCTTTGTATTAGTTAAATTGGGTTCGTTAATGCTTTTTAACTTTTTGCCAATTAAAGAATGACCTGGAATGTTTCGAAGGCATCGAAATCAGAACTTTAATTGAGTAAGGGGTCTAGAATTTAACATTCCTTCGATTTGAATAACTATGGTTAAAAATTCTTCTACAGTGAAGTTGTTGTTTCCTACTATGCGCTTTAAGTGATATCTAAAGGACTTTACACCCGATTCCTAAAGACCTTCAAAATTAGGTGATCTAGGGGGTATAAATTTCCAATAAATATTTTCATACAAGAAAAAATTACCTAATTTATTTCAGGATTTTTCAGAATTTCATTAAATTTTTTCAGTTCTTTATTTGCTCTAATAAATGCTCCTGCATTGTCAGTGAATATTTTAGAACATTTGACTCTTCTAGCGATGAATCGCTTGAAAGAAGCTATAAAGGCTTCTGACGACAAAACAGTTACGATTTCAAAATGAACTGCACGAATAACTAAACAGATAAAAATTTTTACATACACTTTATTAAGTGTTCTTTTTCTTTGATTTTTAAATCTGGATGGACCGCAGAAATCAATACCTGTAACATTAAAGGGATTACTTTGTTCAATTCTTTCTTTAGGCAAATTACACATTATTTGATTCTGCATTTTCGGCTTCTTTTTAAAATATATCAGGCAGTCATGCACTATTTTCCTACACAAATTTCTATCATTAAGTGGCCAAAATTTTTGTCTTACACAATACAATAAGGACTGTAGATTGACATGCAAATATTTCTCATGATAAAATTTTAGGATAATTATAGTTAGTTTATTAAGACTTAGGAAGAATGATTGGATTTTTCTTATCTTTAACAAAATTTGAATTATTTAATCTACCTCCAACTCTAAGAATATTTTCTTCATCGATATATGGAGTTAAAGATTTTAATTTACTATTACCTGAAATGGGGTCATCTTTGACAATTTTACTTATTTCTTCAGAAAAGTCTTTATGTTATATGGCTCTTACTATAAAATTTTCTGCTCTCTCAACTTCTGAAGACTCTAATATGCCTGATTTTTTTCTCCGATGGAGATTTCAGATTGTGTAGAAATCTGAAACAAAAACTTAATACATGGATTAATTTTGTGTAATTGTTAGGAATTTTCAACAAATCGGATATAAATGAATTTTGAGATATCAAATTTAAAAAATTAGAGTTCTTATCAGAAAAATTGTCAGATTTTCTAAGTTCATTTCCAAATTTTTTTTCATTCAATGGAGCAATGGATTCATTTGGTAAGTCATCTTGTAACAGAAATGTTGGTCCATGAAACCAAGTAGAATTCTGGATCAAGGAACTAGCATTTTCTCCTCGAGTAACCAGATCTGCTGGATTGTTCTTTCCAGGGCAGTGAAACCATGAGTTGACATCAGTCAGAGCTTGATTCTCTGTCACTCTGTTGGTTATAAATGATTTCCACTTTCTTGGTGAGCCTTTGATCCAGTGTAACACAGTCTGCGAGTCGGTCCAGAGGTAAACTTTGGTTGTAGTCTTTTCTTGAAAGATCTTTTTTATTTTGTTAGCTAAGCGTGATGCGAGAAGAGCTCTAATCTAGGCAAGGTCAGCTTCTTGACAGGTGAAACTCGACTTTTCGAAACAACAAGATTTACTTCTACCCCATTATGCTTATAGACTTTAAGGTAAATTGTTGAATCATAAGCTTTGTTGGTGGCATTGGAAAAGCAGTGTATTTCTACTTGTTTATTGAAGATATTGTCCAGGATAAATCTCGGAACTTTCAGTTCTGCAAGTTGAGGAAGTTCCGTGCACCACTTAGTCCACTGTTCTTCTAAATCTGTCGGAAACTTTACATCCCAGGATACATTTACCCGCCATAATTCTTGTAAAATACGCTTAATTCTTAAGATAAATGGAGCTAGGAGTCCCGTAGAATTGAATATCTTCCCAGTAGCTAGTAAAAGGAATCGTTTTGTATTATTCTTCGTTTTAAGGAATTCCATTAGATTTTTCACTTCCACTGTCAGACAATCTTCTGCAGTATTCCAAGAAATGCCTAATATCTTCACTGAGTTGGCATTCAATTCCACAGAAGAGGCTGATGGGTGAGTATCAAAGTTTTCGTCCTTCCACCTGTTATTAAGCTTGACTCGTTGGAATTCCATTTTCTTAACTTCCTACCAACTTCCTGCACTATTTCCTTAGCGTTAGAAGAAATTTGAAAGGCTTCTTCAACATCATTTGCTCTAGTAATCAAATCATCAACGTAGAAACAAGTGCTTAATGAGTCAATTGTGGGGGAATATTTATCACGATATCTTTGGATATGATGCTTTATCGTGGCAGCTAACAGGAAAGGACTCGAATAATTCCGAAGAGAACATGCTTAAATCTGTAAATTTCCATTTCGTTATCCTTTTGAACAGATTTACAACTTTTCCAAAGGAATCTTGTGGCATCTCTTATAGTCACTCTACAAGGATATTTGCAAAAACGCCTTTTCGATATCGGCTGTGAATGCTGCTTTATTCAAGCGAAATTTAATTAAAAAGTCCATTAAATTTGGATTAAGATTTGGGCCTGGTAACAAACAATCATTTAAAGATAACTGATCGTGATCATAAGAGCTCGCATCAAACACAGTGCGAACTTTGGTAGTGAGTTTATCATTTTTGCAAACTGGTTGATGAGGAAGATAAAGTATGTGATTACCTAAAGAGTATTTCTCGAGTAGAACTTTTTCTATGTGACATCTGTTTTTAAAAAAATCTTCTATTATTTCATTATACTGTTCATGTAAATTGGGGTTTTTATTAAGTCGTTTTAAAAGAGTATTAAATCTCTTTTCTGCAACTGGATAATTATTACTTAAATTAAATGAATTAGAGATCCATGGTAAACACACTTCGTAACGATTATCCTTATAAGTTATTAAATTTTTGTAAAACAACATCATGAGAATCTAGCCTTGGATCATCTCTTATACCTAAGGACTCTAGATCCCAAAACCTTTCTAAATCACTTTTCAAAGAATCATGATCATTTATTGCCAAACAGCACTGCAATTTATTTGGAATTTCTGTTTTGTTTATTGAACCAGCTACTATCCAACCGAATACTGTTTCGCGTAAAATAATATATTATATTTTAATTTAATTTCATTTTATTTTAACACGTGATAAAAAAACGTTCGCCTGCAATTAAACAGTTAATTTTTCCTGGCTTCTTAAATTCAGGATCAGCATAATTTAAATACTTGGGTAAATCTAATTTTGATATATCTATTTGTTTTGAAGGAGTGAGATCTGTAATTTTTGGCACTATTAAAAATTCAATGTCTTTTTCGAAATCTTTAATAGGATTAGAAATTGTTGTAGATATCATTCTTTTAACTGTTAAAGTAGATCCGTGAATCCCTGAATGGGTGCGTTAACGTATTTTTTCTTTATTCCTAACAAGTCGGCAACTTCATTCGTACAAAGAGACGATTGCGAGCAAGAGTCTAGTAAGGAGCAAAAAGAAAATAAAGTCCCGTTTTTTCCTTTCATTTATATTTTGGTTGTTGAGAGTATAACGTACTTGGGTGCAAGAGAATGGGAGAGACAACGATTAATTATCGTTAGTGAACTTGGAACCTCGGTAGTGTCGCGTTGCCTCAAGGCCAAAGGGTCTTTTATGGTTTCACCGTCTGCATATAAGGGTGTGGTGTTTCCAGTGTAAATTTTTCTTTTCACATATTTGGCAAGCCTTTTATTTTTACATTCCGAAAGCTTATGAGATTCGAAACAGTTGAAATAAAGATGTTTCCTTTTCATTTCGTTATAGCGATCATTAATAGACATTTCATGAATTTTTTTACATTTATAAATGGGATGAGAATTAATTGAACAAATCGGACAGTTGGATTTGATTTTATCATCAAACTTTTACTTTTAAAATAGTTTTTACTTTTAGGCTTTACGTATGAAAGTTGATTTCTTTGTATATTTTCCAATATTTGACTACCTTTAACATAAATTTAATAAATTCTTCCCAATTTTGAAGCTCGTTTGTGACTTGAGTCATTTCGTATTGTTTACGCGTTTCTTGATCTAGTTTTTGGGAAATAATATTGATTAGCATTAATTCCGATAATTTATTCAATTCTAAATCTAACAATTTTGGCGCTTTGAAGTGTTTGTCCGTAAATTTTCTCAATTCTTTTAATGACTCATGAGTTAATTTCTCTAAAGATAAAATTGAATCTATATGTGAGTCCACTATTAATTTCTTGTTTTCATACCTTTGAGTTTTTAACAGAGAGCTAAAATTGTTATCTGTTGTTTGAATGGATTTTGCTTCACCTTTTAAAGATGCTTGTAAATAATAAAGTTTCTGTGTTTCATTTAAATCATTATTTTCAACAATCAAAGAGTAAAATTGACTTTTAAAAACATTCCAATCTTCATAACTACCAAAAAATATGGGTAAAGGTATTTCAGGGAGTTTAACCTTAGATGCATTTTGACATTCATTTTGTTTCTCATCAAATTCAATTGTACTTTTGAATTGAGAAATAAGGAATTTTAACCTTACCTCAATTTTATCCAGGTTTTCTGGAATCTCCTCTAAGTTGTTCAAATGTTCGTCAATATTTACTTCTTCAGGTAAGGCACAATATTCACTTCTTATTCCCTCAATAGTCCTATTTATAACTTTAACATTATCCAACTTTTGTAAAAGTTCTCTATGAATTTCAGTTGTTTCCTGATAGTCCCTTGTAAAGGTTTCTAACCTTACGATTTTTGTTTTGATGGCACTTCGCTGCCGATTCAAAACAGTTATTTGTTGCTTTGTCATAATTTTATTATCTTGTTTGCGCTGATGAGTTCCGGGTCGCTAGGACCAAAATGTAGGAGCCGTCCTACTAACCAATGAATTCAAGTGGACAGTATTCTTTAATATAAACAACATTTACTCAAACATAATAAACATTTAAAAAAAAGGGATGGCGGAAGACCGACGGGAGGCCAGTCTATCACCTTTTAGTGTTACACCTACTCTCTTACAAAATTACGTAAACAGCTCCTGCACTTGGGTGAGTAGGAGCGCCATCTATATCATAAGGGAGGTCTTAACAATCTGTGTAATTGTATGCAATGTTCAGTCCTTCTTATATATTGTGAAGTAGAACTTTAATTATTTAAATAAACACATGTTCCCGCGCACGAATCCTAATTGTCCGATTTGTAATCCTTTTTACTTGCACTAAATATCAAATCTCTTGATTATTATTGTGTGTGAAATTATATGGTTATATAAAATAACGAATTGAAACGTTTTTAAATCTTGTTATAAAAATATAATATTTTGAAAATGAAGTAAAATATTTCAGGTAACAAATAAATGTAATCTTGATATGTGAAAAAGTAAGCGTAAATAAAAAGATTGATGAGAGTATAAAATAAAAGCTCATTGAAAACCTTATGAATGAATAGAAAAATTTCGTTGATTTTTAATAACAACAAAATGGAATAAATTATTCGCTTATAAAATTTTTTTGGTGCACTGTTTTTAGAAATTTGTTCTAAAGTTAAAATTTTTAAGCAAATATATATTGTATTTTTGATATATTTCACTGCAGTAAATAATCATTTAAAAACAATTACATTTATATGAATTGTAGTTGCATTAATTTCGTTAAAAATATGTATTTTATTTATTATTTTAAAAATGAATTTCAAATATTCTTTCTTTTTCACAAGCATCAATTTATTATGTGAGAATCGTTTAAAAAATTGCATATTTTTAAAAAAACTCATTAATTATAAGAATTGTTTTAAAAAAAATATCGCTAAATTATGTACTTTTTTAAGTTAATAATGCATTAAAATAATTATGAAAACTCATATATTTATTTGACAAATAACATTAATGACGTTGATAAATTTTTTTTATGGAATAAAATGAGTTATCTTTGCTTTAGGTACCCCTTTCTCGCCAAATGAACGATAGACGCGCAAAGCGTGGTACCCCTGACTATTTTATCCTAAATGCACTCTTTGTCGCAATCCTGTCTTTTTTGTTATATTTTGTTATACAATAATATTATTTTTTGTTATACAATTCGTAAAAAAACCATTGTTTTTGTTTTCGTTGCCATACCAATGATGAAATTCGTTAAAAACACGGATCACGGATTTCGGTTTCGTCGCCATAGAAACGCCGTTTTGAGGTAGTGTCTCTCGGAGCATTCAATTCCGCGAGACAACACGCATAAACGCGCCAGTTGGCGACTTTTTGATAATGCGCGAAGCAGGGGACCCAAAGCACATTTTCACCATAAAATGTTATGTAGTATAAACATATTCCTTAGTTTTCACGGCTAATATTCTATGCAATTTCCTCATTTTTTTAGTAACTGATAAATAAGGATAAAAATTAGAAATATAAATTTTTTAGATTCCAAGCAATTGTGGAATTTATGTGAAGTGTGAAGCTTTTCCAGCAAAAGAAAATATGAGATTCTCGGAAATATTATAATATGAAACAATAATGAAAAATATTTCAATGGCAAATAAAGTTGTCTATGATTATTTCTTATCTTTAAATTTTGACTTTTTTTTTTTGAAGTTTTTTTATTGGGGCAAATGAAAAGGAAAACCTATTCAATAAAATCCACCACGCCACTCTTAATAAAATTAAAGATGTTGTTCAAAATAATAAATGTAATACTCTTAAAAGAAAAGTTACTATTAAAAGTACGGAAAAAAGCATATAAATAAACTGAACTATATAAATTAAATCAAATGTTAACTATCAATCGCTGTGCTGAAGAAAGAAATTTTCTTCATCTAATATAAACATAAGAAAACTAGATGGAGTTTTAAAATGCACTGGTCTTTTTTGTTCAGGCATCGAAGTCAATAGTTATTCACTAGTTTTTTGGAACAATTTTAATATAATGCGTGTTAAAAAGAAAAAAAAATACATACTCTAATCGAAAAATAAAATCAAGCAAGAACTTTTACTAAAGAGATTCTAAAATCGCATTAATAGCATTTCAATGAAGTTTTGGCTAACCATATTCACACGAATCACTGGTTATACATTTTTTGTTTAATGACAGGGCAATTCTTTTTATCAACTTATAAAAAAAAAAAAAAAAAAAAAAAAAAAAAAATTTGCACATGTGCAAAAGTTTGAAAGAACAGCATTAATTTTAATTTTTCAATATAAATGTATTGTATCCTTTAAAAAAATATTTAAATTAATTTCATAAAAATGTTTGTGAAAGTTCCCTTGCTTTTTGGGGTACAAACTATAAACATGACGGAAGTTTTCTGTAATTATTTCTATTGCGTGTTAACTGAATTTGACCCACTATGGGGAGGAATCTTCATAGAATATCAATAATGAAGAAGATACTGCAACATATTTAGCAGTAACCTTCAGAAGGAAATTGACAACATGAAAAATCAAGTTTAAAAAAAGAAATATTTGGTTATCCTCTATTGTTTTTTTGATACGAGGAAAATTAGAAAAACTATGTTTGTAGCTCGATAGATTTCCAATGTGTATTCCTATGTTTCTTTTCTTAATTTCGAATAAATTTTTTTTAACAATTTCGCAATTATTTTATCAATGCGTTTCTCCATTAATTAGCAACTCATAGTTTCAATAATTAATCATGTGTACATTACAAATAACATATTACGAAATATTTCACATTATCATATTACAGAATACTCATGGAGAAAATACATAGAGAATGTTTTTGTTAAGTACATTGATGGCCACCAAAATTGCAACTTGCAACACCAAGAAAGACAAGAGATATCACGACAAAATTTATTGTGTAGATAATATGTTGACCACAAGTACAAATGAATAAATTTATAGACTTCCATGAAGTGTAGTTCCTGCCAAAATCAGTAGCCAGAGTAGCCCCAATTTTTTGGAAATCACCGCTGCCATACGCCTCGGCATTGCTTCAAAGAGACTTTGGATGTGTTCTTGGTGTACAGCAGACCAAGTAGCTTCTACACGTTGCCAAAGTTGATCTGATATGGCAGCTGGGGATGTAATCTGGGTCAATAGTTGAGCAACTGTGGACCACATATTTTCTGTTGGCGAAAGATCCGGAGAGCGAGCCGGCCTCCCAGGGAAACATTTCAAGCTAGCGATTGACGAAAAACTCTTGGACAATACGTGCACGTATAGTCACGCATTATCCTGCTGAAATAGGGCTGTTGGCAAGCCCTGAAGGTAAGAAAGGCTGCAACACCTCGGAGATGTAGTACTGGTGGCTTAAAATATTGGCAACGCGTACTAGAGTAGTACGTAGAGTGATATCCAATACCGCCCCACATTCCATAATGCCCGTTGTAAAACCGGTTTGGTAGTGAATAACGCAGCTGTTTAGCATCTTCTCTCCACGGTGTCTCCAGACTCAAATATGACCATCGTGGTGTTGCAGACAGAAGCGTGACTCGTCAGTAAAGACAATTTCGTTCCATTCTGCCGTCCACATCCTTCTTTCAATGCACCATTGGCGGTGGAGATGTCTGTAGCTCTGCATCAAAGATAGATGAAGCAATGGACGTCTTGCTGACAGACCATTCTGCTGTAAACGGCGACGAATGGCACACGCAGACACTGGATGATGCGTTATTGACTGAATGTGGTGTGCTATGGTTCGTGATGTGGCTGAGCGATCCGTCACAGCCATGCGTACAATTTGCCTGTAATCACGTGAAGTGATGCATTGAGGTGGATGCATCGGTCTGTCGTACTCTTCTGAATCCAACGATCACATATCCTCATTACAGTTGTTTTGGTTTGTTCAACATGTCTACCGATTTTTCTGAAAAGGAATCCACAATCTCGGTAGGCAATATTATTCCTCTGTCCAACTCGGATACTTGATCAAAAAAGGATCACTGTTTTCTACAAGAAAAAGTTGCCGAATTTGAAATTATCAAAATTTTCAAGCCTTACATGGCGTTTTGAACAGGTGACACAGGCGCGCGTGACGTACGTCTGCGCTGAAATTCTAACCATTTGCATACTCACTTTCACTAATGCATGCGGTAAATTTCATGTTATTTGCATGCTCCCTTCAGGGTGTTGCATTTACTTTTGCCAGCAGTGTATTTACCACTTGTTATATACATATATATATATATATGTATATAACAAGTGGTAAATATATATATATATATATATATATATATATATATATATATATATATATATTATGAGTATTTTTCATTGAAAAAAAGTCAAATTTGTTTCTGGATAAATGCAAGTTATTACTTAATGATCCCATAAAAAAGGACTTACTAATTACTAACTTATTATGAGGATTATTAATTGATAAACTTACTAATTTGCATCCTGGGGTGACTTTTAACTTAGAATTATTCTTACTAATGAGCTTGTCACTTAAATTAGCTCAATATTTATTCTAAAATCCATAGAATTATCAGAGGGCTACAGGAATCTTATTAGTAGTACATAGAACACGAGGTTATTTTATATAAGAAAGTAGATTTCTTATATAAAGTAACATCGTGTTCTACATTTTATATTATTCAAATATTATCATATATGGTAGAAAAATATATCATTGCAAAAAATTTTACTAACCGGTAATGATAAGAATAATAAACCAGAATTGAATTCTTGTTAGCATGAAGTGAGGTATTGAATGTATGTCACTGAATAAAATTAAATTATGGTGTTTTGTCCTTATCTATATTGTTGTAATTATTTCGTTGTGCCTTGTTATTTAGGTTATTACAAAAAAAATTATTTTCAAATAGGGGCATAGTTATTTTTATTTCAAGAAAGTTTACAATTATATTAATAGAAATATATATTACATATTCTGTTTTAAAATAATTGCAACACGTGATAAGTGCAACGAATAAATAAACTAATTTTTAATCAATTGGACAGCAAAGATTAAAAATTTTACAGTTAAGAAAAGGTACAGTTAGCATTCGTTTAAATCATCTTCACACCATGCATAAAACTCATTTTTTGATAATAAAACAAAAAAGCAGTACAAATATTTAATAGATAATAGAAATCAGATATTATAGTAAAACTAAGCAAATAAGAAAAATAAAGAAAAAGCATTGAGAAAAATCAGAATAGGTGTCTACTCTGTGTTGATTTGCAGGATCATAAAAATAAAGTTTTGTAAATTAATACGCAGTAGTTCATTGCTATAATTCATGGTTAATGTCAATATATACAATTTTCATCTTAGGAGATCGTATCAAATGTTTTACTTGGTTGTCCTAAAAGTTTAATAGCTATTGCTCTGCTTAAAGTAGTAATTACCAATTTACGAAAATGTAATGTAAAGTAATTCTCATTACTTTAAAATTCTAATTTTTATATGGTTTCAAGCTTATGAAATCGTATCCAAAAATGATCCATGGATAAAGTACGAGGGTTGCTATTTATATTTCTGGCCTAATAATGAAAAAACAAATATGTAGGATCGAAATTGGTTTTATTGTTTTTCAAAATATTCTCCATGATGATCAATACACTTTTGCATGCATTTGAACCAATTTTCAAAGCACTTTTTCCAGTCCGTTTGAGGTAACTCCAAAACATGCGTTTTGAATGCATCAACCGCTTCTTCGGGGGTCGAAAATCGTTGTCCACGTAATTTATTTTTGATGTGTGGGAATAAGAAGAAGTCATTGGGTGCCAAATCAGGACTGTACGGCGGATGACCCATCAGTTCGATCTTTCGCTCCGTCAGAAATGCCTTTGTTTGAGTCGATGTGTGAGAGCTCGCATTGTCATGATGAAGAATGATTCGCCTGTTCTTCTGCTTTTTTCGAATTTCTCCGATGACTTCTGGCAAACAAATGGTCGTGTACCATTCAGAATTGACCGTCCTGCGTTGCTCTAACGCCACTGTTGCCACATGACCGTTAATGCCGAAGAAACAGGCAATCATTTGTTTCGATGTGCTTCTTCCTCGAACAACTTTTGTTGGTTTTGCCTCGTCTTGGAAGACCCATACAGTTGATTGCTGTTTTGTTTCCGGCTCATATGCATAGATCCATGATTCGTCACCTGTGTAGATGTTATACACAGCCTTTGATGTACCTTGAATGTATTTTTCCAACATTTCCTTGCACCAATCGACACGAGCCTTTTTTGAGCGTTTGTCAGATTATGCGGGATCCAACGCGAACAAATTTTTTTACGCTCAAATGTTCATGCAATATTTTATTGATGCTAGTCATACTAATGTCCAAAGACGCCTCTATCTCACGGTATGTCACATGACGATCTTGCTTTATCAGTTCACGCACAGCATTGATCTTTTCTGGCACAACAACGGATTTTGGACGACCTGCACGGGATTCGTCCTGGATCGAACATCGACCACGATTAAATTCGTTATACCAATTTTTTACATTGCTGTAGGATGGCGCTTTATCGCTGTATAAAGAATTAAGTTCATCGAAGCACTCTTGTCTTGACAATCCACGTCGAAAGTTATGAAAAATAATGGCACGAAAATGTTCACGATTCAATTCCATTTTTTGACAGAGAAGAACTTTTCAATTTACTGTCAACAACACAAATAAAGCTATAATGGTAAATCGTCTGCTGAATTTATGTTTAAAAATATCAAACTTTCGATTAAAATCGTCTTCGGTCGCCTAGCAACACTTACTGTTGCCAAGGCCAGAAATATAAATAGCAACCCTCTTAAAATATCGTTTGGGCATGAAATTTTAATAAGTATTTTTAATTCGAATTATCCAATATAAAATTTCAAACATTAAGGAAGTATATAAGGATTTTTAACTTATCATTGGTTTAATATATTTCTGTATTCCAAAGAAATATTTATATGCATTTTGGATTTATTTTTCTATGTGATCAAATTCTTCACAGCTTTCGGTTTCTGTTACAGTGTCATTTTATCATTGTTCATTGTAAATGTTTTATATTTTGTAAATTTTTTTTATTTTTTAGAGTTCACTAACATTATACACGTAATCTTGTAAAATCTTTTCAATTTCAGTAACATATTCATTTTTACCTTGATAAATGAGTAAAAGATGCCAAGATCATCAAACATTTCATTGTTCCAGCGTTTGCTTTTCTACATGGTAATTTCATAATGTTATGGAAATAAACTATAAACATGCATTTCTATAAAAAGATTTATGTAATTATTGCCAAAAAAAAAAAAATTGGCATTATTTTTTAATTTCTAACTCATCTTCTCCAATCTGTAATCTTCAGTTTGCGATTTTCGTTCAGGTATTATCACAATTTTATCAAATCAAATGTGAAAAAAATGAAAATACTTACAATTTTCAAGGCTTCTGAGTCTTTCCATTTCATATGTGTGTGTGTTTAAAATATTCATTTTTTTGAAGTTTTCCTTTTTTATTTTATTTTATTTTATTTTATTTATTTCTTTTTTTTTTTTTTTTTTTTTTTTGCTTTATCAAATCGGTAAGTCGTGAAACAACATTTTGTTGCCGAACCATAGCTGAAAATTTGTTTGCTGCCATGTTAACTCCAGTGTTATATTCTTGACCGACATTTTAAAAGCGTGATTCTGTGGAGACTTTGAATCTGCATTATTATTGTTCAATTACTCTCATGAAAAGTACCAACTACAGCATAAATATAAATACTGAGAATTAATTTTATTTTAAATTTACGAAACCTTATTTTGTGTATCGAAAAATAAACCTTATTTTGTATTGTGTTCTGATAAAATGTAATTTTCCAAATAAAGTAAATAAAGATATACATTCTTATCGTTTTTGAAATTTATAAGAGAATGTGTGTACTTAAAAAAATATTTGATTATACAACTATATTATATTCTTGCAAAGATTGTTGTTAAAATATTTTGCTTGAATATGTCGTCCTAAAAAGGATCTTAAGAAAAGAGTTTAATCAAAGGATAAATATATATATATATATATATATATATATATATTAGAAAAATAAAATTATCCAACTTTACACCATTAAACAAGAACAATCACGCCATCTTCACGCTATTATCCTTCCGCAACAGATTTTTTGGACTAAATTTGGCATAAACTATGACCCCCTCAATCCGAAGCAAATATGATGATCAATATTTCAATTTCGTTAACCTCATTCGAATGTGTGGATCATCTATTTTGAGCGGAACAACTGCCTGCTGTCATATCTGCTCGTTGCATACTAAAAAAGAACAGAATCCCAGTGACCTATTAGACAAATTTAGCGGAACCGTCGACGATGTTACAAGATGACTAGAGAAATAAAATGGAAACTACCGTGGCGGATGTCCGACAGTTTGCTGTTTTTGAACGTCGTCGTTCCCAATGTCATCGGATCCACATCGCTGGCCAACCTTTCAAAGTTTAGTCTGTCGCCGATTTCGAATGGCAGGCATTTGTGACAGAAAAAGTTCTTATCTGGTTTAGCCCTTAAATAATGTAGCATGCAATTAGCCAATTTATCTATTGAGCTTTCTTCCAGATGAATTTTTCTCACATTAACCGAAATAGGTGTGAACCGTCTCGGATAAGCTTTACTGAATATGAATTATCTGGATTATTCATATTCCAAAGTTTAGATTTGTGGAAACGAATGTATACTTCATCGATACTTAGGGTTTCATTTTATGAAACTGGTACACTAAACCTGCCAAAAACGTCATGTGCTTTAAGTTATATAAGTGTAAATAAATTAAATTGCCAAATGGAAATTGAATATTCTTTGTAGATGGTTTCATGAATAATCACCATGGGTTGTTGAACATAGAGCTGGATGTTTGGTTACATCAGTGTTAAATTATTGTTTACAAATTTTGTTCCTTTATACATGTTTACCATGTTAGATATTTGGAAGATTTAAGTATTCAGTCCATACAATGCATAAATACATCTCACTATTGATGAAAAATCCTCTAAGAAGAAAAAAGGAATGGTTGTTTTAAACAGGCTTATAGCAAATCCTTACTGTATTTAATGTAGGCCTGGTTGGTTATTGCTTCGTTCTCATTATCAAAAGATAGTGAGTTCGAATACCATCTTAACCGAAGATTCATCGTGTTCGCTAAAGGCTGTTGGGGCACGTTAAAACTGGGCATGGTTGTAGTGACCTCCAAGTGAAATGATATCTCTAGGGGTGGTAGGCCAAGTATTGGTGGTCTTTTTCCTGGTCCCTGTTTGAAGATCACGAAGACTCCATTCGGTTGCTTTTATCTAAATAGTAGAGCTCAATTCAGGTTTAGGAATAGGGAAGCATACTGGTGCAACAACTGTATTTAATGTGAAGACAAAAAATGTATTTAATTTCTCTCTTTTTACTTTTCATGTTATATTGCTTGTTATTACATACCTTTTATAAACTAATATTATACTTAGGTATAATCATACTATTTATTATCAAACATTATACTTCAAATCCACTTAACCATATCAATTCTCTGTTAAATGTTGTAAACTTTTAAACTTATGAGATCTACTGAAAATCTTCAAGGTTAAGGTTTACCAATGAGTCCTCTAAAAAAAAGTGTAAAAGAAATGTATTATTCTTATTAAAATACTGCATAATCTCAAAATAGTTTAGTGTTAACATAAAATCAATAAATTTTTCTAAGCATTTTATAGTTAAATAAAGCACAATAATGTATCATTCATATAAATTTGTTAAAAAATTTTCAAGCTTATTATTTTAAATTATTGAGTCTTTTCTGTGTGTGTGTGTCCTTTTAATCATTTTCATCGTTTATTTTATATTTTTAAGCAATCAAATTCACATACATTTTATTTTGGGATTTTCCATTATAGTAACAATGACGACAATAGTTTTTCATTTATGCTACTTTTTTCTTGCGTTTCTATGGGACTTTTTACAACATTTTTCATTAATGACAAATTAAAGATATGCAAAGTACCAAAATTATATTAACAGTCTCAAAATACATGAATAAAAAAAATGTTTTTCATAAACAAATTACAGTGAATATTTCGATCGTTCTGTTCAGTGATAAAATTTTTTCCATAAGCTAATTAATCACAAAAGGCTGCAGTATTGGTTCTCTAAAAACAAATATGGTTCAAATGTCCTAAATATTTTCTTCGAAAAACATGTTCTTTTAAATATATGTATACAAATATGTATGTTTAATAATAAAAAAGTAGAAACAAGGATATACATAAATGTAAATTCTTATAAAAATGTAATAAATATACATATTATTGTTTCTGATCAAGAAACTTGTTTACCATCAGCACAAAAGTAATTATTATTAAAGCACTTTGCTGGTGAGATAATTTTAATTTATTGTGCAATTTACACATTTGCTTCCATAAATTAATCACACAGAGGAAATCATTAATTTTTGAAAGAGATTCTAAATTAGTAATGTAATAATTATGCAACAACCAAATTTAGTTTTTTATAAAAATAAAAAAAAATAAATTATATAAAACCTTTTTTTACATCTTTCCAAAGCAGTGTCCGAAATTGAAGGAAATGTATTTAAACATGTATAAAAAGTATTAAACTTTGGTATGATTCAATTTCGTTCTTAAGTATGATATATGTTCTTCCTGGAGTACGAGTATTATTGAGTCAAACCTCAAGTTATATGCAAAAATAATGTTCCTCAATTAGACACAGTCCAATTTACATATTGATGATATTTCTTTCGAAAGAATAGATATAAGTATTTGGTACTGAGCGTATAATCTATTATTAAACAGCCTTTTTTGTTCATAATAGTTGGTGTACCTTATATACTGCCATGTACCTAGCCCAGAATTGGAATCTAACAAGTTCATAGTTAGGTGCTTGTTTTAACCGAAAATCTCACGCGTATGGAAGTTATTCAAAAATTTCCCTTGTTTACAATAACAATATATCAATCTTACACAAGGGTGCCATAATCCTAAAGTGTCTGAACTCAAGGCTTGGCTAAGTTAATTTTAATATTTACCACTGGCTTGGAATTGGATTTATAATAGTGAAAAACGAGGATGAAGGCCAGGGATCACTGTGGCCTATTTGTTAGACATTTCTTTTCGAAGCATAAGATCTTGGATTCAATCGCAGAGGATGGAGGAGGAGGTTGTGCATCTGCCATCTGCAGGCACATCTGTTGAGGTGGGTGCTTGGAAGTTTTCTGGGTTTCCTCCCGTGTGACACATGAATATTACATCTATCTATGAAAAGTCCTCCATCCTGTTGTTGTTGTTGTGGGTTGTTACAAATCCCATCCAGAACGGAGCTACACCAGATCCATGAGCCCACTCTCAAAAAATCGAGAAAAAGGTGGGGTCTTCAAAGAACTCCTCCATCGAGAATTGAGTGCACTCGAGTAAGTGTTGAGGACTAGCCTCGTTGTTGTACTTTTTACAGATAGGGAAATGCTTAATACGATGGTCAAAGGATAGGCAATTGATGTGTCCACTAATAAATTTACTGATCGCTGTCTGGTCAGCTCTGGAACCCACAAATTCAATATCTGCCCCTGGCTGCCTACGGCAGTACCAAGCATGAGAAGGAGGATGCTGACAAGTATTTGAAAAAGCATTTTTACAAACAGAATATAGTTCTGAGTAAATAAGATCCAGATCTGAAGAAGCAGTAGTGGAAGAGCCCTCCTTCGCCAGTGCGTCAGCTCGCTCATTTCCGAACAAACCAATATGAGAGGGGACCCACTGGAAGTGAATATCATGGGAGGCTGAGCGATCAAATAACATATGAAGAACGTAAGTCCCAGCATGGTCTGTTACACTAGTCCAATTGCTCAAGTGCTGGATGGAGCTATGACAGTCAGTGAGAATCCACATATTATTAAAAGAGGCTTTATCCTTGATTGAGTCCAGACAAGTCTGGATAGACAAAAGTTCGCTGCGAAATACCGAACAGTAATCCGGATTTTTGCAAAACTTAGAATTGCTAGATCCTTCCTTGTACAAAGATGCTTACGCTGAAATTGAATGTCATAAGAATGAGTACTGTTCAGATATTATTTTAAAATGACTTACAACGGCCTCCAGTGGTAAGGTTGTTCATTACATAGTTTCAAAAAGATGAAAACTGAAGAATATTGCAAAATCCCTCAAATTTCAGAGTTTTCCATTCTCTCTCTCTCTTTTAAGCCATAAGAACATACGTGGAAGTATCATGGTCTACACAGACTTTTCTAGGGATATATTCTGCTTTGAACTTTTAAAAGTTTTATAGCGAATCTACTGTACGAAGATGAAATTTTGTATAACGGGTACCAAAGTCATGAAGAATTACTATGAGCGTGAGAAAATTGTCCATCCTGAATCTAATTAAATGTCATAAGAATTCTTTCTGTTTTGTTGTGCACAATTTTAAAAATTTACTATTTTCATGGAATTGGAAAGGGCTTTACATGAGAAATTGCGATAACTTGAAACATGTTCGTCTGGAAAAATATGACTAGACACTTTAAACTTTGTGTGAAAATCGCTATCAATATGCTTATCTAATTATCTTGATTCAAAACCAAATGTATTTATAGTATGAATATTACTGTTTATCGTTAATAACTCCAGTAAGATATCGTATTTATTATAACTTATCGAAAGTCAATATCATCTTTCATTTTCTCAACATAATTTATAAGTTCTTGTTTTGTTTCATAAATATTCATTTTTTTGCCGTATTTCCTGTCAATCAAACATTATTTGTCCATTTTTTCACATTTTACGTTTTTCTTAATTTTTCGATCTGAATATATGTTGCTATCAATATGTATATCTAATTATCTACATTCAAAACCAAATTTATTTATAGAATGAACGTTATTTTTGTTATGAAATAAATTTTGATCTGAATTAATGTGTGAAAGTCTATCCACTCAGTGGTTGTATGATGTACGTCTTTTGACAAAGCATATTAAAAACCTAACATTTCAAGACAGTAGCAAAATTAATTGCATTTCCACGTATTATGTACGTCATAACGGATTTCGAAATGATTTTATACTGATAGAGGGTCATATATAAAATTTATTGTTAGGTAGAAACTCTAAAATATTCCTAAGGACTTACTCCGAATGAAGTTATACAAAAGAAGAATCTTAACAATCCATTTCAGTTGGTACATAAGGGCTATAATCAACGAGACGGATATATAAAAAAAAATAAGAAACAAAATTCCTCTATTTTTTATGAAACAATATAAACGAATTATTTTAAAGATATTTTTGATTAGTACTCACATTTATAATATAATTAAAATATGATTGCAACACTGTTAAAACTAATATGGCTTTAAATGAGCATATAATTTAATATATGGAATCCAAATTTTGATTTAGTTGAGTTCAAATTTTGATGATTGTTGGAAATTTCTTTTATATGTATATGAAATAGTGTTGTTGAAACAGTTCAGTAAACACAGGAAAAGGGGATTTCATGGTTAGGCAAAGTTTTTTAGTTGAGTGAAAATGCTTTCAGTAGCATAACGAAAGAAGGAAGATAAAACGGTAAATCACAATGACGAATAAGACAAAATAATTCAAATTTAATGTCTTTGTAAAGGCTAAGTTAACCAAAAAAGGATACATGAAATATTTTAAATATTTTGAAACAATGGAAATATTAACTCTTAACATGATTGATCATATTGACAGGTTTATTTAAAATAAAAATTTTAAAACACATCACTGCATTAGTTTTTGCATTTAACATTTAAATGCGTTAACACTTTTTTTAAATTCTCTGAATTACACATCGTGTAAAATAATTGGCAGATTAATAGATCCTATATTAAAAACAGTTGATTATATGCAGATTGATTCTATAGTCATCTCGGATATGTCATTCATAATTTTGTGTTATCATTTAACTGAGTATTTAAATATTAATGCATCATAAAAAATAATTGAAATTTTGTATTTCTTATTTCTTTTTGGACAAACATGTTACGTTAACACTTTCTGTTTAGGTTACATAAAAATTAGAAGTGATTTTGATACTTATGACATCATATATGGAATGTTTCCCGAATGGGAAAAATGACATTCAGTTGTTCCTAACTAGCTCAGTTTTTAGATCCCTCACAATTCTAAGCTGCTTTAATACATTCATGTGGTAATTTTACTGCAATGAGGAAGGGAATTTAACTAGATCTATATATCATTTAAGTGAGAGCTGCACATATGTTATATGAATAAATGTATACACAAATGAACTTAGAACAGCTGACTTTCTTACCACTCGAAATCAAATTCCTTTTTCATTTATATTAAAATTACAAATGATTTAAGAATTCAGAGCGGAAGCAGCCTAAATATAATTACCGAAATATAATTAATCAGTTTTTTTTAATAATTGAAACAAATGCTAAAAGAAAAACAATAAAGCAAATAGACAACATTGTTTGCATATAGTAAACGCATAGAACATATAACTAATAAACAAGGAAAATTTTAAAAATGGAGTTTAAAATTTAAATCATTTAAATTAACACAGAATAAAAGGAAAAAGGGGAAAAACATAATAAATCAAATGAAGTACCAGCATGGCCAGATTCTTCAGGAAGGGTTTAACACACTGGCTCAAACTAGTACTTTTCTGCAATGACTTAAGAGTAAAGTCTTAAGCCATAACAATTTTTTTTTAAATTATAATAATACGAGAATGAATATAATAAAGAATATGACAGATAGTTTTGAAGCATTATGCTCGTAGGCTTCTAGCTCTCATTGAGTAAGAGTGAGTTTTTTTTTAAATTTGTCAAAAATTTAGGACACCCTTATTATAATAAAGAAGTTCGTAATTGCTAAGATAAAATACCAAATTTATAGTTGCCAAAATAAAATATCAAATTTCAAACTTTCAAAACTGGAAATAAATACATAACGAAAAGATAAAATAAGTACATAAAGTGAAAGACTAAGTGTAAGCACTATTGGCATTTCAAGCTGCTTATAAAATCTTAAGATTTGGGTGGCCCTTCTGTAGTTCATAACCCTTACTTCATTCTTATAAGCAATGTTCAATTAGTCAAATAGTGTTTAATAAAATTAATTAGAATATTATTATCAATTAAAATGCTTTACAATCTTTATATTTGTTTATTGATGTTATTAAAATTACTTCAAATAATATAAATTCTAATTAATTGGTTAAGAATAACATTTTTATAAAATTTAATCGAAATATTCGAATTTTAAAAAAATATTTATCTATTTTAAAATTAAAATCATTAATTTTATCGTAAATAACAGTATGTATATAGTTTTCTTTTACTGCAATAAAATGATCCAAAAACTCAATTTTTAAATTATCAATATTTGTTTTAATTAATTTTAATATTCCAGCATAAATGTTATTGTAAACTTTATCAAATTCTAAAAAATTCAAAATTATAAAATCATCAATGTATCTGTAAGTAAAAAGAATCTGAATAATAAAAGATTTTTCGTAAAAATGTAAAAATAAATTTGCTAATTTTGAACCTTGAGGGATACCACACATTAACCTGCATATAAAATCTTTCTCTATAAAAATTATAATTATCGTATATACGAAATGTGTAAAAGAAGAAAACATTACGACATCAAAAAATTTATCTTGTGGAATATTGGGTAATATATCTTTTTAAAGTCGAACGATGAAATGCTATTCATTTTATGGGAAGAAACACATTCACTAACTGGATTATTATCTTGATTATCCACGTATTTTGAGAAGTAATGATATTTTTTAAAATTTTTAAATAATATGAAAATAAGTTGCCAAATTTATCTGCATATGTGTTGCATCTACGTGTAATATATTGAAATTAAATTGGATTTATATGGAATTTAAGATAAATAATAATGTTTGAAAAATATTAAAATTGATATTAAAGGTTTTTTGAAAGCGCAAGAACTTTTTTAAATATAGTTGTTTCGGCTGAGTTAATAATTTTTTTGATTACTCTGAATTTGAAATTTCTTCATTTAAGTGTTAGTCGTAGAACTTTTTTACAAAAGAAAGAATCACTTTAGGTGCCTTATCTATGAAAGCAATAAAAATGATAGCCAGCTTATTTGGTGGACATGAACCTCGGTTCTCACCAAGTGGAATACTCCCGTTTGAATCCCGAACAAGACATGGATGTAAAACTGGAGGAAAAGTCGGTCTTTTTGTAATGGAACCCTATTTCGAAAACGAAAGCAGAGCCCCTTCTTGTTCCTGTCTAGAGTCATCCTTTTCGTGAATAAATGTTCTCTACTTCTGCTTGTTTGTCCTTTCCCATGCACATCAAATAAAGACGCATGATGAAAGAATAATAAACTCTTTATGTACTGGATATATGCTTTTATACTGCATGTTTATTTAAATGATTCAAATTTTAAAATTCACATTTTAAATTTTCTTTGTCTATTGGTTCTATATTCTGTCAGTTTATTATATGCCTTGTCTATTTCCTTTATTCTTCTTCTTAAAGCAAATGTTTCAAATATTAAAATTTTTATTATATATATATATATATATATATATATATATATATATATATATATATATATATATATATATATATATATAAAGAGTGTTTGTGTCTATTACGTATTTACATACTTGTGTTAGTGAAATTGTTATTAAGAAAGGCTATTGAAGAGGCAGATTTTCAAGAATAAGTTAATGTAAGTTGTTCCTGTAATAATAATATAATAATTAAAGGAACAATTTTTTGTGTATAAACCAACATGACGCGTGTAGAACGTCGCTCGAGAGCAGAGCTCAACCAAAAAAGGCTTCGGAGAAAACGTAACCCCCTCAGAAGGGTACAGCATACTGGTCACTCATTCGTTGAGAATAGGGTAGCGTAAGATTACATGTATATATATATATATATATATATATATATATATATATATATATATATATATAATGTGTGTATGAGGGTTCACAATATGTTAAATAATGATTGCATTCAAAAAATAAAAGCAAAATCATACACACTTCATAGAGAGACAAATAACTTTTACATTTCAAATATTTTTTTACCGAATATTTGCCTTACATTTGATTTCCCAATATGCTTTTTTAATTATTTATTATCTCCGATATTCGACATGGTGAATCCTCGGAAGGAAAAGGAATCCTCCATTCACCGTTACGCTCTGCTTTGTTTTAAGGAAAGGTGTCATTCCTCCCATGCCTCTGATCCTTCATTTCATTCGCAGGTGGAAATATACGCCTTCCTCCAGGCAAGTGTTTGGAGCAAAGAAAGGTCGCATTTTGCAGAGGGTAAAAGGACGAGAAAAATCTCCTTCTTCATGGGTTTGTTTAATTAATAGCTCTGCTCAGGTTTTCCTTTTTAAAGGGAGAAATTAACCGCGGAAAGTTAACCCTTTCTCAGCAGACGTAAAACATAAAGTTGTCTATTTTGAGCATAAGCTTTATGGATGAAGTTCCTTGTGTGTTAGAATGGATTTAGAAGTTTTGAAAAAATTTAGGAGAAAGAAGATTAAAGTAAGATAAATTAGTTAAGGTATCATACAACTAAGGAATGTAACGAACGGGAACATATAACCAAAATATTTCTTTTTTAACCAAAAATAAGTTAATGTTTGAGCATTTGTAAAAGCAATAAAGTTATGCTCCAGTTATGTCACAAAGACCGAGATAATGTCCAAGAATAAGAACGATTGCATCATACAAGCAACACTCATCTAGAAATAATTTCAGCAAACCAACCATACCAAATAAATAAATATAAATATTTACACATATTTTGATGAAAACTAATGTGACAGCCTTATTGTCTATTTCAGAAAAGGTCTTACAACATCGAACTTTTTAGAATCGTTATTCCTATTCATAATATTTTCAATTTTTCTACTCTTATAATTCACATATTCCTTCCTATTAAAATGATAACGAGACACATTTATCGTTTTGTAGTTTCCATTTATTTATTTTTTAAAAAGATTGATATAAATTGACACAATTTAAACTCTCTTTTTTATTTATTTAAATGCTTCATATTAGAGAGAGTTTAATGAATTTACATTAATATACACGAGACTATATTTTCATACTGACTGATAACATAATAGCAAAATATCTAACTCTTAAAATTTTAGTTAGTTTGCAAACATATGTTGTTGTAATTACATATAGAGCGTATAGAGGTAGCCTCATTATTGAGGCGTAAAATTTCAATGCAGCTGTAAATTTAGCATTTCCAAAATCGCAATGAAAAAAATCTGTAGTAATTAACTGCAGATTTTATTAATCACTCTTAAATTCATATTACTTTTAAACAATGTACTATTACTTTTACTATTATTTAATACTTCTATTACTTTTACTATTAAACAAGAATACAATTGAACTTATGTTTTTAAAACCAATAATCCTTTTGCCCAGCTGCTGTAAATAATAATTGAAAAATGTGTACAGATAATCTAAATCTATAATTTTGCTGGGTATGTTTGTTTTATGTGACTTATGTATATCATTAAAATTAATTTTTATTATTTTATAGCAAAAATAGGATACGATACTTATATTTACCAATTTTTGTGTTTTCGTTGTTTAATCTTAAACTATAAAAGATATTCTATACTTATCGTTTTGGATCCCGATTTCACTACTAAGATCACTTAGAGTTTTTATATATTTACGAATTTAAAACAATTCATTAACACACGCACACACACACATCAGTTTGTGGGTTTTATTTTATAATTTCAGATACTTCAGTATATTGTTTTGGATAGATTTTAATTGACTGCTTTAAATATATGTAGCATATATTTAAAAAATAATGTATATTTTTATTTATTCTTACATTTATATATAAACTTTTTTAAATATATGTTTAAAAAAATTATATAAATACTAAGATCATTCGACAGTACAAATTACAAAATTTTTTTCACTAAAATAATTATTGACTACAACCTTTCAAAATTTAAATTTATTCCTGAAAATTTATGGATACTTCCAGTCTTTGATTATTAATACGAAATTGAAACGTAAAAAAAAAAAAGCAATATGTTTATTCATATTTCAGACTTTATAGTTGATTACTTAAAAAAATTTTAATACAGTTCATCAGTAATTTATAATATATATATATATATATATATATATTATATATATATATATATATATATATATATATATATATATATATATATATATATATATAAATCCAAAATTAACAAATTTGTAGTGGCAAGTACCTATATTTTATCATATAAATTATAGGTGGATTCATAAATTTACACCCTTAGAAAATAATTAAAAAATATTAACTTCATTGAAATATATATTTTATTTATTAATGATTAAATAATTTTTTATAGAATTTAGAGACATCACCAATGATTCTTCACGTTTTATGGATTTACTGTATACTATATTTATTTATTAATCATATAGAAAGGATGTATGTGAAAATTAACTAAATAATTTTTTTAAAGTACCCCATAATTCCATGCCTTTTTTTTATAATATCCTGATTCAAATCTGAGATTTTTGTTCTGTTTTTCACACACTTTCAAATATGTCGATAAATTAATTCTCCTCACTATTTTGGAATGAATTTATTTTCAGAGTAAAAATCTTCATTATAAAAGTAAACCATTTCAAAATTTACTTCGCCTCCCATGTTCAATTTTCATAAAATACTCTTAGAATATAAATCTCTTTTTACTTAAAGTTTCAATATATATAATGATATTAAAATATATATAGTAACATAAAAAATATTTTATTTCATTTCATCTTTAAAATTTAATTACATGAATTTTTAACGATTTTTTTACTTTTTGGTGTAGCATCAATTCAAAGTTTTAAAATTTACTTTAATAGTTTCAGCTATTGTTTGTAAAGGGATTCTTTTTTTAAATTTCTAGACCAATCTTGAACCTCAGCTTCACTCTAAAATAAAATAAATCCATACCATTTAAATTATATATATATATATGTATAATGGAGATTTTATCAAAAAAATTTGAGATTGAAATGACATATATAAACCTTTATACCTATTTAAAAATTAATAAACTAAATATCCAAAACCAAGTATAGTTCATATGGTAGAAAGAACGAATTCTTAAGGGGACAATTATGATGCCATCTTAAGAATTCGGTAATTTAAATTACCAAAGAATCTTATTCTAGAATAATAACTAGAATTCACAGAATAAATTCAAACAATCTGATTCTCGAAATAATTTAATTTAGAAGAATCTAATTCTGGTAATTTAATTTCCGAAGAATAATTAAATTACTGAAGAATTCTGTAATTCTTCGGTAATTTAAGTAGCCGATATATCATTAAAGTATTTTAAATGCCTCAAAAAATATTAACTGCACACGTTCATAAAAAATAAAGGAAATGAAAATTCTGTTACAGAAAATATATTCTACAAGTTATCTTGATGTGTAAAATCTGGATAATGATAATAAAGAAGATAATACTATTTAAATGCAAAATATAACTAGAACTTCTTTGTTATTGAGGTAAGAAAAAGTTATTGTGTTATATTAGTATTCGTCTTCTTTTTCATTATTTTTTAATAAAATATTGAAAAGGGTGGAAGAATGTGATAACCGATTAAAACCTCCACCCAGTTGACCTCAAGTGTAAATATAATTTCTTAAGTAAAGGAATTTTTCGTTGATTTCATGCATAGATTCTTAGTTGTTACACAGACAAACAATTAAAAAAATAAATAAAAAAAAAATCCGCAGATCCGGGAAATTTTTTTTGACATGTGATTTACATGGATATATTTTATAAGAATATTTAAAATACTAGTTTTTGCTATTCAGAAATAACTTGTTAATATATCTTATATGAAAAGATAAAAAAGATTTTACAAAGAATTATTCCTAAATTTGTGTTCCTCAGGATGTTCTTATGTAGACTATTAAATTATTTCATTTGCTTATTTGCGAATAAAGTCACAAATTGTATTTTAATTGTTATTCTTAAACTAACGGAATTAATAATTTTATACTTTCAATATTTAAGAAGTTTTATTCAAATGAAAAAAATAACAGAAATAATTCTACAAATAAGGTAAAGAAACTTCGATTTTTCAAATTAATTTTTAATTTGTGTAAAATTGCTTATGCCTTAATAATATCCATTATCGTTAAATTAACGGGGTGTATAAAAATGAAGAAAATCAATCATATGTACTCCACTTCTTTTGCAATGTTTATGAGGCTCGTTCGAAATGTTTAATTGCTAAGCTTAAGTATCATATTTTCGAATTGCAGTTTTACAATCACACCTCAAATCTCAAACATCCCATTTATGTACCAGATTTTTACCATCTTTACATCATAGCCTTTTTGCATTCGAAAAAATAAACAACGCATTTTTAAATCAACTTTATAGATTGTTGTTCAGGAACTTCGGTTCGGGAATGCCTATTAATGCCTTGAATTCATTGACTAATAAGTAAGCATCGCAATACCCATTCATTGTATTCTGTGGCGAAGGATAAAGTTGAAGACTGCTTAAAAAAGCCCGTTTTATCTCCAATCCTTTCTTCAACATCTTTTTCTTTGTTGTCACTATGCTCAGGTGAACTAAATTGCATACAAACTTGACCAACTGCCACCATTTCTATTATGCGAAGGCTTCCGCCGTCGAACATGCATCATCAACTGCCCACAGAAAACTGTGAACCAAATGGAAAAGAGAGCTTGCTAGAAAATTAAAAACAACTTTTTTTCCCCATCCTTCCAACACCTTTCCGTCTTTATTTATCTCTTCTAAATTAGAATAAAAGTAGGCGGAAAGCATGAAAGAGATTAAATAGCAACAGTTTTATTTAGTTGTTTTAGTTTTTCATCAACTACAATGACAACAATGGATTGCTCTCGTTAAAATCTACATATGGAAGACAAATGATTTGCACCGGAATAACCTATATATTAAAAATCTTCTCAAAAAGAAAATTTATGCTTACAGACAACTTTTTTTTAAATATTTGATTTTATTAAGTATAAAAAAAACATTAGTTAATCAAAATTTGTTTTTTAAAAGGGGGAAAACTAAGTTGTATTATAATTATATAATTGCTATATGAAATTTGCTGGTGTAATAACATGTTGTTGTCTTTTGTCAGCTATTGGCTGGTGATATGGGGTGCATTGCTCCACTTTTTCAACTGAACTGTACTTTAGTGTGGAATCTGACTTCCTCAGTATGTACATGCCGCAGGTACCCGTTTATAAGGTAGGCAAAAATTCACAACCCATTCATACAAGAAAAGGACAAAAAGAAAGTACATCCATGCTTGAATCGGGATTAATCGAGGACCTCCCTATCCTCAGCCAAGCACGTTGACCCCTAGAGAGGTTGGGCGGAGTGTAGTGACATATTTCACAGATTTAAAATTTTTAAAGGCTCCCAATGATAAAATGATTAAGATAATTTCCGTTAGGAGGAAAAAATAATGGTTCGTTTCCCATAAACAAGAAAGATATAACGCACTTGTTGGTAACTTCACCTGTCAGAACTAATGTTTATTTTTTTTAGATTAACTTCTTAAGGTATGTAAATAGTTATTACTATTTATTAAAAAAATCTCCATGAGAAAAATAATGCAACAAACTTGTTCTGTTAAACTATCAAATATTCTTCCATTATTCATATTTTAATCAAATACTTTTATTCAGTACTTGATTTTTTTATGCGTTTTTACTTTGTGTTACAGTAGTAAACTATTGACATTCTTATATGCAAAACTGAAGACTCATTAGTGTATGCGTATGAGTGCCGTACATCGTACATGTGTGATTTACTCATGCATCATCTCAAATTCAAAGAAATTTTTTTCAAGATTAAAAATATCTTTAAAAGATTAATTTTTAATATTTAGTGTATCCACATATGCAAAATACTAAATACTAAAATGTTAATTGAAATGAACTTTAAGAATAGATTGGAAATTGTACTTATACAAAATTAATTAATATTTATGTTTTTTTTCCCTTCTAAATTCAAACATGTTACAAAAAAAAAAAGGCAAAACATTTTCATCTATGAGAAACAACACCGTAATTAATTATTTGGATCAGATTATACGAATTATATACAGAGAACAAATGAAAAAAATTATGAAAGAGTTAGGAAATAATTAATTTTATGCTTTAATTTTTTAATTATTAATTGTTTTAAAATCAGAAAGCTAGGATAACAAGAAGAACTAATCGCGAATGTCGATTATTAATCAATCTTTCAATTACCACGTCAGTGATATTTCTAAACACTGTATAAAAGTGCTTAATGATATATGTAATGAAAAAGAAAAGTTATGAATAAAAATTAAATTTTAATCAACAGATGGTGTAATTATTTGATGGAGACTGTTACATTACCGAGGAAATTTAATGTCTTAAAATAAACAATATTATTTCTTATAAAATAATATATTTTATAAATATTTATTTCGTATAAAATAACACATAAACACAAAACAAAACGTTTTCAGGTTGATCGAAACAGTAAAACGTCTCTTATATTACTTGTACTAATAAAAAAAAATCGATTGATGAAAAGAGGGATTTATTTTCAATAATTTAAAAAATTAACCATTTTTTATAACCAGAAAAATAATAATTAATTAAAATGAATTAATTAAAAATAATAAATTAATTAATTAAAATAATTTATAAAACAAAAGTTTAACTGAGCATTAATAGAACTTGGAATCATTAGTTATAATGTTGTAAAAATATGTTCATTTAATAAGTTAGCAATTTTTCTGCTTTGTTTGATTCTACATTATAAATCTCCAAAGTTCTCAATAAAAATTTTAAGAAAATTAATAATAATAACAAATCCGGTTTGAGAAACTAATTTCTTTCGAATTTTTAAGTTCAGAAAGACGGGAGGGGGTTGTCTAGAAACGGAATCGCATAAAGAAGCAACAGGGTCGACTATATTAATTAATGTCCGGTTGCGGGGACAACAGGAAAGGACAGGTGTAATTAGAAATTGTGCCAGCTGCGCAATGAGCTAGATCCATTCGGATCTTAGAGGGTGTCGGCACCACTGTCTTCAAAAAATGATCTGAATAACTTCCTCCCCCCCCCCTTCTTCAGGGTTGCTAATTTTTTTTCTCTGACCACAAAACGAAATTCGCCAATTCGAACGTTTCTTTGTGAGTGAGCATTCGTAAGTAACCTATTTTTCGGAAACTCTAAGTGGGTTAAGTATACACCCCCTTATACCTGGAAATAGAACTTTTCTTCTTACTTATTTCTCGAACAAAAACGAATGTTTTCAGAGCGATAACATTCGACCAGGAGAATTTCGAACAATAAATTATCGAAACTCACCGGATTCTGGCCGTGATATCTGTCTGAGATTGTGTGTCACGGATCCCTCTGTTGGAAATGTTTTCTGTTTCTTTTTTAGAGTGAAATCGGGTTACAACTTCATTGTTAAAGTTAACAGAAAAGGGATTTCACTTGGATAGAGAAAGAAAAGTAGAATAAGGTCTCATTGTTAATATATTTATTGTAGCATAATCCATATTTTTTTTTAAAAAAAATTTGATTTCCATACATTAAATTTCAAACATTGAATTTGATTTACATACATAAAACTGTATTTTAAAATGGTTCTCAGTTAAATTGGAAAAAAGTTAGCTTAAAATGGAAGAAATATGTAATCTTTAGAATTAAACTTTCATTTATTAAAGCTAGCATTAAAAGTAATTTTGTTTTAATTATAAAAAAAGTTAAATATTAGCACATTTTATGGATAGTATATACGCTATTTTGAAACTTTGAAGTTCAAGAATTGGTTTTTGCACTACGGTTAGATTTCTAATGATAACAACAAATTGTTTAAAATACCTACAAAATTAATTTAAGTATATATTTTTTCATTTCTTAGAAATGCAGCTCAAACACACAAAAAATGGTCTTTCTCGAATCAAAATCATTGATAGTTTTAATAAAATAAAATCTAAAATGACTACAATTTCATAAAAAGTATCATCATTTTACAATCGGCATTTAGCGACTTCTATTTTTCTAAGAATTACAGAGGGTATTAACACATTTTCAGAACGATTTCGCGGCCGTTTAATATTATGTTTAAAATGTAAAGACTATTTTTTAAATGTTCGATCTGATAGCCTTTTTTCTGAACTATAAGTCAGCATCGTGATTTCCATGATAGAAGAGCTTTTTCGCAATATTTCCAGGGATATAGCTTCCCATTACTTTCCAGAGTCCATCTATCGTGGTGGGTTTGCGTATAGAAAGAGCCCTACAAACCAAAGGCACAATAGTCCATAGGTGAAATCTCAGGAGACTTCGCAGCAATATGTTAAAAATGTATACATGCAACACCTGTATTAGTCATCATTTTTTAAAGGAATGTAGTGGTAGTTTTCGAAGTATGACTTATAGCTTTGTCTTAACGAAGTTTCTCTCTTTGAAAGCCATTGGGTTAAAGAATTGGAATTTTTTTTGTAAATATTGGGCATAAAATCTTCTCTTGATAGTGCGATGAGTTGATTTTAACATTTCTTTCCATTCTTTTTATTTTTAATTTCCCATTGTAGGAGAAATCTGCGACAATCATAAACCCCTAACTGAAACTTTCTTTACATTGACGGAAACGGGTTTGTACATTTTTTTTCTCTTCATTGTCTATGGTAAAAAGACCTTTTTTTGTTACAGTCATTTAGGTAAACCCATGATTCATCAAGGGTCACAATGGTTTTCCCTTTATCTCCTGCTAAGTGGTTTTCATACAGGATTCTACAAAATATTTTGCGCTGAGCCACATGTCTCGGCAAAAGCTGGTGGACATTATGTTTTTTTAGCATTTTTAAGTTGTAAATAATAAACCAGTATTTTATTTATTATTGCTACAAATGTATCTAATGACTTTGCAATTGATTTTTGCGTTGGCGGATTTTTTTTTTTTGTTACCAGCGATTTCACTTTAAGAACATTTGAAGCAGTACATACCTTTTACGGATATTCATTTGGAGTCTTCTTTCTATGTAGAAATAATGATTGACAGCTTTTACCTGTCCGATTAATAATATTGTTTAGTTTGCACTTAGAAATTTTAATACCATGCATTTCTCAACGTTTTTAAATTCTGGAATAAGAACGCTTATCTTCGGAAAACCCAAAAACATATCCTTTAGTTCATAGCATGTTTATATGTGGCATTTTGAAAGAAGAATAAATTTAAAAGTAACAGACGATATTTCTCATTTCAAATAATAAGCTGTTGCCAAAAATTTTTATTCTAAAACATTTACTGTTTTTAAATTCGTTATCGAAATCGTTCTAATAATGTGTTTATATCCTCAGTATTTCATCTGCATCAATTTATTTTGGGAACCAATTTTTGTTATTTTCACGGATTTTGGTTACTATACTCTTATAACAACTATTTTGAGACTTATAAATTTTTTTTATTGTAATCTGAGGACATAAGCATAGTTTTTAATTATTACTCTTTAATATTTTTAAAGTAAATCTATTTAATTTAACAGCGTGAATATCTTTTATTGATAAATATTCTTTTACTGATTTTATTACAAAAATGATCTTTTTACTTGTTGAAATATCATTTTCTGATTAATAAAATACAATTTTCTGATTAACGAAATTCTCAATAGATAATTTTCAGTTTTACTTTGTTTTGTTCGACTCCTCTTTATTTTTTATATTAAAAATAATTAAAAGATTTTATGTACATTTATTTTAAAACAAGGTTCAAATCGTTAGAGATATTTGTCTCCTCTACTTCTTCTATCTCATTGTTCATTTGGATTTTACATTTGATGTTAATAACTTTGGTACCTATTTGAGCTATTGTGGTTGAAATTTTTTTCTTAATTCTTCAACTTTGGGTTTTCATTGCATTTCGATATATTTGATATTAAAAACTCTTTCATATTTTATCTAATTTTAAATTCACATAACTTATATTATTGGTAATATAAATACGTATTACATAATCATTTTTATTCATTACTTTGTATCTACTTATTACCAATTTTTTTTTCAATATTTAAAATTTTACTTAGAAACATCATCAGGTCTTGATATGTTTATAGTTGACATTTTCTGAGCAGTGCAGAATCGCAAAAATGTTGAAATAAATTACGAATTACAAGTTTCCACAAACGTTTGATTCATTATAAGTAATTGTAAGTTTATTATTGTGCTGAAAATTTTGATTGTTTTTGTGAATTATTTAACAATATTGTAATTACATTGCTTAAAGCTGTATGAAAAGAATTTTTTTTAATAAGTTCCTTAAAAATTTCAAGTATACGGGGTGCAATAATCAAATCAAAAAACTGGAAAATAATATGGTTTTTCACCTTTATTGAAAGAAAGATTTGGAAAGTCAAACTTTATTATCACAATCCCTGATTATTACAAGATAATTAGAGGGAATCTGGTATCAGCGTTTTAAATCATTGGCTGTTGAAGTAATATTTATTATTTATTAATCGTGATATGAATTCTTCTAAATATTACAGTTTGAAATTTTGAAAAAAAAAGGAAGGATATCAACATATTTGGCTATCACACCCATTTTCTGCGGTGTGCCCATAATGAATACTTTTAAATTTTTGTGTATTAATTTGAGAATATATCTGGTGACATTTTTATACGTGCACCCTATCAAAAAATTACTAGTCAACAAAATACTTGTTCCTTTCTTGGGATTCAAATTCAGAACACTTTGCAAAGCGTTTTAATGGATACGTTTGAAGATGTAAAAAAAAAACAGTGTTTTATAGACCAAGTAAAATGTAGCACACACACACATGGCATTTAAATACAATTATAAATTGCTTTAGGATTAATCTACGAAAGTTGCTTTTGTCTTCGCGTCCTATTTGTCTTGGATCTTTTCCAATGGCTGATAATTTAACTGTAACGTTGACTGCAATGCAAAAAATGCAAAATGAATTGCATTTTTTCATTGCAGTCTACGTTCTTTTACATATTTTATTATTGCTTTATATTGCTTTACAGTTGATTTCTATGAAATCAATGACTCTATGAATGTGAAAATAATAGTTTGAAAAATGTGTTTTAAAACTTTTTTATGCTATTATTTTAGTTTTATCCATATTTTTCAAAAATGTATCCCACATTCTCTACCGCATTTTCCTAATTTTTTTTTTATATATACCAGAATTATATTTTCATTTTTAAGAAAAAATAAATCAAATTTCATTTCTTTGATAATGATCTTTTTTTGTAACATTTTACAAATTTTTTTTTTTATTTTCCTTTAACTTTTGTCAAAATTCAAATTTTTAATGAATTTTGAATTAAATTGGTATTTTGCTTTGTCGGGCTGTGAGTAGCAAGCATGTTGACTTTCAAGAGTTTCTCATTATAACACTATTATCAAATATTACTGACAGTGTATGACACTTTCTCTTAGTTTGGGCCAAAGGAAATTTTTTCTTAAATTTGAGTATTATACACAATGTTGATGTTGAAAACTATGTTGATGTAATCCAAACACAAACATCACAATCACATTTCTCTGTTGATATAATATGGAAATTTAAAGCATTAGTTTAATATCAAGATTTTCACTTGTTTGTAGTTCAAAATTTATAGACGCTCATAAAAATTGATGGAGTTTAAACTAATAACTGCAATAAATTAACAGAGGGAAAACCTCATATATTTATTAATTGTGTTGCAATAAAATTGCTTTGTTAACATGAAAATCAGCCAAAAAAACATAGCTTTTATTATTTACTCAACAAATCAAGTATTCTTGATCTTCATCCCAAAAGTTCACAAAGACACTTGCTCAACAAAGCGATTACTTTGGAATATGATGCCATAAGACCGTTTAATATCGAAGACTTACAAATTCGAACGTGTCTTGACCTGTAGCTTTTAAGTGTACTGTATATTAAGCCCATTAGATGCTATATCAATTTTCATATTACTTTGCAAGATACTTGGTTAACAGTGGAAATAACTTATCTTTGATAAATAGTTCTTCTAACTAAAAGATAAGTATAGTTGAACAATCAAAAACATCTTTATGAACAAAAACAAAAGGATATAAAAATAGTCAAAATAATTTCAACTGATTCATTAATTGTTTAACTGCTTAATAGTTAGCTATATTCAATAAAAACAATAAAGTTTTTAGATTTATTAAACATAAAAGAAAAATTTCAAATAACTCTGATGGAGTATGGGGATAAAAATTTTTATTCCATTTTCTTAAAATAAACTAGAATATTCTGAAAGTTTATTTTTGAACTATTTACTATAATTAAACCGAAGTAATTATTTTCATTTACCTAATAAATGTTATATGAAATTATTTTCCTTCATTCTGAAAACTCTTGTAACTCTATTACGTAAATTGATACTTTCATGAGTTTTCATTTCCCATATCAAGCTATTGACCCGTAATTAGTTAAATTCATTAGAATTTCTATATGAATCTAGAATTTAAAAAAATCTTCTAACATTCAGGTTTATTTTGTAGGAGTTCCACGTCTATGTAAGTTTTCTACACACAAGCTAAAATTATATATATATATATATATATATATATATATATATATATATATATATATATATATATATATATATATATATATATATATATATATATATATACCAACGAAAAAGATACTATAAAATTTCGTATTTAATAAATAATATAATTTTTTTTCTTTCTATCAAAATCTTTTCAAGAAGGCATTTTAAAGTTTGAAAGAAATTTCTGAAAGTTTCATTTATTCTTTTAGAATTCAATAAGAACTGAAGAATCGATTACTTGTAAATAGTTTTTGTGTGACAGCGAAGCCTGAAAAATTTTCCAGAAATATCTGCTCAAAAAATTCTGACTTGAATACTTTATGAAATAAATTTACAAATATTATAAGTATTTTTTTTCTAATTTATTAAGATGAATATATATATATATATATATATATATATATATATATATATATATATATATATGAATTTTACACAAGTAATTATTTGTCCATTTTGTACATAAAGTAGAATTTGTTTCAAAATATAATCAAGACGATAATTTTCCACCAGCAATTTTTGAACACTTAGAGTACTAGAAAGAAATTTATGAAATTTTACCAGTATATCTAAACTTCTTAACAAACAATAGTAACTACCAATTGAACAAAAATGAAATTAATATTTTTATATACCTTTTTAAGTGAATGGTTTAAAAGTTTTGTAATTCCTTTTTGCCTAATTATGAGAATATCATTTTGTAAAATCCTCCACCAAAACATGAGGATTAAATAGTGAATTTATGAATCTCTAGTTATTTATGGAAACATCTTTCCAAATGTGCACGCATCAGAAGCTCGTTTCATATATATATATATATATATATATATGTAGTATCAAAAGTGAAGCAGACATCAATCCTTAAATTGCTCAATAAGTGTTCAACGTAAGTACCAATAACAGGATCGTACTTTTGGTCGTAAAAGATTATTTGATTTCAGACACATTTTAATTAATATTCAATAACGTGAGAAAAAAAATATGGTTCCTGATTTTTGCATACATGTATCTGGAGTTGGCTTTTGGTAATTTTCCGAATTTCTTAAATTTCAAATCGTAGATTCAATGCGCTGTTATTTTTTATAACTTCCGTAAAGGCAAATATGCAAAAAAGTCTTTGCAACAAGTTGCTTTCCTTAGCAAGTTAACAAATTGCAATGCCTTAGATGCTTACCTACCTTCGATAATTTGGCAACTTCATTCCTTTAAAGAATGTTCTAAGCTTTCTAAAAGTACCATAATCAATTTATTGTTTTTAATCAATAATTGACTGAATTCCCTTTTTTTCATTATTACTAAAAGTAAGAAAAATTAAAATCAACTTTGATTTATTAATTTTTTCATCACCAAAGTGGGGGGGGGGACCAATATTCAGTAAATCATAGCTTAGGTCATATCAATGATAAAAATATGGGTTAAGGTTTTAATGTAAAGAATAATTTGAAGTTTACAAGAAAAAGAGGATTTTCCTTAAATTCCTTTTGTTTCAGCCTTTCGCTTATTGTTTATACTTTTTTTTTTAATAATCCCTATGGCATGTGTGAGGGCGCGATAGTGGCCCACCCCCTGTGGTGCACCCGGGACAACGCCTCGGCGGCTAAGAGGTTGCTGTTTCTCCTTGGTATCAGGGAACAATAGATTAATAGACTCTGTTGCAATTGTAACTGTCTACAATCTGCCATTGGAAAAAAAAATATTGCATTTTCACTTTCTATTTGAGAATCTTTCAAGGTGAATACATGGGAATTTTCTGGCTTTCTTCTCTGAGTCATATGGATATCATTCAGTGTCATTGAAAAGTTTTCTAGAAAGCTAACACGCTATGGATGCTCTCACAAAGAACTTTACTATAATTGTCATTAGTTAGCCAACCAATTATTCGGTGCCAATGCTATAATCTAGAAAAACATGTTTTTTTTTTCTGTTTCAGGTATTAAGTTTCCATACATGTGTGCTAGTACACTGATACTCTTGATTTATTCTAGTTCATGCATTCATTGCACATATTTTTGACGAGATCATGACGAAGTACTTATTCTGTATTTCATTTTACGGTCTGAGGAGCGATTTGAATACAAAAGATATTTGAAGATTGTCTTCGAACTTCAATTTGAAAGAAATGAAACAATAGATTGCAGATTAACAAATTATATAAAGACAATAATTTAAAACAATAGTAATGAAGCAAAGATTGTTCAGAAATAAATATATTTATTGATAATTATTTCCTACCTAAAATGCAGTACTTTGCGTGTGTGTGACAAACATTCATAAAATGTAAAGTTTTATTTACATTTTATGAATGTTTGTCACAGCATTTTTATTTTTAATACTTAGAGAATTAATTATTAGTAGTTATCATATTTGATTTTTTAATATTTCGTGATGATTTTTCTAAATTGGAATTTTTTTTACATAAAGTTTTTAAGTCTTATACACAATCTAATAAATTTTAAGTTAAATTCAAATTTTTAAAATGAATAACTTCTTAATAGAAAGAAAATTTATGTAAAAGTATAAAGGGACAGTTGAAAATATACAAATTGAATACGTATAAATGACTCATTTTTAGAAATATTGCCAGACTTGTTGATCATTGTAAAGTTATCCCTAACTTAGTTATTTATTACAAACAATCTACAAAATTAAAATTAAATACATTAATTTATGTAAAATTAAAGTTATTCGGTATATGATAACATTATACGAATGCTCCATTCTCCAAATCCATTAAGGCCATGAAACAAGAAATTGAGAAAAATGATGTATCAGAAATTTATTTTGAATACATGCTGTTAAGTATAATGCACAGCTTTGATATTAAAAATTTGTAAAATTCAAAATTTAGATAGAATAGAATGGACAAATGAAACATTCATATAAGAGTTAGTTTATGAAAATTAACTTCATTAATTTGTGATAGTGTATTTCATCATTAATTACATTAATTAACAATGTAATAATCAAATTGTTTATTGAGAGGAAAAAAGTAAAATGTAACTTAAGATTGAACAATCGATCGATTAAAGTTTTATGCATTTAAAACATTTTGATAAAGTTTGTTTTTTGAAAGATGTGAGGTTTTTGTTATAAGAATGTGTAGCTATATATTTTTTAGAAAAATTATATATCTTTCTTAACTGACACACACGTTTTTAATAAAGTAAGTTTCATAACAGTTTTAGTCAGGTGGGATGAAGGGAAACTTCAAGATGACTGTTTATTATTTCGAGGAAGATTTTTTTTTGTCTGTATTATGGATAATTAATGGATTCAGACAGTTTTTGTTTGGTTGCAGAATGTTTTTATCGTATCAAAAATTTATTAATTCAGAAGAGAACATTTCAGTATAATGCATACTGTAAACTTATAACAATATGCATCATTCAAAAATACCTTGATGAATATATTTTGTAGTATTCATAACTACCAATTTATGTGTTTTTTAGACAATTAATTTCTAATTGATATGTCTAAAGTAAAGTAATTACTACTGAATGTGATGAATATTTAAAAATATGCCGTTATTGATTATTTTTAAATGAAATTTTTTATTTAATTTGTTGTCATTTCCTTTGTATGTATCTTCTTCGAACATAAATAATATTGTAAAACATGTGTACTTTTTGCTAAAAAAAGTTATTATTATTTTAAAATTTGAACAATATTTCTAAAAGAAACAATACTTGAAAATAGATTTTCAAATTGGATGTATATTTTTAGCGATTAAAGTTCATCCAATTTACATTTCATTATGACTAAAAACTTCTTCATCAAAAATGGGAGAAATATTTAAAATATAACATTATATCTACTTAAATATCAATAAAAATTTGATAAAAATTGTTTTAATTTAAATGTAATGTTCTTCAACCTCAATTTTGTTTAAATTAGCGAACATTCTCGTTAAATGTGTATCGGAAAAAAATATATAATTAGCGTTTTCTAATGTTTTTATTTTCCAAAATTCTTCCAGGTTTTAAGAATTCAATAACAAACCCTCTTTAGCAGAAGTTCTGCTCAATCATACGTGTGTTTTTTAATGATGAGAATAATTTATTGGTTCCAAATATAGTAAGGCATTTCAATCATAATTTCGGAAGAAATTCGATTTTTTACTTGATAAAATCATGTTTCATTCAAAATGTTATTTTCGATACGTTTCCTGAATTCTATTTATTTTGACATTTTATAGAGCCTTCTTTACTAAATTAAAATTACTGACAACAATGACAGTTCAAAATATTAACTATACCAGTTTTTTGGGAAATCGAAGAATTTAATGCATCTCGTAAATGAAAATACAAATTTTAGTAATTAATAATTAATAGAATGAAAGGGTTGTTTGTTATTGAGTCAGATTGTTTAAGAATGTCTTAATTATTAATGCAAATATGATTCGAAATTTTGAAATGTATATAAATTTGTTTTGTGCAACCAAAATGAAAATAAATAGCCTTTATGAATATGAGCAAATGAAATGATAAGTTTTTTACTTTTTTATAGATATTATTATTATTATTTTCTTAATTATATGATTATAAACGATTGTATACGCACGCACACACACACACATATTATTAAGGAATTCGCAAATGGACGATACATTTCCTTCAAATTAATTCTATTTTCATCTATTTAAGTTATACATAAAAAAACTTTTTATTTTACTTTACGATAAAAAAATAAAAAAAAACTATTCTCATTATGCTACAGCGAATTTATTTTCTTTACTTTTTCAAGGTTTCAATAAAAGCAATTCTGTCATAAGCGCTGAGGCGTTAAAGGAAAACGAAGAAATTGAATTTTAGGAACAGGAAAGAAAAATGGAAGGGGAAGCTGATGATAAGCAGCCAAATGTGGCAACCTTCAAAGCATCCGAAGAAAAGGGCCGTGGGGCAGAGTGGGAGGGGATCCTGAGGATCGTAGGAAGATATTTTCCTAAGCAGGCGTGACAGAAACTATAAAGGAGACTGACCTTGTCCCCCAAATTCATTTGTTGTGTGAATAGGAAAAGAAACTAACTGTTCAAGGTCTTTCCCCAAAACTCAGAATCATTATATAATTGGATTGCAATGGGAAGGTACGTTACTCATTAGTTATTCGAAATTCTCGAATTATTATTTCGTTACTCATTATTCTTTTTTGGTAGGTAAATTATATCATTTTTTGTGCTTGTTTAAATAATCTGTGTAGCATGTTTTCAATGGAAAATGATAGGATGAAGTGTAACTTAGTACAGAAAATAATGAACCTTATTCTGATGGAACTTTAGATTGTTTAGTTTTTCAAATTTAGTTCATTCTATTTTAAAATATTATTTATTTTCAAAAATAAATAAAAATTATAAGGGTTAAAATCAAATTTAATCATTGAGGGAAAATAATTTTTCATTAATTTTTAGATCATAACTCATTTAATTCATTTGTATTTAAATAATATGCTAATCAGATAGCGGGATTGCTTAAATTGGGAAACTTCAGATTTTTTCTTATTTCCCTAAATTATATTTTTATCACAATATTTTCTAAAAAAATGTTTTCATTTCAAAATATTATACTTTTTTTTTTTTGATAGAGTATTTCATTTTTTGAAAAATTATCCGATTTTATTTATAATTTAAAATTTTTGTCTTTTATTGCTGTTATCTCTATTTTCTGAATTTCATTTTTGCATATGAGAGTGTAAATTCAAATGTGAAGAAATTAAATTTATTGATTATTTTATTTAATTCCAATAAATTTCATGAATACCTCAAAAAAGGTTTCTTAAATATTCATAAAAATATTTCGTTCCATAAATTTCTAATAGTTTCCTCTGTCTTAATATTAAATATAAAATGCAAGTTATGCTATAAAATCCTATTTTGGAAAATCTAGAAATATTATTGGCTTATCAGTATGATGTAACGGTTAAAATACTTAGAAGCCTTGGTACTATTCCATTATGCCCCAGCCATAGGTTATCGAAGCGATTGCTAAGCAGTTTAAGTCAGAAATATGCTTTAAATTTTAAATAAGTTTTGTCAATAAATAACAATTATTTTATAAACTGTCAATAAAATACTTGTATAATTTTTTTTAGTAGTTTCTAAAAATATTTTTAAAGAATACATACGTTTTTAAAGAAAACACGATACAAATATTTACGATGGTAATTTTGATTTTTTTTTTTCTTTTCGTTACTATGATTATCTTACTGGGATATAATTCTTGAATTTTTCTTTGATTTTATGGAATTCTTGAATTTTTTCGATCACATTCTTCTTTATTGTTATTCTTTTCATATAATAATGATAGTTATTTAAAATGACGAAGCATCAGCAAATTTTCAAATTTCACATAAATAAATTGCTAAAATACAAAATATATGAAAGTACTGATGGAACGAGGAATATGTATTGAGTATCTCATACACTATTTCACGACACTTTTGAGTGCCACCATATTTTCGAAATGTACATGGTAAAAATTACAATAGCTTTTTTTTATTACGAATAAAATAATCGACGTATTTTGTTATATTATTTTATTTTACATTTCAAGTCGTTATCATAAGCATTTTTTTCACAAGGTGTTATAGATAAGTATACAACTTTGAACCTGTGCAGCCAAGTTTTGAAATCGTTAAAAGTGTGCCGCTACAAAAAAAAAAAAAAAAAAAAAATGTTGAGTCAGTGGTATAAATGAATAAATAATTTCATGCTGAAAGTCAAATAGCAAATAGTAATAAAGAGGACAAACCGAAGTAACTAGTTGTAATAATTATTTAAAAAATGTTCAGAAAATATCTGTCAACATTTTCTATATAAAATGAGAGTCATAGTAGCTTAGGGATTAGACTATGAGCTTTAAAAAGGTATGTTCTGAGTTTGACCATGCCTACAAATAAAGAGTGATGGGTGGAACACTTTAAGTATTTACTTGCACACCAGCTGGGAGAGATGTTTCAACGTTACTCTTGCGCCGAAATGAATAAGGTGCATTTTCTGGTAAGAATTGCAAAATCCATGTGACATGGACGATTAAATAAACTTTACAACTTTAAACTGAAAGATCATTTACTACATTGTCAAGACAAAATAACAAAAGAACCGTGTTTGCTTAAGAAATGGAAGAAAAATGATGGAAATAATTGTACCAAGTCTGGCGAGTAAAATCTTAGTATTCTGGAGAAAAAAAAATCACATTTGTTGTCAAATAAAAAATATTTTTATATATCAAATCACACAAAGAATATGTTTGATAAATTGTTTGTTGATAAAATATAATCTATGCATTTATTTTCGAAAATTTAAATTTTTCTTCCTTTAATTAATATTTGTCCAATTAAATCAAACGAAAATATTATGGGAAAGTTAAAAGATTTTACTTTAATGTATAATTTATAAATTTACTTAGTAAAATCTAAAATGATAACTCATTTTACATTTAAGATATAAAGAAGATCCATTTTACAGTTATAGATGTGCAAAACAAAAATATTCTAAATTGCGATTTGATAAAAAATTTCGAAGGTTTATTTTTAATCCAAAGGAACTAAGAATATAGATTTCGAGAAAATGTCTTAGCAGCTTCCGCGATAATTATCCATATCAAGAAAAATGTCAGTCTTACTTAAACCGAATTTAATCGAGGGTGAAAATGAAGTTTGTTACATGTAAAGCAATGGACCATTCCGTGAAAATGGCGGTCTCGCTTATCTATCATGTTTGGAACAATTTTAACAAGATAAGATACAACTGATGAGCACTAACCCATTTTCAAAAAATTCTTCCCGTTTTTTATTTTGTTTCTACATTTTTATTTTCTTTGCTCTGAATGATCTCAGGATTTTCCCTTAAGTATGATTAGTTTAGGGTTCATGGCCAAGAAGATCTGCTTCCTCAAGGGTGAACCATTTCAGCAATTTTAATCCGTTTGCTAGATGTTTTGTGGCAATCTAAATTATGTAATTCTCAATTATGGCTGATAGCGAAATTCCACTTAAATTTGATAAACATAAAATTTTTATTTTTGATGTGATATGTGTGTAGGTAAAATTGCTTAAATAGCTTCCTTTTGAGAATAAGTTTATTAACTCTGACAGTTTGTAAAATAAAGTATATATATATATTTATTTCTACTTCTTATTATTAACATATAATCCTCTACTAGTTCTTTATTTCTCTAATCTTATTCATTAAGTTATGTCACCTTTGACTTAATCCTATTTGTAGAATCACAGTTTGTCCTTTTTTTGACCTTGCGCCAAAAAACCCAATCAACCAACTTATTTGTAGAACCTGGTAGATGATGAGAATATTCACCTTAATTGAAATTTTTGAACTAGATGGTTGTTCTTTTGAATAAATTTTATTCCTTAAATCTTGAATCCAGGTTTAAGTTCTGAAATAACAGAGAGATGATTATAAGTCCATCAATATGGAGATATTTAATTTGAGTTTAATTTCTAGCACTTATTTTAATTTCTGCTCTTGCATTCACATTTTGGCATATGTATTATAAATTAGATAAATATATGACTCCATTAATCATTATGATTTTCTATTTATTAATTCATATTTCAATCTGTGAGTGTGAAGATATTTTTATTTTATATCTCTAAAGACTAACAGTATAAAAACATCTCAGACTCTAGCATATATTTTAGGAACTTTAAAATTATGAAATATGCCATCACTTAAAAGTTCAACAGTCAAATTAATTTGAATTCATTTAATTAATTTAAAATAATGCAATCTAAATGATTTATATTGTATTTGAGCTGTTAAATATGTAAAATAAATAAAATCTTTGAAGCGACATGAGGAAGCAACACTATTTCATAATCATATTCGGATATATTAATACATGAAAAATTCAAAGAAGGCAAATTCCAAAGAAATTTTTCGATGCCACTTAACAATTTTATGAGCGCATAATGTTTCTTATTTCCTCTAAACTTGAATTTCTCCTCTGTGAACTCTAGACAGAAATGGAAACTTCACGAAGGCGTCGCAAAGTGTCAAGGTTAAGGCACCTTGTGTCAAAATAAAGGTGTCACTGGATCAGACTCGACCTGGGGCAACATATTTTTCAGATGACATTTCTGTTACTGTCACCTACCTAGTCCTAATTCATATTTTATGTGACATTTTAACCTTTCGTGCATAACTTAAAGCATTTCCTGAAATTTATTTTATCATTCCCACTTTCTAAATAATTAGTGTGCATAGAAAAATAAATGACATCTAAAACACAAAAATTAATTATGTAATTATTGATATTATGTGGGCAAGTTCGCTTTTTATATTTGATCTGTGAGTTACGATAAAAAAAGCGTTATAAAAAGCATTAACGAGCTTTATTTAAATGATACCGATAGAATTAGTGAAATATAGCTTTAATTATTTTAACCAATTAATAGTATTAAAGTAATAGATAATATATGATTTTAAATAGTATTCCTACTTTCAGCTTTCATTTTTCTTCTGAAATTTTCATGCTGAAAACAAAGGACGCATGAAGAAGATTTTTTATTAATTTATCTATCATTGAAAGCGGAACAATTACTGGTGTGTTTTAGTTTAAAAATGACATAATGATAATTTAAGTTATTTTAAAAATTAATTATTTTGTACACGTCAAGAAATTATATATTAGTTATTAAAGCAGATGTTTTATTCGAGTTTTTCTCACGATGAAAATTTCATGCTAATCATACAAACGATTAGAGAATGAGTTAATTTAAAAAAAGAAAATAAGATAACTTTAAAAAACATACATGCAAAGATTTTTTTTTACTTCGAATTTTTTTAATTTTCACTAGAAAAATGCTAGGTGTTTCAGTTCACCACATGAATAAAATTGACTCTATCAGTGTTTTGTGACAGCTTGGCTGGCATCATGGGATGCGCTGTTCAACTTTTCCAAGTGAACTGTAATTTGGTGTGAAGTCCAACTTCCTCAGTATACACATGCCACAGGAATCCGTTTACAGATTCAGGGTAGGCAACCATTCATACAAGGAAAGTACTAAGACAGGATAGATAGAGAAAGGACATCCATGCCTGAACTGGGATTCGAACCCAGGACTTCCCTCTCCACAGGCAGGCACCCTGACCACTAGACAGTGTGGGTGGATAATTTGATCATTAAAGTTACTGATTGTACTATATTTTTAATGAATGCAGATTAAATTAGCTTTATTTCGATATTTAATTTAAATTATAAAGGTTATTTATCATACATAATTTCAATGATTAATTGCAGATATTTTAACGTAATCATCTCACGAAAAAACATTTATATATGTGTCCTAATAAATTTTTGTGGTAATTGACTTCTAAACAATCTCCAACATTAATGAAACAGTTTTGAAAATAGTATCAATAGTTCTATTACAAATAGAGATATATCATTGAAAAATAAATTATCCTTTTTAAATGATATATATATATATATATATATATATATATATATATATATATATATATATATATATATATATATATATATATATATATATATATATATATATATATATATATATATATGTATATATATATATATATATATATATATATATATATATATATATGCGCGTGTGTGTGTCTGTGTGTGCCTGTGTGCGTGTGTGTGTGTATAATACAGTACAATGCCTTAAGAACAAGAAATATTTTTCGAATTTAAATACCATTATCATTAAACAATAGTAATTATAAAATGCAGATTTTTAATGTGTTTCTATTGCAATGAATATATGAAGATGTTTTCGCGATTTCTTCTCTCTATATATATTTAGTTAAACTCTCTATATATATTCGCGATTTCTTCTCTCTCTATATATATATATTTAGTTAGTTAAACCTTTGTAAGTTGTAAGTAAAAGACATTGTTTAGTATTTTTAGCCAAACCTTTTGAATATTTACTAATTTATTTGTAAGCAGGAAAATTCTCAAGCATTTGCTCCATCCGATGAGCATTCAGAAAGCAAAAATGCTACACCTATCTTCTATTGTTCAACTGTAGATGGAATGAAACTAAAAACCTCCCATTCCTTAGGTTCTACAATCCTTGTTAACTATTCCCATTATTAACAGGCACCATTTCTCTCTATGCTTTTCTAAATTTAACTTCTAATAGAATGCAAAACTCATTTATAAAAACGCAGAAAAATGTGCAATTTAAGAATCATTTCTATTTTAAAAATGTGTATTTTTTAAATACGTATTTAATTTCACATATTATAGAAACAATTTTTAGCTAACTGTTTGTTGCTTGTAAGCAATTAAAAAATTTAATTTTCAAATACAGATATATTTCTATATATTTCTTCATAACTTGATTAAAAATTCGTAAAACGAAAAGTCATCAAATACACTAAAAAGATAATTTTATAGAAATTCTAAGACAATGTATTGTTCCATATGACAGTGCAAAATTATATATATATATATATATATATATATATATATATATATATATATATATATATATATATATATATATATATATATATATATATATATATATATAAAGCACTATCGTTGTTGAAGGATTTGAGTAAATTTCAATGTCAATAACCTTTACGAAATCCTTAACCTTTGAATGCTAATTTCTTACCGTTTTTCCTTTATTTTTTCAAGTGAGAATATTTCTTTCATGGGTGTAGACTAGGTCAATCATTTACTTCCTTTTACCTGATGAAGGAACCGGATATATAGTTATATTTCATAAGACTTTGGAAATTTTTTGATGATCTCGCTTTATCGAGTGTGGTGAGTTGCATTTAAAGATTAGTGACTACCTAGACTGCCTACTAGAGTGATTACTAGATATTTAAATTTGAAAGTTTTTCTATCCACTCTTTAAATTTTTACTTTAACCTTTAACTAAAATTAATTTTTTATGCTTACCTCATAAATATTTATAGTTTTTCAAATAAAAATTTACGAGGAATTTACTTTGAAAGATATCTTGAAACTTTATAGAAGTTATCTATTAAACGAAGAATAGTGCCACAGTAGTTAATAGTAGGTGTATAATTATAATTAAATTTTGAAAGGTAGATAATTTATTAATTAATGTGTTTTATCTCTAAATCAGCCACTTTTTAATATCATGAGAAATTATTATATTTCGCCCAAATTTCTATCGAAATAAATGCAATCTACATTCACTGTTACTTTGTCAACATCACTTATTGAGAAATGCTTTAATGCAAGATAGCTTTATAAAAATTAAAGTTTGTTCAGAAAAATAACGAAGTATGAAAATGTTCTTTTTTAATATTTATCTTGTGCAATAGATGAATCTCATTAAAGAAAGGAAGTCATAAACCTATCGTAATATAAAGATACATTGAAAAATTATTCCAAACTGTTTAATTCATGATTATCATGATATAGAAGGCTTAATGTATAATCTCTAATTATATTTATTTTATGAAACGATTTAACAACATTATTTATATTGCATTTTTGACTAAAAAAAAATATGCAAGATATTACTATACAAATATTTTTAAACAATTTAACAAATAAAAGAGAAATATTTCCATGATATTGTTTTTATTTATTGAAAAAATTTGTTTTATTCATAAAATAAATTTCAGTATTTTTAATTGCATTGAATATAAATACAGTAGAGAAACTCCAATAATCCCAGTTAATTGGAACTAGACTCCATTCGGATGATCAAAAGTTCGGTTAGTTGGATTCTTTTCGTAAAAAGGGTCTATTTCAATTAATTATTGTATTTTGAAAACGAGAGGAAAACTACATATTTTAAAAGAAAAGAAATTTTAATTAATGAAATATAAAAAGGCAACATTTTTACATGTTAAGGTATTTATAAGTTTTGTTTGTTAGTACAATATGGGCGTATATTAAATGAAAATCATTTCTTGCTTAGCAGCTCGGTCAGAATAATCTGTGTTTCACAGCGTTCATACGTTTCCGGATAGCCAAGTCACGAATACCCTTGACGGTGAGAAGCTACTTGTGGTAACATTCGGACTGACGTTCCATCACTTCAATGCAATTTCAAGACTGGCAAATGCTTCACTAGCTGATGGTTCTGTGTCTGCTTCAACTTGAACTTAAAGGCTTTCTTCCTCGTCACGTTCTTCTCTAATACTTTCAATAAACGTCTAATCATTTCCAATTTCAAATCCAAGATCTGACTAATAATCATGATTTATTCTCATATATCTTCAGCACTAACTTCTGAACATCTAGGAATTTTCAAAAAAGAATCTGAATTTCTCGAGTGACACGTCATTCTCACCTTCTTCCTTCTCTTATCTTTTTTTTTTTCCTTGAACTTTTTATCCTTTTCTTTTTCAGTCTCCTTTATTTATTTATTTTGAAATTCAGAATTTTGATTTGTTTTGATTTGGATTATCAATGATTCGGATATATGAAGTTAAAACTGCAGTATTTTAAACTGCATTTTTTTATTTTCATAGAATATATATATATATATATATATATATATATATATATATATATATATATATATATATATATATATATATATATATATATATATATATATAAATTTATATTAAAAGAAAAAAAGTTAAGAAATTTTAGTTCAATGTTTAAATTTAATGGAACATTGGAATGCACGCTTTCGCTTAAATTACATGGAATCTCACTTGGCTTAAATTATAAAATATTTCTATGATTAAAATATTCTTCTTAATATCTTCCTCTCAAAAAAGATCAACTGTATTTAATTTACCTGGAAATTGCTTATAATTGTTTGCATTTTTAAATAGAAATAATTTATTTCTGAGAAGCTTTGGGAAATCATCATTCATGTATAAAAATTCGATAGTTGTGTAGCCAAACCCCGTTTTCACTGTTCTTTCTTTTAAATAATAATTAATTTTAAATGTTACTTATTTTGTTTTCCAGAATAATGAAACAAAAGAAGCTAATTTGCCTCCTTCTTCTAACCTCCTCATTGCTTGTTCAAGCTAACGAGAAACCACAGAAATTCTCAAATGAAACTCTGTCGTCCACTAAAGAAGAAGCAGGATCTAACAGGAAAGAGCGATTGAATGTGCTAGGCAATCTTGGAGGAGGTTTGATAGGACTTCTTGGTGGGGGAGGAGGTAGCCAAAGCAGTGGTGGCAGCAGCTCAGCGACTGGTGGCACCAGTTCAGCCCTGAGTATAACACAAGGCCTTAAAGGAATCCAAAGCATTCAGAAATTTATTGCTAGTTTACAGAATGTGATGGGAGCGCCTTTCTCATTCAGAGGAGTGTCTGACACCATGGCCACTTTAACTGGACTCTTAGCTGCAGTTGGTGGTGGTTATTTAACTTATGTCAGTATGGTGGCATTGTTCGGAAGTATGTTGGATCCGCACAACAACGCCTATCAACATGCTTATTCCGCCCCACCACATCAATATGCTCCACCTCAGCATATCAACATACAAGGAGTGCCAACTGCTCAAGGCTACAACAGAAGGCAATCTACAGACAGCAGTGGCTTTTATTTCGGTTCCTATGATATAGGCAAGATGTTTCATTCATTATCCAGCTACAACTACCCAGAAGGAGCTTTCAAAATCCTCAGAATTAAAGATGAAGCTTGCAAGCAAAGAGCTGTTTGTGAATTCGAACGATTTCTCGCCAAAAAGGGTGTAGCCTCTGTTATTCTGAAAGGAGTCAGGTAAGAAATAAAACTCAAAAATTTATTATCATTATAAAATACTTAAAAGGTGATTAATTTATTTTTAATTAATTAAGTGATTAAAATTAATGAATAACTGTTTTTTGTTCTAGCAAAAAGATAACAGGAATGGAAAAATACTTAGATTCTGCTTACCGTGGTCTGGCCAATGAAGACTGTAGCTACGCCTTTTCAGCTTGTCCATATACTTTAGGACAGATCTTGTTGAGGTCGGTAGGTCTTAGCTAAAATAGGTGTTTGCCATAAGACATCATCCGACTACAAATTATATACTTGAAACGTAAATAAATCTTCATTTTGTGATGCATTAATATGAAGATGCACTCAAGTCTAAATGACCAATGACCTATATGTCCTGTTATTGGTTGAGGAAATGTTCCAATATATATATATATATATATATATATTGTAACTTATTGTTAGCTGTTTGCTAGTCATTTGGACTAGAAAATGGAAAAATAACATTATATTTAAGAGCATGTCATTAAAATACAATAATCATAATTTATTATTATTATTATTATTTTTTTTTTTTTTTTGCAAAAATAACTCCAAACTTCAATCGACTGGTTCGATTTGGAAGAAAAAAGGGTGACAACATTATTAATTTTTTCATGTTAAATTTATCTTGTCATATCATATTCAGCATTTTTTGTCGTTATTTATAGTAAAATATTTCCGTATTTCAAATTTGTTAATTAAATTTCAGAATTTGTTAAGGAAAATTCTTTGACTATACACAAATGGTATTGAAATTTTAGGTACGAATTTATTTTAAATTAACAAAATCAATAATACATAATTATAATCACAATGTTATTTTTACTTTTTGAATTTTATTAATCTATTTAATATAGTTTACATCAAATGACAATTTTTTGTTCGCCCTCTTGCGGCGATTTTTTCTTTTCTCACACAAGCATTTAAAAACTAGAAGCATAGCATTGTATTAATTTATTATTAATAACTTTATTCAATTTTCGAATAAGTCAATTGACGAAATTAATCATCTTTACTAGCTGATTGCTAGTTTTCAATTCTAAAGTAAAAATAAATAAATAAATAACATTCATTTTTAAACTAATTGAAATATTTTTATATTTCAATGATTTATTTTGTAAAACTGTATAATTAATATTATGAACAGAAAGTATTAATTATACAATTTTACAAAATAAATTATTGATAAATTATTGAAGGAAACTTTATGCATAAATAAATATACGCCCACTAATTATTTACTTTAGAGCATGATTTTTTTTATTGCGTTAGATAATTTTTATTGAACTAAAAATTGTTTTGCTCTTTAAAAATCGTAAAAAAAAACTTATGACTTATATATATTTTTTCATCAACCTTTCAAACAGATTAAATTCTGAGAGTGAGTTAGAACTTACTTGATATTTTCTGAGCATAAGCAACCATCATGTAACTTTTTAAATTTGATGCAACATGCTGAGAGGCAGGCCTCCAGCGAATTGGAGCGCGATCTCTTGTGGCTTTTTAAAATTGGCGCTAGGCATTCCGATGCTTAAAAGCCAATGCGCTAATTTTATATTTATTTATTTTATATTTATTGTGGTTGAACGCACACATCGAACAAGTAATAAATATTTGCCTGCTACATTAATGCATTTCCTTTGCTTAACGAAGCGAGCATGTTTTATCGCTGAAGCAATCTATTTACAACCATTAATATTTTAATTAAGTTTAACATCGTTTCAACGCTGTGTGTGTTTCCTTAATCAGCGTTAACAATATTTCATTTAAAAATTTTGGAATCGTTTAAATTTATGAAATTGAATTATTTATATTTTCTCAATAATTAGCTTAGAAAGTCTCCAAAATGCAACAGTGCAATTTTTCCTTCTGTATCTTTTTCACCATGTTAAGATAAATTTATCTTAACATGGTGAAACAGGAAAACAAATGAACTTTGCAAATATCAATAATATTTTTTTTTAATAATAGTATAATGTTTTTCTTCATTGTGTGGTTTTGATGTCTAATAAATAAATATGTTTATGAATGTGAATGTTTTGATTATTTTTAATGTTTTCATCATACTTGTGTATAAAATATTTTTAATGTATAAAAAATAAAATGGTACTAATTGCTTGTGATTTTATCATGTGTTTATTCCTATATTAAATTCACGTCATTCAAATAATGCACTAAGCAAAAGATTATATTTAAAGAAATATTTCCCATAACTTAACATGCTTATAATGAGTGCTGACCTAAATCAAGCATAAAAATCAATCACTACAAAAAAAAAAAAAAAAAAAAAAAAAAACTTTCGAAATATGTGCGATTTTCAATGTGCTGATAATTTAATATAACTAAAAAAAAGTTTTATGTGATAAAACTAAATCGAATTTCTTACTCACCGATTCTTAAAGAAAAAAAAAAGAAGAAAGAAATGTTTTTCTATTATGTAGAATATATTATGAAACAATTACATAATAATTTTATTATAGGCATAAACTAAACTATATGCACATACACTCTTTGGTATTTTACAAATACAACAAAATTTTAAGAAATCTACAAGAGTTTTTAGTGATAATTATTCTATAATTTTTTCATTGTTTTGGTATAAAAAAAGTTGAAGTTGTGTTTCACAATCGTAGAAGATATAATTTTTGATAAGTTGAGTCATAATCCGGGTTCTTATAGTTTGTGATCACTGAGACGATGATATATCACACTTTTCATTTCGAATGTATTCTGTTTTTCGAAGATTATGTATTAGATGTTAATTCGAAAATTCAGAATCTTGTGGATAGTAAATTGTTAGAGAAATAGAAGAAAGACTTCCTTAAATTCATCTGTTCGAAATAGAATCATTGAAAAATTAAACTTGCAAAAAAAATTTTTTTATACTCTTGGAGTTACAAGAAATGAGTTGTAACTTTTGATTTTAGAAAAATGGTTCAAAAACATCAATTAATGCTGTCATGCTAAGAATAAGCCACAATATTTTCTTGACTGCATAAAAGTGACATTTTAGAAAGAAATTTCATGTATTTTTAAACTGATTAATTATTTTGGCCAAAACATTTTATTTGTTTAAAAACATTTAAAAATAAAACAAAATTTTGTAAATAAATATAGGTAATGAATCTTTATATTTGTTTGTTTATAAAATAAGTTTCTGAATTTTTGTAAATTACTGACTATATATATATATACATATATATACACACTATGAAACAAAACTAAACAATATAAAATATAGGAGTCTTCGTCAGGAGGGAGATGGTTAGTTATTTTCTTACAAGAACCCCGAAAACACTTATTTTCACTTTTTTGAATATAATTTAAATTTGAGTTTACTTCATGGTTTCTAAGCTTATTTAACTTTTTAAATTTAATTTAATTCGATATCTTTAAGCCATTTTTTTTAAAAAAAATTGGTGTTGATGTGCCGTTATATTTATACTTAAACAATATGTTTACATATAAAAAATTTTTGTTGCACTACTTTGCATGAAATTTTGAGTTACACTAATTATGCAAATTCAACGTAAAGTTCCCACAATGCACAAAAGTTATGATTGATTCAATAATAAATTGCTTTTAAAACCTATTTCTTAAATAAGGATTTTACCTGAAATTTTAATTCAGACAGAAAAAAACTGTACATTTAAATAAAAACGTTTAATTTTTTTAACCGATCAATTTAAAATTTCCAAGATAAAATTATAGAAATTTTCTCAATATTTTGCACAAGAACAATTTATAAAAATTTTATTCAATTTAATGAGTAAATTTGAACGTTTTATAAGTAATCAGGAAATACTTATATTTTTAATAAAAGTAAAAAACCAATAAATGTTTTCGATTAAAAAAAGTGATAGTTTTCCATTTGACAATAAATGGGACTATTTATAACTATTTAATAGTAGTGAATATTTTTAATGTTTCGAAGAAATATCTATGTTTTATATAAAATTAACGATTAAGTCTATTATTTTTCAAAGTGAAAAAATTAGTCTTTTTGCACAAAAGTTTTCTTAAATCAATTTTTTGAGCATCTAAAGTCAGCAGATTTTAGGGAAATGTATTGAAGTTATAGAAAACACAACTAATTTCAAATATTTAAATTTTTTTGTATCTGTATTTTATACGTATTTACTTGTGTCTATTGACGAATGTTAACTTTAGCTTCTGGCTTTCTTTTTAGAAATGATGAAATTTATTTACATTTCAATGATAATCATTGGATCTACTTATATTCAATGGTTAATTGTATTTACGGCTATATTATATGTTAATAAACTGAGTTTAGTTGGGAATCAGCTAAAACTTTTCTCATTTCAGTAATGTGCTTTTTTGCGTTTAATTATAAGAATTTAAAAAACAAAATCTGTAGCATGAGTTTGAGTTTCATATTTTAATTACACCTCAGAAGTTGAATTTTCAAAATAATGGTTATTTAAATAATCATTTGACAGAAAGAAGAAAAATGAAACAGAAGCTTTCATTTTGATATAAATACGCACAAGAAACAGAAAGACTGTGCCTTTATTTTGTTATTTATTAATGATATATTCTAATTATCAACATTAGGGGGAAGTAATGAATAATAATTAAGTGTGTGATAAAATTAAAAGGAAAGGAAATTAATTGAAACACATAAAAATATAATCGACATAACATAAATTTAAAGTAATTTTTACTTGTTTAATAAAAAAGAGTATCCTTTCATTTAATTTTGTGGAGCTCTAAGTTTAAGAACATTTGTAAATCGTATTTACGAAGTAATAAAAAATTAACTAAGAATGAACGTTTCTTTAAATTAAGCTTGTCAAAGGATTATTAGAGCATTTATTTTGCTAAAAGTTTTTAAATACGTTTATATAAGGTAATTTATAATTTTGCTTCTACTTTCAATTTTTCAACTTTTATTCAATTTTAGTATACAATAAATAACGGAATCATCCTCTTGTAAAAGACATTTCCAAATGACATTTCAGAAATCCAACTTAATTTTATTACCTCTCTCGAAAGAACATATGAATAGTAATTTTTCAAAATACTTTGCTTTTATAATATATATCAAAGTTATCTTTTTGTGTTAGTGATGGTTTCATTTTCATTGACATAATTTTGTCTTAGTGACGATTCATTTTTTTTCAATTGTAACCAATTTTTATTCATACTCTACAATTCTAATTAAGGACTTCAATTACTTGCAATTAAAGCAAACTAAATTTGTTCTGCTTCTTCGCATGTTATCAGTCGAATGATTGGATAGTTGAAATCGAGCTTACAAATTAGTTTTCCATATTTGATATAGTTTCTGGAATGTATTTAAATATTACAATATAAAGTTGTCTTTCTAAAATTTACAAAAGTATTTTAATGGCCTTTAAAATTGCTGTGCTGCTATAAATCAATACTCATTGTAAAATTTAATCTTAAAATATTTCAAAAGTAACCCAATAATGACCTCATAACTTTCCAGAATCATTGCAATATAAATACCTCAATCAATTAATATAAATACTGCAATAATTTTGTTATTTAGCCTTTAATAGGACATGTTTCTGTAGTCACAATGGTTCTGAAGATATGGGATCTTTATTTTATTTTTCCAACTATTTTGTTAATTTAGTAAATATGTAACGCTGTGTTTCCACAATTAGTATTGGAACATACGTATAATACGATCGACCACTTCTACGAAGGAACATGTTAAATATTGAGATTAAGCTCCAAATGTTGCAGCTTAACGATCTCAATGTCTCAACAAATAAGAAAATTTGTATCGCCAGCAGTTCCTAAACTGACGATGCAATTTTATTTTATTTTTAGAGCATGCAGATTTTAAGCTTAATTTATTTGTAATCATATTTATACAGAGCGTCCAAAACGACCGCATAAGCTCTGCACAGCTAGATTCCTAGTTGGGAGTACATAAAATCTGCCTAAAGAGGCGTTCCTTTACGATCCATAGTTTACGAGAAAAATATGAAAAACAAAATATAACGGCACTTCCGGTACAAAAAAAAACACTTTATTGAACATATCAACAGCAGTATATGCACAATTTAAAGCAGATGTTCAAAGTGTCCTCCGCTTTGAATGTCGAGGCAGGCTTGAGCACGCCGTGGAATGGCTGTCGTCACACGTTGTAACATCACGGGTCCACCGAAGTATAAACAGCGTGCAAAAGAGCAACTAAGTCCATTAGTGATGGCACTTCGTCTCGATACACCAGTTCCTTGAGATGGCCTCATAGGAAAAAATCCAACGGTGCAAGATCTGGCGGATGTAGAACCGAACCACCACGTCCGATTCAGCGGCCGGGTATTCCATATCCAGCCAACCATGTACAGGAGCACAGAAATGCACCGGAGCTCCATCATGCTGGAACCAAAGGCATTTTCATGAAATTGGCTTCACATCAAGTATATGTCGTAGTAGTCACGAACGCAATTCCTGGCCACCATACGAAGACTGAAAGATGCAGCCTTTTTAATACCAGTTTAACGACGGCTTATCGTCATTCTAAAGGCATGCGTGATGCGATATGCGCGGCGAACGTTTTAAACATTATCGTCTGGAAATATATGTAAATACTGTTGTTGATATGTCCAATAAAATGTTTTCTTCCTTGCACTGGCAGTGACGTCATACTTTGTTTTTCGCATTTTTCTCATACACTATTGATCGTACAGGAACGCTTCTTTAGGCAGTCTTTATGTACTCTTAACGAGGAATCTAGCTGTGCATAGTTTATGTGGTCGTTTTGGGACCCCCTGTATATAAGAATCGGAATACAAATTTAGAGTCAAGATTTTAGCTATTCGTTTCAATGAAAATATAAATTAACTATTCCTATTTTTTCTATCGCATTTTGAAAAAGAAAAGTTATCAATTACAAATTTGATGAGGCATCTTTTTAATGAAAATGATAGATGTTGTAATATGTAAATATCTTAACACTTTTCGTTCTTTATAATTTTAATATTTTAATGTTATAAAATTTGTCACTAAAATCTTACATCCAGTTTAAATAGAATAATTGGGTTCCCTTAGAACTTCGAGATATTGAGATGAATGTAATATGAGAAAGCTGAGGGCTTTCTCTTTCAGATACTTATATTGATGAATGTCAAATTCGATTCAGGCAACAATTCTTTTGCTGGTAATTTCAAATTATCTTGTAAAAATTTAAATATAAATCTTCGCTTATTACATAAACAGTAAAATGTTTGTTCATAATTTCAATATGCCCTCCTACCTGTGGACACGATATTTTAAACAGTTTTAATTGAAATTTTCTTTTATTCATCATGGATTTATTAAAATAAAATATGCATTGATTTTATTTTTATCGCTATAAAACATTATTTCAATAAATATAAACTAGTTATCGCTAATTTTGCGAAAATAATTTAGCATTTTTGCAAAACATTTTATTTAAGTAAAATACCCAAATATTCAAAATCAACATAGAATAGTTTCAAGAATGAGACTGTTTTCATTGAACTGTGAAAAAAGTTTGGACATTTAAATATTAATTTTTTACAAATTTTCTATCGCACTATTTTTTTCAATCGAAGTGACTTTTTTGATATTCACTTCTTGTTTCATTTTTTGATTTAATTTACTACTTTAAAGCAATTTATCACGTAATATAAACCTTAAACTTAAATAAATTTAACATTTCTACTCTACATTTCAATATTCGAACTGATTTGCATACTTTTTAATTTGCGCTATAGGACTTATCGAACGCACTTCGTTATTTCTCTATAATTTAATAGTATTTTTAAATAGAAAATAATTTATATTTGATAAAAAAAAGGGTGAAAAGTATGCCTTTTTTAATATTATATATTGTAAAAATAATTTTAAAATTCTGGAAATAATTTAAAAACTATGAAAATAGTTTTAATGATATATATTTAGGAAGGTATTTTAATCGCTAACGACAACTTTTGACACCTTTTCTCTTTACTTTACCTGACTTCTTCTGTATTATAAAGTAAAATAAATAAAAAAAAATATATCATTTATTCAATATCAGATCAAGATTACGTGAAAGAAATTAGCAAACATTTTTTGAGATTCATTTTAATTAAATGTTTTTCAATAAACATTTTTTGCAATGTCATTTCATTACGTGTTATACCTATTTCTAAGGAATTGAAAGCGAAAAGAAAATATGCATTTTTTATAAACGTATATAGTTAATATGAAATTATTGTGTACAAAACAAAATTTTCAAAAATATTTATTTCATGAAAAAAGTAAAATATAGAATATAAAAAAATTAAAATTAGTAAAATTTAATATTAATGAAAACTATCAGCAATTGAAAAAAATATTTTTTTTAAAATTAGAAATTAAATTATTTTCAGTTATTTATTAAGAATTTACGTCAAAAGTTTTTTTATTAAAAAATACAATATAATTTTTTTTTTTTAAAAACATTGGAAAGTATTGTGAAATTGAATGTAGACTTATATACATATGATATAAAAATGTATTTTGGAAAAGACACGGTGAAATGCAAAATTTTAAACAAATATTTATTTTCAACATTTAAATAAAAAAAAAAATTTTAAATTTTGAAGAATGTTTTGTTGTAAACAAAATATATTAATATTGCTTTTTAACGTATATCCATGACTAACAACTATCAGAACTCACGAACAAGAAGAAATATGTATTTTAATTTTATATTATATATAATAATAATATATATTTTAATTAATCTGTGAAATACATATTATTTGACTATAAATGCCTGATACATTAAATAAAAACTGTTGTTAATGAAATAATTGAGCTTATTTAAAAATATTTTTGTTGCAATTTTATAAAAATAAATCATATTTATATTAAGTTATAGGGTAATATTTTAAATGAAGAAAAATAAACTAATGTAATGAGTGCACCATATTAAAAGGTGTTGTTATAGTGGTCTTTTAAGTGGATGTAAATCATAGTATTTTTAATAAGAGAATATTGGATAATATAGACTTTTTAAAATGTAACATACTAATGTTAATTAATGAAAATTGCTTTGAAAAAAATTTATTTAATTTTTTGCGAAGTATTTATAAATAATTTCAGTTACAGAATTTTATAGATCTGCATCTAAAAATCCAATTCCCTGCCTCTATCAGTTTTAGTTACTTGCTTTCATGTTCTAACTGGATATGATTATTTACAGAAGCATCTTAATAGAATCAAGGATTTGGCTTCTTGCCCTCTGTGTCACCAGGAAAATATAGATGGAGAACAATACGGGCACTGCCCTATTGTTTTAAAGTTTCTGGATCACAACTTTATGGATGTTAATTTTAATTCTTTTTATGCTACATTATTACTATATTGGATTGCATGCTAACCAATAGCAGTGATGCCAAAAGAAGAGTAGAATAAAATAAATAAATACATGAATAAAAAATTTAGAAATTTATAGAAAATATTTTTATGTATACTTCATTCATAATGACTATAATTATAAAAGACTTTAAAGAAATTATGTAAATATTTGTGTAATTTTTTCCCATAATATTTATTTTATCAATTTAGTTACAATATGTAATTATATTTACAGTACATGCAATGTAATTATATTTACAGTACAATTTAGTTACAATAGGTAATTATATTTACAGTTCTATCACAAATAATCAATGGATGCATGTTATCATTATAAGTCATGATTGATGCATTTCTCAGTAATAAAATTCGATCTGCATATTTTATCAATTCATTTTTAAATGTGGCACACTAACTAGCCATTCACATTTTTATTTAAACAAAAATTTTAATGAATAAGATTAGAAATTTTTTAAATAAATATTAAGTTTAAAATAATTTCATAAAATATTTTTCGTATGTGTTTTTGTGTTTGGTGCTGCCATCTATTAATAGAAATGTGAAAGGTTTTAAGTATTTAAATAAATGTTTTTATATCAAATAAAAAAATTTGAAAGTTTTTTTTAATTAGAATTGTTCGGAAATAATTTAAATTTTTAATTAAAAGTTTACTTTTATTAAAATTTTTATTCTGTTTATTCATAATTACGAGTATAATAATCACTAATACATATAAGAAGAAATCATTTATATCGCAATTTCAATGAAATTTAATTTTATTTCGATATTTAAAAATCAGAAATCAATTTTTAGAAAAAAGGAACTTGCTATTTACGAATAAAAACTCATATTTTCAAATATTGTGAATGTAGTCTTCTTTTTAAATGGTTAATCTTAGGTGAAAACTAACAATTCTAAACTTTTACTTAATGAAAATTGACCACTGCTAATATAGTAAATTTAATCAACTTTTAAATAACTACATTTTAATGGAAGGAAGAAATATGCATCAGATAAAATGGTCTTGTATTTAATTATTATAATATTGATCACAATGGTCGCGATTGTGGTTAATAATTTATTAATTCAAGATTATACTTACTCATTTGGAAGACTTAAATTAGCAAATGATAAAACAACACAGGAAACTAAAATTTTTACTTTTTGGTTATTTTAAAATAATTTGCAGGCCTTAAGACTCCTAATTTTTAAATATTTATATGCTTATATATAATATATAGTAAGCTTTTTTTTTTCCATTTTTGAACAGATTTTAAAAAATTTGAGAAGATTATTATATTACAGTTAAAAGTGTAAATTTTTCTTTCAAATTCCAATATTGAATTAAATATTTCAAAGCTTTGTCATCTTCCAGAGTATTCTATGAATTGAAATTTTATCACTTTAGTCACTTTTATAGTAGATAAAATATACCAAAAGTGTTCTTAATAATTTCATCGAACATTTAGTCTTCCAAAAAGAATAAAAATCTTAAAAAAAAAAAAATCAGAATTATATGAATCATATGAATTTTAGAATTTTTAATTACTTAATTTTTGATACAAAAGATGTATTTATGTGTTGCCAAAGCTGTTCAACATTTAAAAATATTTTTATTACTTGGTCAAAACTCAGAGTTAAACAATTTTCTGATGGAATATATCATTGAATTCATTTTGTTTGTTTAAGTTTTTCGAATTCATTAATGGCAATATTTATACTTTTCATCAATGGTTATGTTTATGCTTTTTACCAATGGCTATATCATACTTTTTATGTAATGTTTTCAAATTTATAAATCCCTTCTACTTCAAAATTTAGAACCTCAGAACAAATAATATTGATTCTCACATTTCGAATGTTAAATCGAATAATAAGTGTGTTACAAAAATGGTTAATTTACGAAGTTGTCTAATTCAAAATAAAAGTTTTTTTAAAAAAAATTTAATATGTTTTATGTAGGTCTCTTTTAAAAAATAGACTAACTATTTTACATTTACATTTTGAATGATATACGCTCCTTACATTATAGGTGGGGACGTTGTAGCCTAGTGATTAAGGCATCACTCGTCTGCCTAGAAGGGTGGGGTTCGGTTCCCAATGGAAACCCATCGAGTACAAGCGATAAACGTGCTCATAAAATCTGTGGAGTCGATAGTCCTGGGGTCGGTCGTTGAACAGTTACCACGGGTATAATGGTCTGGAGAAACTATCCTCCTCCTTCAGATCAATGTCAACATTGAGGGAGTGGATCCTCTGGTGGTGCCATCTATCGGAGGAGTTTAGAGCAAAGCCGTACTTTCATCTTAATGGTGCTCTGGTTAAACGAAAGACGCATTCTACTGACTTAAATTTGCATAGCCTACAGCATAACAAGCTTGGCTCTTCCAAGTGTCATAAGTAACAATAGCATTGTATGTATTTTTCCTGTTTCTTAAGTAAGAAATTTTTTTACAAATTATTATTGCTCATATAATTATTTAATAAGCAATAGCTGGAAGAAAAAATCTGGAAATCTAATTCTTGTTTGATTTTAAAGTGCATGGGGAAAAAAAGTTTATTGGTCGTGATACCTGATTTTTCCGATATTTAAAAAATGAGAAGAACGTATTCAAGATTTTTTTTTTATTATTATTTAAACCAGGCGATATTAAATTTAGAGGGATTTTTGTCAAATGAACAACAGGGGAATATATGACTCATGTTATATCGTATAAAAACAAAAAGAAAAAAAAACAAAGGTTTACTTAAAAAAAAAAAGGATTTACTTTTACAAAAATGTGTATTTATTATTAAATTTAATTTATCAGTAACAAAAAGGCTCATCTTAATTATTTAATCAGTGACAATGTTTTACATGAATAATTTTATGCATATTATTAGAATATATCGATTTTTTCACAATAATCCTTCAAGAATAAATTAAAATTTGTAATCAAAATAACCATTATGACAGTTAATTAGTGTAATGTATTACATGCGTTAGGACGTTTATTTAAATTTTGTAATTTTCTTAAGAATTTTAGAATTTGAAAAAAAAATGTTAAATGAAAGTCTAAAAATAATAGAGAAAATTCTGGAGCCTAACGTGTTTAAAAAAAATTTTTAGTTATAGATGTTTGTTTTTATTTTAATTTTTATTTATATGAATAAATGTATTATTGGATTTGGGTGACGTGATCAACAGATAACTCTTATATATAAATTGATAATGCACATAAAATACATGAAGAGGAAAAATTCCTTTTGTGAATATAAATTAATAATTGTCCTTCCTAGGGTATATTTTAATTAATCATGATATCAAGCATAGGAAAGCGTGCGAAGGTGGTGTGTTTATTTGAAAAAATTAAATAAATGAATAAAAAATAAAAAGAAACTAACAAGATTGAGGAAAGTTTTTAAAATGAAGTCATGAATATTTTAATTTGTTTTCACTTTTTCTTCTGAAGTACACGTGTGTTTGTTTTCACGTGGAATCAAGTGGACTTTTTGAATATATTTATTTTCCACTTTTAATAGTTTCATAAAAATTCAATATCCCTTTATGTATAATGGATATTTATGAAAAAATTTATTGTTACGAAAACCCTTCATTTAGAAATAGAGCCAAATCTATTTCTAAACCTTAAATTTTATAATTTTTGAAAAACTTCTATTTTTATTCGGAATTTTTGTACGTAAATCTAGAATATGCATTCAAAAATGCGAAACGAAAACTATTATAAGCATGTTTAATGTAATAGCACTAAATTTTGTTGGGAGAATAAAAAAATAACAGCAACAAAAGCACGTGGATAAATTCGACGTGATGTGCAGGAAAAATAAGAAAAGTTATCGACATAATGAAAAATTAGCAGTAATTCACTTAAAATGTCTTGAAAGATTACCAAAATATACAACCCATAGTTATCTTAATATAAAAAAGCATATGTTTTCTTTATCTTAATAAGATTAGAGAGAGAGATAATATGGAACAATTAAGTTTTTCTTCTTGCGCCTTAAATTTCATACAGTTTGCATTTAAAATCCTGAATTGGTTTTAGGGAAAATGCATCTAATAATTGTTATGCACTCTCTAGCTTATAAAATTAATTACTTGAATTTTATGCAAATTTTTCATGAATTTTTTTTGTGAAGAAAAAAAATAGGGAGGATTACTTTGTAGTCAAACAGAATACTCCATTTTCTACGCAATATTTTTTTACAGCTTGTCCATGGGGATAAGCTAATATCTTCACAGTAACCGTGAAAAAAAAAATTAGTTGGGGAAAAGCGCAGACCAATATTTACCTTGGTCGTTGGAGAAAAGGGAAGAAATTTAGAGATTAATGGAATTATATAATGTACTTTTAGTTTTTACCTGTGGAATTATTATTCAATAAACTGTGAGAATTACTTTCAATCTAACTATTATTAAATGCAAAGCTAAGAACGTTCACGAGAGAAATAATAAATAATTACAAAAAATTTTTGACAACTCATATTGTGTTGATCTACAATATGATTTAATTCAACAATATTTCTTAAATATAGAATATTTAATTGAATAATTAGAAATAGTATACTGTTCGTTTTATTAAATACAATTGAAGAAACACTTTTCAATGATTGTTTAATTATATCATATATGGAGTAAAAGCTTTTACACCGTTGAACATAATTGAATGTATACATGCTTCTACTACCGAAAACTTACTAAATCAGCTCTTTACATTTTTTGAACTCATGTGGATCGCTGTTATGATATTACGTTTGAATGAGTGTTTGATAAATCTTTCTTTTATTTTTAGTTGACCACACTTTTGATACTTTTGTCTTAATAGTAGGAATTACCTAGTTAACAATGGTTTTATGAACGTTTTTTATATTCAGGTATCTCTACCAACAGGTGTCAATTTGGAGTAAAAATGGAAATATGTATTTAAAAAATAAACATCAATTTAGAAAGCTATATAATTAAACACAACAAGCAAAAAAATATGAGAAACATATTTATGAAGAGTTTCTATTATTCACATTTTAGTAAATTACTTCAACATTCTACATTCCTCCCCCGCATTTTTTGCGCAAATGCTCTATTTCTGCTTGCAATTCAGATTACTGACACTCAGACAGAATGAATTCACATTTTATGTTTCTATCATTCTACTGTTGCTTATAGGGATTAGTTCATTTGAGATTACGGCGCCGACAATTTGATATGTACATTTATTTTTGTAAATTTTGCATGGGTTAGATTAAATTACCCAAGAAATGTTTACAAATTTTATACTTATTAAGTCTACATTAAAAATTTTATCAACATCATTACCGTTTAAAATTGACGATTTGATGAGTATCCGTAGAAATAGGTACACCATTCTTTACGTACACACAGAGAATTTCAACATTTCGAAACCTTTAAAAAAAAGATTTCAATATATATTTCTTTCAACTTATAAAAATCACTATAAGAGATAACATAAAAATGTGATCCGTCTTTGTAATTTTCTTAAAAATAGTTAAACACTATCTAATTCACAGTAAATTTACGAAATATGACGTATATTGGCTTATGATGACGCAAATGAATATAATGACGTATATGAATATAATGATGCATATACAAGGCGTATTCGAAAGTACCGTTTTGAAAAAAAAAAAAAAAAAAAAAAAAAAAAGGTAATAATATAAATTTTTTTCAAGTCAATTTTATTTTTACACAAAAAAGCTTATCCTGAACTATTTTTATGCATAATTTCCGCCAAATTTAAAACAATTGTCGTAGCGGATTGCCAGCTTTTCTGTACCTTCTTTATAGAAACTTCCCGCCAATGATGTTAACCACGAATCCACAATATTTTTCATCTCATCGTCGGATTCTAAGAGCTTGGCATAGAGCTCGTGCTTCATGTGCAGGAACAAGTGGTAGTCGGGCGACGCCTAATCTGGACTGTACGGTGGGTGATCGAACTGCTCTTAACAAAATTGCTGTATCATGGTTTCAGTGTCAAGAGTGCATGTGTCCGAACGTTGTCATGGATCAACACACAGTTCCTTTATTCAGCATTCCTCTCCTTTTGTTTTTGAATTGCACGCCGTAGTTCTCTTAAAATATCACAATATTGTGCCGCATTGACGATTTTCACCGTTGGGGAAAAAATTAAGTAAGCAAAACCCCTTTTATATCCCAGAACACAGTGCACACGATTTTTTGCCCTGACATTTTCATTTCGAACTTTTTTTTCGGAAGATTGAATGTGTCTTCGCACCATTGGCTGTTGTTTCTATTCTGGTGTGATATGGCGAAGCCACGTTTCCTCACCTGCCACAATTTGGCTTAAAAAAATGCATTCCCTCTTCAGTATAGCGTGTAAGAAATGTCACTGCATTGCCAACTCACTTGTTTTAGTGAACGTCCTTGAGCATTTTTGAAAATCATCGTGAAAACAACTTGTGTTAACTTTAGTGGTCTGTTACAATTTCATATAAAATAGTACTTAAAATTTGCGGAAATTCGTTTGAAAGTATCGTCATTGTGAAACGTCTATCCTCATGGATATTTTTTTATCAACTTTCCCTACCAGATCATCGTTGACAACAGAAGGCCAACTACTTCGACCCTCATCGTGGATATTTGTTCGATCTTCATTAAACATTCTAACCCAATTTTTTCCCTATTCCTTCACTCATCGTTTCTTCACCATAAACATCTTTAATTTAATTAGATTTCGGCGTTTCACATTTCTTGCTTTCAAAAATAGAATAACAGCAGTCAATGGGATTAATAATAGTCTTAAATATTTTAAATGTGTACATTAATTTGAAAACATAAAGATCGAACAACCTAAGGGGTGCCAATTGATAGTTAGAGAACAAGGGAGACAAGTTCTCATATGCGGGACATAAACTATAGTTTTGCGATGGCTGTATAATGAAACGATAGTTACTTTCTGAATACGCTTCGTACATAAAGTGACTCCCAGTTGTTAATACTATTCATGGGCTGTCACAATTTTCTTTTAAGTAGAAAAGCTCTTGCATATGGTCTCTTGCATGTTTTTCCATATATCACATTAAATGAAAGTTTTTCAAATAATAACCAAGAGGTACAACTTGACATTTGTGCCACGATCGTTGTGTTTGAAATTACGGCAGAAAATTTATTGAAATAAAAAATCAAAATAGTCCAACTGATAAGCATTGCAATAGCAGTATAAGGTCGAATCCTAATTAAACAGGAATCCTTGGTGATATATAAAACTGATAAACTTCTGGAAGTACCCTGTGTGCACTAACCGGGACACATTTATAATAAACCAACTGCTACAATGTGTCAAATACTGAAGTGAAATTTTAAAGATAGTCACTGTCATTCACAAAAATTATACTATTCTTTATATTGATGTAACATTTAATAAATCATTATTGCATTTGTGTTTTCAATAATATATTCTGTTTCATGCGAGTTACAGTTTATAAATAAATAAAAACAATAATCATTCACACGGTTGATTTCGCCAATTTGGGATACTTGAATTGCTTATATAGCTGTTACATGGTGAAATGATTTCTCGTTAAACCCTTTCATTAGCAAGCATCAAGTCACCATTTTCCCAATATTATATATTCTTTAATTCTCTTTCTCTTAGTTGTTTTTAAGTTAAACAGGAATTTTCCCCTCACTTTTAAATAAATATTTACACCGATATTAATATTTTGAAAATCTAATTGAATACTGAAATTGTTAAATGATTTAAATTTAGTCTCTCATCATAAAATATTTATTATGTTTAAAAAAAGTTACTTCGATATGTTTTTTTTTTTTTTTTTTGTAATTTTTAATATATTGGAATAAAACTATAAATTATGAATAAATTCAAGGTTCAGTTAGTAAAGTGCAGCGTGCCCCATATTGCCAGTCTAGCTGGAACAAGACAATAACAAAAACATGAATAAATTTGTTTGAAGATACAGAAAACAAATTTTACAATTAGATATTTAGTAACAAGCAGACAAACAATGAAATAGTTGTAATGATTTTTCTTTAGTCTTCTAGTTGTGATTTTCCCACACTTGTCTGTTCCTATTTTCGATTAGAATGAAAACTTTATGAAAACTTCATCCATTCCACAATGATACACATATCTGTAGAAAATAGAAATGATATCTTATATACCGTTCGTTACCAATGTTGGAATTGAACTTTGATCTTGGTGCGGAAGCCTAATTTCATTGAAAAATACTACTCAATAACAGAAAAAATTTATAAGAACGTTCCAGGGTCAAGTTATTTTTATTTGCTGATATCAGCAATATTAAAATAACTTAATCGTTAACATCGACACTGCCTTTGAAATAGTAATTTCATCGAACAGATTTATATGACAGAATTACGATATCAGGATTTCATGAGGTTATATAAGAAAACTGCATTACAGAATGAAACCAGAGAAAATACAAAATATAATTCAATGTCCTGAGAAAATAATTAAAACTAACCTTTAATAAGCGATTCAATTAAAATAGAATAAATTTCGCATTGAAGTTCAAAATTATGTCAGACAGACCATTTTAAGACAACTTCAAAGATAATTCGAAAACAACAAATTTGATTAACACTATGTAGAAATAGGTATGGAACATGGGATTATACTGCTGTATGATTGATAGTCAGAAATTAATTAAAAGTGGTTAAATTAACTTGATGTAGTTGTAAAAAAATAAAACTATAATGATGAATTATATTGCCAGATAGCCAATAATAATTTTAATATGCTAAATATTTTACGTAAATTCTTAATGGTTTTTAGGAATAACGTTAAACAAATTTAATGTACTACTACATGTTTTTTTTTTTTTAATTTTTAAAGTTACATCATAAAAATACAGACAATTTTTTCATAAGTATATCACAATCCTAAACAGATTAATGTTTTAGCCTTATAGAAATAAATCCTTGTAATTAATTAATGAACTTTTACAAAAAAAGTTGTTTTTTTGTTACAATTTCGTAGTGACATATTCAATTTTCCATGTCAATTGAAGAATCCTATTGTCCCCATTCTCATCATAACTAAACATTTTTATACGTCTACATTTTTTTTTTCATCCGATCTCAAACGCTTAGAAAAACACTTCCACATAAGTACAGAGAAGATTATAGTCATTTTTGTGGATAAGTAAATCTCGTTTTACATATCCGCATTCAGTCATTACAAGACATCAAATCCTCATTCTATAATTATCTGCTTGACGTTCTGAAAATTCAGTCTGTTATGCGATTTTTAGAACAATTAGAATCAGAACCTGAAGTTATACTTAGAAAAAAACTGTGCCAATATAACAGTTCTTTTAGTATTTTCTTTTCATTATTTATGCCAGAACTTCGAAAATACAATGATCTTAAATTGTTCGCTTGCTACTCGCGACTTTCATCATCGCATTGTTACTTATTAATTGCATGACTAAAATTCTTCTATATGATACGTCAAAATATTAATTAAATCATTAATAAATGACTTGGTCAATGTTTCATTAAAATATTTTTTGAAACATAAATAACTATATTTTATGTATTTTACAATCAATGAAACGAGAGATAAATATTAAAATGTGAAAACTGACAAATACAATTATACCAGTTTAGTAATATACTGAAGATGTGTGTGTGTTTTAATAAAAATGTCACTTATGATAAGCAGCCTCTCTCTTTTAAACTATATATGCATTATATTTTACTTAACACACTAAAAGAAAACACAAATTTCTTAAAGTGTGTGTTTGATTATAGTGATTATATATAACCCAAAACTCTGATTAGATTATAATCGTATCAAATAGTTACAGTATTTTCAAGTCTATTGATGCGTGTTATGAGAGTTTTTATTAATTCTCTCAATTATATAGCAATACAAAGTAAGCTTTTAATAATGATTCCTAAAAAATAGCAAGCTATGGAACAACAGTCAACTTTTCTTTCAACAATAATATTCCACAGAATGTAGTTTAAGCATTTCTGATTTTCATCATAAATCTTTATGAAAGAAATCATACACAATTGCAAAATTGCATAAAATATTCCAGTATACATAATTTGAGAAAAGAAATTTTAATTCATGTCTTTCCAGAAATCTTAAGTCTTGAATAAATGTTCAGAATCTTAAGAATTACTCTAAAAATCCTAGTAAATGCCTAAAATTTAAATAATTCGTACAATTAAATGACCTTAAAAAATTACTGCTTTAATGAACAACACATATAACATTGTTTTATGAAAAAATAAAAAAATCAATCTAAAGTGACCTTTAAGATAAGGAAAAAAATTAAGAATTCAATATATGGACCATATTTATGTTTTAAAATACCTTAAAGTGTTCTTTAATTATAAATTCTAAAAAAAAACTAAAAAGCCTGTTTTCATTTAGATATTTCAGAAATTTAATTAATTTTAAGAAATAATCTTCAGCCTAGAGCTTTAGATTCTAAGAATTAAATTATAATCATCTGACCTTCATCATTAAAACAACATAAATATTGTTCCAACATAAGAACTTTCTTTTCAGAATTGAAAAATAAAATATTCATATTTGGCAGAAACGGAAAAATTTTTTCCTCTACTATTTTATTACTTGAGATCATTACTTGGGAAGGTAAAATTATTATTGTTTAGTTTTCCATACTTGCAATTTAAATTATTTTCTTAATAGTTTCTGTTATTTTGATTATTTTTTATTATTTTATTTATTTATTTATTATTATCATTATATTATATTACTATTATTTATTAATTATGATTATTTATTAAATTTTAGACCAAACGTGAATTAGGTACATAACAATGACTTTAAAGTACTTAACACAATCCCAAACATAAAAAAAAAAATTAATCTCAGCATATTATCCATAAATAGAACAAACCATTAACTTTGAACGTTCGTTAAAATGCGATATTAAGGAGTCAATGAAATAAAATTATAATAAACCTTGAATTACTTCTAGAAACATCACTTCCGCTTATATTTTATTGCAAAAGCATAAAGCCAGCACGAAATCAATTTATTTCTTTCAAGCATAACAAAATTGCCGCCGTTTAACAAACACGCGAACAAAACCAATATTCTGAGGCTTTTGTTTCCCTGATGATACAAATCTGACATTCCAACCCAAATCCTGTGGTAATAATTGCACTTTCATCGTCATGGATCATCGAATTATCGAAGAACACACATGATCTGTATTCTTCCAGAACCTGATTTCCAGTATATGGAAAACGCGCTTGCGACGAATCACTGGAATCGACTTCTAGTGTTCTTTTTCTCCCCCCAAAAAGGACATTTACATCACGAGACCTGGTGAAAAGTCATCAAGAGCCACAGAAGGTCAACTATTAGAATTTTTTTTTATTTTTTGAAACTAGATGCAAGTTTCCCGCGCCTCAGGCTTTTGTATGGCCTACAGAAACCTATGGGACTGATTGCGCGAAGACTTCGATTGCCACTTCGTCTCCAGTTCCTCGAACATGCTGTTCTGTTCTCAGTTGGCTAAGGTCAAGGCCAAGTTTAACAGCCGCTCGTCAAAACACTAAGCGGAAATGTGCCTCTGTCTTTCAGTAGTAGGTAAGAAAAAAGAATATTGTGGCGATTTTATAATTATCAAGAGGCTTTACTGTTCCTTTTAGATAATTAAGATCATCCGAATATAGTTTTTCTTAGTAAGTATTCAGATTTTAGATAGAAGTACAAATTGATCAATGCATTTATGAGTTTCATTTTATTACCTATCTATTGAAATTTTTATTGAATAATTTTTTTATATTATGAATTATCTTAAAATAACTTTGAATAAATTTTTATTGACTACGTATAATATTAAATCTTATTAATATATATATATATAAATTATTTTTAAATATCTCTAAAAATTTAAGCGAATTAACATTCATGAAATTTTGCTAAAATGTAAATATATTTTTTCTTAGTAAGTATTCAGTTTTTATACAGAAGTATAAATTGATTAATGCATTTATGTGTTTCATGTTATTACCCGCCAATTGGAATTTTTATCGAATAATTTTTTTATATTATGAATCATCTTAAAATAACTTTGAATCGATTTTTATTGTGACTACGTATAATACTAAATCTTATTAATTTATATATAAATTATTTTTAAATATCGCCAAGAATTTAAGTAAATTAACATTCATGAAATTTTGCTGAAATGTAAATATATCTTTTCTTAATAAGTATTCAAATTTTTTACAGAAATATAAATTGATCAATGCATTTATGAGTTTCTTTTTATCATTTATCTATTGGAGTTTTTATCGAATAATTTTTTATACTATGAATCATCTTAAAATAACTTTGAATCGATTTTTATTGACTGTCTATAATACTAAGTAATATTATTATTTCACATAAGTTAGTTTTAAATATTATTAAAATGAGTGAATTAACATTTATGAAGTTTTATTATATTTTTAAATTTATTGAACTTAAAATGTACTAGTATCAATTATTTCATACATGAAAATTATATCTATTTTACATTAAAATAATGAAAAGTGAGAACCTTTTATAAATATATCATAAGTATATTGGTATCTTAAAGCTCGCAAAGCTTTTTTTTACAAAATTTTATATTTTTCGATTAGAAACATAAGATTTTTTTTATTATATTTTGATTGATATAAACTTATTCCATGAAAAAAGTGACTAAGACTAATTGATAATGCATTTGTATGTATATTATGTTAATATAACTTCAAAAATTTATTATTGATAATATTTTTTATGATAATAAATATTGCTATTAGAAACTCATTTTTATATTCGTTACATTAACTCCATTGTTAGTATTGTTCGTAAATATTTGCATTGAAATGTCAAAATATATTTGAATTATTTTTCTACTCAGAATTACTATTATTGCTTTAAATAAAAATTTAAAAATCTAGGCTTAGATAAAGAAAAATGTTGGTCAAAAAATAGAATAATTGGTTTAAGCAATTAGAATCTTGGTATCTTAAAACTTGTTATTTGGTATTTGATATTATTAATAATGAATTAATATTTCGTAGAGTAAAGTTTAAACAATATTAAAGTACATTCAAGATTTAATCAGTAAATATTTGTGAAAAAGAATTTGAATTCATGAAAAAAATTTTTAAAAATCTGAATACCTTATTTTATTATACAATTTTTGATAGTGAATACTACAATGGCCTTTTCGCAATTCTTTCACTTTGTAATTGCTCATTATGCGAATATTGAGATTAAAAAACAAACAGTAAAAGTAGTCATTTTTTATATTTTTTTATTATTATTAATTTTAAAAAATCTGCACACAAAGAGACATTGTTACGTGTTTGGTAAGTTGCGAGTGTAATACGTGACTCAGTAGGAGCCAGTTGTGGTGAGAACAGCTATAAATGTTAAAAATTCTCTAAAGTACAATATCCTTTTATTGATATTACTTAGCTAGCAGTGAAAAGTGCTAGTTCATGTTTGGACCTTGTGATTTGATCAAGGTTCAAAACTGCAATGTGGTTGTCTATGTTTAGCGTCTTTTTAGACATCAGAAATACGTAACTGGAGACAAATCTTATAGATTCCAAATTCTTTTGAAATTTAGATACAGATTTTTTTTAAAAAAATTTAAGTCTCTCAAATAGTAGAAAAAAATGATGGAAAAGTAAAATAAAATGCAAAAATTCTTTCAAATAATGCAAATTCTTTGTTTTTCGGTAAATATCATTGTTTCTGTTTTGATAATCAACATGAAAACAAACCAAATATCATTTAAAGAAAAAAAATTGAAAAGATTTTTTTTTTTCACTATTGAAAGCTTTTCTCATTTATGTGGCCGAGCTGGCAGCTGAATGATTAGCGCTCTTGGCTTCGGTTCAACAGTTCGTGGGTTCGAATCTCACCATTTGCATGGATGTTTGTAGTGGTTCGGAATCCACATTGTTAAACCGTAGGTCCCGGTCTAATTGGCCCTCGTGTGCAAAAAAATTACCCTTGAGCGACAAACAAACCAATTTCTCGATTACACAGAATGTATTATTTTATAAAAAGTACTTTAGTTAGTCTTGATACGGATTATACACTACTGGCCATTAAAATTGCTACACCAAGAAGGCGACATGCTACAGACGTGAAATTTATACGAAAGGAAGAAGGTGCTGTGATATGCAAATGATTAGCTTTTCACCGCATTCAGACAAAGCAGGCGCCAGTAGTGACACCTACATTGTGTTTAAATGAAGAAAGGTTCTTCATACACAAATTGCATTTGAACGTTGTTGCCGGGTGAAAAGTTGTTGTGATGCCTTGTGTAAGAAGGAGAAATGCGTACCAGCACGTTTCTGACTTTGATAAAGGTCGAATTGTAGCGTACCGGGATTGCGGTTTATCTTATCGCAGTATTGCTGCTCGCGTCGGTTTCTAATCGAAATCATCTGTACCTGTACATGCAATACAATCTCTGTTTGACTCTATGCCCAGGCGTATAACTGCTGTTATTACTGCCAGAGGTGGTTGTTCTGGGTACTGATTTCTCATTATCTATCCAGCCGAATTTTTTAAAAATTTAATCACTTGTTATTTCTAGTATAATATATTTGTCCAATAAATATCATTTTGTTATCTGCATTTCTTTCTGGTGTAGCAATTTTAATGGCCAGTAGTGTATTTTAAAAAGATCTGAACACACATTTCATGCGCACGAACAACATACACATATGTAAATAATACACTGAAGCGTTGTCGGGACAAAATTTAAAATCGTGTAACAATCATTTCATCTTGAAAAATGCTTTTTATAAACATTCCTTCAAAGTTTTCAGTACTTTTCTGAAGCTAAATATGTAATATTTTATAAGAATTTCTAGTTTTAATATGAAAATATAATGTTCTCATTTCTGAAAGTGGTCCAGGTTTATGTGATTAATTGCCTACAGAAATAACGTCTTAAAATTTCCTCATTAAATGAACTCTCTCTCTTTCTCTCACACACACTTATAAAAGACAGAACAATGAGAAACACACACTTAAAGTTATGAGAAATAATTTTCCACAACTTAATACTCCCTTAATTTCATCACAGCTTGCAGCATAAATGCAAACCTTCTTTTATAATACTTAAACTTATATTCCAGATATAAAGACTTTTACTTTTCTAATAGAGCAGTGTTTTATTACAATATTAAATTCAAATAAAATTAACAAAATTCAAAACAAATAACTAAATGCAATTTCTCTCATTCTTAAATGTACTAGCCTAATTATGTCATTTCCCTTTTTATTATAATTTAGATTATAAGGTTCACATGTTTATCATATTCTTTCAAATAATCAGAATTACTGTGTCAGCCATGCATATTGATTTACAAATATTTTTTTACAGCAACATAAAATAAAATTCTGAAATTGAAATCAATGTTTCTGATAAATCTTATCTAAAAATATTGATTTAATTCATAAATTATATAAAAAAATATTAATTAATTTAGGATAATAAGCGGTGACACCATTCGGTTCTCCCATTTTAACGCATGGAGCGAAAGCGATGCCATCTTAAATAATGGAGCAGCCAGCATGTATACTATTGTAATTCCTATAGAGAGGTATCATTTCTACTGGAAGACAATGCAACAAAAAACTGTTTTAACTGCTTTAGCCGCTATTAGAATACGAAAGATATTCGGCTACGTCAAAGCAAACCTCTCTATCATGTGACTGTAAGAATGATGCCTATCTCAACCAAGCCACTGCGGCATCTTAAAAAAAAAAAAAAATACAGGCAACTAGTAAACTATGATTAATGTCAAAAGAGTTGGCAATTTTTGCTGTGTCAAAGTTCACAATGGACTTTAGAAACTGTGATTAATGACATATAATTGTTATGCTTTATGATTTTGAATATTGGACTTTAACAGAAAGTTTGGAATGGTTAAAAAAGATATTATGATACATAAAGTGAATAAAAGGTAAAGCTTTCTAAAAAAAATTGTGAAACCTTAGATTTTGTTTATGTCCTAAAAATACTTGCGGTCAACACATAAAAACTAATGGATTTTTCGCGTGGTCTGCAAAAACTTGTATCTCTAAACAAATATTATAGCATACTAATGATTTTACTACAGTCATTTTAGTTATCTTTGTTATTTCTTAGCAAGTAATTGTCATTTATTATTATAGCTAAGGCGGTTGATATTGTTATTTTTAACTCTCAAAATGAAGAAAATGGTCTCTCATACAATCGTATATTTAATGCTGGTTAAAGGTAAAATAAATTCATCTGCTGTAAAATACTGGTTTTAAATGAAAATAATTTGAAAAAGATGCTCTTTCTCCTCGTAATTGTATTTGCTGAAATAATAATTGAAGAAAAGAAGCCCACACAGTAGGAAATTTACTCCCTGATTGTGAGTCTAATATCAGTTCTTCAAGATCCGTTTAGTTTTTAGTGTCTTCCTTTTAACCAATTGAATAGAGCTATAGAAAGAAATCTTGGATCTTCTATTTCAATTATAGATGAATAAACAATTTTATGCTCTAATTTTCATGTAAATTACTGTACTTACTGCTAATGAATTTCAATATTTATAAAGTGAATAGGATTTTAAAGCTTTTAACTTCTAATGATTCGTTATTTGCTTAAAAGAATAACATAATGGTAATTAATTTTAAAATGAACTAAAAATTGATAATAAGAGGAAATTTTTTACTGTGAACTTTTAATATAAGAACTTATAAAAATTGATGAAGTAAGACATATTAAAGTTTGTTATATTTATGTTTTAAAATATTTTTTCTCCTGTCTTTGGCCCCTCTACCAGTAATTGATGAACAGCTCAATAAAGTGATAACGAAGCATAAAATAATTAAAAATAGCGTTAGTAGAATTATCTTCAAGTAACTTTAAGACAATGGGACCATGCTTGAGGCGGTCACCATCCCGGTGACCACCTCCTGTGTACTCCCCTGTTGGCATAGAGGTCAACAAGTCGAAATTTTAACTCCAATATGTTGTAAATGTTTCTGCAAATAATCATGACTCATTTATACTTTTTACGTCTCACTGCATTAAGATTAATTTTGACTTATTTAATTTTATAAGAAAATAAGTATATATATATTTAAATATATATTTGAAATGCAAAATTACAATAGCCACTAATAACTAATAAAGTGATAAACAAATTTAAATAAAAGAATTAATTGATAAACAGATTTAAATAAAAGTAAATTTTTTTTAACATAATATTCTTTCAAAATAATTTTCTTTATATATTTCCGCATATTGACATCAATTTATAAGAGTTATGAAAATATTTATTAGATGGGCATCTTTTTAATTTACATGAAGCCCTTTTACTTCGAAATATATGAAACGCTCGTCGTAAAATTTATCATAAATCTGTGAAATAAATCTCTCGTGCGTAAAAGAACAGAAAAATAAGTCTCTCGTGAGTGAAATTATTTTGAAATATAACCCCTTTGGTGTTAAAGCGGTAACCGCTACCTGACTTCATAATTACTTTTCACCACTTTTTCTAGTTAAAATGATAAAATAGAGCTGAGCATCCACTTTCACCTCTACCCTCTCCTGAGAGAGATTTTAAAGATACACGCTCTACTTTTCTAGAAGGAGGTCAAACGGGTTCAAATGAAACTAAAATGATAATGACTTTTCATTATTTAATAATACATCAGGCTTCGAAATCAAATCATTTTGTTATAAAATAGTATATTTATTCTCCAGATTTAAAATAAATTAATAGAAAACAAATAATAACAACATATCGAAGTGTTTGGTCTCTATTATATAAACATATAGTATTTAATCTGCGTGTTTATCGAATCGTTTGCATTATTTCTTAGATGGTTTTAGAAGCAATGGTAACTTTTATTACATGTGTGGTTTCAATACATTAAATTCACTATTTTCCATTCGTGTAGGATATCACTTATCTCAATTCTTATTATATTAATTAAAATACGAGAGTTATATATATATATATATATATATATATATATATATATATATATATATATATATATATATATATATATCAGCAAAGTAAGTTTCTCACAACACCAAAAGATGGCGGGGCAAAATTACCGAAATGTAAACATACTTGTAGGGTAGATTGTGGGTGTGGCTATCATATGTTGCAATCCTAATTTTCAGAAAACTTATATTATAGTCTTTATAGTCCGTAAAGATATCGACTGTTATTTCTTTTCCTGCTGACTGCAAAGTGCGACAGTAAATGTGGAACATTTCTGCGTAACTCTAAATAACTTGCTACAGGCCATTCAGAACAAGAGGCGTTTAATATTCAGTGCTGATATTTTGTAACACCATGACAATCCTTGCTCTCATATAACAAATTCCACAAAAAAAGTGGAAAACTTTAGCTGGGAAATGTTTGGCCATCCACCTTATAGTTCCGAGCTTGCTCCTTGCAACTTCTATCTGTTTTTGCACCTAAAGAAATTCCTGTCACTTCCCCGCAAACGAAGACGAGCAGACATCTGTGACATGTTGGCTTCATTATCAGGTGACAGATTTATGTGATATTGAAACACAAAAACTCAACCCATGATATGACAATTGCTACCATTCTGGATTTTATTTTAAAAAGTAGCTGAAGTATTGTTGTACGAGTATCTTTTGCAATAAATATTTCTGAGAAATTATATTTTGTTTCTTTTTATGAACCATGAGAAACCTACTTCCCGGAAGACTCTCGTACTATCTTAATTTAAAATAAACAGATTTATAATATATTAATTATTTTCAAATTATAATACTATTAAAAGCAAAATAAATACGTTAAGTAATATTCGTACTTTTAATCGAAGATCATAATGATTTCTGGTAAAAAATTTAATCATAAGAAATTCATGCAGAAAGTCTTCTTTTCTTGATGGCACTTGTGCAATTTCAGCGTGCCTTTAGAAAATATATAATTTTGATAAGGAAAATATATAATTTTAAAAAAATTAACCAATTATTTTATTGATATTATAATATAAAGCATACATTTCAAAAATTACTGTATGTAGCTAAAGTTTATCATAGGAATGTATAATTTAAAGCATAGCAGAATTAAAAAAAATTCATTAGGAAACATTAAGGTCATCAAAAACTAGAAAAACGATATAAATACAGAAATCACACGGGATTTCGTTAAAATTTCTTTTCTTCACTGTTGCAGTTTTATGAAGCCTTATCGTTATGTTTTAATTTTGAGAAAAGGTAACTGGAAGATATCAAGACTGTCATTTAACAAGATCCACATCACTTGAAGGTCTATCGATCCGATTAAACACCCAGAAGTTATCACTGGATTGCCCAGAAATCTTTTGATAAAGATGTGAGATTTATTCTAAGAAACAGAGAATGTCAGACATAAGATTTAAGAAGCCAAGAAATAGAGAATTTTACACAACACATAAGGAATTTCATCAAGTAAAATAATAAGTACCATTAACTTTTTATCATACGTTCGTATAGAACAATAATTAGTCAATAATCTGTGTGCGCTATAAAAATAAATGCAAAATATTACGCCAAATTTTTTTAAAGTACCCTAACGGTATTAGCAAACAAAGTAACAAGCATCTTTTTTTTTAGTAGTAAAACTAAAAATTTATGTGAATTAATTATTTTAATTAAATTCACATTTTTATGATCTATAAATATCATTTTTAATTCATCTTGTCTTCGAATTATCTATGCTTATTCTCGTGCATATTAATCCAAGCATATTTGTGTGCATATATATAATATTAAATACCCTAGCACTCATTTACATTTTCAAATGTCTATTATTTTAGATTTGATTATTAAATTAGAATGGTAAATTCTTAGAACAATGGTAAATATTCTTGACATAAAAGATTTTATTCGTATTGTTTCAATTACTAGATTTTGACTTATTAACGTATGATATTTTCTAACCTGATGTTGATAGTTACCATCATTTCCTTGGGTGTTTTCTCTTCTCATTGAAGCATGTCTTTAGATGACGCCTTTCTCATTATACAATAAGTTAATGAAGTTGATATACATTTCTTCGTTTTATTTTCCTGTGTGTCTGAATTACAATTTAAAAGATGTTTTCCATTGTAAAGAATTTTCTTCAAATTTTTATTCAGGTAAAATATTTTTTAGGTCAATATTATCGATAAAATAACAAAAAAACTTTTACAGGCAAAAAGCATGTGATAGACAGATTTTTTTCCAAAATGACACGTATGTTTAAGTATTTCTTTAACGAGTTGCTCAACTTATAAATACAAACCATATTTTATCAAAAAAAAAGCAATGAGTCCAAAATTTTTTAAATATTTTATTGCTGTGCAGCCTTAAAAATTCAACTAAATATATGTCTCAGTCTAAGAAATCAAAATAAAGTAATCAGAGTAAAATATTTTTTTATTTAGAGCTAATTTTATTGCTATATCTTTAAATTTCATTTTCTAGATTTAAATACCGGCCTCTAGTTCGTCATTTCATCTCCTAAAATTCTCCAGCTTCCTTGTTAATAGTGATTCGTAATTTACTTTGAAATATAAATCCTGATCAAGGCACAGGTGCCGTATAATCAAGGATTCCAAATTCTGAATATTTTTGGCGATGAAGAAATGTTTTCAAGATGGATGTATCATGACGTGCCCGATGACGTAAATACTAGGGTTACTAAAATAGAATTTTCTGCACTATTCTTATAGATCTTCATATGTATGACGCACTATATCTTCATATGTATGACGCAATAAAAACGAGGTACGTAAGAAAATCCTCCAAAAAATTACCAGTCTCAAAATTTGGCATCATGGATTACACGGCACCTGTACCCTCATTAATTCCCTGAAAAAGAATGAAATACTAAGATGAACCAAAGAAAATCAAAGTCCTGAGATTGAAATTCTACATTATTTTTTTAAAAATGTTCCTATTTGATTATTACAGAACTAAATTTAATTTTACAACTGAAGAAAAGATTTTAATAAGAAAGAAACAAAAATCTTTATTGTGTACACCACATAAAATGAATTTAATTAGTTTGGAGGAATGAAATCAATTTTATTATTTAATTTTAAAAATGAAATATATAAATAACTTCATTCATTTATTTACATTTATTATTTTTTCTTAGTTTCTAAATATAATGCATTTATGATAATTATGTTAAATAATTAGCGTATAATTATTTCACATTGATTCAATGTCTTATTGACAAACTTAATGCTATAATGAAAGAGTTGTGTAATTAGATAAATATTATTTAATGAAACAAATTTTTTCAATAAATTTAGTTTTTAGCAAATTCATAGTTTGGTTAAAATTAATTTTTCGTTTATTTTTCAAAATTTATTTACAATTTATTTTATATTAATATAAAATATGTTTTCTGAACTTTGAATTTAATGCTTAAGATTTTTTAATGTTTCAGCACATTTATTCTGTCACAAACATTAGATAACTATATTCAAAACTATTATTTTCCTGCTCCATTCATCTCAATTTTATTATATTTCATTCAATGAGAAAAATCTTTAACAATTTCCATTGCTTCTGAAAGTTTTGATTAACTAATCTGTACATACTGATTTAAAAATAGTGTGCAATCTAATTACATCGAAAATGTGTTTCACTGACACAGTAATTATTGATTTTGTTCTAAATATGTTTCTCAAGCACATCAATTTCTTTCAGTTTATTCATTGAATTCTTTTCTAAAGTTTCAAAATAATGAAGGTAAATAATTACAATCTCTGATATGTGTGTTCGTGGGATAGTCAATAAGATATTTATAAATTTTCCTTGTAAAAACAACAATATTTCCATTTCAAACAAATCATTCTCTACTAAATGCTACAGTTAAAAAATATTTACTTAAATCATGATTATAATAATTAGCACTTTATTGTTTTGAACTAGGAAGTTGAAACCATTTTAAGCATGGAATTTAAACCAGAAAAATTACTGTAAAAATATTATAAAAACAGTTATTTTCTATACAAAAAATATCTCAAACAGCACTTAAAAACATTCACTCAGCATCAATGTAAAAAAAAAAAGAAAAAAGAAAGAAAACTATTTGCTGCGGAAAAAAAAATCTTTGGCAACACTTAAAAACATTCACACAACATTAATAAACAAATAGCTTTAAGAAGCTAAGTTCTATATTATAATTACACAACAATTATCCAAACTCATGTCATTTTGTATCAAAATGATCCTTCTTCGCTTTTTTTTTTATTTAATATGTCATTAGTTCTGGGTATAAAGTCACGAAAACTACTGTTTAGAAAATTTTCATTCTTAAAAATATCGTTTGCAAATAGAGTTGCACGCATTCAACCATCACACGATGTCAGACGACTCTTAAAAAATCGCTATGGATCATTAGGTCAAAGAGGTGTGTATCTCGTTTGTCGGTCTCATGATGACAAAAGAAATGGCGTGCGAAGTGTCGGAAGGGTAATATGTTTGGAAATGGAAAAACTAATTAGATGTCGGAAGTTGGAAAATCTCTTTCAGATTACACAATAAGAAATTTCTCAATTTTTTGCGTAGTCCATAAAAATCACCTGGAAGGCTTGGAATAAAGGATTTAGGAATAGAATGTTTGAATGCTACATAAAGGTAATGAATTAGTAGGTTGTTCTTTTTACTGCTAATCATCTATTAGAAGGTTTTACGGAGGACTTTAAATGAGGAACATTGGCTTAGGTTACATCTTAAATGAATGAAGAAGCATAATGTGAAAGCACAGGTGTAAATCCCAATTATTTATCACGTGAATAAATGATTCGAAAAATTTTTTGATGCCTCTTTAAAATTCAAGCAATGTTCGAGTGTAATGTTGCATGTAGCCATCTTTGATTCTTTTACAATCGTCAGCGTGAATGAAAATGTTTCACATTTTTAAAAAAAATTACTTATTTTTTTTAAATATCCATCAATTTTTTAATTCTATGATTCGGTTTATAAAAATCTAAAGTTACTAGCGTAATATCTATTGGCATAAGCAAAAATTATTTCTTACGCAATTTCTTGATCAAATACACAAATTTCTATCATGAAGTCTTTTGCTTAATGAAATTCAAACAATTGTTAGTAATTGTTTCAAGAATTACTTTTTATTTTTAATGATTTTTATTTTAAAGGTAATTTTTTAATATCTTAAACAAAGGAAATTTAAAAAGTCTGAATTATATAAGCTTATTTTTAGATATATTTTGCATAGAACACTACTATATTTTTTCCCTTAATTTTTAAATTTAAGTTCTTAGTAGAAAAAAAAGAAATCTTTTTTTACTATTGTATATAAAAATGAGTCTATATCAAGGGAATTGTAAGACATTTGTATGGAAAAAAAAATATAGCGCTTTCAAATTACAGATAATATTATTTAACATTAACTATTGCTTTTTTTAGAATAAAAACAAACTTCTATTAAATGATGAGCTTTTAAATACCATAATTTATTTCTGATCAAACCGTACACTCATTCGTTAATATGAACTCTTAAAAGTTAACAACTCTTTAAAAACTAAACTTTTTTTTCAGAAAATCAACTTTAAAGGAATTTATTCAAAAAAATAATTTTATTATTTTTTTATACTTACATTTTGTCTTGTTTAATGCATGTGTGTATGATGTTGTTTATTTAAAAGAAATGTTGATTATTGTCTAATTAATGTTACTAAATTTTGATAATTTAACCATTTTTTGATTAGTAGAAGTTATGTAGTTTTTAGCAGATAAAAATAGACTTTAATAAAGTTAGATAATAATGCACGATAGCTAATTCTTTGTTGATAGCACAACTTTTTTTTTAACTGAATTTCTTTAGGAGTTAACTGTGCGTTATTCATCACATGATTTCAGAGTTTCTTTGCTAAATTTTTGTGAATCTATTTAAAAATTTGTGTCTAAACTACGTACAGACTTCTAAATCGTTATTAATGAAAATAATTTATGAATGTAATTTGTGGGCATTCTAAATTCTTTTCTTGTTTTATTATTCTCTCGGTAAACAAATCAAGAAAGTAATTAGCTGTACAATAGTTCAAATAACATATAAATCTTGCAACGTATAGTAGATTTTTATTATAACCTTCATTATATTTAAATATTATCTGTTCAAAAATTTTTTGAATGAATTTCATAATTTTTAAATTACATCCTAATTTATGGTCTGTAAATTAACGGTTTTATTTCTTTGGAATTCACGTTGAATTTGATAAATACTCAACATTAAATTCAATTAAGTTTCATGACTATCTGGATAATCACATTATAAATAGTATGCAAAAAAAGGATTGAATGAAACAGTTCCTTGTGGTTTTTTTCCCTTTATTATCCAAATTATCACCAAATTGGTTCGAATTGATAAAATTTCTAGTGTCATTTCTCAATTGATATTTCCTAATTAAATATCAGCTTGAACTAAATTAAAATGAATTAAACCAACCAAATTATTTGAAATTGGAACCAAATTTCAAGTAATTCAACTTCAAATTTTTGAGATTTTACTGCATTATTTTATGTGCTTACAGATTGGGTCAAATAGTAAATACAATTAAAAAAATTAAAAGCAAGCTTAAAATAAAATTTATTGATGGCTTATTAATTTAGGTATGAAATCGAGGCATTTATGTACCTTTTTCAGTTATTGTACCTGTTTCTCTCATACGTGTGTGTGCATGTTAAAATTATATGTAGATATGGTTTTGCTATAACATCCTGATCAGTCATATCTTATGTATATGCAAATTCTTTTGTCAGTTTTCAAGGCCAAAAATTGAATGAATCTAATTAGTTATTATTTTTTCCTGTTAAAGAAGAGTTTAACTTCTAGCTTCAGGTTATACATTCTCAGACTAGAAACTAGTTGCTCTACTTTGCAAATTACACTAGACAGTTAATAGTTTAAAGTGCTTGATGAAAATTGTGAAAAAACCATCCAATTAAATATGAAAAATTCTTGATTATGCCTGAAGTTCTACTCTAATTTTTTAATTGGCAATAAGAAGTTCAAAAAGCATTTTTTTCTCTCTATTGATTACCAATATTAAGTTATTTAATGAGATTTGACTTATAAGTGGCTCCAATTAATTTTCAATAATTAATTAAAAAAAATAAAAAAAAATAATAGAAATTTGAAAAATTATACGTAGTATTTAATTAAATTGAGATATAATGCGCGATAAATAATATGCTATTAGACTCAAAGTTCAAAACGCAATAGCAATAGTTTTAAGAATTGAGAAGAAATTAGTATATGTATGATTAATAATGACTGCATTGTCGAATCTACTGAAATATAAAGGTTTATCTAATAAGGCGATTGAATATTTATTATAAGGCGAATGTGTAAAATGTCCAGTTTAGTGTCATAGGTGAAGACCATTAAATACGTGATTTAGACTAAATCTGTTATCTGCAATATAACTGTGGAAAACAGTACATGCATCACTAAACCGTGTTTCTCTTCGAATCATTAATAAGGATTGTCGAAAATTCAAAACAAATGACATGCTAGACCAATATCTGAACAAATGTCGCAATTTATCTCATCTAATGAAATACAGAACTGACATTACGATGGCATATTATCACCAAACAAAGTCATACTCGTCATTAATGCATAGATAGAAGTCCAATGCCTCTCAAATGCTTATAAATACGAATCTAGAATCCATTTAAATGACGGTCGCGTTCTTTTCCGAAACTCTGAGACCAAGACATACTTTTTCTTTCACATGGATTTATATAATTCATCTTCCACCAGAGAATATTAATGTTATACTTCTTAAGTGATTTTGAATCATCAACTTTCATGATATTCGTGGTTGGATATGTTCGCTGAAATGACGTCTCCTGGATTTGAGCCTTATCTTTTTTTATCAACGGAATGTGAATGTTGCTTTTCTACTTTCATCATTCATGTGTATTGAGACAGGTGCTTGCGAACATTCAAGATATGTTCTCTTGCGCTAGAATTTCGAATGACTTACAACGCTATAGTCTATTTGACAACTCACTATGTGTTGCCAAACTTTCAATCATTCTTATTAATTTATGATTCGAAAAACTATATCTCAACGATAAGATATAATATAATAATTTAATAGATTACCTGAAATACTCAATAGATTATCTTATATATTTACGTCATCATATTACGTCATTCATACGAAACCTCGTTTGTGATAAAAAATAATGCACAGATTTTTAATAGGCATTATATGCCATAATTTAGTATAGTATCAGGATTCCATTTAGAATTATTTTGAATTATGCACAGTTATGTTAGAAGACGCATAAGAAATAAAGTGTTTACATTTGCATTAACATAAAATTACATTTGCACTTTTTTAGAATGTACGGTTCTGTATTAAGTAAATTTCTTGGTTAAGTGCAGAATGAGGAAAACCTATGCAATAGAAAGACAGTTGTTCATAATACATTTATTCAAATGTTCATTAAAATTAATTTATAATAATTATATTTAAAGCGCTGTTTACTTGGCTATATTTATAAGTATTAAAAAAAGATAAATAAGGAATATTCAATAAGCGTAAGCAGTACATGTACAAAAATTAAACTGTTTCACACATTTTATAACAAATAAGTCACTTATCAGTAGCAACAAAAAGCCTCTTTTTTACAGAATGCAAATATACTCGAATGCAATCCATAAACAGTGTAAAATCCGTCTTCCGAGGTCAAATTAAACAGTTATTTAATTGTTTTTTTGTGATTTTACAACTTTGTATTGAAGTCCGTTTTTATTAAAATTACTGATGTCTATTTTTATGATAGTTAAAATCCTTAAAGCTGAACTAATATCTCTTATGTTACATAAGTTTGAAAAAATGTACCGGATTTTCGGTAATATATAATCAATAACGTTTCACTTATGTGGGATGTGGGGTGGTCAAGCATAATTATTCTGATCTGGACTAACGTTTATTAACGCATATTCTTTACAAATATACGATGAAGATATGTTTGAAATTAATTTTTTAATCATATGAACAGAGGAAAAAGAGATTTAAAGCTCTGAAGCAGGAGATTCTTTCTTGCTGCTATCAAATGCAGTGTAGTATTGCATCATAATTTCTGGACTTACTGCCACTCACTGGTAAAGTTCTCGCATTTCTCAACTCCCATCCTGATTAGCGACAATATACACCTGGAATAGTGACATCGGCTATTGATGGGTTCAGATACTGCATATATATATATATATATATATATATATATATATATATCCACCCTAATGAGAACAGTTTCATACCTTCTGAGAAATTAGGTAGCTAAATTGAGCAGCAACTAATGATAAATGCAGCCCAACTTTCTCATCATTGTGAAAGCATTCATCAGAGTTTTATGCGATACAGTGAGTTTTTTTAAATTCTATAAAGAATTCTACATATTTACTTATCTTTCCCGTTATATTAAAAAATGCTATATTTATTTCTAAAAGGAAACAATATTGTAAAAGCTCAGTTATTTTTCAATTTTTTTTTAAATGTAAACATTTTTCTATTTGTAAAGATGATCATTATTTTAGAAAAGAAGTTTTATTGAATAAATCGAAAATTTTGAAATTAATTTTAATACATTGCAATAAATACTTCGTCTATGTATATTAGAATATATATTTTTGTTCTTCTAAATAAAAAAGATCATGTAAGTTAAGAATCAATCTAAAAATCAGATCAGAAATTTAAACTTAACCCTTTTATTTGTTTTATATTGAATCCGATGTTTTAATAATGCTGATATGTTATATTCTCATTTCTGTCCAAAAATTAGAAATATTCTATTACTCAATTTTTACAATGAATTAGTAAGTCTTGTCATTTGATATTTACATTCTGAATGGATAAATTTTTAACCCTGATATTTTGCACAATTTTTCACTGTCAAACTGCAAACAAAGGGACAGTAAAAATTGCTTTGCAGTTCATAATATTGATGTCTCCCCATGGGGTGATATAGATGAGATGAGATAATTATTCACTCTGTTTTCAAGTAGAGGTAGACAAGAATGCGGAGTTTTGACGTCAAGGAGTTATTGTGACGTCATACATTGCCCTCAACCGCAAATTTTAAATAATCATACGAGTTCGTCAACCTTCTATAGAAAAACCAGTGAACTCCATAGAATAAATCAGTTATCTACTTTACAAGTCTTTAGGGGTTAAAAATGCCGCATCAAAGCTTATTTGGGAAAACCCAAGATTTGGCCACTTCATACGAATTGTTTCAAGAGATAAATAACTTCCAGTAAGCACTGAAATAGATTGTTGTAAATTACTGTTCCGACAGACTCTCAGACATTGGTTTTTCCTTTAAAATATATACATGAATTACATTATTACCATTCATTTTATAAATAAATAAATGCACCTTTATTTATACTTCAATAAAAAAAACTATTACTTTCTGTAGCTCTACGTATCTTACGTTATTCTTTATAGTCCAAACTTAAATAATTTTTTCTGATTTATTTTCCTCAGATATTAATTTAGAATATTCCTATATTTAGAATTCACTTTTTGTATATTTATGTAAAATAAATCATTACATTATTTTTATTGACTACTTTGAGGATTTCGGTAATAAAAAGTTTCATGAAAAATATGTATGTAAAAGCTGATTGGCAGTAGTTTTTATAAAGAATCTTTGTAGAGACAAGCGAGAATTATTAGAAAACTTTAAATGATACCAATAACATGAAATTATTTTAGTTACTCATCAAAATTCTTATTTACAATTACTTTTAAGGAATATTAAATTATGTATCATTTCTTGCGCGTAAGTGTATAATATCTTGTGATCAGTACTAATCTCATTTGGTACATTCACTGTGAGGCTCTTTTCTACATCTAACTCAAACTTCCTATCTGAATCTGTTCAACCTTTCTTGAAAACGACACAGCTATATATTAATAATTAGTCTCTATTATAAGCATATTTAAGAAAGTTGAGATGTATTAAGAAAAATTTACCATACATACACATTTATGTAATTGTTAAGGAGTTATCATTGATGCATCAAAACATTATTTCTACACTACTGGCCATTAAAATTGCTACACCAGGAATTATTACAGATGACAAAATGATATATATTGGACAAATATATTATACTAGAAATAGCAAGTGATTAAATTTTGAAAAAATTTGGCTGGATAGATCCTGAGAAATCAGTACCCAGAACAACCAACCACCTCTGGCAGTAATAACAGCAGTTATACGCCTGGATATTGAGTCAAACAGAGATTGGATTGCATGTACAGGTACAGATGCCGATACAGCTTCAACACGATGCCACAGTTCATCAACCGTAGTGAATGGCGTTTGGTTACGAGCCAGTCGCTCGGCAACCATTGACCAGACGTTTTCTACTGGTGAAAGATCTGGAGAACGTGCTGGCCAGGGCAACAGCCGAACATGTTCCGTATCAAGGAAGGTCCGTACAATACCAGCAACATGCGGTCGGGCATTATCCTGCTGAAACGTAGGGTTTCGCAGGGGTCGAATAAAGGGTAGAGCCACGGATCGTAACACACCAGAAATGTAACGTGCACTGTTCAAAGCACCGTCAATGCGAACAAGAGGTGACCGAGACGTGTATTCATTGGCACCCCTTACCATCACGCCAGGTGATGGGCCAGTATGATGATGATGAATGCACGCTGCCAGTGTGCGTTCACCACGATGCCGCCAAACACGGATGCTACCATCATGATGCTGTACACAGAACATGGATTCATCTGAAAAGATGACGTCTCGCCATTCGTGCGCCCAGGTTCGTCGTTGATCACACCATTGAAGGCGCTCTTGTCTATGACGCAGCGTCAAGGGAAGCCGCAGCCATGGTCTCCGTGCTGAGAGTCCATGCTGCTGCAAACGTCGTCGAACTGTTCGTGCAGACACTTGTTGTCTTCCAAACAACCCCGTTTCTTGACTCACGGCTCGTGACATGGTTGCATGATCCATTACGGCCATGCGGATAATATGCCTGTCTTCTCGGCTGCTTTTGATAGGTGGCCGTTGAGATCCCGCATGGCGTTCCGTATTACCGTCCTAAACCCATCGATTCCATATTCTGCTAACAGTCATTGGATCTCGACCAACGCGAGCAGCAATACTGCGATAAGATAACCCGCAATCCCGGTACGCTACAATTCGACCTTTATCAAAATCAGAAACTTGCTGGTACGCATTTCTCCTTCTTACACGAGGCATCACAACTTTTCACCAGGCAACAACGTTCAAATGCAATTTGTGTATGAGGAACCGGCTGAACAATTTCCTCATTTAAACACAATGTAGGTGTCCCTACTGGCGCCTGCTTTGTCTGAATGCGCTGATAAGCTAATCATTTGCATATCACAGCACCTTCTTCCTTTCGTATAAATTTCACGTCTGTAGCATGTCGCCTTCTTGGTGTAGCAATTTTAATGGCCAGTAGTGTACTTAAATAGTAGTAGCGATTTTTGAAATCTTAAAATATTAAGTAGTTTATGTAATTCTAATAATGAAAATAAATTTACTATTTGAAATTTTTGCTTAGTAAATTTTTGTATTAATTGCATTCAATTTATATTATGTTCTCATTCAATTTTTGAGATACATTTTCTTTTTTATTCATATATTTTTTTATTATGGTTTAGTTTTCATGAATCTCATCACTATCATAATGGGTGTGTAAATATACTTTTTCTAAATTTACTAAGCATTCATTACATTTTTACCACAATATTATTAAATTTAAAAAGAAATTTGACTTAAAGTCAATTTTAATTTTTATTGCTTCAGTAAAGCTGAATTTCTATTTTTTGAACAAAAATCTAAAGTTTGGTCTAAACTACTTGGATTGTTTACCGCTTTAATGCCATTTTTTTAAAAACAGTTGATAGACTAGAGTTGATATACTGGAGACGCATGCATCAAATATTACACAAAAGTAATCGCAAAATTAAGTATCGCATAGAATAATTCAAAATGGTGTAAACTAATTGAGACAGCTTTGACTGGCAACCGAATGTAATGCTTAAGAAAAATCGCATAATTAATGTATTGGTAAAACTGTATATAATGTGCTTTACTTTTTATTTGTAAACTATACTTATAGTAACCTAAAAATTAGTGTGATTATTATTTTGTGACTAATAGAGTAAAACATGGAGGAGTATTTTTTCTACATTGCATCTTTATTTTACAACTTGTAAATATCAACTGCTTATATTCTGATAATGACCAATGACATTAATTTTAAAAATAATGATTATTTATTACTTTACCTAAATTTAATTGGAGTGCATGTTGTAATTAAACTATTACTTATTGTTTAATTGCAATAAGTGTCCATTTGGAAATTTTAACATATTTTCATTTTTATTTTCATATACTTAACACTTAATATTTGAATTAATTATTAATATAAAAATAACGATCAGGACAGTAATAAAAACTGTCTATTAAATATATTTATGCAGTAAAATAATTACTTGTTATGAGTTTCATGCAACGATAAAATATTTACTGACGTCCTTTTATGGATAAAAAGAACTTATTTTTCAGCTATCATTTTAAAGGTATATGTATTACTAATAATGCTCCTTGTAAGAATAAACATTTTAGGCACAAGTGCTGTTTAATCTATGTGCCAAATTCTGAGATTGGTGATTTTTTGGCGGACTTTCTTATTTATTTGGCAACCTGGTTTTTGTTACGTCATACATATGGAGACCTATAAGAATTATGCAGAAAATTCTATTTTGGTAACCCTAGTATTTACGTCATCGCGCATGTCACGAAACGTAATCTTGGCAACATTTCTTCGCCAAAAAAAATTCAAAATTTTGAATCATAGATTACATGGCACCTGTGCCTCATTTTAGAAATAGTTTTTTCTCCCTTTTATTAATAAGTACGTAAATTGCTTGATGAAATTTTAAAATTAATACTTATGCTATTAGATAAAATTTAATGAATGGACATAAGTAACATTTATTTCAAATTTCACTTGTTATTTAATTGTTGTTAATTGTAGTATAAACAATATATTATTGTTAACAATTAAAGTATAATATGTGAACTGGTAATTCAGTATGCAACAAGGGGGAAGTAACATTATACTTTTATTACGGAGCACTCGAAGCATAAACAACTTTAATACTATACAAAAATACAAATTATAAGGACTTCTACATTATGCATTTTATATTTGAATTAGAAAATTTCTGTTGAATTCATAAATAAATTACAGTAAAGTTATTTCAAGAAAATTAATATTCGATAGTAATAAATCGATAAGATGCATGAAATCAGCTTTTGATCAAATACAGACAAATAGAAAAGGGGATATCCAAGTTTAGCCATTTACACCATATAAGTAAAAAAGTGGTGGAGAGTAACTTTACATATAAGTAGTGAGATACAGTAAAGTTACTCTCCACAGATTATACCAAATCATGTGTCCCCGTTGATTTTCCCATCTAAATTTTAACTTTATACAAACTTTGATATTACATCTCAAACAAACACATCAGTCTAGTGAGGGAAAAGAAAAAGTATCGTTATTCTTCAGTGCCAATCAACTACTTTTATAAAAATGAGTACGCTCTGGAAAAAAAAATCTAGCACTTTCAGCACATTATAAGTATCCGATTTGTCTAATTTGCTTATGACTTTAAATAAATCTTTTTTGGTATTTAATTATAAGAAAAGCTTCGTTGCCTATTAGGCAGGATTTTATTTCTTTTTCCTTATATAGTTCTTTAAAATTGGTTGCATTTTAGTAAATTTTGAAAATTCACTCCGTTTAAATACTCGGAATTCCACAGATATTTTAAAAGTAATTTGCTTTCATTTTTTCAGTAAAAATTTTCATCTTCCAACAGTTCCCAATTTTCATATACATTTGTGTATAATGAATTTGTAACTAATTTCATATTTTTGAATACGTTTATATATATATATATATATACTGTAACTAGATATTTTATTGTAATGATCCTATTATCAGCGATATATGATAAAAGTGGTATGTTTATAATTAATTTGCTAAATTTGTGTTTCAATAAACACTGTGTATTGATTTTTTATTAGCCTATAGTTCTTAACTATATAATTATACAATTATTGTTCTTGAAACTATTTCCTAATTAAATTGAATATTAATGTCATTCAATCTACTTTTTAGGATTCCGAGGTTGTTTATCTTGCTAAAAAAGAAAATGCCCACAAATTTCATTAATCACAAGTGCTCGCACATTTTATTGTGTGCAATATTCATCAGTACTAGAACATTTACATTTTGTTTACCTTTTAGAACTCAACAGCAAAATTATACCAAAAATGGTTCGCTATCAGTGCAAAATGCAGATAACAGCAATGCGGTAGAATCTTTTATTATTGCTGTAAACCAAACATTGACAAACAAGTCACATGATCTATTACACAATGGAGTGCATAATAACAGTAATATGCAAATTGATAAAGCAAAAGACATTTTATATGCATCCAAAGAAAGGAAATTTAAAGCATTAAGTAGAGTCCAAAATGAAAATAAAATATCAGAAAATGCTTCCCTTTCTGAAATTGCTTCCGATTTTTTCTTCAAATTTCTTGCTAATAAAACAACTGAATTCACAAATCAAATGCAAGAATATTTAAATGTCAAAAATCGTAAAATTATGCCTAATATATCGCAGGCTAAAGTTTCTATTCAGAATAAACTAATTTCTACCCAGGGAAAAGATAAACATGACAATTCAAGTTCTTCAGAAAGATCAGGAATTCCTTTGATTGCTCCTCGAGTAGCAGAAGCACGACAATTTCATTTCGGATTTAATCCTTTCTTACCATATGGAAAGGAAGTTATGCCAGATGAAAAATTATCCATTCACGATGTACTTCCGGTCAAAATGGTGAAATTCATTAAGAGCATGGTTGAAGAAGCACCTTGGGAGGCTATGTTTATGAAAATGGTAAGAATGGTAGTTGATCAATTCGTCGATAAAATCATCGAGAAAATGTTTGCTAATAAAGATGACGATGAAGACCACGATAAATGGAGATCTCTTGATGGACCATTTAAACCAACTCTATCCATATCGCATTTACATACATCAGTTGAACGCGCTCGCCGATCAATTGAAAATATTCATAAGCCGTTGCCTGAGTCACAAGAATATGATACCATTAAACTTGATAAAAGTCCTTTATTGAAAAAGGATATTACCGAAGATATGGTTAAAGCCGACAACAGTTCTTGGCTTGATCTTTTCTTGGATTACGTTTTTCCTGAAGAAGAACAAAATAGTGATGACATGAATAAGCAGCAGAAGTTGTTAGAACGTCAAAAACGAGATATCTCATTGACAACAGATGAAAAAGAACCAACGTCGTCGAGTATTTCTCTACAGGATATACTTCAGAGTGTCGACGAACTGACGATGTCTTTGAAAATCCATCGAGCTTTGAAAGATTTTATCAAATACCGTATGCTCAAACGTATTCTAAAATCCTTCTCATCTTGGAGAGATACTACAGATACAACTCGAGTAGATCTAAATGAACACAAAGCATATTTGGTGAATTCTCATCGGCTGACAGTGCCAAGCAAATATTTGCAACTACACCCACAGTTTATGAATACTTTAAGCGATTCCCGTAGTAAACGCTCCACAAGAGAAAATAATAAGGAAAAAGATAGTGGCTTGCGCTTGTGGCAATCAAACTATGGAACCAGATCTTTCAATTCCAAAAGAGAGGATTGCAGCTTAAGACGAGCATGTAATGCCGGAAGGCTACTTTCAAGATTACCATCTGTTAAAGACATTACTCTTCAATTAAGGTAAGTGGGGAAATCCTTATTTTTTATGCTCTTCATCTGTCAGCGCTCATGAATTTTGCATAATAAATCGGCGGTATAAAATGATATCACAACTTTGTATTCAGCTCATTCATTTAATTAAATAAAAAGAATCTGTGCTTCTAATATTCCCCTATTAAATTAAATCCTCTCAACTAATTTTTTCAATAATATTTATTAATTTATTTGTATTATTGCATGCATAGCAAAGAAATTTACTTATATTAATATTTTAATAATTCAAATATAAAATAATTATTTTTTGATATTTAAATTTATTTATTGATATAACACCTTTTAAAAATGATTTATAATATTATTTCAAACATTTCCTAAAGGAAGAAATTATTGAGTAATTATTTCGAAATAAGTATTCTTACAACTGTATGAATTATGGAAACTTATTGTTAAAATGTATATTTAAAAATATCCGTTATTGATGATTACATAAATTTTTAAGAATTAATGAAACAGTATAAATAACAGCTTCCTAAACTATGTGAATAAAAAATACATCAGTGTAAGTTTTATATATTTAAATCATTCATCAGATATCATAAATCATTGACTGCCAGAGAATTGCAATCGTTTCAAGTTCTTTATTATTTTTTTCTCACCAAATTTTAAATTTAAGACAGTTTGTATAGTGTGTAAAATAATTTTTAAACTGTATTTTCCTATTTATTTTGCCAAAATTGATGCTTTTTATTATACGTGCAATTTTATTGCGAACATGAAAAATGTTTAAAAGAAATTTAAATGAAGATCAAGTTTCCTTTTTTTTTTCTAAAGAAACAAAAACTGATTGCTTCAACTATTTATTGCAAATATTGATCGAAGTATTGATATTGTACCGAACTTCAGGGTTCGTTTCCATTGAGAGTTAAATAAAACAGCCACTCAATAAACGCAAGACTTTTACTCGTAAAAATTCCACTAGGTATACCAGCTGTAACAATCACAATTATACAGCTACAATTCGTCAGATACAATAAGTAACAGCTTCCAATCACAGGTTTCAAATACCTCAGACAGAGAACAGCTTCTTTAGACTAGCAGTCACGACAAATCGTCTTCACAAAACTGACTCCTTCTATGTCGAGCTGCCGTATTTATACCTGACTGGGCCGGGAAATCTACCAATTTCGCCAAGGCTCTGGAAGCTTCTAGGCTATCTCGCTAAATATTGGTCCTAGAGCTTAGGTGATGGATGTTTTCAGAAGTATCTATTTCTCGCCAAGTCGCCAAAAATCTCACCAACTATAGCCAAAACATCGCCAAGTCACCAAATCATTAGAAAACCGGCTTTTAACGTATAACACTTCTAAATACCGCAATTTTTGCCCAAAATGTGAGTATTTCCGGTCTGCCTGAGATATTTTAAGACAAATACAATAATTATTTATAATCTGTAACAATATTCGATTACTTCAAATATGACTATATTAGTTGTGCGAATATTCAGTGGTTTATAAATAATATTTTTTCTCAAATAGTTACTAGCAGTACGAAATGTGGTGCAATTTCGATATTTGTGCCCATTTGAGTAGAAAAAGCTTCATAACTTTTGAATTGCACTTAATAATATTTCACTTGTTTTGTATTCTTCAAGATAACTTTTTATCTTAAACTAAGCTATGTTTCATAATTATGAACATTTTTTTTTTGTATCTTATTTAAATCTTGATATTTACTTATCAATAAAATTAGTGAACATTGCTGTAAAATAGAAATGATGCTTTTGTGTTCAAATGAGAATTCTTATATATTTCAAAAAATGATTAAGATTATTAAATTATTCTTTGGTGGAATAGTTTTATTTATCAGAAGAATTCCGAATAACACAATAGATAATAACGTTATTCATTAATGAATTGCTTTTCATTTCAGAAGTTTCCATCATGAACCACACTGGGACGCCCTCCTATGGGGGATGAAGAAAAAAAAGTGCTCAAAAATATTCTGTAGCCGCCAAAGGTCACCAAAAGGTTCCAAAATGTACTGGAACGCGGCAGAAAAACGAAAATCTAGGAAATTGTATGCAACACATGGTCCATGGGATGATATGCATAATGAAGATGCCACTACTATTATACCAATTTAACTTTTCATGGCACATCGAAAAAAGTTTCCCTCAAAAGTGTAAAATATATGTGGCATTTATATCAAAATAGACAGAAAATGCAATTATAAGGTAATTGTAATGGAATAGAATTAACTATGCTGAAGAGTTGAAAATGGCATTGACGTTTAATGAAATATACTATTTATTGATATCATGTGGCTAAAACTATCTATGGTAATGGGTTTATAAATTGCAACAAATGCTCAATGTTTGAATTTGTATATCATACATTTTTGTGTGGTAAATTATAATTTATTATCAATTAACTGCTTATTTTTGTATATACTTTTTTAAAGTTTTATCATTTCTTAAGAATACTATTTGAAGATTATATAAATGTGAGTTTTATTTTAAATTCAGTATTCATAATTGAAAATTAGTTTTGCTTTTCATTCTTCAATCAAAACTTTCTATATTTATATATTATTCAAATGATTATTCTTAACATCATTTATTCGGAAAAGAATCCCAATGACAATATTGTTTGTTTATTTCCAGTTAATAATAAAATTGTGTGCATCTTTTAAATATTTCATTCATATAACTGATTCCTTGGTAAATATTTAAAACATCGGAATAGAACTAATGTTAAAACGAGATTGAAAATATCTTTTAATATTAGATTACATAAATAACGTTATGTCCAACAAATTATTGGAAAAACTATTTTGATTCATTAATACTGATTTCTTATGAAATAAAACTATCCTTAAATCTTTTTCCAACGAATTTTGCTAGTAACTTTGTTATAATCGGAAATATTGTATTCAATTTTTCATTTTATTTACTGCTTATTATCTAGATAACCTCTAATTTTTATGCTATACATTAACTGTAAATATCAGTGTAAAATTTAGAATTTTATGAATTAGCGTATTTCTATTTCCTAGGTAGTTATTACTGATTAATTAAACATTTTAAGGCTTTAAATTCCACTTACCAGGAGAGAGTATCTTCGAAAATTATAAAGGTTAAAACTCAAAACAAACGCTAAAATTATTTTTATTACTTTGGTATACGCATGGAATATAGTTAGTTGTTTTCATTAGTTCGTTTTCCACAAAATAAAAACTTTAGATTTATTTTTAAATTTCACAAATTTTAAAATAATTTATCATGTTTTTGTATCCATAAAACGAAGGGTTTAATGCTGGAAACATATAAAAAGTAAAAATAATTACTACTACAACTTCATAAGTTGTTACTGAATCCTGCTGGAATTGTATTCTTTTTGGATTCACAATCGTTCTAAAAAACTTATACAAATATTGCTTGTTATAGCTTTTTATTTTTTAATTCTACCGAGGATTTAAACATTTAATATGCAATAATATTAAAAATTATTATAAAGAATCAATGCGATATTTTATTAAAATAAAAATAATAATAAATTATGACAGATTTACTCGGATGTTATTGCAAATTAAATCTTCCATTTGAAAGTATATAATGATATTTATATAAAATACCTCATACAATTACCATTCAATTTTCCCTTCATTTTTGTATAAATAATTCTCTCAAAACAATATTTTCCCTTTATAAAAATTCAAAACATTAGCATATATTTTGAAATCAAAATTAATATAATATTTAAATTAAATTAAATTTTTTTCAATAATTAACTCAAAAATATTAAACGAAAACTACTAGAATAAATGTGCAATGACCAAAATTATTGAAATCAATGTCTGAACTCAAAATAATCTAATAAATACTTATGCAATTCGATTAAATCTTTATTGATACCATAATTATTATTCAAAAAATTATTAAATAAGTGTTTTTCTTATTTTCCACCAAGATTTCATAATATATTGCTCAGAATATAAAATACGTATTGTAAAAGATACTTAAAACAAAAAAATATAAACTTTAATGTCTTTTCTATTTTCTTCGACTGAAATTCTGTAATTTTTTCATGAGAGATTTATTTTGTATGTTTGTGGAAATGTTTTTATTTAATGCATAGTTGTAGATGCTTTACATGTCATATTTTTGTTACTTTTCATTCTTTCAAATTCCATTTATCACTTGAATAGGTTAAAATTATTTGTTTTAGTGTTCCTAATCCATTAAATATTCATATCTGTATTTAAGCAAATAAATGATTTTAAAACAAAATCAGTGTAATATTACTATTGGTTCTTCTATTTCAAATCATTTTTTAAATTTAACATTTTTCAAAACGTATAAAAAAATTTAAATATATTATAAAGATACATTATTTTTTATTTTCTTTATTAAAGATAGCATTGAAAATTCTCTCCAAAAATTATAAAAAAGTGTTTGGGCTATAATTTTTTATAAACTTTTATAAAAAATTATAGCTTAAACAACTATTAAATATAACTATAAACTTATAGGCTATAAACTTTTACAAAAATTTCATAGTTACCATAAATTTTAAATATATTTTGCTATGAATAAAAAATACACTTGCATTGTTATAATACAGCTCGAACTAAGTAAAATATTGGTATCATAAATAATAAATATTTTAAATTAACTGGTATTTGCATATTTCTTTGTAATTACAATTATTCTTAAAAATCTTACCAAAAATTAGTACATCATTTCATGAATATAAAAATTATACATATTTAGTGGAACACAGGTGATTTACTTTCATTATTTTTACTCGAAACAAATAGTTTGTGCGCGGTAACTCACTTCGAAATAAATTTAAATAATTACCATCAAATAAAATCTCTATCGAAAAAAATAATATGAGAAAAATTAATTTGCGAATTGTTTAAAATGTGAAAAATAATCTTTAAGTAATAACCATGAGCATTATGAAATTACTAAAATATGAGGCTATTCCTTGTGGATATTATATAATATCATAATTAATATCAGATAACATTGTGTTAGGAAACTAATTTCATCACTTAATTCAAAAGTATAGGAACAGAATATGAGTTTTTAAAAACACTGGTCAACATATTTTTTAACAGAAAAACTAAGGCATTGATTTTTAAATGTCATTCGTATTTTTCTTTCATTCTTTCAAATTGAGTATAAATTAAAATTGTAGTGGAATCTATTAACATGTACGTGATGGTTGCAGTTTTCTTTCTATTTGTGGCTGTGTAGTGCTTGTATTTGCCTTAAAGTTTTATAAGCTTATCATTATGTTAAGAAATTGTTTTAATCAATAGAACAACTTCTGCTACATCAATAGAGAACTGTCATTCAAATCTCAAAGACAAAATTTCACATTCTATTTGTGAAAAAAACATTTTTTTAATTGTACTTCGATTGTATAGCTGGCGACTTTGATAAAGATTGGGCCCTAGATAAATATTGTGTATCATGTGTTAGGCTTCTAACAGGTTACAAAATATTGTACACATCATATTTTCTGTTTTCAGTCTCTATAATAAGGAGAGAATAAAAAGACCATTCAACTTACTGTTAATTTTGCATAACAAACATTGGTGGAGTAACGTTTAAAATAAAATATACCGTAAAGTAACCCAATTTACAGTCCGCAATGAAACCCATGCATCATAGTATAGAATAACCCCGTACCAAAATACACAGATTTTATGACTATAAGTGATAACTCCACCTCCCACCATGTTTACCCTATCTTCGAACCAGGTACCCCATCAGAAACTCACATTTTGTCTCAAAAAGAACTTAATGACTTTATAAGGTTTTTAAATTTCTTTGAATAGTCAGCGAAACTTTCATATTCCAGGCTCAAAAGCTGGAATCTACTTAAAAAGACGTTCAAATATATGTTTATTTAATCATCATAATGTGTGATTTTAAAGAATACTGCTATAAAGAAGGTAATGAGGTTTTTTATAATAGTGTTTGTTCAGTAATAGAGGCTCTTGGATACCAACTCCAGTGACATCAGTGGTGATTGTACATAGACTCATCGAAAGCTAATGATGTTATTAACTATAATTGCCTGGCACACTTGCGAAAGAAACAAACTATGAAACTGTGGTCAGAAAAAAAACTTAATGCCCTAAATATAACTAGAATATATGCGGTGACATAAGTGTAATTAAAGTTTGCAAAACTCGGATGCTCAAAATTTTATTGTGAATAGGACAGCATGGATATAAAGTCTCATAATAAATGGAAACAGTGCTCTAAACATGAATCGCTTATTCCACGACTTAAAAATGAAAATAAAAATGCAATTTTGTGTTTTCCGAAAAAGTATTTTTATCTCCCTTAAATATGAGCAGATGGAAAATTATTGGCAAATACTCTGCTGCCTTTATGTTCCGAAATATGAATTTCTTAAAATAAATGTAAAATAGACAGATGGAATATTTATAGGACCGCAAATAAAATCAATAATATCTCATGATGAGCATTTTGTGGATTTATTGAATATACCGGAGAATGCAGCGTGGAAATCATTCAAAAATATTTTTTGGGGTATTTCATGCCAATGATAAAAAGGAAAACGGTGAGGAAATAGTGAATGAGATTCTGGCTTCATATAAAGGAATTTGCTAAAATATATCCTTAAAAATTCACTTTTTTGGGTTACCATTTAGATTTTTTCCGTGATAATCTTGGGGCTGTCTTTGATGAGTATGGTGAGTGTTTTCTTCAATTGATTTCTACCATGGAAGTGTAGCAAGCATGTGCCAATGTACCATAGCATATACTAAGACAAGTGGAATCCTAGTATACAGGATAATAATATTTGATCAGTAATGGAAGTTTAATGAATGGACTGATGACAACTATAGCAAAATATTAAACTCTTTAGATACACCAGAATTGATTGAATATTTATCATTGAGACTTTCCTAAATATTAATTCTTTTAAAAACGAGTCACTAAACAACCCTGCCTGATGGAAGAAATCTAAGCACATATTTAAACGAGGAGGGGAAAATTCAATAAGATTCCACTTATTTAGTTCTCGTGAAAGAAAAAAAAGTTTTTTTCTTTTTTTTTTTGGATCAGTGTAATCAAGTAAAAAAAAAAGATTTAATTAAATTATTAGAGAAAGTTAATATGCATATTTGTATTACCAATGCAGTCCGTGGGATTTCAAAGTTGAAAAAAGTCATTTGACTTTAATGCAATAGCAACACTAAGATTTCCGTTATTGGACAACAGAATAAGAATGACTGAAAAGCATAGAACAGAAATGACACATCACATGTGTTAAATGTTGTTGTTCACGTCACAATGTGTGATCAACAACATTTAGTAGATTAATACATGATGAATATTTTCTCGCCAATAACGATATAAAATCTCCTGCTATCTAATTGGATTGTGTAAATCACAATTTAACTGTAGATGATATAGGTGTGGAATATATGACTGAAAAATGCCAGCTAGTTTCTTCAAGATTTTAGAGTTCTTCATATTTTAGATATTTCTACGCCAACAATTTTTTTAAAAATTAACATAATTTAATAACGCTCTAATAAAATTTTATTAACTAACATAATTTTACTGAACCTATGCACGCTGTTATAATTTTGTTAATTTTCAAATAAAATCTTTTTATATTTCAAAAAAATAGTTGTGCTGTCCATACATCAAAATTTTCGTATCTGTAGTTTGACAGTTCAATATTTATAAGGATAGAAAATAAAATTTTCAAATGTAAGTAAAAAGATGTAGGAAATAATCTTATCCTACATGTCACTTTTAATATCAGTAGTAATTGCTATTGCTATTGCTATTTCTTGTCATTTTCATGTATTGCTGGTACATGTTAGAATATTTTTACATTTAAAGACCAATCCACCTTAGCACAAGGTAAAGAAGAAAGTTCTTGCCGTTTTTAATGATCCAAAAGAGCATGCCCTACAGGGAATATAGCCTATTGTCAATTCTCGAAGTAATCACCATTAGCTTCCAGTGTCTTTTGCTAACCTGACAGCAGTTGTGCAATCCCCTTGCGATAAACTTGGAAGTTTTGGACACAAGTAAGTTCTTGAGTGTTTGGCTACTCTCTTGTTGAAAGATTTTTCACGAAGATGATTGTCCAGGGAATGGAAGAAGTGGTAATGTGAGGGTGGAAAGTCAGAGGAGTAAGGAGTAAAAAGGATGGTCCGAAATCTCCCAATCAAGTCACTGTATGGTATTTCTGGCCACCCGTGCGACATGCGCCTCACACTGACGGCTAAGAACAGAAAACCCTTGTGGTTACATAGTGCAAGTTCTCTCTGTTGCTTACGTTAAAATTGCTGGGATTACAGGCCTGCAGTGACCTTTTCACCCGTTGGTAATAGCTTATAGGGAATTCATTGACAACTATTCCACCAGATACCAGCTTCAGCACATAGAGACAATCTCCCGACCTAAATTTGTGAAACCACTCCCTTGCTGTACATTCATTCACAGAACTATGCCCAAACGCTTGACAAATTCAACAACTGATAAGTCAACTTTGAAGTCTTAAAACAAACAACACCCAACGAGCTCCTTTGACATGTCCATTTCTCTTCATTACTGTACGAGTAATGATCGGTGAATGTGCACGGTGGACTTGCTTTTATAACCACTCATATTCCTACTCTCAATTGACTGACGTATCAACCACGTCATACACTAATTTCCAAATTTATTCTCATTTCATTCAACGGCAATTCGAAAATGGCAAGAACTTACTTGTTTACCTTATACTATATATAATATGTCACAGAACTAATTGGATTATACAAGATCTATAAATGAAATACTTAAAACACACTATAATTCTTAAGAAATTTATAAAGGTGAATGGAGTAAATGCGTAAACTGTAAAAAGAAACTACTTAGAAATTACCAACAATTAATATTGGTGGATTTTCTATATCAGACGTTATTTTACCTGAGCTCTTGTATATATAATGTACAGATTTATTTCTAATTCGTAATATATTTGTGAACTGCTTACCTTCATATTTATATGAAAAAGCAAAAGCTCTTATATTTTCCAGAATTTATTTTAACTGAGTTCCCAATTTTTAACATCATGCTGATTTACCTTCATACTTCGCTTTCTGGCAATAGAGAAGTTGTGTCAAATCACATGTTTAAATTTTACAAAGTTAAGACTCCAATCTCTAATTTATAGAAGAATTACATATTTGACATTTCGGGAACTAATAATTTTTTCTCAAGTTATATTGAATTACCGTAATTTCAGCAAGAAAGACAATATCGATTTAAACTCTGCATTTGATGAAAATGAATTTAAAAAAAAAAAATTTAAACTCCTTTGAAATGCAGCATTAAGTTAATAATAAATGGCAACATCATGAAGATCATCTTGCAAAATGTATTATCATCACTGTTGTTTCATTATGCATCTGATAAAGTACATAAAATTAAAAATAAATTATAAGTGAGAAATGTTGAAAACATATTTATAGATTTATGAATAAAATAAAATTTATTAACTAAAAGAAAAATCCCTATGCATAATATTCACATTATCTAGTAAACAATGTGGAAACAAATATTACAGTGTAAAATTGAGTAAAAAAAAAAACAAGATTAAATTTTTAATTTTATTTTTACTAACAAATATAATTACAGCAAATTGCTCATTATCCAAAGCCTACAAAATTTGATTTCAAATTGTCTTAATTAAAAAAAAGATTTATCAAATCCTGATCTAAACTTAAATCCTAATGGTTCAAATTTGCCATATTGTCACATACATTTTCTTGGCACAAAATTTCTATACCTGGGAATATAATTTCAACAACTACTCCTCTTACAGCTATGTATGAACACATATATGTATTCAATAATTATTAAGTTTGTATTATATGCTATAAATTAAATAAATAAATTAAATTAATATATTAAAAAATAAAATATCACATAATTATTTATTAAAGTTTAAAAGTGTTTAAGAACTAAACGGAAATTTTGAGATTTAATTACTCAATCAATTTTAATAATAAGCTGTTTTTATCGATATATTAGAATATGAGAATAAAATTCTACCAAAAATAAAAAATATATTATAATTTTCCCAAAAGTGCAGCTAAAATCAACCACATTTGTTCCCAAATGAAAGTTGAATGGACTGATTCCACGCTCACGCGAGACGTGGTTGATCACCACCCCAAGTAGGATCATTTTGCATTGGCCTGTAATTCATTTGTTGAATTGTTTTTGATCAAATTAGCAGTCACATGCAAAGTGACCGTAGAACTGCAAACAAAACAAATTAAATGCATTCATCAAAGTAAAATATTATTTACTCGAAGTTCTAGAATCGAAAAATGATTCTATAATATTTTTTATATCATGCATAATTATAGAAAGGAATGACAATTACATTCATTAATAAGAGCTGCGACGAAGAAGAAAACTGAAACCGCAATATGAACCGGATTTCCCCTGAAAGTTTATTCAGAAGTCACATGGAAGGGGCACGTGAGTCTTTTTATATACTTTTTTAATGCTCTACCACTTAATCATAATACAATTTCTCTCTAGGTTCTAAGAGTCAAAACAGAATTTTTTATCCCTTTTCCAAAAACATTGTCTGCTATTAGATTTCATATTATTGCAGTGGGAATGTTAAGTGTTGGATACAGTCTTATTATTTATGAATTACTTTATACTCTTGCATGTACAGATAAATTCATTAAGGAAATTTTATTAAATAAACTCAACGATTTCCAGTGACAATTTATTGTATCGAGTAAATATATTGGCTTATTATACGTAATAAAAATATGGATATTTGTAATTTTATAATTATTATTTTATTTATTATTTTTTATTTATTATTTTTACAAGGCTATATTTTATTTGTAAATTTAATTTGATTTATGGATTATTTATTATTATCAATAACACTTAATATTAGACGATAATTTTAATGTATAAATTATTATTCTATATATCAAGAAGTATTTATTATTCTCATGTTAATAATATACTATTAATATGAGAATAATAAATATATATATCTCATGTTAATAACATATAATTCTCATATTAAAACTCATGTTAATAATAATATTTATTATCAGGAATTTCTTTCAAAATTTAATTTGATCGGGGATAAATTACATACAATAAAGTTGAAATATTATAAAAACAAGTTCTTAGTAAAACGACCGTACTAGCAAAAATAAAATTCTATTTAAAACTAATTTTTTTAAATAATTTAGCCTAAATATTTTTCATGTAAAATTATTTATTCAACTATCTAAATGAAATTCATTATAACTCATGTTTATATTTAAATTAATATTTTCAGAATAATAGAAAGGCTATTTTTAAGCAAAATAATTAATTAAATTAAAAATTACCATTTTATTTATAAATGTAAAAAATTATAAACATCAAATTATCATATTTACAAATGATTTGGTTAATTTTGATGCTGAAGATAATTTTGGAACATGGCATTTTATTTTGTAATAAAGGATAAAAATTATTTTTTATAATGTGAATCATGAAAAATAATTTGCATTCTTTATCACAAAATAAGATGTCATCTATATGAGAGGAAATGATTATTTTTCAATAAAAATAATCACATCTCATTATATCCAGTTTGTAAATAAAATAAATTGAAATGACTTAGTGTTACATAAATAAAGTTTTCAATTACCTAATTAATAGACTTTAATTATAAAAAATTATAACTATTCTAAACAAAAATCCATGATTAATAATCTGGTACAATTTTATCATTAATCTAACAATTTCAGAATTGTTCAAAAATACTTCATAATTTGTCATAATTTTAAAAATTATTTATACATTATCAAACAATAAAATGATCCACAGGAATTATCACAAGACTTTTATATAAGTAAAAAATCTATTTACTAAAATATTTCAAACATTGTATTTGTTACCTTTTTAATGTTTTATTTTTTAGATTACGACAAAAAAAAAAATTAAGCTTTATGCTTGATGACTTATAGTTCGCTTTGAGTAAGAGTGTGTTTTGAATTCGAAAACTTTATTTTTAGAAAACATTATAGTGAAATGAAAACAAGGGACATAAAGTATTCGTTTCAATCTAGAATAAGAAACGTTAAAATTTCCCATTACACAATAAATTATTTAACTTTATTTTATTTGAAAGTGCATAAATATTAAAAAAAAGCATCATATACATTAAGTTTTGAATATATTTTTCATCATATATCTATATAGAGTTTTCTTGCTCAAAAAATATTTCTCTCGGGAGTGATAAATTAAGTAACTAACTGCAGACGATTTTTTTGTCTAAACAAAACCAGAACCAAGTATTTCTTAATGAAACCGAAAATTCTTCTCCAATATTTCAACACTTACTTAATAGATCATGCAAATTTCAGCTTTACATCGTGTCAGCTATTAAATAAATCAGTCACTATAATACGATAATCTCTTTCTCGAAACGTATTCAATAATTAACAATAATCTCATAATTCCAAATTAAAATGATAATACTGCATCTTTATTGTCCAATTACTGCACAGCTGAGAATTTTAAATTGTTTCCATGAAATGACAACAAGAGCTTTGAAACGAGAATTAACGTACATATGTTATACATACGTATATTATATAATGTGCAAGATATATTATATAAAAGCTCTATGACTCCGCAACTTGATTTGAAGTGAAATAAATAAATACTTGAAGAAAGATATTTTGAGAACAAATTTTTTTTCATTCGTATCATACTTTCGGTATTTTTTGGTTGTGCTTCAATTTTTATGGGATATACTTTATATATGTATCAATAATGTATTGAGATGATGCATTGAATCCATGGTAGAGTTGTAAAAATCCTAAGTTTTTAGTGGAATTAGTCGGTTTGAATACGGAATCAGCTTTTTCTGCTTGCATTCTACTAAAATATGAGACAACTGTAAAGTATCCTCTTTTGGCAGAGAATATTTCAAAATTTATATTGTAATTAAGTATTCTCCCTTAGCCATACTCACACACAGACTATAATTAATAAATATTTTTATCTTGCATTTAGAAATTATTTATTATTTAAAAATTGAAAATGTAATTCTATACTGTCATTGAAATGTAATCAAATTTTTATTAACTTTAAAACAAGTTGTTTTAAGTAGAAGCAAAATCTATATTTCTCAAATAGTATAACTTTTTATGGATATGAAAACGTTATTATTCAAAAACGAAAAAGTCATTTGATATATTACTCTATATTTAATTTAAATATTTGTTTTTCAGTAGCTGTATGAATAATACTGTATATTTATACAGAATTTAAAGATTTTTCGGATTAAAAGATATTTTAAGGATTTAAAATAATGCAATGTATTGAAATTTATTCTGAAAAATGATCAAAATCTTTATATTAAGCAAAACCTGATTTACTAAGAAAATTTTCAAAAAGTATGCTACTATTTGTAAAAATTTTAAATATTGACTAACTTTGGAATAGTTTTTATTTAAAAAACAATGAGGATTTAAATTAATTAAAATTACATTTAAAAAATGTAAACAATATTTTAAAAAAATTTTTGAAAAAAATTACCTTAAATAATAAATACAAAGAATAATCTTTAGATTGAACTGAATTAATTAATTATAAATTTGGAACATTTAGTATTTTCGTCTAAATTCACAGAAATTATATTTGTAATATTTTAAAATAAAATGTAAATATTATTTTATACTTTAAAAACTTATTTTTGAAATAGTCTTTTGAGTGTAAAAATTTTTCGTGAATAAAAATGTTCACATATATATACACTATAATTATCGAATGTGTTGTTTTTATTTTTTAACTTGCTAGTGACATCTAGTGATGAAAAACTAAACAATTTTAGATAGGAGTAAAACCTTTGGAATTCTTATATATAAATTAAATGTCAGTAACAACTTTAGAAATATAAAAAATTAAATTTTTTTCAGGATTCTTTCACCACCGTTGTATTTTTGAATAGCATAAATGTAATTAATATTTATTAAATTTATTTGACTTTTGCCAATTCGTCAATAGAGGGCAGTACTGAAATAATAATGTGAAGTTCTTTTAATGGAGATTCAATTCGTGAACAAAATAAGAATTTATTACTAAATCAGTATAGCAAATAATGTTATGTAATTTGTAATATAATGTTATGTAATATGTTATTTGTAACACAAATATCTGACTAAAAATGTAGGGAATATATTTATAATTTTAATAACTTAAATATAATTTGTGGAAAATACAAAATAAAAATTAAAAAAAAAAGAATGATCTTCATAATATAAATTGCCTATAAAAGCTACTTCATGTTGAGTTCTTGTTTAAATCGCTAGTGCTGAAATGTTGCTCCATACACCATAATATTCCTGGAAAGGGCTTAAAGATATTTCGATGATTTGAGTAGCTAATTTATTGTTTTCAGTTCATATTTTTTTAACGAAAAATTTAACTATTTGGAAATTAAGAATAATAAATCAAGAATCCTTGTTCCATCTCATCGTAAATTCGCCAAGCAATATATGGTTAATTAAAGTTAAAAATATAACGGATTAACGACTGATTTCTCTACTGTTTAGGTGAATTGCAAAAAAATCAACTTTGAATTTCGAAAACCCTAAAAATTAATTTTTATTTTATTATTAATTTAACTACAATTTATTATTGATTGGAGCGCTATTTAAAATCTCCCATTACTTTCTAAAGAAGCTTCTAAATATGAAAGACAAGAAAGACTAGAAATTATTGAACGAATCCCAATTTAAAAACTGAAGTCTCTTTTTAATCTCATAAAAATTTCAATATTCTTAGTATGAATATTTTAAGCAAGCTTTTGAATTCATTTTGAAGAAGCAGTAAAATATAATTATAGAAACTTAATATTAAACTATGATTTGAAGTGAAAAGAATTAGAATAAATTTATTTCTACTCAAGTTTTCGTCCCTTGTAATAAAAATGAAATTTCAGAATGAAGAGTTCAGAAATTTAAATTATATATAAGAAAAAAAAATTTCTAGAATTGAAATGCAAAAATTTTATTTTGTTCAAAAAAATGAGACTATAGAGCATGATTTGATTTTCTCACACAGATGAAATAATCTTTTTAAAAAAATTCTGATATAAATTTAGAATGATAACAAACATTTCATACCGAAATCAATCACTAAAGCAACAGGAAAGCACTCTTTGTCAGAGCTTAATATAAAATAATTTTATAAGTGCAAAAATGGAATACAATTTGTGTAAAAAATTTTTTAAAAAACTACAGCAATCGAGTTTACATGAAATAGTTTTGTTATTTCATAACAATAGTACGATATAATTCCATTCATTTGCCTTTGTTACTACTTCACTAAATTTATTTAGTACAATGGTCAGGACTTGTTCCTTTTACATTCAGTTCAATGTACCATTCAAAACAGCTCCTACATTTTAATGAAATGAGAAAAGTAAAAATTGAGAGAAGCTATTCTGTACAAAAACATTTCCTGTATTGTTTCTATTCGTTTTCAACTTTGCATAGTTGTGGCAGCTTGTATTATTACGCATGTAATTAGAATATTTAATAATTCCTTCATCTTATAAGTATTTATCGACTGAAATAATATTTGGGAGGAATGGGGTCTTAGCTCAAATTGCTTTTAAATTTTTACTTTTCATTAAATACTTATTTGAAACTTGAAGGAGAGTTGAGATTTAATTAGATTACACAATAATTATTGACATGCCAAAGGAGAAGCAGATTGTCAGCGGCATCTCTGTCAGAAAAAAATTTTCCATGAATTGCACTTACAGCATTTATTTGTTTGAATCCAATCGAAAGAAAGATTAAATCATACGGACAGTCCAAAGCGTAAGTAATCGAATGCATAAAAATTCCTATTCTTGGGAACTAATAGTTTTCAAATTCTATTTGTTGATTGCGAGCAAAAATGGATGTTCTTTTCAGCTCGGATGTTTTCGGAGTAATCATTTTATGAGATATTTGTCTTCTTTGAAGTGTGTTTGTGTGCAATGAAACGCCATGGAAGTGATCTTTGATAAACACCTGTATCCATGGGTTCAGTATTCTGCACCAGTTTTTAGTGTGGAAAAAAGTATACGAGACATAAGCTCTTGGTGCTTATGTGAGTCGATCCAAGTAGTGTCGGAAGTTTTTTGCGCTGTTTGTGCAGGGCTGATCGTAGTGCAAATACACCCCCAGTCGATGCTCTGGCTGCAATTTCCCATCTCTTTTTATTGTCGGGTGGGAGTGGAACTCAGGTAAAACCTTAGTGACAATGGGAAGGAGTTAAATAGCATCAGACTTGGTTAATTGGAGAGTATTAACTTATAAGGGATCGACAAACACGCTCTCATTGTTGCCGGGGAGATGGGCATGCAGAGAAAATATCAGCGTGCAACAACTTCAGCCCCACGGCCCGGGAGTAAGATTTCTGGAGAGCTACCGATAGAACAAATTAGAGGATAAAAGAGATTTGCATTCTCGCACCCGACTCTTTTTGCAGCGTCCACCCGCTTTGATCTATAATTACAAACCTGCAAGGATCAGGATTATATAACAGGGGAATTAAAGAGAAGAGACAAACAATGCGAGGTCTTCTCTTCATCGTTGTCTTTCATCCCTTTTCCTTCCATTCTCGAGCGGATGGGTTTTGTGCCGAATAAGTCGTTTATCTCCCTTACTTTAAAATACAAAATTCGAAAACGGCCGAGCTAATCTATAGAAGAATAATGCATGTTGTTTTAAGGGAAAGGGCTGCTGACTTTCAGATAGTATCGCCCCTCCCCTACCTACCTGTTCTTTTCTCTCTTCACACGAAGGGGGAAAAAGTTCCTCCAAAGGAGGACCTTTTTTTTTTTCCCCGAAGAATAAACTCTGATAAGTCTTTCATTTTTGCTAGCGAGCACTTGACGACAGTTTAAATGATAGTGGTTTGTGCTAGGATTACCTTACTTGTAACTTTAACAACCTGTCCGAAAATCTGAAACGAGATGAACGATTCAGAAGTTTGAATTCGTAGTCATCACTGAAACAAGAACAGGAGGGGCAAGGCATTCACAACAGTCTAAATGGTACTAAGTCTTTCAAACTCAAAATATTTAGTAAAATATAGTACATGAACACTCTATAGTAAAACAGTGACAATCTTCCTGCAGATTAATAAGATATTTTTAATTGAGGATGTTTCTTTATATCGAATTTATTTCGAATCAGATATAAATTATCGATAAATTCGAAGTACTACGTTAGTATGATATTTAAAATTTATACGACACGTATACAGAATATTCTTGTAGCCAAATTTAAATTGAAATAAAGCGTACTCTGTTGATAAATATGACATCCTTTGAAAATAAACGATCATACAAAGCTAAGAACAGAATCAAAATGTCGAGAATTAACAAGCACAAAATTTGATTATCAAGTATACAATCAATATTCAGCTGATTTATGAAGACTATTATGCTGACATAATTTAAAACTATCACAAAACAATTTTTCCATATTATGAGTAATTCTATGATTCAGCATCAGTGACTTTGGGAGGAATTTTTATATTTAAACTTACCAAACCCAATGAAAAAATGGGGAATAAATCTTTTAAATAAATGTTAAATGTGAATTTAGTCTTTAATATTTTCTTTCAAGATTTTGAGATGAATGAGAATAATAGTGAATAAATCTTTTAAATGTAATTGTGTTAAATGAATTAAGTCTTAAATATATTTTTTCAAGATTTTGAGATGTATTTTAACATTCCGAAACATCCTCATGCCTGTATAACTGCAGACGGAATGAAATTATTTTCAATTTAAATATTTCAGTACAAAAATCATCCTCATGTGATTAATTTTTTCAAAACTGTCAGTGAATTAAGTGTCAGAATTTCATTTTCGCTGCCTTAAAAACATGCAACAATTACTTAATTCATATAAATGAGTTTCATGGTTGACATGAAAAATTTTGAAATTTTAATCTGTCACAATTGCTAAACAATTTTATATTTTAAAATTTCTACAAAATAAATTTTTGTAAACAGTCCTTAAGAAAACTTCATATGCCAACAGATGAGCTATATTTTAATTAAGCGTGCAATTGTGCTTATATTTAAATATGGGTGATTGGCTTATGTTTTAACCAGTAAGGCTCTCTCTCTTTCTCAATCTTATACTAGCTGCTTACTAATCTTATACTTATGTTACACTAGCTGCTTTAAGTTAGTTAAAGTATCATAAGCGTGACTAGTGTAAAATTGTTCCAACGTAAATAAATGTTAAATGCAAATTTTTTGGTGATAAAATTAATCGTTAATCTTGACAATTTTTTAATTTGACTATAATTTATCAGAATTGAGTGCTGTATGATAGGACATATTCTTAATATATGAATATTAAGAAAAAATATTAAATTACCGTTAAGGAATTCAAAAAATTAAAATTTAATTTAAACTAACGCTTTAACAAAAAAAAATTACAATTTACAATAGATTTTATATTTATGTAACCAAAAACAAATATCCGCCTAAACAAACTCATATCTGTCATCAAAAAGATAATATTTTCCAAAAATTAAATAAATAGACTTAGGAGTACGTTTAATAAAATTTTGCAGTTGAATAAGCCTGTTTGAAATAGTTAATATTTCATACAAATTAAGTATGATTTATACAAAATAAAAAGGAGATGAAATTCCTCATACAGCTTAGAATGTATTTTTAGTCAAGATTAATATGGTATTAGAAAATTTAATTATAAATGATACACACCAAATATAAATTTATTACAGACTTTAACTAATGAGCATCAATCGAAGAAATCAATATTTTTGAATGGATATTTTAAATTGTATTATGACAGCATCATTGACGGACAGTATTAGACTGATAGAAGATGGAAATTAATCATATTCAGAAAACTTTCTTTTTAATTGTCCCCAGCTAAAGCCATAAAACGTTTTAAGGAAGCTGTTCTAATATGTATGGCATCCAGTCCCCATGTAAAAGATTAATAGCATTTCACTAATCAGGAAAGCTAAGAAAAACATTTCGCGCGAAGAATCCTTGAGTAGAATTAATGAAATAAACCTGCGTGACATTTTCTCTCAATTTCACGATTAAAAAGGGTCTACACCACATAAATTTGTACTGAAGAAAAATACTTTGATTGAGGAATAATATTCAAATTTTTTCCCAAGTTAAATATTTTCGAAGTTTTGTTGCAAACCGGTTTAGCATTAACAGTACTGAAATGATAAAAATATTAAAGTAAATGTATCACTTTGATACGAAACTTTGCATGTGATTAAAAATCTGATACCAAATTTATTCACATGGATAAATTGACAAAATTTGTTCATACTATATTAACATACAACAAATACTTGGTCATGATTGGATTTAGAAATTCGTTTTGAATATTTATATTCACTTAGGCATGAATACGAATACTCATTTCCTTGTTAGAAAAATAACTGTTGCCGCCCAACTTGTCTAGTGGTCAGTGTGTCAAGTGGACTGCGGATAGGAAGGTCCTGGGAAGGTTCGGGCATGGATGTACATTCTCTCTCTCTATCCTGTCTTTGTTTTGCCTTGTATGAATGTGTTATGAATGGTTGCCTACTCTCTCTGTAAACGGGTACCTATGACATGTGTGTACTGAGGAAGTCGGATTCCACACCAAAATATGGTTCAGCTAGAAAAGTGGAGCAGCGCACCCCATAATGCCAGCCTAGTTGGCACACGACAACAGCAACAACAAATAACTGTTCGTAGTTTAATAAAAACTTATAATTAGGTATTGTGTTCATAATTTAGTGAGGAAATCAATATTTATGTATATAAAAAAAAGAAAATTTATGGTAAACTCTTTATTTTGGGAAACTCATTTTATTAGAAGTAATTAACATGCTATCAATAGATATAAGTTTATAAACATTTTAATTATCTGAGGATGAAACACTATAAATGGTAGAAGAAATGAAAAATAATAAGTAGTATAAGAATTTCAAATTCTCTTAAGTATATTTAGTTACGATAGGGGAAAAAAAAACAAACATAATTTTGACATGTTTGGCCAAGAGTTAATTGGGAAAAAGGTCTTAAAGTAAGAAAATTTTTAAATAGCTGTGATTCATAGCTAAAAGTATTTTTTGCTACAGAATATCTCTCTCATTAGTTTGGAGCTTTTAAAGCCGAAAAATGAATCAATTTATAGTAGGCTCTTAGAGTTTCAAAAATGGTCATTGCTTCTTTCTGGAATTGTGTTAGAAAAGGTTTGGAAGCATCCTTTGGGGAAAACATAGTTTCCTGGAGATTTCTGTACGAAATGACGAATAAAAAAAGGAATCGAGAAAACACAGTAAAAATAACGTCGATTTTTAGAATAAATAATTAGGCCGCAGACCATATGAAGGACCAAATCAGAACTTCTAACGAATATTTTTATGAAAATCTGCAGCCATTAACCCAAAATTGCCAACTCCAAAGTTGTGTCTATTACAATCTTCCTGCATCTATTTAAGTAAAATGTCTCAGTTATATGCTAATAATACTAAAAGTCATACAAAATATAATTAATTAGAACAAAAATAAATTATAAAATACAATTATCCAAAATTGGTCATTTTTTAAAAATTTTTTCAATTATTTTAACTTTCAGAAATAATAAAAATATTCTAAGGAAAGAAAAACATTTTATAAATTTGAAATTGAGAAATAAAATACGTTTTGAGTCGACAAATATCTTTATAAACAAAGAAAATTAAAATTTCTTTGTTTGAAGATTCACAAAGGAAACATAATATTAATTTAATAAACGTTTTAAAATGCATAAGAATATCAAGTTTATCTAAATATTTGAATACATAAAAATATTTTAATTAATAATAATTTTATTAAAAGAATTCTGATTTAAATAACATTCATCAATGACTTTCAATTAAAAAGATTTAATCAGTATCAAAGATTCTAATTATTATTATTGATTTTTTTTTTTTAAAGAAAGATTGGGAAATCTGCAGAACATTTTAAACAGCATCAACAGTTCTCCACTTTTTGAAGCGTGCTCATAAAAACAAGAGGTCTTATAGGCAAGGCATTAAAGAATAGGAGAGGAACATATTTATATACATTTTGCATACAAGTTTAGAAATTAAAAAAAAAAAAAATCGTGGTTTAACATACTCTTGTTTGAGCATCAGCAGAGGGATTTGGGGTAATCTGGAGCTGTGAGGCGACTATGATGAGGCCGGTATGACATATGCATGACCATTATTAAAGTGAGAAAAAATAGTTTCCGGAGCCAGAAGTAAAAAACATTGGGAAAAACCGGAAGAGTCCATCTTCGGAAGTGTAATACGTATCCACGAAGTTTTCCAGGTCACTGTCAAGGACGCATGATTGATGCTAGACACACTTGACGCGCCTGGCTGGTAAACTCATCAGTCGACAGCCCGACCCCAGACTATCCAGTTGTTGTTGCATCAGCCTGCTTTCCGGAATCTAGCCCTGATTTTGGCTCTACCAATTAGATAGAAGCAGTCAGGTGGAGTCTTCGTAATTTTGAAGCACGGACCCAGCAAGAGGCCCCCAATAATTAGCCTATATATGTATGTAATTACCCTTTCCTCTTGGTGGAATGATTATTAAGAGACTTTATCAAAGAGGCAGATTTTCAAGAATAATTTTTATTACCGGAACAGTTTCATCATTCTTCAAGAATGTGAAGACCATCTTGGCATCTGTGGTCAGCTCAATAGGAGTGTCCAACTAAAAAAGCTTCGAGAAAACTTAAACCCTTCAGAAGGGTACAACATACAGTCGCTCATTCGTTGAGAATAGTAGCGCGAGATGACATCATCGGTCAGTTCGACATTTTTTAACCATGCATGGTATTGTAATTTTTGAATTTCACAACCGAGCTGGTGTAACTCATACATTTGTTAAAAGAGGCCATATATACAATAAAAAGGTACAAATTATACGATACGAAAAACGAATATTATATACATAGATATATGTATATCAAATCGTTTCTTAATCGTCGATATATATACCAAGTTTCATCAAAAATGCAATGATCTGAATGAGATAATATAAGGGGTTTCATTAACTCGAAATAATTACAGCTTCCAAACATAGACAATGAAAAACATATTTAACTTTCGGGAAAAATAGCTTTCAGAAAATATAATTCATCAAAAGTATTGGTCACACACATCAAGTTTATATTGTTTTGTAAAGATATATTTAACTTTTTATTCAAAGTTCGATTTTCCCATAATAAATGAAGTCTCAAATACATATCAATTAAAAATGAATGGAATGGAATCCAAAACATTTAAAAACTCCCTTTATTTATGAAATTATTAAATACTGAATTCAGAGTTCTCTTCATCTCCGTACCAATGAATGTCGTATCGGCTGCATATTGAAAAAAACGTAAATACGTACCGAATATTCACACTTTTTTAAAAATAATTTTTTAAATGGTTTCAGTGAATAGAGAACTTTTGCACATAGAAAGTTTCAGTGAGCGAAAGTTGAAAGATCGCATCATTCACAACACTTGGCTCCAAAATTTGCCCGAAGAGAAAGTGCTGTAAGTTATATGTAAAATGCGAAATATTTACATTTTCGAAATATTATATGATGTTACTGTTTCTTCACTTGATATTTGCCAATTTTCTTGCCAGATTAATAGATAATATCAATCTTTCGATTATTTGCAACACTTTCTGGTCGGCCATCGTGAAAACTAGTTCTACAGGCACAAATGCAGTTTTTAAAATTACTATGCGATTAAAAATTTATGAATTTATCAAAACATTCTTCTTTCTAAGCTTCTTACAATAAGTTAACTGTGTTTGGAATTGCTTTGCAGAATGGACAGGGAAATTTTATGATACAATGCATTTCGTTTTTACATCAGAATCACTCGCTTATTTTTCTGTAGGATAGAATAAATCAGTTCTGCAGAAAAAGATTGAATTATAAAATAGACTCCTTATAATCGTTCAGTTAACAATTTGAAAAAATTACTTAAATCTTTTTCTTTTTCATTTAAATTTAACGGTGTTTTAATTAAGTAAAAAAATAATTTGCAGTTTATATGGAATGATTTTGTGCATGAGTGTGGATATATATGTACATATATATTAGTGTGTGTTTGTGAATTAATTTTCTTAATTAAACTTTCATTTTCATTCACTTTGTTTTGTTTTCTTTTCACTTCATTTTTATTTTCTAATTTCTGTTTCTTTTTCATTTCTAACAAGGCGTAGAGAAAAGTTGTTTTGTGTGTTGTTAACTTGTGTAGAATCTTCACACGAATAAATTCTAAATATCTTTCGAAAAACAAAATTTTATTCTACTTTTTACTGAAGAAAAGCGAAATTGCGTGAAATTATTTTGAAATATTTCTACATAATTTTTTTGTGTTCAATTCAATTTCAATTTGATTCATCGTTACAGATTTTATTTCTCTTATTTTATTTCAACATTTTTTTATTTCAAATATTTACCTTAGTATTCTGAATAATTGAGTTTGGCTCTGGATAAAAAGTGCTTCTATGTTTAAAATATGTTTTTGTGCATTTTTTTCCTGTACTCATTTAATTATTTTATTAAATTTATATCGTTAAATTAAATGAACTTAGCAGGGATGAAATAACTGAAAACAATTTGTCTCTTGATGAATAAATAAGGTCCTATGTGAGTGAAAAATTCTTTCTATTTTCCATAATTTTGCTGATTTTTTAATTTTTAATTACAGAAAAGATACATCAAAATCATCTAATAAATGAAAATGCATAGTTTTCAAGCGAAATTACAGCATTAAAATCTCATAAGTAAAGTTCATTATTTTACTTCGAATAAAAAATTCGAAAAATATATTTAAGTATATTTTATTTTGCACATATAAAGACGATATATCATCATATACCAAGTAAAAATTAATTATTTATTCTCTTATTTATAAATTTAAATAAAATATTTTCCCCTCAACTAAATAAGACATATTGAAATAAAATACCTAATTCCGAATATTAATTTTATATCAAAAAACTAATAATATTTTTGATGGAATAATTTAATTTTTTTATCAAATTTTTTTTTCTTTCCGGTTCTTTGCATGGATGATTTCTGTAAGAGTTAAAATATAAAATGTTTATAAAAAAAAGTTCATATTTTCAGCAACATCTTGAGCAAAATACACTATATGACTTCTTATAATTTAAAGCAATAAATAGATATTAAGTGCACTTAAATAAAATATAAATACAAAACATTAACTAGTTATATTAATAGTTAACTAATACATATAAATCACATGTTTATTCCCCTTTTAATTTCAGAATAAATGCAAATAAATCAAAGTGCTCAGAAGATATTAAGCATACAAAATACAATAAATAAAACTCATTAAATTGCAAAAGACCATTGATTAAAGGAGAGTTATTTTAACCATTATCAACGAATTTGCTAGTCAATCCTGAACACGTGTAAAATTCAACGAAATTTAACTCTTTTAATAATTTAAAATTCGTTATTCTTCCATTTTAACAACTTTTGTAGAATGCCAAAACTATGTATAATACTTAAATAAGGCTAAAACAATTATATTAGTGAATTTAATTTTACTATTAAAATTAAATAAAATCAGTAAACTGATGTATTGTAAAATATTCTCATACAAGAACAAAATTATATAAGTGCTGCTAAACTCAGGCTTCAAACTTGTATCATATTTGTTATTAAGAAAGACTCAATATAATTTAAAAGCAATACAAGAACAGTTTAAAAATAATTTCAATTTTCATTTCTAGTTAAAATTAGTAAATCCCTGTTAAAATTAGTAAATCCCCCCTTTTAGCTTCAAATATCACAATAAAATCTTTATTTTTGTAAATTTTAATCAAAATAGAAACGAATTTAACGGCGAAATATTCTGCCGTTTGAAAAATTTTCATAGATGAATTGTGCTATGGAGTGAAACAATAAAAATAAACTCACATTATAATATTTAATGCTCACCATAAACATTATTGAATCATTACTTCAATTTAAGTAGTCAATTTTAGTTTCATCAACTCATCGGTCAACTTGTCTAGTAGTCAGCGTGCCCTACTACGGATAGGAAGGTTCTGTGTTCGAATACCGGTTCAGGCATGGGTGCACTTTCTCTCTCTATCCTGTCTTTGTCCTTTCCTTGTGTGTGTGAATAAAGTATGAATGATTCCTATCCTATAATGCCCCTATAATATGATGCCTACCCTATAAACGGATCCCTATGGCACGTGTGAGAGTGCGATGGTGGACCACCCCCTGTGGTGCACCCGGGCAACGCCTCGGCCGCTAAGAAGTCGCTATTTCTGGCCGGTTCCTTGAGTATCAGGGAACAACAGACTAATGGACTCTGTTGCAGTGGTAACTGTCTACAATCTGGCGTTGGAAAAAAAAAGTTTATCCAATTCAGTCACATTTGTATGTATTTAAAAAGTTATTATAAATCCTTTTTTTTCCCCGCTTTAGATTTCTTAAAAGGTTTATTTTAGATTTATAAAAAAAATTATATTTTAAGCATTGCAAACAATAACTATGAATTAAAATTATTGCTAGAAAAATACGGCGAAATCTTTTTTGCATATACACAGTCTTTCAAAGCTAAAAAAAAATGTTTTAAAATTTATTACACTCTATAATTTTTCTGTAAAAATTATTTAAAAATTTGCATATGTTTTTGCTTTTATCACAAAAAATGTATATATTTTCCTCAAAGATAATTTTTTTCTTATTAATTGATTCTCACTTTGAAGAAACATTCTTATTCCTCTTATTATAATTTCTTATATAGGAAGAAAGAATTTCGCTGGAAGAGAGTTCATTAGGATAAATTGAGCTATAGTAAATACTTATTTATAACATTTCTTAACAATTTGTTAAACGTAAATAACTCAGAATAATGCTATCATATTTACTTTATCACAAATAAATATTTCATAAGTAACATCAAAATAAAAGTACTGTAATATCATCAAAACAATTTTCCATTTAGAAATCGACAACGTACTTTTATCGAAATATTTAAAACATTTCTGCTTACATTAAGATTTCCTTTTTGAAAACAAAAAATATAATACATCACACGTGTAACATGAATACAAGACATTAAATGTATTCCACTTTTGCTATTCGAAAGAATCTTATAAAATCCTAAAGAAGAGCCATTATGGACACCATCTTGATAAAAATTTCCTTATGCCCAGCAGGTGTGGTAGAAATCTGAAAAATTTCATTGTTTTAATGAAGTTTTCTATTCAATTTTTTAAAAAAATGTAAGAAATATATTTTTAGTCAAAAATTATTTCAACTTTTCATTTAAGTAAATACATATATTGCTTCTAAAAAAGTAAATATCTATTTTATAAATTATAAGAAATTGAGTGATAGAACCTGATTGTTTTCTAGTGTTCCGGAAAACACATAATCTCCTTGTTTGATACTATTTATTTTTAACAAAATCTAATGGATTTAAAGAATTATTTCCCCCGAAAATTAACCAAAACTGCTTTTTAAGTATCAATCATAAAATTTCTTATTCATATCGTTAGATGGTCTCTATATACGCATAGATTTATTTTTCTTGATGTGAAACTAATAGAATGGTTATTTACTTTGTCAACTTCATATTAGGAACTGTACATTTATTCGATCTTATCTGAAACTTAACTCATTCTCATGCTCTTTCATTGAATGAAAATAGTTGGCCATTGGTTGTACAGCAATTATTAGTACCACTAATAACTCTTTCAGGATAGGTGACTTGTGAAGACAGTTTTAAAGTTTTATAGAAACATGTGTATATGATATCAAATCCTTCTTTCATTTCAATCAATGTATTTTTATTTCTATTTGGAGTAGCTGCTCAGAGTATCGATTTCTTAGAATTTATTGAAATTTCCAGAAATCATATAACGTCCTCTTTCTCCTACTATATTTTACATATGTACAATATATATCATGTTATTTGCATTATTTTCTGGTGTTATTAGTATTTTTATGAACAATTTTATAAAAAAAATACCATTTAGGTGTAAGCACGCAGATGGAAATATTCGTAATTTAGAAGCTGAGACTAAGAAGGAGACTCCCTCGTACTTGACTTGCCACCATCCCTTGAGTTTTCACTTGGAGGATACTGCAACCCCAACCGATTTAACATACCCCAGCTACCTTTAGTAAACACAATGGATCTACGGTTTAGTAGTGATCCGAACTCCTAACCTTCCGATAATGAGAAAGACGCCCAAACTTAGCAGGCCATAGTAGCCCTTACAAAAAGTTGTAATCTCTTATGCAGAGACTTCAAAAACAACGTGGCTATAGCATATGCACCTGTGTAGTTTATATAATCGATAGTACTTTATATAATCGATAGTACATGTATGCTCCTGTATCGAGGTCTCTCAATCTGAAGTAATACAGACATGAGATACTTTTATCAATGGACGGTATCTCTATGCACCGGTACTACAAAATGCTTAAAGATGTGAAAAAAAAGGTAACTTTATCTTGTGCTTATAGGAAAACAATGAAGGTTGAGCTCGAAAAGTTGAATAATATAGTCCTATTCCTATTATCATACCACTGATGTAATGATTTGTCTCTTACTTGTAAATAACATTATTACATGCATAATACTCAACTTTTTAAATCAAGAATGCATGAGTTACATAGATGAGCAACCAGCAATTTTATTCTTCTGTGTTATAGATAAAGTTAAAAGTACTGCTCAGTACTTAAGTTTTAATAGAAAATATATGGTTTTTAATTAAATTTATAATGATATTTTTCTCTTTGAACACATTAACCAAATGATTTTGTAACAATGTGGGTAGAACTCAAAATTTCCTTTACCTCTTCGATTAATAATTAGTGCTCTCTTGATTATTTTGAATCAATTCAAAATATAAAATTTTGTAATGGCATTATCTCTCATTTCAAGAAAAGGTGTAAGTAACTTGGTGTCATATCTGGAGAATCAGTTCGATGCGATGACACTCTAAAAGCATTTGACTATAAAAACATTTTATGTTGTTTTTATCAACTATACAGTAGAATACCAGTAATCCAAACCGCTTTCAGAATTTCAGAAAAATACATTAGACTGAAGAAGAGAAGGGAAATGAGAAAAAGAAAAAAGCTCGAGGAAATAAAAAGTAAGAGAAGGGAGAAAATAGGAATAAGAGAGAAACATGACACTTGAGGAATTCAAAATCATCATTTTTTGGAAAATTCCTGGTTGTTCAGAAGTTAGTGCTGAAGATACAGGAGAATAGATTATGAGTGAGACCTTATATTTCAAATTGAAAATGGTGGTAAAATTATTTAAAAATATGATTAAGAAGGTGAACTTAATGTTTAAGTAGAATCAGACACAAGACCATCAGCTAGTGAAGTATTTGGTGATTTTGAAACAGCTTTGAAGTAAATTGAGCATCAGCGCGAGTAGGACTACATACAAATTCTCACTATCAAGCAGGTGGACGGATGAAGGCAGTGAAACAAAATACTCTCGCTAAGATGTTCAACAAGCATTTACAGCATTGTGCATGCCATATTAATGTGCTTAACATGCAAAAGTGCTACCTTTTCATTTAGTTGATTAGAATTGTTGTTTTTTCTCCTGTTTTCAACGTACAATAATTAATTAAAATAGTTACTTTTTTTAGAAAAAATTCAATTATCAGAATATTGATTATCCGAATTGGCTCCAGTCCCATATGGTTTGGATAATTGGAGCTCTATTTTAGTGCATATTATAAATTTTAAGTTTCTTTTCCTCCTGACGGGTCACGATTGTCTGGCTGGACACTTGTACCGCAGTGGTATCTAAAATTCGCCCGACTGTCCACTTTGCAACTTGGGAGAGTCCATGAATAGGACTCACTTCCACTGCTGTGCAGCACTGCATGCCAACTTTGAATCATCGCTTTATTGGCAAGCCAGAGATCTTTTGGGGCAATGGCTCCGGTCATATCGTTAATGTTTATGTACTGTATTCACATGTCCTGTCTTCGTCTCCTGTCTATTTTGAGATTTTTCATGCGTTTTATTTGTGTTATTCCTTGTATTTGCCCTGCCATTGGAAATAAAAACAAAAAGGTTCTCTTTCGAGATTTAAACAACAGATCCAGATATTTTGCTATTCATGGTGACATTGTTCAAGTAATTGTAATTAGAAACCACATGATGCTCAATAAGATAAAGTTTCTAAACCAAATATAGTCTAAGTTTTATTAGTTAAAAGATTAAAAAGAGATTAGATATAGTATTATTTCCATCACCTTTATATAATTTAAATCCGAGAATATTAATTTTATTAAAATGAACATACTTTAGTGGTTTTATCGTACGAATCATAGCTTTATCAGTTAGATGTCTTCGAAATCTAAGCAAGTGATGATCTGTGGAATAATCAGAAGGGATTTTCCATGCCACGGGATGATCCAAAATGGTATTTCCCGAACCCATCTCTGGATACCAAGGGCTTATAACATTGTCATACCTCTAAAGAGAAAAATATTCAAATAGATGACATAGAGTAAAATGGAACATACACGAAATAAAACAATAAGCGTTGAAAATGCATTGATAAATAAATTCCAAAGTTCAATTTAAGAATTAGTTTTGCATTAAAAAATTTATTTTTTTATTTATATTTTCGCACAACATTAAAAAAGTGGATTATTTTTTAAAATATTAGACCTATTTTGTGTGAAAAATTGTTCAAGAAAACTAATTTGTGTAACAATTGTATCATTTTAATATACCTATATTTATAAGATAATGTAGTTGAATCTTTTGTGTGAGAGAGATTTAATAATCTCGAAAACTTGACATATTTGAAGCTATAGTGAATTATATTCCATAATTTCTCTGTGTGAATTTATAGTTTATATATATTATAAAATATGAAACCAAAAAAGTAAATAATTAATGGATAAATGTAAGTCTTACTTTTAATCGATCTTTCTTTTCAACAAATGTTAAAAACTCTGTACAAAATAAATATTCATTCACAAATTATATAATTAAATTTAATAATATATTTCAGAAATTCTTGAATCCCGTGAATCTTGAAAAAAAATAGAGAGATTTTTGTGCTACTGTAAAAATAATTTAAATTTTTTCGAATATTTATTTGTTTATGTTTTTACCTTCTATCAATTCAAAATTAATTTAATATTATTTATTATGAGAGATGGTTTACCTATGAACTAATTGTTAGAAATTGCTCTCTATTTGAAATATATGAAAATAGGAAATTATGTAAAACTCTTAACGAGAGAGAGAGAGAGAGAGAAACTAATGTGAAAGTTTTTTTATGTAAAAATTAAAAAAAATATTTAAAAAAATAGTTACATCTTAAATTTAATTTTCAATACGAAACCTATATTCCAGAATTATGTATGTTCTTAAACTTACTTCTATGAATTTTTTATTGGATATTTGCAAAATTTATTGATTGTATATTTTAGGAAAGTTTTAAAATATTACGTAATAATTTTCGTTAAATCAATCATTATACGTATATTCTCTTCAAATAGCTTATTTCATTTCGAAATTTATTTTAAAAATCATTTTGTGCTAAAAAATAAATAAAATAAAGTAATTTGACTTAAAGAAAGGTAAATAGTAGATTGAAACTATTCTAAAGAAAATCCTCATCAAATTAAGTAGAAAAAAAGAACAAAAAATTTTAAATGATAGAAAATTAATAATATATGTCTTAAATTTAAAAGGTGGTGCTCTTGTAGTAGAGAAAACTCAAGGTTTATATTTTAAAATTGGGGTTTGAACTAGAAAATAAACATTGCTCAAAAATAAAAACTTGCACAAGATAGTGATATGCCAAAAATAAAACACTTGAATGAGTAATATTATATCAATCTAAACAAGGAAGATCTTGCCGTTTTTAAACACTTAAAAGAACATGACCTACAGAAAGTGTCGCTTATTGTTACTACTCGAAGTAATCACCATCGATATACAGCAGCTTCTACCAACGTGTCACCAGTTTTGCAATCCCCTTTCGACAAAACTCGGGGTTTTGGACTCAAAGAAATCCGTGAGTTCTTGTCGCAAGTCTGCTTTATTGCTGAAGTGTTTCCCCCGAGGATGATTGTCCATGGAATAGAAGAGGTCTGTTGGTACAATGTCAGGTAAGTAAGGAGGATGGCACAAAGTCTTCCAACCAAATCACTGTATGGTATTCCTACCCACCCGAGACCTCTGGTTATTGGCCAAGAACAGAACACCTATCTTGATTAACCAATACTGGGTTCTTCTGTTGTCATGTCTGTTGCTGTGATTACAAGTCGACAGTGACCATTTGATGTGTAGGTAGCAGCTCACAGTAAATCACTAGACAGACAACTAGTCCACCAGACACCAGCTTCATCACAAACGGACAAATCTCCCGATCTGAATTCGTCAAACCAATGCCTTAGCACACATTCATTCACAGCATTATCCACAAACGCTTGACATATTTGGCGACTTGAATCAGCCATTGATAAGCTCACTTTGAAGTCGTAAAACAAACAACACCGAACAAGCTCCTTCGATGCGTCCGTTTCTCTTCGTTACTGTGCGAGTTACAATTGATGAATGTGAGCGATGGACCTGCTTTTATAACCACTGATATTCTACTCTCTAATAACCGCTGTCTCATCCACATTTTAACACAAATTTGCATACTTATTTTCACTTCATTCAGGGGAAACAACTGGAAAATAGCAAGAACTTTCTTGTTTACCTTATACTTTAGTGTATTAGACGATTAGTATTCATTCACTATAGAATATTTGGAAACTGCAAATTCACAAATGAAAAAGAAATTGATGCGTAACCGAAGGAATATAAAAGTATTTTTTATTCCAGTGTAAGTATATTTCACAGTTAGATTTAAATAAGAATATACATACTTGAAGTGTATAAAAAGGACTTCCCCCATGTTTTCGCATCCAGTGAAAGAAAGGAGCTGCCATATGAGCTGGTAGTGTGAGGAGATTCCATCGTGGGGGATCATCAAGGGGAGGTAAAGGCAAAGGTGTCAGAGGAGACTCGTGTAATACTTTGGTGGCAAACGCTCCAACTGCTATTGAAGCTAAGAATGTTAGGTATTTATTGCACTGCTGTAAGTTATGGATATGACCTGAAAGTTAAGTTAATCAAGTTGTTTTTAAAACAATTTTACAAAAAATTTCAATTTTAATTTTCCATGCATATAAACTTGATAAAAAGCCTTCACGTTGATTTTTTAACCCATGATTAATTTGATAAAAATTAATAAAAATTAATGAATAAACGGTTTATTAAAGCTGCTTTAAACAGTATATGTAAAATCCAGAAAATTAAATTTCTCTAAGTTTTTTTTTTCACGTAGTGTCTTTTTAATTTGAATTTTATTATAGAAATTTAACCAATTAGAAAATATTTAGGTTAGTCATGCGTAATAATTGACTGATTATTTTTTCACTATATTTAGCTATTTTTTTATGATTATAGCATTTATATAAATAAAATCTCCGGCAAATTTAAGAAATGCTTAATAGAACTCTCATGCAAACATAAATCTTCAGAGTAAAATTTTTTAAAATTTAAAATTTTTGAAAGATTTAATGTTTAAAGTAATTATTCTGATAAAAATTAACATTAACACATTTGATTGAATTATAATATTATATAATACCTGAAAAATATATCATGTTTATTTTATTCAAAGCATCTTTTGTAAAAGAGATTTTTAATTCTCGAAATATTTCCCCAAAATACGGCATATTATTCGAATGATCAACATTACATTTATAAATTTTAAAAACTAATAAGTATTAAAACTTGAAAACTAACCCTAAAATAGTTTTAATTTATTAAAAAAATTTTGTGAAGCTAATTCCTTTCAAAAAATGCTTTTGAAAAGGCTTAATGTTTATTTTAAATTTAAAATCAATTTCATTTTTAATTCACCAGTAATTTTTACTAAAAAAACTTTCAATATGATAATTTTCCAAACATTTTATGTTGGTTTCACCATGGCCAATCGGAAGCTCTCTTTGGAGCTAAAGTTCTCCAGTTTGATCCCATTGTTTAATAACGGGAGATAGATGTTAAGCTTCTGCTTTCAACATGAACGTCTTTAGGCGTCGATGTTTGGCAACTTTCATGGTTTTCTCCCTTGCGATATGGGGATATTGCTCACTGTCAATAAAAACCCTTACCGGAAGACATTTTACATGCTTGATAGTAAAATGTCTTGGAGCAACCTCAAGTAGTTAGACTATTCCCAACGTAGTGTCTAAGTATTTTACATTGAAATAAACAATTAATAAACATGAATTGAATACAAAAAATGTTAATGAACTTAATCATTTTAAATAAAAAAATAACTAACACATGAAGATTTAATTGGTTATTTATTTTCCTGTGTAAACACAAGTAATTCTCACTTTTGCCAAAATCTTTACAGACTGAAAGTATTATATTAAAATCTTTTAATCTGTCAAAATAGTAAATGTCTAAAACTCCGTGAAATATAAAATGTTTTTTTTTAAAAAAATCCAACATCACTTAATGTATCATTAGTGATGACTTAATGTATCATCATCAACAACATCACTCATGCTTATTCTTCTCACTAAATGAATTAGTTCAGAAAATCATTTAAAAATTATGTACATCTATAAATTGAAACTTTCAAAGCAGTTCTTAAATGAATATGCATATTTTGGAACAAGTATGCAAACAAATCATAAGTTTTCCTAAAAGAGACTTAGATGTTGAAAATTAAGAAAAATGAACACATATTATAAAAAATGAACTATAGTTTTCTTATGAATAAATAAATTTGCAGTGCCTTTCATTGTGTTTATAAAATTTCCTTTTTCACATAATTTGTTAAATATTTAGGGTATTATTAGGAGATCATTAAGATTAAAAAATCATACACTGTATTAAACTTTATAATTTACATTTATATTTCTTGGGGATAATTTGTATTTCTGCACACAAAAACCTAATTTATATATAAAAATAAAAACAATTTTTCTAAGTGCACTTTATTAAGGCTATCAATCTTTAACGTAAATTCAATAATATTTCCCATTTCAATTATCATAACGCCTAATTCATATATTTTCTGTATGCTTAAAACGAGAGTAGGTAGACAAAATTATTTCTCAGGTTTAAAATTGAATGGAAAATTTAGAATAAAGGAATACTTTTTTTACTGCCCATTTCTTAGGTTCATTCTTTTTTTACACCCATCTCTTACTGTCCATTCCATAATTTAGAGCCACAATCAAGTGATAAAGTCACATTTCCTTTTCCATACTGCACTAAATTGGCAACATTTAATCTTTCAGAATAAGTAACATATATAGATTCTCAAAGTATAACTATCTTCAGTAGGTATCGAATCTACTTACTTCCAAACACGAGATCAGTGTCTTACCCTACCATATTATCATCTTGTATAAGTTTGAGAGATTTAAAACTTAGCATTATGGTATTTGAAGTAATGAGCATAATAAAACATGAATATTTTACAATACCCTTATTATATCAAATGAAACAAAAAATATCACGTTTTATTCATTTATTTATTTATTTTGAATATTGAAAATAATTAGTTTAGTATAATGCGTTTTGTGAAGCATGTATTTTGTTAAAAAAAATTTATTAATATAGATTCTTAAAGGATTAAATGTGATAACTATAATCATCACATTTGAGTACTTCCATTATTTTTTCTTTCAGCTATCTATAATCAAATTATAGGAAATTTAAATAAATTCTTTATAAAATACTTGAGAAATATTTAAAAGAAACTTTGATCTATATTTTGTTTTTCGAACCATCCTTATGAAACAGAGACATAGAGATTCTAAAGAACCAATTATAGAAAAAACTTGTTTTTACAACTTATAATTGAACTGAAATTATTATTTCAGCACTACTAAATCACTTTTAATCTAAAAGAATTACTTATGTGAGCATTAGAATCATAATTATATGAAAAAGAATTTATCACATGAAAAGGCGTCTCACTTATCAGTGAGGTTCATAATTTGACCTAATTTTTAAAAAAGAAAACAGATTCTTAAGACATCATTAACTATAATCCTAGAATTCATGCGAAAATTTGGATTAATTAAAGAAACTTCATTCTCAAGCCAAACGTTATGCCTCCATAATGAATAGACAAAAAGAAAACATTACTTAAGGCAACTGGTTTTATTTATATCAGTAATGTAAAAGAGTTCAATCAACAAAATGTAAAAAAGAAAAATCTAAACTTTCCTATTTCATGAAAAAAAATTATGGGGAAAAATGCATTTACATCACAAAAAATATGAATATTTGATATCTGCATATATATCCATCCATTAAAATTGGTATACGAGAAAGTTAATGAACTACAAACATGAGATTTGCATGACGTTATACCATATGTTGTGATAGGGATATGTGATTAACTTTTTATCGAATTCCTTCAAAGCAAACGCAATTACAATAATATGAAGAAGCTTTGCAGATTTCTGAAAAAAATTGTTTCTGTACATTTTTTCAGGTAAGTGGATTGTTGCAATGCCTTAGTCCTACCTGCAGGTGTCTGGCTTTGATCGAGGTCGAATTGTTGAATTGAGATTTATCAAACACAAGACATACTTGCGAAATTCCCATTAATGTCACCGAAACATAAAAATTAATGAAAGCCATAAAAAAACAATACAGGATTTCGGTTGGGGGCTTTTCATGAATAATAGAGAAAAGTGGCATGTTATTTACATGATCTTAATAAGTAATCTATCCACCTTCACAAACTTTGTGCAAAAATAGAGTGCTTATTTTGCAAGACAAATGTCTGCACTAATAACTCACTGAAGTATGCAGCATTTGCACTGCCAAAATGATGACCATAACTTCATTTACTATAAGCATCTCATTATAGATAAAAGCGCTTTCAATGGTTACATTAAATAATTTGTGAAAAATTTGAGGATATTCATAAATCAACAAATTTGACATACATATTCCAACAAATTTGACATACATATTCCAACAAATTTGACATACATATTCCAACAAATTTGACATTATAAAGCAAATAAATTTGGGAATATTTATAAATCACAACACTTTAAAGATACATAAAATAAATATATACCATCTTGAAAAGGCCTTTGTAAATCACTAAATTAAATGCTTTATCTATTAATGAGATATAGAAAAATTTTAAATGGAATGTTAATATAATATTGAACACGGAGAATTAATCTGTTTCTTTCAAATTGCGAGGAAAACTTCAATTCTTTCTTGTGTAAATGTTGTATCAGTTATCAGTATCGTTAATTTGGTTATATATATACAGGGTGTCCACTAAAGTCCCTTGCCATCCTCTTAACTTCGGAGCGGCTGCTGCTATATTCATAAAAGTGGTGTCTAGGTATAGTAAAGCAGCCATGCGCTACTGAATAAAACAGAGTAAAGCGCCACCTGGTGGAAAACAACGGAGTTAGCATCCTTATCTCGAAAACGGAGCAAGATAGAGAGAAAAAGGGATTTACAAAATTGTAGAGCATCCTCGATTTAGTACGAAACGATACCTTGCAGGCATGAATATGAAGAATACAACGGTTAAAACGCTTATTTGTTGTTTCGTGCTGTGACGTAGCACATCGTACGTGTGCTTAATTAAAAAAAAATCGTTTTCGTCCTTAAATTTTTCACTTTTATTTCGAAATGGGAAGAACGGAAGTATTAAAAATAATTCCAACATTTTAAATGCAGTATGCAAATACGTAAGAACGTCCCGCCTGTTCACCTGAGACAGCTATAAAAGAGTCATCTTCTGGGAGCTTTAGTATGTTGATGCTCATGATCATGGCTGAGTATTCCAAAGTTGAGTATTGGGATATGGTTTCACTGTACAGTGAATGTCGACGCAAGGCACGATCATGAGCAAGGTTATACCACCAACGTTTCCTTGCAGGCACGCATCCTTCTTATCAAACCATCGTAACTGTTGTAAAACGCTTAAGTGAGAAAGGTTGCATTACTAGTCAACCTCGATCTGGCAGACCAGCTAAGGTAGAACGGCAAGTTCAACCGGATGAGCTATTAGCATTATGCACTCGCATATCCGAAATGCAGCGTGAGAGAGATCAGCCAACACTGTGGTCTTTTCAAAAGTCAGGTTTGGAAAATCCTAAGCGAATTAGGTGCTCATCCATACCGACCAACGTCTGAACAAATTTTAATGGACGGGGATGCCGAGCGACGCTATGCATGGTGCAACTTCGTCAGGAATCAGATACAGGTCCAGCCAACATTCTTGGCAAATATAATGTGGACGGATGAGGCATATTTTTCACGGAATCGTATGACAATAAGCAAAACACCTATTACTGGGTCCTGGAAAATCCTAAATGTTTCGTCGAAGTTCACCATCAAATACGGTATGCTATTAACGTTTGGTGTGCAATTTACAATAAAAAGCTGATAGGCCCAATATTCTACAATGGCACTCTAACGGGTGCACAATATTTACGATTGCTACAGAATGTATTACCCGATTTTGTGTAGAACCTGCCGCTGTTTAATCTTAAAAATTTTTGGTTTCAACATGATGGCGTGCCTGCTCACAAGACATCTCCAGTGAAGCAGTACCTCGTCAAGAAATTTGGCAACCAAATACTAGGGTATGGCGGTTTCGAAGAGTGGCCTGCACGCTCTCCTGATCTGAATCTACTGGACTTTTTCCTGTGAGGATGCTTGAAACAGCAAGTGTATGCGACCCCTCCACAAAATTTGCAGGACCTTAAACGACGTATTATGGTCGTGTGTTCCAACGTGTCACGCTGTATGCTCCAACGTGTACAACGTAATCTTCAAGCAAGGATTTAAATGTGCATTGCAGCTGACGGTAAGAAGTTTGAACATCTTAAATAAAATATATCATTATAATTATTTCATTTTTTTCTTTCTTAGATACTTTTGTGACGTCACAGCACGAAACAATAAATGCGTGTTTTAACCGTTGTATTCTTCACATTAATGCCTACAATATATCTTTTCGTACTAAATCGAGGATGCTCTACAACTTTGTACATCATTTTTTCTCTCTATCTCGTTCTGTTTTCGAGATAGGAATGCTAACTCCGCTGTTTTCTACCAGGTAGCGCTGTAGTCTGTTTTATTCAGTAATGCATGGTTGTTTTACTATACCTAGAGATAACTTTTATGAATATAGCAGCAGCCGTTCCGAAGTTAAGAGGGTGGCAAGGGACTTTAGTGGACACCCTGTATACCTATCTATCTATCTATCTATCTATATATATATATATATATATATATATATATATCTGATGTATATATACATTATATATATAATATACATTTGCATGTATATATATATAATTTTTGTTGTAAAATACAGTGGTAAATGTCCTTTTCGTTGTTATTCTCATGAAGAAATTTTCATTGATGGTAAGTTGTATTTATATGTTACTAATAAGATAATTGGACAAATTCAAGAGCATCCATTCTAATGTGACACATGCAGAGTTCAGAAACTTATTAAGAAATTTGCATTTATAACACTTATCACTTTGTCATTTCTTTTATACAATTTATACTCAAATTATTATAACATTATAAAATACATACATGACACGGTAGATATACTTAAATATTTACAGTGACAGGACAGGACATCAGAATATCTATCATACAAGACGGGATAGATATTCTGAAATATTTGAAACTGAATTTTATGAACTGAAAAAGAAAGTAAGAGCAAAATGAATTCAGAATATCCTGTAAGAGCAAAACAAAAATAAAATAACATTAAGCATGGAACACATTCCTTTATGGAGCAGATTTAACTCAACAGAAAAAAAAATATGTTTGAACTTTTGCTTAAAAAGACAAATATAATCTTGATATAACTGTATTTAAATCTGTGATTCTGAACTTTTTTTATGGCACATTTTTAATAATTTCAAAATTCAAGCGGCACACAAAGAAAAAGATAAGTTTAAAAATAGTGTAGTTACCTTCTTGGCACTGTGTAAAATAGTTCATGATTAATAATGTTGAATATCAAATAAAAATGATAAATTACAAAAACAATGGTATAGTTATTACTTCATTCGTAATAAAAAAATGCATTATAATTTTTACCTTTTACAATTCTAAAATTTAGCAACATACAAAAATTACAGCGACACTGTGTTTGAGAATCATTGATTTAAATGATAGTAAAATAATTAAAACAATTGTTATGATTCTTTGTCAACAAGGCGATATTTTTTCAATAATACATCTAGGTATTAAGAAACTAATATATAGAAATTATAGTGAAAAATAAGAGCGATCCCAATTCTATTATGTTCCACTTAAGAATAGATCACTATGTTTAAAAATCACCATGTTTCAAATACAAAAAGTGAAAAGTGAATCAAACTTACTTGTTATAAATCTAAAAGATTTCTTCGATTCCTCCTCCTCCGGTTCTTGTGTCGATACCAAATCACATTGAAAAAGTAAAATAATTATAAAAAATTCAAGAGCTAATCGTATCTTGGATTGACTGGAATAGCTTTGCCTCACATTCATGACAGTAAAAAGAGTGTCATCGCGACAACTGACTCATTTGCGAATAAGATATGGGGAAATGTGAAACCGAGTACCATATGAAATTAGCAACAAAGGAACGAGGGCAGGTGGTTATTTAGGTTTCAGATATGGCAACGGAAACTTGCGGAAATTTTTTAATGTTCTGTGAAGATCATGGACCGTTGATAAGGCGCATCGGTCTCACTTCACGCACCCTTGACCGCTTTACAAACCGTGTTATGAAAAGATTCAACTTTCATTGTGTGTACTTCAGAACATAAAACAACCTGATGAGGCTTGCGATATGAATAATAAGAACCACCTTGATGGTCTGATGGTTGAAAGAGATTTAATCTGCTTAATCCAGATGCTTCAGGGTTTCATTGCTATTTTTTTACACAATGAAAATATTTAATTACGTTAAATACTATTGTAATACAAAAAATGGCTACAATTGTTCAAATAAATAAAATGTTCCTTTATTTATTTGTTTTCAAACAATATTGACATTTTAATATATTTAAAATTACTTTTAAATTGATTAAAATGTTATTTGATTAAAGCAGTTTTTGATATGTAGTTATTTATGATTTGTTGTATAAGATGTTCTTCTCAGTATATAATGTTTCTTATGTAATTGTTTATGAATTACTATTCAAAACCACTGCATCATTTTTATAATTTTTCGAATGATGATGATGTCGAATCCATGGAATAGAGCAAAAAACTCTAAAATGTCCCCGAAGCATTCGAAGACAACCCTGGAGATCTCTACAGCTTTATCTGTAACAGGAAGCTCCACATGATCCTTTATTCTGATATAAGACTAAGCTAAAAAGCTTAGTCTAATATCAGTTGTGAAGCTTTTTTTTTTTTTAATAAAAATCACAAATAAACTTTTGTATTTGTGTTTGATATTCTTTCAAAAATGGAAGAAGCTAAACGTAATATTTATATTATGCGTATAGAGATGCTCATTTCCTAATATCTCATCATTCACATTTTTTTTTTGCTTTTTTTTCTATTTGTTGATTGATGTAACTTAATTTCTTCATCAAATGTATCATTAATTACAATTCTGAGCTAACATGCACTAGAAAGCAGTGTAGCACAAAGTTTATATGACTTTAGTTGCATACTATGCAGCCTACGACAGCTTTTACTCATCGCAAAGTATGTATTTACATCCATCATACCATCGCATAAATCACAGAATATGAACAGTATGCCAAAAAAATAAGCTCCAATTATTCTATTTGATATTAGGGATAGATGAAATAATTCCCAAATTTATTATGAATCAGAAATTCATTTCTTCTAATTTCGGGATATATGAATTATTTCATATAGTAAAAATAATTCTTAACTAATCCATAGGAAAAATTGTCAATGTCTTTGAAAGATATTTGAAGAAATACTTTGAAAATTAATAAAATTCGTGACAGAAAATAAAACTTTGTTTGACTCTATTTTTGCAACTATAGTGATTTTAATCATCATTGCATGATACAGTCATTTTAAATATTCTTCTTATAGAAAAAACATTTTCTTATATGTGTCAATATTCATTTTTCATGGACGTTTGTATACAATTATTTCCCATGAATACGTGGTGGCCCTGTTAGTTAGGGCGTCTTTCTCATTATTGGAAGGTAATGAGTTCGAATCCCGACTTAACCAAAGATCCGTTGTGTTCGTTAATGGTGACTGGGGCATGTTAAAACTGGGTGTAATCGCAATATCCTGTAAGTGAAATGATACCTCTGGGAGTGGCAGGCAAAGTATTAGGGGTTGTCTGCTTGGTACTTGCTTCAAAATCTCGAAGACTACTCGTCTGCTTCTATCTAACTGGAAGATCCCAACTCAGGGCTAGGTAGAGGGAGGTATGCTGGTGCAACAATAACAATTTTGTCACATTATTTGTGTATCAATGATTGATCTCACATGAACTGGGAATATATATGATACTAATTCCAGATAGATTGATAATTAACTGAAACACACATCATTAAACTTTTAATCAAATATCGCATTTTAACTTGCTGTGAGGATTTTACACCATCTTGCAAAATGTTTTGTAAAAATACCTTTATAGAATTATTAAAAATTATCTGTGTTTCTAAATCCAATAATTTGAGTTTTATAAAAATAAATTATAGAGTTCGGTGTAAAATCGAGTACGTCTTGTGTTTTGAAAATTTTGGTGATAAATTTAGCAAAAAAGTTTAATTTCTGGTAACACTATTATTTTGTTTAATGGCAGCTCTGCCATCTTGATAGTCAAATCTTAGTCCCTATCTAGACATGAAAAAAATCGCCAAATAATTAAGGATAAACTTTTACCTAATTATTTTATTTATATTATCTAATATTAATAATAATAAACAGTAATAAAGTAAAGGTTATTTAAGACAAAATGTACCCAATTAAAATTAAGAACACGGATGAATAAATATCATTTAATAATAAGTGCATACGAGAGAAAATATAAATACGAACAATTTTAAATGATTATAAGGGCACAGATGCCATATAATCCAGGATGCCAAATTCTGAGTGTTATGATTTTTTGGAAGATTTTCTTATGTAGCTGGCAACCTGATTTTCATTACGTCATAGATATCGAAACCTATAAGACTTATGGTGAAATTCTACTTTGGAAACCCTAGTATTTATGTCAACCAGCATAATAAATCATTTTGGCAACATTTCTTCATCGCCAAAAAAATTCAGAATATGGAACCCTGGATTATACGGCATGTGTGCCGATTATAAGGTATAATGAGATAATAGATACACAGTTATATGAATATTCTCCTTCTCTGGAGGAAAATAAACTTTAGGGTGCTCTTTGGCGAAAATTGGAGTTTTTTTAAATTTTTTTTTTAATATACTTATCATTTGTTTATTCTTCAGAACTTTAATTATAATTACGATCAGTCAGAAAGACTCTATAAAAAAGCCTCGAAAAACCCTTCAACAAGAACAAAATCTGCTTCAAATTTAATTATTATATTCCAGTTTAAAAAAAATACGGGAGTGAAAAATACATATTACCTTCTTAAAATAATTATTTCATTTACATTTTTTTGTAAATGTTCTTTAAAACTTCAATTAACAAATAGAAAAACAATTTAAATTTATTATATTTATCCGACTTTGAAAAATTTAGTAACCTCAAAGCTATATCAAAATATAAGAAAAACTTCCCTTTAAAAATATTTGATATTGCATTATACTTTTCAATTCATTTAATGATGATTTTAGTCAGTTTTGTGTAAATAAAAGATATTTTACATCATTATAGAAAATCTTACTGTCATAAAATTGATTTCCAAATATTTTACTTCAAAATTATGCCACTCGTTATTTTCGGATTAGCTTTTATTAGTAAAAATAATTTTTTATATATGAATATGATTGATTAAATTATTTTACCATACATAAGAATTATATTTTTTGCGAAAATCTAAACCATGTAAAATAGTTTTTAAGTTGCATGCCATTGATTAGAAAATCCTCATTATGAACTCAAAAGAAAATTTTAAGAAAGACATGAATTTATTTATATCCCTTTTATTATTCTCATTTTTTTACCTTAATCCAGATTCCGTGAATAAAAAGAAATTTTTATGATTTGAAATGACTCCTCAACAAAAAGATTGAACATGAGAATTAAAATTGAGCCATGCTTCGTTAACTCGCAAAAAAATAATGTTAGTCCTCTAAGATAATGCCATTTTCCACAAAACCAGGGCAACTACAAACACGTAAAGAGCTTGAAAAAATTCTGATGTCAGGCGTTACACTTTTTGAACATAATAATGAAAATTATACTTGATGCGGTGCTATATTAATCTTCAATAAAATGCGGAAGTGCAATTTTAAGAACTAGGAATCCATATATTCTGTTTTTAATGAATATTTTATAGTTTATAATAATAAACGGATGCTTATATGTTATTTCTTTATAATTCAAAATTATAAATCTAAATTTTAATAGCCTATTATACTTAAATTAGTTTAATAGGCTATTCTTAAATTATGCTTTAAGAATTAATTTTGCAATCAGAGGTGATCTTTTAAATCAAACAGAAATATAATTTAATATTTTTGCCACTTGTTGCTTTAGTTATTAAAACGAACTTCTATAATAATAAGTGAAAATGATTTTTTATTCTAAGAATGATAATAAATATACTGATAGTTTCCATTAATATATTTATTATTATAGATAAAAAAAAAATCCCCTTATAAAGTTTCATATTGTGAAAATTACTTATTTTCCTCTCGTAATGTTTACCATCTGCACTATAAAAATAGTTATGTAGCATTTATTTGGTTTAATAGGAACAAAGAAATAAGTTCCGTAAATATCTCAAAATAATTTATTACAATTTAGGGTACAATTTGAGCACAACACAGATACATATACTAAAAATAAAACAAAATCACATCTAAACATATAAAGTTAAACGGAATAGGGTAAACATGAGAGTCATATTGTTTCATTCCTACGGTTGCTGGAGAGGGACTCGCTTCCTTGTTGATGACGTCATGGGTGGTGCTGTAGACAGGGGTTATAGTTCACTAATATTTCGTTAGATTACTAAAGATAGAATAAATATAAGAATTAAAGGAGAATTTTTTAATGATATTCACTCAACAGAAAACAAACGTATTATTAGATTTTTTTAAAAAAAATCTCTTTTCAATAGTTCATAATTTCATAATTAATGTAATATTTCCTCGGTGTAAAGGATAAAAACATATTTAAAAATGTAGCTTTGAAAATGGGTTTAAAAATTATATTTGAATTTTATCCTATAATTTTTATTACCTTCACTTCCACTTTCAAAAATACAGATTAATTGTGAATATTATTTTAAAATTCTGCAAATATTTATATTCAACAAAAAGATCTATAAATCAGCGAATTTAAAAAAAAAAAAAAAAAAAAAACGTGAAATATTTCATTTGTTGGAAAAGATACTGAACTTCAAATGATTGATGTAAAAAACTATTCTTCACGCACTGAAACCAGCGAGACCCTCATGTGATCAATAATAGGAGCTTTTAACAGTAAGTCATTTTCGTTTGATTTACCATTCTGTTAAGTGAATATCACACAGCCAAGTTCGGTGACTAATATATAATATTAATTTCCTTTTCCGATTTCTACTATTAGCTCCCTCTCTTCATATATATATATCTTGAACAAATTTTTATTTGGTAATAAAATACCTTTTATTTATTCACTCAAGATACGTTTTTTTAAACTTGCATTGGATGGCACTTGATATTAATACAGTTTTTTGTCCAATGTTAATCTATTACAAATTTAATTAAATAATTTTAGTTTTATATGAGAGAAAAAATAATACTTTTCTTTGTTGACCTTAGTAGGAATTGACTGTAAATATATTGAGAATAAAGTTTTTCCTTATTGACTTAAGTAGAAATTATTGTAAATATATTGTTGGTAAAATTTTTATTTGTTGACACAAGTAGGAATTGACTTTAAGAAAAATATTTTATATTTAAATTGCTATTTCTTATATAAAACAATATTTCAGGATAACGTGTTTCAGAAAGCTTATTAGAGATATCCCCAAAATATATTGGTTACGGGAATTCCCATGTTGTGGTAACATTAGTAACGATTGTTTGGAAAAACTTAATAGTGAATGACATCACGACTAATGTCGCCCATAAAAAAGTTGACTGTTCTACCATTTTAAGATCTTCGGCTCAACTCGGGGAACTCCCTTTGCTCTTCATGGTAAAGAGTTTATACTCCGAAAATAAGGAGGTAGCCAGCTGTGTTCTGCACATTCATGGCCATATTTAGTTTTTCCCGTTATCTTGGAAGATATCTTCGTCGCCAAAAAAATTCGGAATTTAGAATGCTGGATTACGAGGCAGCTTGTCCAATATTATTGCATCAGTTAGATTGAAAGAATTTGTTTAATCCACAGACCATTAATAAGTAAGATCACCGATTCTCACAAACCAGGAGTAGAATAAACGACAGAATTTTCTAAAAGAGTAGGAGGGTAAAAATACGGCGAGAACACAATTCCGGTTCTAAGGAATATTTACTTGTGTGTATTTAGAACTTACTTTCAGAGAAAATTTCGTCATTTCTTATGCACGGCGTAGAATATTTGTTATCTTACTTTAAGTTAAAATTTATGCATTTTTTCCCTTTTAAAATGCTTAGAATTTACTGCATTCCAGAATGCTCAGCTAAATCTCTATCTAATAAAGAAGAAGTAAAAAAGGTAGAAAAATAGAAGCATTTTTCCCAGTATTCAAAATAAACATGTGTGTTCGAATTTTACACTTATCTCATCACTAAATGTCTCGTCGTTTTGAACCACGGTCAGGTGACGAAGCCACGACTGAGTTGGCACCCTCCTCTCCACATCCACGCCCACCAGCGGAAGGATTTGTGACATGGATACGTCTCAAACCCACTAAGCCCAGTAACCCAGTGAGGGGGGGGGGTAACTTTTAACTTCTCACCAATATCAATAACCTTTTATCATATTCTAATTAAACATTTCTAATGTCCATATATATTTCTCTTAACTAAAGAACAGTAGGAATTGTGAAAATGTCTGCTTATGAATGCTTAAAAATAATGTAATATATTTTTGCTAAAATAAACATTCCTTATATAGAAATTAATCCTTATTAATCTCCATTTTAGAAGCTGATTGCTTGAGCTTTAGAAATAAAGTATGCATTTTTACTTAGAATTAATAAATAATGTAATGAAAGAAATTAAATCAGCATACTTCGATAAGTTCTGTCAGAGATAATTTTTGGTAACAATTTTAAGAGAATTTTTAGTACCGAAATATGATACTGTTTTCATTAAAATTAAAGTATCAATATTATTATTGAACACATATTTTTATTTAAATTAAAGTATTAAATTTTTCTAAATAAAAGTTACTCATTTGATGCTTAGTCGCATTTCAAAATTTCTAATTTTGGATTCTTGCTTTTTTGAATATATTTATATAATCTTTCTCTCCCTACTTAACAAAACCAGTTTGAATGAATATAAATTTTTTCTTGAATAAAACTCCTTTACCATATATTCTGCCATTTTTTTTTTTTTTTTTTTTTTTTGAAATCTAATCCATCGTCAAAAATAAAATTATGAATAAAATTGCTAAAATAGCTTTTTCTTTCTTGTTGACCGACAAATATAAATTAGAATACTTGAATTTAATTTGTTAATCTCTCTCTTTATCACTATTTAATATCACTCTATTAATACAGTAACTAATTATTCTCTTTTGTTCCTACTATTCACTTTGCCTATAAAGCACGAAAATGACTATAAAATAAAAAAATTTAAAACTATTCATTCAATCTAAAATTTAAATAAACAAAGATGAAATTTTAAAGAAAAGACACTTTTAACCAGAAATGTAATGCCTATCATGTTTCAAATTCTTTTTGGAAGAAAACGTCATTGTGGTGGATAATTTTGTTGTCTGAGGGTTGAACAATTTGACAAAAACCATGATTACTAAGTTTTAACCCAACTGGAATAACTATAAGGATATATATATAATATACATACATATGGTACCAAGCTTCGGGGTTCGTGTCGATTGAGAGTTAAATAAAACAGCCACTCAATGAACACAAGACTTTTATTTATAAAAATTCCACTAGATAAACCAGCTGTAACAATCATTATTATACAGCTCCAATTCGTCAGATACAATAAGTAACAGCTTCCAATCACAGGTCTCAAATACCTCAGACAGAGAAGCTTCTCTAAACCAGCAGTCACGACTAACCGTCTTCACTCACTGACTGTCTTCACAAAACTCCTCCTCTTCTATGTCGGGTTGCGGTATTTATACCTAACTTGGCGGAAAAATCTACCAGTTTCGCCAAGGTTCTAGAAGCTTCTAGGCTATCTAGCTATATATATTGGTCTTAGAGCTTAGGTGATGGATGTTTCCAAATCTCGCCAACTCGCCAAGAATTTCGCCAAATGTCACCAAGTCGCCACGTTTTCTCGCCAAAACATTGCCAAGTCACCAAATCATTAGAAAACCCGTTTTCAACGTATAACACATCTAAATACCACAATATTTGCACAAAATGTGAGCATTTCTTATCTGTCTGAGATATTTTAAGACAAATGCAATAATTACTTAAAAATTTGTTACAATATATATATAACATATTATATTTACTTTGATTTTATTGATTTACACATTTACACATAATATAAAGCAGGCTGCAGTTGAGTGGGAGGCTGTGCCAGTCAAAGATATATCTTTTGCCTCATAATTACGAATTGATAATTATGTAATTATCAAATACTGTGTTATTTTAAAATAATTGACATTGTTTGTCTTTACTGTAAATAAGAATTTCATCATTGTTTAAAGTCTTTTATTCTGTTTAATTTATAGGTGCTGTTCTAGTCTTGATCAATTATAGTAAACAGACAGCTTAAGGGATTATAGTGAAGAGCAATGCTGAAAGCTGAATTTTAAAAATATAAGGTAATAATATGTATTATCTATACTAAAAAATACATGCATTTTGTAAAAGGAAAATTTTAGAATAAACTGTTCTACTGTCTAGTTAACATTTCTAGGATAAAATATTTCTAGAGATTAGCAGAGCTTTTGTTCAAAATTAATATTGAACTCTAAGCAAATGATTCAGGAGTTTGTTTTAAATTATTTTTCATTAAAGAAAAAAAATATTTGTAAATTTGACAATAAGGGTTGAAATAATGTTGAAATATTCAGAAACAGTAGTTAACTTTAATTGAATATTTTTTTATACAAATTTCGATACTACTCTGCTATATGTATAGCAGTTCCTTATAAATTAGAAATATAAAGTGAATTTTTTTTGCTTCATTAGAGACACAAATAAAAAATTTTTAAGTGTATAAATTCTGAGTTTAATTTCTTGTAGAAAACAAAATGAACATTTTAAGTTAATTGGAATTTACTAAATAGAAATGAACCTTTTAGCTAGTGAAATAAAAGTATGATTATATACAAGTTGACAGAGTTAATGAGTGCTAAACAATGCAGAAACATGATTTTCTCTTAATATTAAACAAATCAAATTAATATATTGCTAGTATGATTATTTAAAATATTGCATATACGATAATTAGATTTATATGCTAAATCTTTCACATACTCCCAATTGGTAAGTAGTAAATATTTACTTGACTTTTATTTCTCTTCTCTTTATTTTTGAATGTTAATTTCAACAAAATCCGATTTTCATCATATAATTTGTAAATTTTGCTAAATTATGATTCAGATATTGCTTAAGAGAATTACAAATATGGCACTTGTGTTTATTTTCAAAATGGAATGCAAAATAATGCATTACAAACACGACACTTATTTTACTCATGTAAGATGCAACACAATACAATTTTAAATAAAAAAAAAATTTATATACTTATTGTAATGAATAACTTAAAAATCAATTCTTATTGTAGTAATTTAAAATAGCTTTCTTCTCATTTAGGAATTCAAAATAAATTCCTTTGTTATCATTGTGAGCTACATATAATGTAGATAAACCTATAAGCCAAGTTAGGTCCTATCTTGGCTGCCTAAATTGGACCAATTTCTACAGCCAAGCTTGGTTCCATTTTGACTGCTTAAATTGGACCAGTTTTGGGTGCCAAGTTTGGTCCTATCTTGGTCACCCAAACTGGCCCAATATAGATTGTCAAGCTTGGCCTTAACTAGGCAACCCAGATTGGTCCTATACAATGAAATGTAGACCATTCAGGATTGGTCCGATATAGACCGCCAATACTGGACGTAGACAAAGCCATGATTAGGCAATATAGGGCTATGCTATTTTACTGCTTGGGATATAGAGGAAACAACAAGGTTATTCAAGGTACAGAAAATATCTTAAGGAACACCAATACGTAAATTTTTTGGCCCACAATGGACTTCAGGATAAGTAAAATAATAGAGTTTTTAAGTATTTAGTATTGTACTATATATAAATAACTTGTATTTAGCAAGTAACTTTTTTTATTCTAATTTAGTTTAAATTTAAAATTGCATATATTCATACATAGACAGATGTATAAAATAAATTATTAAACCCAATTAAGTTTTAAAATTAAATTCATTTAAGAGACAAATTTGTACACAATCAAAATCAAATTATTTAATCATATAATTTAAAACTCTGTAAGGAAAGAAGAATCTTATGATCATTATAATAAACTTTTATAGAAAGGTCCTCTTTTATTTTGATATTTTGTAAAAATGTCTGTCGTACAATTCTTATTAACTGAATAAATCAGAAATACATGCTTTTAAAGAAACAAAAATAAACCATAAATTTAACAAACTATCTTTATGGGGATTTACAAAAAAATATTTTATTATCAGTGTTGTCCTTATTGTAATTGTTACAAGATATTAATTAAAGATTTTATTTTCAAATTTATTTTAATGTTGCAGATCATCAGCATTTTTCTTAAATAAATCTATTTATTCTTTGTCTTTATTGCATTTGAATTTAAGATGCATTAATCTCAATGTTAATTTCATGATCCAGTGAGAGCTCCGTGATTTTATACACTTTGCCTGTCTTGCTCATTAAGCAGATGTGATTCAGTCCACAGACGTGGCTTGCTTAGAGCTCGTACCTTTTTGTATAACAGCTCTCTAGATTTCCTCCGATGATGATTTATTTATTTTTAAGGTTTTTAAGTTTTGAATAGGTTTTAGTTTTTTCAACTAAATTTCTTTAATTTTCATATTAAAAATTTTCTTTATTATGTTCTGCTGGAATTCGAATATTTTCAATAAGTGAAGGCGTATAATGTTTTCTTTTTTGGATTTTATTGTCATAGCCAGAATAGTGTTTATTTATATAAACAGTCAAAGTTAGAGTTAATAATATGTCGCTGTGCCACACAAGATGGCAGCCAGCGGAGAGACTTGCGAAGAGAATCCTGATTTTGCAGTCATATGTTCATTTATTACAAAATTTGGAGATGATTGCGGTGTTAATATATCGATTCCATACCTTAAGCAACTGTTAGAGGATACCAAAACCGGTAAGCATTCATGATCTCCATGATTTACACGATAAGGATATAGAAGCCATTAACCTTGATTATATACTAGTATTTATCTATATAAAGTATTAATTGCCTAAAAAAAATTGCGCAAAATATAGGAATCGTGATTACCTAACTTTGTTTAATATTAGTTTTCGTCTAATATCATCATATGCTTTGAAACTCAGTTTCATAGTTGTTTGTTTATATGCGGTTTTCCCATAACGCGGCTATTGTAATTACAAACTATAAACAATTTGGTTTTGTTATTAGAATGATGATTAAGATTGCTTTTTAAATATATATGGTTTTGTATATATTTAGAATGCTATATTTGTGTAATCATTTTTATTTAAATGATGAAATCATGTATTTTTATTTTACATTTAATTATTTATGCCATTAAATATTTGACAGGTTCAATCTTATGACTTTTAATAAAACATCCACAAACCTAAGTTAAATGGTATCGTTTGACTAAAATAATTGAATTAATATTTTCAAGATAAGTTTTAAAAATAACAATTGAAAATAATTTTTAAAATTATATAGCCTTTTTTGTTTGTTTGCATTTTGAAAGCATTGAGGGAAATGTGTTATCTCGTTTCAATATTTTTATGACACTTATTGATAATATGACTATTGTGATACTCAGAAATATATTTTACGTATTTGCTATTTTTTTATATTTTTTCGTTACGAAAGTTTTATAAATTTCCTTAATTTGCATACTTCATTTGATTCATAGTTTTTGTTTTCAATAATTGATTCATAATTTTTCATTGGTATATATCTGAAAGTGCTTAAGTATGTTCATATTTGTTTCTTTATATATTGCTTTTTTCACAGATGTTTGTTGATTTAAATATTTTTCTTTTCGAAAATTTGAATGTTTCTAATGTTTAATTTTTTGGAAAAGGTACCAATGTTTAAAATTTTGAAAGAATCTAGAAGTATAGAGAAGATACATATAGAAAAAATTTTATAGTAAACATCATATACTCTGTGACAAGCAATGAAAAATTCAACTATCAGGATAGAATGGAAATCAAAAATCACTTAGTTATTACTAATAAAATTCCATAACGATACTGGCCTGGAGAAATATTTTAATTTTATTAGTTGGTATTTTTCATGGCCTCTTGGAACAGAAAAATACTCTTTAATATAATGTAAAGTATGATAAATAATTAGATGTTATATATTTTTACAAAATTTAAATATAATTTAAGTTTAAAAAAGATCAATAAATTAAAATGATTCATTGATATTTATTTCGTAGTCTGTTCTTTTCCGTATACAAATGTCAAGTTTTTCTCATCCAATATAAATGAAATTTCATTGTAAATTAAAAAAGTTATTGCTTAAAATTAAAAATCAATTTATAAAGGTTTATTATTTTAATCAAGTTAAAAACAAAATATTTTTTATATCATTTATAACTATGGGATAGTACTATATTGGTACCACAATTTACTTTTTGATGTAAGAAATACAACTGATTTAAACTGACTTGGTAAACAAATAAAAAATTTCAAATACCATTTTTGAGTAAATATATTTTATTCTTTTAATATTTTTTCATTAAATTTGTTATTTTGAATTTTTTCTATCAAAAATTATTGTAGGAATAGGTTATGTAAAAATTGTGGCCTAATTAATATTGAGCTGGTATTTCAAATTCAGTTTTATTTATCTCTATCTTTACAGTATGAATTTGTTATTACATTTATTTAATTTAGTTTAAAAGTGGATTAGAATCTAAATCAGTAATGTAAATAAAATACCTTTTGTATTGAAACTCTAGTTACTGATCAATCAGCAGTGACATCCACTTTATAAAACCCTCAGTTGTAAAATAATTTAGCACAGGAAAACAACAATAAAGCTATATTAATAATGTGCATTTTTATAAAAGCTATATATAATCACAAAAAAACCATTGTATTGCATTGACTTGTGTGTATGGTGCATTTGTCAGCTGTGCATTGTCTTATAGGATTTAACCCCATATTATGATAAAGTCAATAGAAAACTAAATTTAAATGTATAGTCTTGCACAACAGTAGTAATATATCATCTATTAGTTTTTAGTAACTATTTTATTACATTGGAGTAGTCTGCTCATAAATAGTTTAAAGGAAATGTAATTTCCAAATTTATATATATTGAGTATTCATTAATGCTTTGTCTTACCCCTTGGAATACTGACCATTATCTTTATAAAATGAAACAGGTGCCAAAGCATAAAAAATTTAGCATTTATAATGCCAACTGATTAAAAGCACACTCATAAAGAAAATTGGATGAGATGATGAGGAAATTCAAATTACAGAATTGTAGAATTAACAGTGATGTAATAACAAATGAAGCCTTGAAATGTGGGTAAAAAATGTGTTACAAATACTGATCAGATGACAAATATCTGATCAGTTGCAAATGTAAATTCATTGAACGTATGCATTGCTGGAATTCCAACGATCACAAATTAATCTACAAAATGTAAGTAATCTTTTGAAAAGCATTTTTGGGGTTCTTTATGATGTCATTGCCAATTATTTGTGAGGTAGATAAAATAATGTAATATACATGTTTGAAACCAATGTAAATTTGCTTACATTTTATATTTTGTTTCTAATTTTCAACTCCATTGCTCTTTAATTCTTGTCCAGTTTTTAAGACCTTTCTCGGTGATCAGGTTGTCTCCTTGGGCTATTCATTTTGATTTGCTCTTTTATTGTAGACACAACATCTGCAGTTAGCAAATCAACTTGTCATCTTTCTCATGAATACTTTTCAATCCCAAATTCAATCATATCATTATGTGTAATAAGAGCATCAAAATTATATAAATATTATATTTACTTTTATCACATATTTAAGAAAGACGTATCTCATTTGTTTACTTGTATTTATCAATTTATAAACTTAATTCTTGATTGAAAATGACGTTTGATTTTAAGAAATGTATTTAAATTTTGTGTTGTTCTGTGATATTTTTCGAAACAACACACACTTCTGTAATATTTTACGTGCACAGCTATTATTAGCAAATTTATATCTTGCATATATTGATCTTATACAAATTTATATCAATGATAAATTTTTAAGTACCTAAATCCTGCTCTTAATTTATAGATATTTCCAAAGTCGGAAGTTGTATTTCTGAATTTTTTTTAAATTTCCACTTTAAGAGTAACTGTTCTATCTAGAACTCTCAAAATAAAATACTTATTGGTAACTTTAACAAATCACCAAAAATCCATTGCCATGGGAATGTTCTACCTACTTAGTTTTAGTGCTTTGCAAAAAGGACTCTCATTGATTTCTTCAATTTTGATAGGTCTTGCAATTTTTTCTCAAGCTTCATAGAAGGCCATGTGTCTAAACAACTCTTACATAAATGTTTAAACATATAACTGCCTTATTTACCAAATATAACTATCTTGCCCCTTTCACTAGAATTTAATTTGTTGGTGGATCAATCATGAATATGTTATTTTAAATCCCTCACATTTTGCTCCATTTTAAAATTGGTATTCTCTTGGCACAATTTTCTGCATTCATCATTGAATGTCCACATTTAGATCATGTTGTGTTATATATATGTTTTTCATGCCTCAATCACAACTGTCAAAATAGTCTACTGCATTCTTTTCATTAAAAAAATTAGGCCTAAATTTTAAAATAATTTTTTTCAAAACATGTGAGATAAAAGACTATTAAATAACATTTTTATTAAAACAAATGGATAAAAAAATTTTTTTTCAGTTAATATTTCAATTTTTGAATCAGCATATGATTACAGAAAACAAAATCATAAATTCAAAATTTTGCTTGCATTAAAAATATAAAATGTGTATTTATCAAATAGCTTGAACTATAATCATTGTATGAAAACTTTTGTTAAATCCTTGCATTTAATTACATCCTTTTAAAAAATGGTCATCGGTACAATAAATAAATATTGGTAGACTATTTCATCTAATTGTGAACAACCATTACTAATAATCTTGATTAATTCTTCATGGATGTACCCCAATTGTAAGATTGTTGTTTCCTCTGTTACTAATATCTGCAGCAATGTAGTTTAGTATAGATAATCAAGTGTTTACTTGAGAATTTGAAATATTCAGTTTTTTTTTTGGGAGACCACACTTTGGCTTATACACTTTTCTAAAAATTCTGAAATTTGGTGCAAATGTTTGTTATAAATTCTTTTGCTTGCCTTCCTTTTGACCACATGTTGATTTATTTGCATTAATCTTATGATCAATTAGCTGTCCCTTTGAACTGTTTTAAAGAATGATGTATTATCTTCTATGATAAATGTAATTCTGCTTAACACACATTTCTAATCTGTTATTGCATCTATATTTGTTACAAATAAGCATCATCTTAAAGAATTGTTACAAAATGTTTCTGATATACCATGTTGATTCTTAGGGACTAGTTTTTATGTACAAAGTTCTGTTTTTATACATATGTGCATAAAATAAATTATGTACCACTTGCAGTTTAGTTGAGTTTATTACCCCTAAATTATTTATTTGTCTTTACATCCTTTTAAATTAGCAATTAGGTGTCTTTTTTTTTAAATTAAGAAATACACATTTGCATGCATCTAACAAAAATTAATATTTGTTTCTATTACACATGTAATGTAGGTTATATCATTGAACCAAAAGGTGTAAAATTATTTACTAAAGGCAAAATCATCCTTTATCTGATGTATGACATGACAAGTTGGAACTTAGACACAACCGTAGCATGTTATATACATTCCTTTCTTTATGTCTGCTGTGCAATATAATTAACACTTTTGATATTTTATTTAATTTTTTGGATAATATTAAAAAGTTTTAAAGTTTACCACTAGAACTTTCAAATTATTTCTCTTGTAATGTATAAAAAGACAATCTAGTAGTGCAATATTTTTCTGGTCTTGTGTATTTTTTATGATCATAACTGTCAGCATTCAAACTTAAGGGGTGAAACAACTAAACATTTGCTATATACCATACATATAAATATCTAAATAGAGTTATATAAAATTTAGTGTTTTAGTATTGCCAGCTATGAGTCTTTACTTTACTTCTTGTCTAATAAATAAACCCTGATAGATTTTATAAAAGTTGTAATTTATTTATGAAGTTAAGTTTAGGATTCAGTATCATGGTCTTGGCTTCCCCTCCCAAAGAATCCAAAGATCTGTTATTTTTATGGAGTTAAATATCTAATTAATTACAGTCAAAGTATTGCTCTGAGTAAATCTTATGTTACCAAATAAATCTCTCTCTCTCTCTCTCTCTTATGTATTTTTAGGTCAATATAGTAATAAGTGTATAAATGACATATTACTAGCCTCTTTTTTACCAATAGACTGTCTTAGTACAAAAGTTTTATGCTTCAATTTCACTAATTGATTTTGCATTATTGTATTTCACAACATTACATCTTGTTATCTTTTATGACATTCATATTGTTTCGAGTCATGGTTATATACTGAATTGTTGTGTATAAATTAAAATTTTTTTCTGTCAGTAACATAAAAAATACTCATTAGTGTATCATGAGAATAAATATTAAAATTTATTATTAATAAGGAAAAAAGATTACAAGCTATGATCGTTTGTAATACCATAGTTAAGTATGCAAAATTTAAGATTAATGTTATTTAGTAAGTATATTTTGTGGTAATTAAATATTTAAATTTTAAGATTATCACAATTTAGAAAAAGTAATTTACATTATTTTTATATCATTTTCTTATTGTAACAGTAGTTTTTTGTTTCTTTTATGAATAAATATTCAACTTGTAAAAACGACATTGTATTGGTGCCTAAGTTAAAACTAATATTTGTTAAATTGATTGCACTCATATTTACAGTTGACTTTGTGTGTCATTTAGAAGAACATTTCTTTTTTTATATTTTAATATCTGCCTTGCATTTTATTACAACATGCCTTCTTGAAAAAATTTCTGAACACTACCTCCCCCCATGTTGCATTGAAGCATCTTCTTATTGAAGCATTGATACTTATTCTGATGATAAAAATACTTTGACCTACAGATAAATACATTATTAATATTGTATATAAATAACAAATAATGTAACAAATAGATAACATCATAAAGATGACTTGAACTAATAAGTATTAATTTCATCATTAATATGCATAACATGAAATACCAAATCATTTGAAATAAAATGAGATCCTTTTAGTTAAGCAGACAATGTAAGAAAATATTTAAAGTATTAGCAGCATCAAACTATTCATATGTCAAAGATTTCCAAGAAAATTTAAATTTTATTTATATAGAATATTATATAGATTATTTATCTCAGCAACAATAATCGTAGCAATTAAGTGAATTTTTTTGCAATCTAAGACTAGAAAGAAAATATAAGAAATGAACAAACAATTATAAATGATAGATTTCACACAATAGAAATGCAGTCACATAGAGTACTTTAACATTAAAGCAATGTTTGATTGTGAAGTTGAATTTCTGATAATCAAAAGCTCATCTTTGTGATCTAATAGGTTGAAGGTTGAAATTTGTTAAGTAGAGAAAAGGGTTTTAGAGTTGATATGAAAAATCTCAGTTAAAAACATAGAATTTTAACTTTTTTTAGACTATCATGGTAAAAGCTTCTCTTTGATTATGAACCATTTTTTCTAAACTTGAATAAATTTCTGGCTTGCATGCAAAAAATTGTTTTATCATTACATTTTTGTAATGGACGTGTCACCATATCAATTTGGAATGCATCAGAGTGTATCACATTAGGTTTTTCTGATATTGGTAGATAAAGAGTTGGAGCTTTAACCTAAGTAAAAGATCAAATGTTTCATCATAGCTGTCAAACTTTTGAATGGTTCTTCAGAACTTCCATTAGTGGAAGCACTAGTTTGAAGTAATTGGGAATATATCCCATCTATAATGGTTACTAAGACCTGACTCATTTCAAAGTTCATTTGTTGGTCCAGATAAATTTTCATTGGCTTTTGTCTGTTTTGGGACTGGTTATGGAATACCAGAACCAATTGTGTCTTAAATATTTTATTTTGAATTTCACATAGCACTAAGGGCTTTTCTAAAAGCTCTTTTGCAAATATTTAAATCAATTTCATTCTATTTTAGTATTGAATGGACTGACTTCACAAACTCGTAATTTTCTTCAAAAACAATACCCATCACAAATGCAGAAAAACAATATTACCAATTTTATTCACATGACAATATGTTATGTTTCCATCTGTGTGTGTGCTGTGATTTCATTTTCATAAGAATATAGTGAAGCATAGTTAACACCTTTACAAGAATCTATCCTGCTCTTTATCAGTAGAGTTGGGTATCAAAATTACTACTTAATCCTACCAATGTTAAAATTTTGTATTGATGATCTTTCATTGAAATAATCTCCGGGAAGTTGTTTATACTATCTGCAATCAAAAATGTACTTTCAGTCGCTTTTCCAGTCTTGCTTTTAATTCTTGTAAATAGTCAGTAGCGGATTAAACAAGATAAGTATTCTAATTTCCCCCACCCAAAATGATTTAAGGTAGACAATAGCCTTCAAATCTCTATATCGTAGAGAAATATTTTCCTACAACAACCTGTAACAGTATTTACCATTAAGTTCATATCCTGAGTGCTTCATTTAAAATTCATATCTATTTACTGTTGGAAAGGTTTTAAAAATGTTTTCTAAAACTCTATGAATGTTTAAAAATAAATTTGTTTATTTTGCAAGAATTTTCATTCTACCAGTTTTCTAAATTGGCAATTATTGCTTTTTAAATTTTGCTTTTGCTGTGAATTTCTGCTGCAAAAAATTTTCATGGATAACTGATTATCAAAAACAGCAGTACTTGATTACTAGTTATAACTCAATAATGACTAGTGATCTAATGGAGATTATCTTATTTTGATAAATGTTAACAGATTAATCAAATTAGAAAATTGATATTTCGTGATAGTTTTTTTATATTTTTTATTTTATTTATTTTAACAATAAGAGACATTATTGATCACTTGTCTGTCAATCAATTTTAAAAGAATATTTAAGATTGATACATCCATTTTAGAGTACCTCAAACTTCAAAATACCAATATGAAACTGTTGCTAGTTTTTACGATCTTTAAATTTACAAGTACTCATGATTTTGTGAAGTGGTAGTTGGTTCCTAACACGGTTCCATAGATACAATGATAATTTTAGTTTCCAATTACAAAGCAAATTTTTGTGTGAAAAATCTCTTTTACTAACTAACTATCAAATGTTTATTTTTTATCATCTTATTCATTTTGTTATATTAGATAAAACTTGGATCAATGCTATTAGGGATTCATTAATTCTTTAAATTGTGGTTAACTAAGTTCAACATTTAGTATTGATCAATAATGAATAAAAGTTAATTTTGTTTAAAAATCGAAATCGTTTAAAATCAAGATTTTTTACACACATCAACTTCAAGTGATCCATGTGGAATTTCTACCACCTAATCTAACTGCTGATTTTGCATGCAGTCCATTCATTAGAGCCCACATGATCTGTAACTTCAAGAGAAAATATCAAAGGTTACTTTTGAAAGGACTGATCATGTCTTGAAATTACTTTATGAAATTGACATTCTTAGTACAGTGCTCTTGTGAACGTAACTTTAAATGATGTTTGAGAAAAAGCTATCAAAGTCTTTTTGATTCATGTGCTTTATTAAATAGTTTTCAGCCACTGTAACTGAATAAAGCAAAAAAAAATTATCTGACTGCTTGAATGAGGATGTTACTCATGCATGAACTTCAGCAAAGAAACCTAGTACTTCCTAAAATTTCACTTTAGGACTTTTTTAATCTAAATTCAAATGTAATTTGCTCATAAGAATTATTGTATGATTAAACGATTGAGAACATAATAAGGGATAATGAGAAAAGAACTTTTAAAATATCAAACATCAAGAAAATAACTTATTGCTTAGATTATCATGCAAAAAAAATAGATGTCTGGCTAACAAGATTGAGATAGTTTTTGAGAACACACTCAGTGAATTGCTTTTCTACATTGATTTTTTTAATCCAAAACAGGAAGTGAGTACTTTACTTAATTTTTCCATACTAAAATGAAAGTTGTTTTTAGATATTAATTTTATTTTTCTCTTCTTATAATGCATGTTAAATAAATTTTTAGAACCTTTCTAAAAGAGTAATGTGGTTAGAAAAAAGAAAAACATCTAGAGTTATTTTTCTGTTTTATGAACTTTCTATTTTAAGAACTATTTTACTGGTTTCTATCTGTTTGTGAAAATGACTATATATTGTATTCAAGTGGCCCTATGGCTGCATTTAAGAAAGTTCATTTTAGAAACATTATTTTTAATAATGGAACTTAAATCTATGATTTTGGCATTTTATTGCCCATTAGTTAAAAAAAAACTGTGTTTTAAAGGTATATACTGAAGAAATCAAAAAGTAACTCAAATCAATTTAATATTGTTTTCTTTGATAATTAGGATGTTATGTATTATGAATTCTGACTGACTGGCCAAACAGTTATCAAAAATTATTATTTAAATATTTTGCTATTTATGTGTGAAGCAATTAATCAAAAATATCTTTTGAAATCATGTAACAAACATTAAATTCAGTTACAAAAAAATTGTGGCTTTTTTTCATGCAGTGCTTTCTCTACCTCAGTTATTATTTGTTGATTTTCAGTAAAACGTTTTTTGAAAATATTGCTTTGCAATTATTATATTTATTTCATATGCAATCATTGTTATAGAGTAAGTGTAATATTTCTTTACTCTGATGGTTGAAATTGTTTGTTCACAGCCATTGTTTTACTACAAAAATTTGATAAAAAAAAAAAAATAGTTATGAACTTGGATGGAACTGGACTTTCATAAAATCAATTTTAAAGTATATTTTGATAATTGAAAGGAAACATTAGCAGAAATATTTTGAAGTTAGAGGAGAGTATTTCAAAGAAGTTGAAATAACTTTTGATTTATAAAAATATTCTGCAAAAAAATAAAGTAAAATTACTTTTTTAAAAAAAAAAATTGTTTATATTAACAGCAATCATCCATATTTCTTTCGTTACTTTAATATTTAATGTCTTCTTTATTTATATAATTTTTTTTATAGTCAGCGATGATTTGTCTGAATTACTGATTCATTTATTAAGAAGAGGAAGGAAAAGGGTCACTAAAGAAAGATGGGAGAAAAGTTTGATAAAGGTAAAACTTAAGAATTTTTATCTTTATTATCATTTGAGATTTATATAAAATTTTAATTTTTGTTTCTAATCTAGCTACTTTTAATATTTTTCAGTTTTGCCACGAATACTCTTCTGTAGATGCATGGGAACTGGAACGATTTGGGTACAAAAATTCAAAACTTTCAGTGAAGTTAGAACTTTTGAAGGTATATAAAGAAAATTTATTATTTAAAGTGTATTCATGTAACATAAATAGTTTAATATTTTATTCAGAGGTTTAGTTTCTTTTATTTTTAATCAGAGTTTTTGCATCTCATAATTTCAGAGATTACTTGAATTGCAATTTGACAGTAATGCCAAATTCAAATGTGAAGTAAATAAGCAAGATGCACAGTCTCTTCGCATTCCTCCCATTGGCAGAGATATTAATGGTCATGTGTATTGGTATCAACTGGATAAAGATTACAATATGAGACTTTATCGTCAAAGTGCTTCTGAAAATAATGAATGGCAACTTCTTTGTTCGTAAGTAATTTTTAAAGAATTTCATAATTTTAGAATTAAAATTATGTAGATTTTAAGGTTGATAATTTTAATGTAGCATTTATTTTGCATTAATTTATGAAACTATAATTCTATATACATTATTTTTCTTCATAAATCAAATGAAAACTTGATTTAATCAAAACTTATAGTATGTAAAACATTTTATTGTTACACACACTAATAATTTGCTTATTTTTTTAGTTAATAAAATTTTTATTTGATTTCTAATTTTTCAGAATTTATTTTAAATGGAATATTTAGATCTGAATAAATAATTTTTAATTTTTTAAAATTTATTTAGACAACTGTGATGTATTCATGTATTCTTTCAAGCTATAATAAGATCAAATCAATATTTTAGGGAAATTAAGTGCAGAAATAAATACTAGTTTTTCTGCTTAATTGCATTATTTTACATTTTCATTAGTGTAACAAATATTTGCTTGACTTAATATTATGGTAAATAGTTATAAGTTGGACAAAAATGTTATTTAAAAAATTTTCACTAGAAATATTAAAATTTTTTTTTTAAAAAAAGTGTAATATTTTATTTTTTATTAATTTTAAATTCATTTGCCAGATATGTTAATTTCAAACTTCATCTTTTTAACATACAAATAAATAGCTGTTAATAAGCCTCTATTTATAGAAAGAATGAATAATGATATGATTGAGTTAAAGTTTTCAGTAAATGCAAATGATTGAATTTAAGAAACATTACTTTTTGGTTGATTGAGAAATATTTGCTGAGCTGCTTTGAATCAGGATAAATAGATGACTGCTGTGCAAATATAAAAATAGTCTGTAGTTATCTATTTGTAATAAACATTGCGTGAAATGTAACTATGCTTTTTTGATTAAGGAAGGTTGGGGTAATCACATGTTTTTGTAAAGTACAATTTTTCTAACAGTATTAGCTTGTGTGCAATTTTTAAAATAGCACTGGGATGCAATCTAGAAGCACTAGATCAACAAGAACAGAGTGATTCTAATATCCAGCAGTGAGCATTGAAAATTTTTTCAAAATATGATAAATATCTGGTTTATACATACTTTGGTAGTCATGTAAGTTCATCTGAATAATTTGTAGCATTATGTATGCTTATTCAGTTAAATGACGTCTGTTGCCCTAAGGATTGCACTATCAAGGTTCATAGAAAGTGGCATGTGGGTTGTGACTGTAAATAGTTAATATTTTATTAAGCTTTCTTAGTTTTATAGTGTCACAATAGTCAAATTAGTGCTAATCACTAAACTGGTGACTGAAAATTTAAGAGGTATGTTATCCAATATCAGCAGAAAAATATGTGATTCTTGTAAAGTTTGCTGTAGCAAGTCATATATAATTTCAGCTGCTTTTAATTTTGGGGAATCTTAACAAATACTTCATATTAATGGTAAAGTTATACCTCTTTTTTTTCAAAACATTCTTGGAGCTATCTTACATTAGAATAAACTATTCTTGCATGTTTAAAAAATGTTCGATACTTCTTTTCCCCTGAAAAACTCTCAAGTTGTCCTTTGACTTCATTATTTGTTAGATATGTCATATTGAACATGTGTGGTATTTATCCTCATCATGTCATCTTACAAGTTCTACAGATGAACTTTGGATATTCATCACGCAATCTGGAATACTTTTTTTCTGAATTGATATTAAAAGCCTGCTCAATGCTCAACTCCATGCCATGTCAAGTAGCAACATTTATTGTAATGCATGATGATTGAACCAAATATTGATTGGCTATTTAGGCTTTAAAATTTAATAATTTATTTACACTAATACAAGTAGTTTATCTATTTAAATCTTATAATTTATTTATAGCATTTCAGTTTCCCCTCACAAAAGTTTAATTGCTTTTTTAAAAAAAATTTAGTTTTTGTCATTCTAAAATTAGTATATAATGGTTCTTCAATTCTGATGTTCATATCAATATATATTTACAGTTTCTATTATATTAATTTGATAATGAAGCTATTCCTTGCATTAAAATGTATAGCTAAGAAATTTATGTAACATTGTCAATTTTTTCAAGACTTATTTGGTTAGTAGCCATTTTTTAATGACTTTCTGTATAATTTTATTCATCTTTTCTAATTGATAAAAAAAAATTTTGTGTTCAAATTTTTGACACATTTTTACAAACAAGTTCTTTCCTTGTATTTCTTGTAATTAAGTTCTTAAGTTTTCGTTTGAAATTACTGACTTGAAGTTGCGATGCAAATTTCTTGACTAGTGAGAAATAGGTTACAAATATTCAAAGTAGTTTTTTTTTTTTTATTTATTACAGAATATTTTGAAAAAGGAGTTGAAATAAAAATTTTGGAAAATCAGTTTCCTCTTGTCTTTTTATTATTATTTTATTTTTGATAGTAAAGTACTAGTTTTCATTTCCTTTTGTAACCTTTGTAATATTTGTCAGAATCAATTTTTAAAAAAATTTAACTGTATTAAAATATGTTTTCCTCTTTAATGGAAAAAAAATTAAAAATGATTATTTTTTTTCATTTCATCAAAATTCCAAAGCAATCTTAGAAGAAATATTTTTAACTTCATATTCTATAAAATATTAAAATTGTAATTTATTTTTGATTGCTATAAACATAAAGTTTCAACTTAAACTTCACATTGCTGATATTGTTTTTCCTTTAAAAGAAAGATTACTGTAAGATAGTATTGCTGAGTATATGTACAGAAAATATTTACATCTACTAATACTTATATTTGCCATTTATTATATATACTATTGATTTTCTTTCAACAAAACAAATTTATTGTAGTTGAGTTGCAAATTCGAGTTTTATGTTAGGTAAATGTATTCAAAATAATGATTATGTAAATTGAAATGCTTACCTGTGTTTTGATTGTTTGAGTTATATTAAATTCATGAAATTGGGTTGAATTAACCCTCTTTTCTTTTTACTATAAACTTAACAATATCAAGCACTTTTCAAACCTTAGTTTTTAGATGAGTTTAATGTATTTTGTTCACTGAAATAAAATGGTTGTAAAATTTACAATGAGAGTTTTGTATATCTGTACTATTTTAAATATTTGTTTTATCATGGAAATTAAGTAATAGATATTTTATGGCTTAACTTGGTTATTTTAGCAGTTTATTATTTGGTTTTTAAAAATTTTTTTTATTTTTCTTAGCTCTACTGAGGAGTTAAAAAGTCTTCTTGAAAGTCTGGAAAAGGGAATTAATCTTCCTAAAACAGAAACTAAAGAAGAATCTAAAGAGTCAGCTGAAAATGAAGAAACTGTTAGAAAAATTGAAACAGGTAATTAAATATTAAAAAAATTTTCTTTACATAATCCAATCAAATCTATGTGATGCTTAACTGCAGTTGGAATTCAGAAGTTTGATTCCAGTTATTAGTTATAGATGTATCTATTTAAATTTGTTTTGCTAAATTAATTTTCATATAAAAAATTGCTCTATGCGGACAAACAAATATCTCTTTATTATTTCATAGTTATATTTTGTTCTTTGTAAAAAGAAAAAAAGAAAACATTTTCAAAGAAATCATTAAAAGTGGAATAAAAATATGTCAGTTGTAAATAAGATTAACTTATATTTTATGTTTTCAAAATGTATATTTATGTACAAATATTTTTAAAAATTAAATATTCATTTTAGTGTATGTGTGTATTTGCTTTGGAAGTTTAAGTGTGTTGTAAAATACTTCACATATTTATTTATATGCAAGAAAAATATTTAATATTTACAAAATATATTTCTCCATTTGCATTTTTATATCATTTAATTTTAAAATTCATTAAAATAAATTTGAGTAATTGCTTTCAAAGTTCAAAAGATTGTGACTGGTCTAGAAATTGTAATTTTACCTGGAAAAATATAGAAATATTTCCTATAATATTGAAAATCAAAAATATATTCCTAAGAATATTCCTGTGTAAAATATTAAATATAATTGAAGGAAATAGGTAATATTAAGTAAAAAGGGGTCACGCATCTTAAAACACATAAATTTTCAGGGTTTGTTACCAATAGACTTAGTTACCATTTTTAACCAGATCAGTTTAATTAATATTACCTCTCATATTTATTTTACTGAATTGCTCTTGCTGAGTTCCTGTGTTCTTATCAGGTGTTATAAATTTAATTGTATTCTCTTTATTGTCAAAAAAAAGTTACTTTTAAATAAAAAATAATCTGAAAGTTGTTGGAAAATAAAATACTTTACCTGAAACACTTTTCGCAGTTCCTCCAAACATTAAAAATCAAAGAAAAAATGGAAAATCATAATGATAAGTTGACAATTTTTTTGTTCTATATTGTCTTATATTAAATATTTTCTTTTTTTTATTCAGTATTTTTTTTTTATTTTGCTAGTTCATGAAAAATAATCCTATATGAAATATTAAACTCTGAATGTAGTTGATAATAAATGTATATTACTCTAGCCTACTTTATTTATGATTATTGCATGAATAGTCCAATAGATGTGAATATTTTAAGGAGTCAATACCACATTTATGAATATTATAACTTGTATTCTTGTGTTTTTGAACAAGAAGATAATACACTCTTTTTGTGTTTTTCAACAGTTATATTAATTTTTTGGATTTCTATAAAAATAAGTTAAAAAAAAAAAAAAAAGAAAGTAAAAAGCTTTTATTTTGAAATGAAAAGGAAGATGTTTTATGGTAGAATAATCAAATTAATAAAAAAAAATTCTTTTGTAAATATGTGTACTTGGAAAATTTTGAGGTTAAATAATTTATTACTTAACAAGATTTCAAGCATTTTTTTTACTATTATTAGCATTTATCTTTGTAAATGCTTAGAAGACTAAAAATTAAAAATAATAATTTAAATTTAAAGAGAAATAACGAGAAAATTTCTTGTCATCACAATCAAAAAAATTTTTATCATAATAATAAGATAAAAATTTTCATGATAATGATTTATTATGGCGACTAAATAATAAAAAAAATCAATGTTTTTACTTAAAAAAATTTATAAAAAATTAAATAAATCTGTATACATTAAAAGTATAAGTATTGGATTTCAAATGAAAAATTATGCAATGGGTTGATTTCATCAAATGTTTAAATTGAAAATACACGTGTTTTAAACACACAATGTAGAAAGAAAATCTAAATTTATGTTTGTGCTAATAATTAATGTTATGTAATGTAATAATTAATGTTATAAATGTGTAATCTAAAATTAAGGTATTTTGTGCTATTAAACGATCCTGGAAATGACAGGTTCGAGACAACATTATAGTGACGCTAAAACTGCTAACATTCACAATTGAGAGAGCCTTCTCATAAACTAATTAAACTGACAGTGGGAAGTTTAACCCTTTATATCAACTCCATTGAAATATAGTCTTTTAAAGCTTTCAATAATTTAGTCTAATTTCTTTTCATAACGGTCACATCTAGAAGAAAAAATGTTAGTACTTAATATTCTACCCTAAAATATATGTTCAGTATCAGTAATAATATGTGTTGAGAATAGATTCTCAATAAATATATTTTTTAATTAAGATATACAATAAATATATTTAAAAGGAAAAAATATATATATTATAGTACTTGAGGAAACCTTTATTTTGCTAGCAAAAGTGTTACAGTGCAGTTTTATAATATTACATGATGAATCTGTACTGAACTCATATTTATGCTTCTATACATCAAAACTAAAACTCTAATAAATGAACGGAATTGTTAAAAGAAGATGGAAAAACTGTTAGAATAAGCTAGTGAACTTTTTATAATGATATTAGAGAAACATTATCAATTTAATGATTGTTTTCAGTTTTTTTGCTTAAATCAAATGTATAAATTACCAAATTTTATGTATTTTAAAATGGGTAGAATAAAATATGAATATTGACTTATTATAAATCAATCTTTAAGTGGTCTTGGAATATTTTAAGTAGTTGACTGGGGAAAATCTTTCAAATTTGTTTGCTCATTTCTCTAGGAATTTAGTAAAGACATGATTAGACCTCCAAAATTCACTGTCATATTGCTAGTCTAGGCTTTCGGTTTTAAAATTAGCAAACAGTATAATTAATTTGAAAGAACCTAATTCAAGTGGGTTTTCAGTTGGGTAAGTTTAATCAGTCCTTATGTATCCATAATTCATTTAATCCTTTTTTTTTTGCATCATAAGTCATAGTTATGCTTGTTAACTAACATTATTAGTTCATAAAAATTAAATTATTTATGATGTGATACATTTCTAAATATTTAATCTATTTTTTAAATTTTATATTTTTTCCTTAATGTTTTCATCGCTGAAATTAAGTTTTGGCTGAAGCATATGGGATTAATTGAATAAAAAAATTTGTTAAAATATTTTATAAGAATTTTTTTTACTGAAGGAAATTTTTTCTACATGAAAACTAGATTCTTTATAATTAATAAATGATTGTTTAAATATATATATTAAGTTCTTGCGTGTATTGTAATGAAACTTTTATAATTTATCCCTTTTTATGAGGCTTTTAGTCCTTCAATATAATTAAACATAAATTTCATATTATGAATAAATTGATCTTGTTGTTTATTATAAACACGTGTGGCTGTAAGTTTCATTCATTATTATTTGATATGAATATTATTTCATTATATAGATTTTTAATTTATGTATTTTCATAGATGGAGATGATTTAAAAGCCTGTATTTCTCAAACAAAGCCCTGCACAATAATAATTAAAACTGAAAGAAAAGAAACTCTTCTTAGTATGCTTGGAACTGATAGTACAAAACTAACAAATGAATCAGATTCAAATACTAATTTGTCTATTGCAGAAAATACAAAAATGCTGCCTGCACCAATTGAAGCTGATGTAAAAATTGAGGACAATCAAAATGAAGGTGAAGTAACAGTTAAACTCGAGTCTTCCATTTGTGGAGAAGATAAGGTTCTTCCAATGGAAGTAGATGACCACACAATTGAAAAATCTGATCCCTTAGAGTCAAAAGTAAGTGATATTGAAATGGCAGATGTTGAAATAATAAAACATGAAGGTGAACAAAAAGCTGAAGATGGTGATAAAGTGAAAGAACATTGTAAAGAGAAAATAAAGTCAAATGCACCCTCTTCTGTATGTACTTCATCAGAACCAGGAAGCTTTGGTCAAAATTCCTTAAATGACTCAACGTTAGAAAAACCAGAAAATGGTGAGGATATTTTACAAACCAAGCAATGTATTCCTTCTGTTGTAGCAACTAATGAATCTAACTTCAAAAGTGGAAAATTTAAACAGTATGAAAGGTGGAATAGTGAGAAAAAGCAGGCTGCTGCTCATTCTGCTAAACCAGACTCATTAGTTGTTCATAATCTCTCTTCTAGTAACAAAAAAAGTGATGCTCCTTTACTATTTGCTGAAGATTTAACAATGGATTCTAAAAAAAATTCACAATTACTAAATCCACCAAACTTAAACCCCTTACAATGTTCTTCTAAATGTGAAGAATCTTCTCGAGATGAAGCTCCAATGGATTTAAGCGTATCTCATCGTAGTAGTGCCATCAGTAAAAGTGCTGCTGAATCTTTTCCATGTGATTTTAGAACAGACTATACTAAGATATCTAATTTAAGTAAAAGTAACCTTGAATGCAATGGGGGAAAGGAAAAACCCATTCATCTTGTTTCTCAGGGTTACAAGAAAATTGATAATTTTAAAAGTGCTTCAGATGTATCTCATCCATTGAAGAAAAAGCATGTTTCAATGTCTAAAGATGAAATTTTAAACCAAAATTCAGAGCTCTCTCGCAAATCTGTTATTTTTGAAGTGAAAAATAGCAAGCTTAATCAGTTTCAAGAAAATCAAACTAACAATGATTCAATTCCTAAAAAAGCAGGGAAAGACCCCTGTTTTTCTCATTTGCAAGCTTTACAAAATATGTGTGATACAAATATGATGATAAATGTTCAAAATAGTGTAATTCATCCATTAGGGTTAGATAAAAGACTAAATTCTAATAGTATTTCTAATAAACCATGCCTTAACTCCAGTGAGAAGTCTTATAATGACACATGTTGTGATAATCTGAGTAAAATGTATAATTTTAATTCAGCTCAAGTGTCTGATGATTTGAAGTCAAAAGTTGAAACCAATGTTCCTGCTATGCCATTGAAATCTAATATTTCTTCTAATAATAAATATCATTCAGATTCTATAAAAAAAGATTCAAAGTCTGATAATTCAATAAATTCCTCTAAACCATGTGTTAAAAGTGCTGATGACCATTGTAAGAAAGGTTTATCAGTAAATCAGATTACTGATTCTTTATCATTGAGTACTGATATGTCAAGTAACATAGAAAAAACATCTAATAAGATTTCCTCCAAAAACTCAGATGATAAAAACTTTCATAAGTCTGAGAAATATTCTGAAATTGATAAAGCAAAGCCTTGTGAAAGTAAAAAAATTAATGAAATACCCCATAAAATAGAATTAAAAGAATCAATCAACCAAAAAGATAATAACATAAAAAATTCTAATGTTACTTTTGAAATTAATGAGGCAAATAAAGAAATTATTGAAAAAGATAATAAAATATTGGAAAAAAATTCTGAGAATAATATTGCTGAAAAACTTAATGAAGTTGAAAATTATGAAAGTAAGAAATCTGAGAAATCGTTAACTGTGCAAAGTCCTGCTGTGAAGGATCATTCACTGCATAATACTATTGAAGGCAATTCTGAAAGTATACAAAATGAGAAATGTTTAAAAAGTATTGCTGATAAGAATCAGAAATTGTCTAATGATAAAACAATGAAGTTGACTGTTGAAGAATCTAAAATGTTTCCTGGTGAAAAAAAACTTGAAACTTCTGATGAGCTTTCCAAATCTTCTGAAGACAGAATCCAAGAATCATGTTATGTACCTACTGAGTCCATACACCATAATATTCCAAAATCTAGTAGTAAAATTTTAGATAATGCCCTGAATTCAAAGGAAATAACTAATATTTCAGAAAATGAAACTAAAGATTCAAAAAATAACAGCACTGTGCAAACTTGTGATAATAGTGTAAAATCTCCAAAAAGCAAAGTTGTGATGGTTTGTGAGAATAAAGCTGAACAACTATTAATAGATAAATTTGAAAAAATCGTAAAGCATAGTGAAAATGAGGAAAATTTAATCAACAGTGATAAGTCTTCAAAAAATTGTGATGAAAAAGCTGCTTTGAAAGTTTCAGACCAAAAAGAATTATTGGATGTTGATATTGACAAACATTCTTCTAAAAATAAAGAGGGTGGTGTGAAACAAGTTATAGAATCTTGTACTCAAGAATTATTAAAAATTCCTTCTTCTGAAAAGTTATTAAAAACAGACAATAAAGACAATGATGCTGTTAATGAAAAAGATAGAGAAAATATTGATTTAATAAATATGTCTAAGCTGAAAGATAAGTCTTCACTGAATGAAAAATCTGACCAAAATATTAATTTAGAAAGTGAGTTGAAATCCACAGATGTTTCTTCTATTAAAAAAGATGTGCTTCCTAATAAAGTATTTGCTGCTGTTTCTTCTGAAAAAGAAAATAAAATTGAAAAGGTAATTGGTGAGGAAACGAACATAAATTCAACAATTTGCAATGAAAATAGAAAAGACAATGTAGAAATTTCTAATTGCACAAAAAAAGAAGTGATAAAGCAAGTATCATCTGAGACTAAATCATTTGCTTCTGATAAAGAAAAATCAGAGTGTGAAAACCTTGATTTAGTACCTGATATCACTCAAAATGCAAATAATTCTTTGTCACTTGAGTTGAATTCTTCTAAACAAACAAATGAAAATACTTCATTTATAAAATCTTTTGATAAATCTTTAGAAAATGTTATCAAAACACCCGTGAAAGAAAACGAAAATGCTGAGCATTTAGAATGTGAATCACATGTTACTGGAAAACATAACAAAGAAGAAATTTTTAAACCCAAAACTGAATGCACTGATTTGAAAATGAATTCCAAAAAACAAACTTCCATGCCAAAAGAGATAAAAAGTGACCAGTCTGAAATTGATGTTCCATCTCAAGAGATGGAAATGTCTTCATGCTCTAACGATGAAAATAAAGTTACTCCACCTGTTGATAAAAATATATGTGAAACAGAGCCTCAGTTCCAAAGTGATATTCTTAAGTGTTGTGAAAAAAATAATTCAAATGAAGGAAACAATAAAAATAAAGAACTAAATTCTATACTCAAGGAATCTTCTACCAATGAGCTTCTCAGAAGCCATAGAGAAACTAAAGATATAGAAGAGAAAAATATGTGTACAATAACTAGTGAAACTGATGAAGAAGTAAAACAGTCAAATCTAAAATCTCAGGAAGGAAAAGTAATGCAAGATGTTGAAACCACAAATTTAGGCTGCTTGAAAAAAGAAATAATGCTTTCAAAAAGTACTGGTGATTCCATTGAAGTTAAAAGTTCTGAAAAATCCTTAGACTCAAGTACTTGTGTAAAAAAACTATCTCCTGCTGCTGCTGAAGAAATATCAAAAGAAAATTGTGTGTCTAGTATGGAGGAAAATGCAAAGAAAAACAGTGAAGGAACAAATTCTGATAGAAATAATGAAAAAGAAAACTTTTCTTTGAAAGAAAAAGATAGTGAATTTATTCAAGATAGTATAAAAGATAAGGATTCCTCAGAAAATAAAATGATCGATTCTTCAATTAAAGGTACAATGGATAACAATGAATTAAGTAAGCAAAATAATGATTCCATCCCTAACATTTCAAAACAGAATATTCAAGGTGACAGAACTTTAGATAATCTACCCTGTACTCCATCAGATAACAAAGAACTCAATAAATCAAAAGAAAAGGAAAATTCTGAAACTGCAGATACCAAAGCTAAAGTTGCTAAAACACCCAGAGGTAGAAGACGATTGTTTACACCAAGACGAAATAGGAGGAAATCAAAAAATTCTGTTCATGATAATACTATTAAAGAAAAGAATGATGATAAAATTGTTGATACATCTAAAAATGAAATAGTTAAATCTGATGATGACTCAAGTGAATCAGAACTTAATCTTTTAGCTTTGATTAAAAGAAAGGCTGAAAAAAAATCATCTGTTGAGAATGAATCAAAAACTAGTCATGAACCTATCCACTGTTTTGATCTTCGAAGCATAACACATAGTATATGTTTAGAAACAAAACTTAGACGTTTAAATTTTGACAAATCTCCTATGTCTTCACCTAAAATAAAACCAAACACAAAACCAAATCTTATCACATCTTTAAGTTTTGATACATCTGATGATGTACAGATCATTGAAGAAAAAATCAATGTTAGTCCTTTAAAAAAGAAAAAAGGAAGATTACGAGTACCTCCTAAGCCTTTGCCACCAAGAGTAGAGGAATTAAAAAAATCACAACCTTCTAGATCTATACAGAAATCTTCTGCTAAAAAACGAGGTAGGAAAAACTCTGAAAACCTTCTTGCTGAAACAGAAGATCAATTTACTATCCCTGAAGGTTTCTTGGAAATATTGAGCAATACTACTCAAAGTGATGCTCAGGCTTCCAAACCAGCAAAAGCTACCAGAGTGCGGAGAAAAAAGGAGGAATCAATGACTTCCCAACATAGTAGTGAAAGTGAATCAACACCTATCAAGAGAAGTAGACGAATACAGGAACAACACCAAAAGAAAATGTCAGAATTAGCTGTGGAAATGGAGCGAGAACAGAGGATGTTGGAGCAATTAGCTAAAAAGACTTCTGCTAAAAAAGTTACTTCCCAAAAAACTTCCAAGGTAATCTTTGTTAAGTTTAAATTACACTTTTCTTGATTTATCTTTCAAAAATATTATTAAAATGTTTCATTTTATTATGTATAGGTGTCTGATACTAAATCTCCTAGAGTAACAAAAGCAAAATTGAAACCTCCTGTTGCTGAAGAGGAAACATGCATGGAATCTAAACGTACAACCAGAAAAATGAATAGTCGTTCAAGAAATATTACAAAAATGGTAGTTTAGATTTTCTTCTTTATTATTGAATACATTTTTAAATTCGGGGAATTTTTTCATCTTTAAAGAATTAAAATTCATATAAAAAATACATGTATAAAGCATTAGTACTATTTGGTCTTAAAGACTAATTTTAGTCTTTAAAATTTTAAATAAAAAATTTTTAGTCCAAAATTTTTTATTTAGTACAATTTTAGATCTTTAAAGTTTGGAGTTTAAAAAAACATTGCAGTTTTTCAATTATCAGTCACAATTAATTTCTAAAGAAAATGGTAAATAGGTGTGTGAATGGTAACAACAGTCATAGCTTATTTCTTTTTTTTCCTGAAATTCAAAATTTGTTTTTTACGATTGTGTTAAATGTTAAAATGGCAAAAATCAATTTTAGGATTCAATAAAATAAAATAAAAATGAAAAAAAAATTATATCCTCATTCAGAGTAAAAGATTTTGGATGAGTGCAAGGTAAAAGTTCTAAATATTACTTAAACAGGGCGAATTTTGATGTTAGATTTGTTCATAAATAGCTTCCATTTTTTTTTTATCAGATTTTTATTTTATTTTTTCATTAAATAATAAAATTAGATTTATTTTGCATTCATTACTGTTAAGTATGACTTTTCAGTCTTCCTGGTAGCTTACTATTTTCTTCCTTTTAAAATTTGTTTTAAGCTGGACTGACTTGTTTTCAGATTTGAACATTTCATTATTTAAAACATTTCACATAGAACATAAAAGGTGATAAGTCTGTTGCATAAGGTTTATGAAATAAGCTAACCAATAAATCTTATTCAAGTTGAAGAATTTTTTCTCATTACCTTGTTATATGTGGTCATGAATTGTTATAAAAGATTATGTTTCTGCTGTTGATGAGTGCAGAATGTTTTCCATAGTTTTTCTTTTACTCTGTGTAGCTACAAAACAGATACCTTCAGTAATAATTAAATTTGATTTCAAACATTCTTGATTATCCTGACAATCCCATGCAAGGGTTATGAAATCCTTTTCTGTTGGATCCCAAGTCACGTAGTTCTTGAGGGCAATGAAATTGAAATTGCTGATGCAGCTGCTAAAGCTGCATTGAATTTAATTCATTCAAATGCCCCTCTTTTTGCTGTGAGTAGGGCTGTTAAGAAGTTTGTTCATACTCTCTGGCAGGAGTTTTGGAATATGCAGGTCTCCAACAAATTGCATGCTGTCTTCCCATCAGTCATTCCATCAGTTTTATGTCATTCCATCATCAGTTCGTATCGGACACATTCGTTTCACACACAGACATTTGTTTCTAAGTGAACTAAATACATGGTGTGAAACATGTGATGAAACATTTACTGTTTATCATATTTTTATTTCATGTTTAAATTTTAACCAACATTTACATTTTTTAAAACGGATATTTTAACTTTATTTGATTTAATAGGGGATCCACCCCATAGAAACATATTCGCTTTTTTAAGAGCAATAGGATTTTTACATTATAGTTAATTTCTAACTTAAATTCTAAGATTATTTACTTTTGTTTATGTTTTTCATTGGATTTTAAAATCACATATACACTGATTTTTGTCTTTTAAATTCTTAATGTTGCTAAGGTTTTTGGAAGAAAAAAATAAAATTTACTAAAATCTTAATCTTGGTGCAGCATGTCCATTTTTGGGCCTTGCGCCATAAAACTCAACCAACCTGACAATCCCATCATACACTCAATAAAATATTGGGTACTTTTAACCCCCACTGTTGATAATCTCCATGATGGGAAAGAATACATAAATTATTGCCATAAATATTCCATTTGCATCATGCATTATTTAAAAATCAATGTTTATTTCTTGCAAAAACTGTGTAACAATCGCATTTGTGATTGATTCCATGAATATAATGTAATAGTACCATTTTTTCAATGAGACAAAATTATTTTCCTGTATTTAGTTGTTTTTTGCCCTTGGTAATTTCAGACCATAATACTTCTTTTAACAGACAAAATTATTACCAAGCAATTTTTTACACCAAATAGCTTTAGCTTTTTTTAAGCATTCAGCTTGTTTTCTGTTATTTATCACTTTTTGGTCAAATTGTGTTTCTATCTAAAAAAAACATGCTATTTCTTTAGGATCAAAAGTGGGGGTATAATAGAAAAATACCAAATCTTGTCCATGGATGCTTGCTTTTGGATTTGATAGGGGTGTTTAATTCTTATCAAGCCAGTTCTTACAGAGAATATTGCCATAGGTAATAAGTTATTTATGGCTGTTTTGTGATCCTTCATTTAAAAAGAGGGCTTTTTTTTATCCATGATAGTAAACTTCTGTCAATTATTATGCAATCTTTATTCTGTTCTTTGAGATTGTAAAGTATTCCTACTCTTAACTTTCTCTTGTTTCTTTAACTGGTGCCAAACTGTTGATTATGGTGCACTCAACCTTCTGTCAGTAGCTCTTTAATTTATGTGCATTTTGCTCCAATATTTCTTTTAAAAAGGTTTGTATCAAGGTCAGAAGGACATTTTAAGCTTGGTTTGTCATTTTAAGTCTTGTCTGGTGAATAGAATTTACTAAACTAATTTCTAACTCTCTGATCATTTATTTGATCCTGACTATAAAGACATATTTTTTTTTTTTTTAACTTTCATCTCAACACTTGCCATGCAATACTTAGGGAATAAATAAAGCAAATTTATATTTTTCACTGTCCATTTTATGAGTTGTGAACAGCAGTTTAAAGAGATGTGCACCACACAACATAACTGTCTGAAGACTAATTGTCAGAAGAACCTTATCTACACTTCACTGAGTATTAAAATTGTAGTTCTAGGAAGAAATGATCTTACACATGTCACAATAACATGAAAAGTAGAAGAGATAGAAATATGCAAATGATTAGCATTTCTGCACATTGGTACAATGCAAGAAGGATAAATGATATCTGAATCACTATATAGAATTCAAATTGTGTTGTAAATTTTTCATTTCACTTTATAAAGTCAGAATTTTTATTTAATTATTTTTGTCAGAATTCAATAGAGGTACTATTGTTGCATATTGAAATTTTAGATTATTGTTCTTTGATATTGTGACACATTCTGTGTTCTGGTATGCATATGCATGTCTGATGCCTTTGAAGAGAATGCTTTCCTGTCTAGATTTCTTCAATGTGTCATAGGGCCTCTACTCTTGATGGTATGTGCAATTCTTTGGTATTCGGGATACACTTCTGCATTACTTATTGTTAGTAATTTGAACCGTAATTGGCACATTTCTGAAATCTTAAGAACATTGGTATGAGTATTAAGTTATTTTGTTTCTTTTCAATGGTATTATAGTGTCAAGATTGTTCAAAGCTCATAAATTGAAAGCATTTAATTGAATTATACAATCATCTCATTCATTTGGAGATGTAAAAAATATAATTTGCACTAAATTTTGCCGATTTTAAATCATAATGATCAAAACAAAAATTGGAAACCATTAAGAACTTATTATAAGATTTTTAAAAATAATTACAAAATAAAATAAAATTTCCATACAAAATAAATTTTCTAGGATGTTAATATTTTTGCCAAACTCACATATTTGATATACAAGGTTTTATATTTTATGTATATTTAAACTTTTGTCAAGTTTGTCCTTTTTTATACTGTTAGTGATTTTGAATATTGCAATTATCTCAAATTTTTCAATAATATTTTTTAATTACTTGAATTGCTATTTATTTATTTTTTGTTTAAACTTACAAAAGTTAAAATTTTTAAGTTGCCTCAAAAATTTGCTGAAACATCTGCATTCATTATCCTCAAACAATAACGTATGGATGGAGTTTTCAATGTAAACAAAAACAAACCTCAGTTGACCAGAAGCCATCTGAAATACTTCCGGTTTTCTCTCTTCCCATTGAAAATCAATGCACTGGGGAAAATGTTCACTTAAATATAATTAAGTATTTATTCTTGCTTTCGTGCAAATTTTTTGACTTTATCCATTAAAATCATGTTTAAATCATAATGGTTTCTTAATGTTAAAAAAAATAATAAATTAAATATAAATAAATTAAAACTTTTTTTAAACATTAAGATCAATTAAACATTATAAAATATTTATCATAAGCTTTAGATTAGTTCAAATAATTTAGACAGAACGGGTTAAACTATTAAATATTATATTGGCGCTATCAATGTCGCCAAAGTTTGCTATCATACTGGAATTAAAACTTCTAAAATAGAGAAATGGACCGAAAATATCTTAAATAAATATTTAGAAATAAAGTTGTGAAAAAATGCTTGCTACACAACTTTAAATACTTCATTGAATTCCAATTTTTCCTGATTTGCAGCTTTTTCCCAAAAAATACTAATTTCAGGATCCATTGGGAATTGAACATTTTCACTTGCGAAAGTGAATTTGTTCCATCTCGTATATTGCAACAATTGCGTATTGCATATCTCACAACAATTAATACCTTTATTTACTTTCTGCCTATCAAAAATGTTTAGGATCGCTATATTTAAATGAATATTCCAAAGCAATGAAAAGACAGAAAACAATCACAATAGTATAAAATAATAATGGAACATTAAGTAGGAACTTCTGTACAGGAAGTTTTCTAGATCTCCACGGTTGTAGCACCCTCTATTCTAAGCTTTACAGAAACTTCCGTCCTTAAAACAGTAGCTTTAAAGCATTAAATTTTGATGGTTTGTGATTTTTATAAGACCAGTGCCATCAGACCCTACCATGTAAAGGAGAAAGTTTAAAAAATAATACTTAATGTTTAAATTTTATATTTTTTTAAACATTTGTTAAAGAAATTTTTCCATAGTTGTATCTTTCCATTATTTAAATCCAAACAATAAAAATATTTTTACTGTGACTTAATTATAGACTGGCTAATGTGTCACATAAATAAACTGGGAAAATATTGCTGTTACTGTTATCACTTTTGTGTTTCTATTTACTTTAGAATCTAATTCAATCTTTATTAAAAAAGCAATTATAACAATTTTGTTTGTCAAAAATTAATGATTTGAAGAATTTTTTTTATCGTAGATGCTTGAAATGTTTGTTATATGATTTATCTTTTATTGACTAAGAAAGTATATTTTAATTTTTAAAAAAATTCTAAAATCATTTATAAATATTGAGTATTAACATTTTTTGAAAATATACATTACAGTGTTGGCCAAAATTGTGGACACTTTTGGAAATTTTTATGTTTTTGAACTTTATATGCTTACAAAAAATGTTACGTTTCGCAAAATTCAAACTTGTATATATCATTTTAAAGAGAATTTATTACTAAATTCAATACAAAACAAAATATTCAATTATTTGCAATACAAAAAAGTTAAATGATAATAGTATCGATATACATTAGATAGTGATGATTGCAGTGAGTTATCAGTACTTAGTTAGAGTACCCTTTATTTTTTATTACAGCTTCACATCGACGTTTCATTGAGCTGACAAGAGTTTTAGGCTCTTCTTTCGTTATTACATGATGCCAGGAAACAATTATAGCCTCAATTAGTTGCCTTTTATTTGATGGGTGTCTCTTTTGGACAAGTTTTCAAATGGTGCCACAAATTTTTGATAGGATTGAGGTCAGGACTGTTTCCTGGCCATAACAACTATTTAATGCTCTTTGTACGTAACCACTCTTTCGATATTTTGGGCGTGTAACAAGCAGCAGAATACTACTGAAAAGTAAACAACGTATTGTTGGGAAAGAGATCTCTCATGGAAGGTAAAAGTTTTGGTTCTAGAATAGTGTCAATGTATTTTCTGGCATTCAGTGTCCCATCAATGGCATGAAAGGGAACAATACCATCTGCTGACATACATGACCAAATCATATCTTTAACTGAGTTCTTCATAGTTGCTTGAATGTAGTCAGGATGTAGCTCTTTTCCTATTCTGCGTCTTGCATATTTTTGCCCATCACTACCGAATAAAGATAGCTTAGTTTCATCACTTTATTTAACTTGTGACCACTGATCATCTGTCCAATTAATGTGTTCCTTTGCCCTCTGTAGTCTTTTTGTTTGTTGCTGAAAATTAAGATAAGGCTTTTTTCGTGGAATTCTACCTCTCAGTCCAACATCTGTTAATCTTCTCCTGATTGTTCTTGAACTGACAGAAATACCAGCGTCATTCAGATCGCTTCTGATGGCCGCTGATGACATTTTTCTATCTTGGAGACATAGTCTCTTTATTCTTTGTCATCAATAAATATGGTGCACCTTTTTTGGCCTTTTCCTTCTTTGTTTTTTATTGAATTTGTCTCCTGATATAGTAAACAAAACTTTCGGACTCTGTACGTAGTCACTGAACCATCCAACTGTCTTGCAATTTCATCATAGGAAAGACCACTTTCTCGTAACAGTTACAAAATAATATTACATTTCTTTCTAGGTGTCCAATCTACTCTTTTATTTAATGTCATTGCTTCTTGACTAAATATTAAAAATTTTTACAAAAATTCCTACTTGTAATTGTAGTGTATCAGAAACAGGTCCTCCTTCTACAGAACAAAGCAAAATAATGAATTGTTTCAAGTGTAAACATGATGTCAGCTTCTACTGGCAGTTACTAACATTTGATTGGTTCTGTGAACAGGAACAGTGATTGTCCAGAAAAGCAAGACATTACAAACCACTTCATAACTGTGTTTTTTATTTATATTAAAGTACATATAACTTTTTTTGTATTGCAAATAATTGAATTTTGTGTTTTATATTAAATTCAGTAATAAATTCTCTTTGAAATGATATATTTAAGTTTGCATTTTTGCGAAACTTAACATTTTCTATAAGCATACAAAGTTCAAAAACATAAAAATTTCCAAAAATGTCCACAATTTTGGCCAACACTGTATATGTCCTGTTGATTATATTCATTCTTTCAAGTTCTAACATGGTATTAATGTTACAATTGCAAAAAGTTTGATATTTGATAAATACTATATACAGTAGATGCTTGTTTTTACAAATTTGAAAAGGGATTGTAATGTTTCTCTTTAGAATGCTTTGCTTCTCTACAATATTTACAAGAGGGAGCACTTTTGCTGATACAGAATCCTTTTCCAAATTTTTTTCTGAGTTTTTAAATTGTTGAGAGGTTGTTCTTTGGAATTCCATATTTTTTGACAATTCTCATCTCTAATGTACTTTAGCATACTTTCAGAATTTTTTTTCTTCAGCTGCGACAAATCCTCAGTGGAATCAGTTCAATCTCTCTCAACAAATGAAACTTCATAACTTAATTGAGTTGTTCAAATGAAACAAAACCAACTACAGAACAAAAAATCACATTTAAATTTTTTCCCCTTTCTATGTTCTAACAAAAGGGGGGAGGTGAAAAGAATTTCTCCCCCTTTTCCTGTCATTACATATGGGAAACACAGAAACTGAATTTGGCATCATAGTTTTTCCCCATCAAATCTCTGTGTATCTGGTTGTTGTTCCCACAATATCTATAATGCTTGCAAATATCACTTTGTGTTCAAGAATGAATCAAGTTTTCTGCTGCTATGTAAAAAGGAACCGAAACAGTAAAAATATGTCAGATCATACAAAAATTTATAAATTAAAAAAACAATAATAAAAAAAAGCAAGGAAGAAAGAAAAAGAAAATTGTTTGTGAACAATAAAAGTTTTTAGAAAAGAGATTTTCAAAATTTTAGTTTATAAATGTAAGTTAAAATTATTATTGTGTATATTGATGTCTGTGTTATGGTGTCAGGCTTGGGATTAGCTACTATTTCCTAAAAACATTAGTGTTCATAAGTTAGAGGTTTGTAAAAACAATCATCTATACTGTGATATTTATATTAATTTCTTTACATTGCTATTATTTTTTTTATTTGGTTATATAATCATGTGATCATTTTTAGATATTGATTAGTTTCTACTGATCCTAGATATCAAAATTTTTGCCCTTATGACTTTTAAAAATTTCTGAAAAACATTGCTGAATTAGCTCTGCTAATTTTTCATTTCTTAAAACATAAGCATTCTCAAGAATACAATTTTATTTTTTCATGTGTTAAATGTTTTGATGTTTCTGCTTTTATTACTCCAGCTTTTGTAGTGTTGTTAATAGCAAGAACTTAAATAATACACACTAATCATTAAGCGGATACACTACTAGATAGTATCTGCTTAATAATCTTCATTTAAAAGTTTTTTTTTTTTTTTTTACTTTTTTCCTTGGATTATAAAAATAAATAAATGTCAAACAGAGCAAGTCAAGTCAATAGTTAGGTCATTAGAGTTACTAAAATAGTCGTTAGTTTGAAGATGAAGGGGTCAACAGATATATACTACTTTTAATTAAGAAACTCATGTTAAATAACACAATTTGTTCACATTATAAATGCTGTAAAAATATTTTTATATTCATGAAAACTGATATGATATTTAATGAATACTTAAAATAGACTACTTAGAAGCATTAAAATTCTTAGTATGTAGTAGTATATCAGAAAAGGGATTTGATCAAAAGCTTGAATGTGTTTTCAATGTTATAATCATGCAGTTATCAAACTAATATTATTTCTTTCAAATTAATAATGTGTTCCCTTTCTTTTTTCTCTCTTTACGATTGTTACAAATGATCTTCAAATAAAACTATTTTTGTCTATGTAATTTTTTCCGATTACGAATATGGAATACACTTTTCCATTAAAAGTAAAGTTTATATTTGTTTACAAATTGATTAGAAACAGTTGGGATGAACAATAGTAGTTCATGAAAATATTACAATATTAAAGGGAAAATATATTCACAAATGTAAACTATATTCAACTTGAAATTATTCATGATATTAATAATATTTTTTATTTTATATATTAGAAAACTTGCTTCTGCTATCTTTATGGTTGTATGTTAATATTTGTTCAAAACAAATTATAGGTAGAATTAACTCTAATTGAATCACTGTGTATATTGGAAAATTTATATTTATTTAATATATTAAGAAATTATTAAATTATTATTCCTAGACATTGATGTATGAAGATGAATCAAAGGATAGTGAATTTTCAACTTCAAGGGAAACTGAAAAGTCTAAAAAGAGACGGCGCGGTCGTGGTCATAAAAAAGGAACTGGCCATCGTCCATGGGATGTTTCTTCTGAATCTTCATCCACTTTAGAAGAACTTACTGAAGAAGAAGAGGAAGAAGAGCCAGATGAGCCTTTAGTATTTGAAGTCAATGAAGATGAATTTGCTTGTGAAGAAATTGATGAAAATGATGAACCTGTTATTGTCAGAAGAGCTAGGACAGCTAAGAAAGGTAACATGACTGTATAATGCTGTCTAATTTTTTTGTTAAGAATATGTTTATAAAGCATTTTCTAGGGTAAAATTTAATGGAAATAATGATTCTTTTTAGCTCCAGATGATATTACTACAGAAGAAACTGTTGTTAATGATGATAAACCATGTATTAAATGTGGTAAATATGACAGACCAGAATGGGTAAATGTATTTTATTATTAGATTTGACATAAAGTTTAGCAAATGTATTTCAATGGGAAAAAATAGCAATTTAATACTTTTTTAGTAAAGGTCAGAAAACATTAGTGAAATAAATGAATTTTATAATAACATAAATTTAATTTTGCATTATGCTGGTTATTAAAATATTTATAGAATTGGTGGTATATATTGTGCAAATGAAATAAATAATGTTTTCATTTAAAATATATTTTAGCGTAATTTTATTTAGAATTATCAAAGATAATAATTATGTGTTTGAGTAATTTAGTTTTAATTTTGAGACAATTTTATTAAATTCTGCTTTTTATTTTTCATTAGATAATTCATATCATTTTAAAATATGAATTTCATATTTTTAATTAAGATTTTAAAAAATTGTTATTGTTTAAATTTTGTTAAGGAATCTGGGATAATATGTTAATATTCAGTATATAGGTATAAAAGGTGTATTCAAGAATTAATAAGTTTGCTTTGTTACTTTATAATTCAAATGCAAAGGGTACACAGTAATAGCTGTCAACTCTACTGATTTTATCAGTTAACTTCTGATTTTTCATCATTTCTCCTGATGTCCAGATAATGTATGAAAATCACTGATTTTTGCAGTTACAGTGAAAAACTTAAATACAGCCAAAATTTTGTCAGAAAAGATGTCTATTGAGTGTTTTTAATAGCTTAAACAGTCAACAGATTGCATGCGTGTTGAGTTTAATAGGATGTGGGGGTATCTGATTTGGCTCCCATGCAGAATGCAAATATCTTCAAAATAAATTTAAACTAATTCTAACCTGTTAGTATGTAGATTATTTAATAATAAGTGGATTGTATTATTTAATTCATCTCACGAGAAAAATAATTTTATAGTTAATTAGTATATTAAATATTGGTTCTCAATCTTACCTGGTATTCTCACACATGCCATGACACTTTGATGTTTGTAGATATGTGTTACCAGTATGCAAACCCTATATACTTACCTAGAATACTGCCATTTATTTAAATTTCAAAGCAAGACTACAAGCAAAGCCTTTTTTTTTTTTTTTAACAATGAAAATTACAGTTCTTGGTTATATGTGATAAAATTAATATGTATTATTTAAATAGTTAACATTATGATTACACAAGTGTGTATGATGGAGAAATAGAGAGAAAATTTTAATAAATCAAAAGAATTTAGAAAATACAATAGTAGGTAATAAAATATAGTATAATTAATTAGCAGAGTTTATATAATAATATATGTATTCTAATGCAGAAAGTGAACTGGTGTTCAGTGATATAAAAAAAAATAATAAATGCATTCAGATCTTCACTTTCTGCTGAAAAATTAGAAAGCTTAATTATAGCTAAATATTCTCAAAATGAGAAAATATTTATTGAAAGCAGTTCACCAATTCATTTCTAAAAAATGCTGAGTCAGCAATGTGTAAAAACAATTGCCATGAGTTATTCGAATTTAAAATGTATAAAGTTTTTTATGGGCAAATTATTTGATAATTTTTATATTCTTAAAAGTATTTTTCACTGAATTAAAATTAATTTAGTAAACATTTTATGTTTTTATAAAATTTTATGAGCTTAATATTTAAAAATTACACTACTTTAGTAAAAGTTGCCCGATAAAATAAATGTTGATGTTTATTTTTTTCACGTGTAGTATACTTTATTTTTCATAGTTCTTTTATGATATTTTATTAAAACATTAAGAGTAATTTATGTTGAACAAATTATTTATTTAATTATTACCAAATTTATTTTAACAAGTTATGTTTAACATAAATCATTCTCAAGTATATATAATATAAAGAGTAAAATTGTCTTTTTGTAGTATTACTGTTTTAAACATTCTGTTTCAAGCAAAAATGTTGCTAGTAGTGTCTCCTGATTTTTTTCCTCAAAATCAGTAGAATCTACAGATTTTTTTTCCACTTTCTCCCTACAAGGTTGGCAGTTTGACGCAGCAAGTCCATTTTTGGACCTTGCACCATAAAAACCACCCAAGGTTGGCAGGTATGACACTACCTGGTTATAGTTAAAAAAGTATATTTAGTTGGTATATGGGCATTAATTAAAACAATGTCCTCAAATTTAGTTGACAACATTTCAGGTTATTGAAACATGCTTTTATTGAAAGAAGCTTTAAAACTGCATGTTATGAGAAAACTAGCTTTAAAAACAAAATACTGTGTTATTAATACTGTGTTAAAGTAAAAATTGTCTTTGATAAAACTCCATTTTTGTTAAGTTTTATTTTTTTCCTGTGTAAACAGCATTTTTATTGCCAACAATAAATATTCCTGTATTTTGTCTATCAATGTGAACTTTTTCCAAGACCCAGTTATTAAGAATTAGTTTTTCATGTTTTTTGCACTACAGTAAGTGGATGTGTTGCTATCCATAGTGGAGCACCCAATGAGTTTGCTATTGTGGCCCGCAATGTTTTTGGGTATTCATAATTTAGAAGCCTGGACCATACAGAAGACCCTCAATTTTTTTTCCTATTATTTCTGGCAGTATTATTCATTTGGAGAACATTATGACCATGGCTTATCTAATGTGTCCAAGTGCCTTTATTGTACACAATGGATCTTCATTTAAATTGTGATTCAAATCTGTTATTTCTGCTATCAAATAAGAATAACATATTTATCAACCAACCTTTAGCAGTCTAGGGTCAATAAATTGGGAATGTTCTTTTGTTAGGTCAAAACTTTCAGTCACTTCATAACCAAAATTTTTATTGTGTCAAAACAAGAAAACAAGCTGGACATTTCATATTGAAATTGCTTATTTCCTCTTCAGAAAAGGGGCTTAGAACTTGTTGCCTACTTATTTTGAGGTATAGCGGATATTTTATCCTGCATAAATGCACTACTGTTCTGAGGCCGATGCTCTTAGAGTTTGAGAATTACTTAATTAGATAATCAACTTTTAATTTTTTCCTATTGGTTAGGCAATTCATTGATTTTGTTAAATGAGTTTCTTTGAGAGAGCACCATTCAATCATTCAATAGCTTTTATTCACAGGTATTTCCATTATTTTGATAACTACCTCTACAAATGTCTTTATCCCCAAAACATGCTGATATTTCTTTAAAAAATGTAGATTTAGTGTTATAAATATTGAAACCACTTTTAATGAAATGAACGTTTTCATATTTTAGGTAAGAAAAATATATATTAATTTGCATGTATTATATCAAAAGGAATACAAATATTTTAATTTATATATTTTGTGTATAAAATCAGAGTGCTCATAAAAATATTAAAAATTGAAATAAATGAGTAATTTTCTGTGAAATTAAATATTTTATTTATCATGCAGAAACATTTTGGGTCATTACTGATATATTGTTAATTATTTTATTCATTTGCCATTTATCTGTTGCATTATTTAAAATGTGATATCATATTTCATATGTTACTTCGCAGCTCATAATGATTAAAAAAATAATATACAATATAAAATAGTAAAATTTTAATTTTAAAAATATCAGCTTCTAACAAAAGATATGAAAAGTCTTTACCATTATTACAATCTATAGCAAAAATTATTTTTCTGGTGTAATGTTGCCACAAGAACTTAAAATGTTAAAAACTTTATTGTGCTTGGATTTTTTGTACTGTAATTTATTATCTTTTTAAATCTATTTCTATCTCTGTAACTGTCATTGGACATTTTTCTTTGAAAGTTTTAACTGCATAGAATTGTCTAAGTAGACCCGAAGGACTCTTTGTTTTGATGATAAAGTTTCTTAAGCAAAATAGAATAAAATCTTTAAAAAAAATCATTTTATTAAAAGACACTCAATATTTGCATAATAATTTATTGAAATTTTTTTAGATTCTTCTTTGTGATAAATGTGATAATGGATATCATACTACCTGCTTAATTCCACCACTTTTAATTATTCCGGATGGAGACTGGTATTGTCAACCTTGTGAACATGTAAGATTTTAATTTTTTTTTGTTTGTTTATTTTGTATAATAATTTTAGCTATGTATGCTAATTTCCATCTGTTTACTAATTTTCATATTCTAGTTGTTCCTGTGTGAGTGCTTGCAAAAAGAACTGCAAAAATTAGAGGTTGTTTTAAAGCAAAGAGAAAGAGAAGAATTAAGGTACATTGAGAAACTTTCCTTTTCTAGTCACTGTGTAATTTAAGCTTTTCTTATTTATAGTATAATTTTGTAGTATAGTTTATGACAAATACAGGGAAAAATTAATAATTATTTTGTTTTTAATAAATAATTATTTAATATTTGAATTTTTATTTATTGACCATATTTAATCTTTTATAATTTAATAGACTTTTATAATAGAGAGTTTATATTTTTTAATAAACTGATAAAAAATTTTCTCTTCCATGATCTTTACAACAAATAAAATAGTAAAATTATGTGCTAAGCTTATGAGTCAATTTAATATTTTTAAATTAATTAAATCATAATTGACCTTAATAATCTAAAATTAGAAAACAAAAAGTGAAGACAAAAGAATATGTGTGAGAGAGTATGTCACCTTAAGTATGTAAATACAGAGAAATTTATTAAGCCTTTATACAAATGCTTAAGCAATTGAGTTCTATATTTGTTTCTGAAGAAAGTTTTTTTGCAAAGGATTAAAGGTGTTACAGAATTGATTAATATAATCCAGTTTTATTGTCAGAATTATAATTTTGAATAATTGTATTTTTTTTACTGTGGTGTTTTTTTCTTTTAGCCCTTTCAATTTGAGATAAAAAATTTAAAAAAAATTTAACTTCATTAAAATAAAGATCTTTCCAAAAAATTTCTGCTGTTTCTAAATTTGTAATTTATTAATTTTTTCTCACTCAAATATTAGCATTGGTTAAAAATCTATTTTATTTGAGGAAAAAAGAAAAAAAGCTCCTCCACAGGCATTGAAAGTTCTTCATACCATGCAATTATCATATTCAAAATTACTTTTATGTCATTACATTAAATGCTGTATCCTTATAAGCCATCAAGTTTGAATTTCTTTTTGTAACTAAACATGACTTAAAGCTGATAATTCAAAAATGATCTCTAGTAGGATATTGTAATAAGAAAATTAAATAGTGAACATGTTAAAATTATGACCCTGTGCTTTTATCCATATTTTTTGGGGTAAATTCCGTTCTCTTCTTATGTTTTAAATATAATGCCATTTTCAATTGTACTTTAAAAATATGAAAAGGTTATTCATGTTCCAAATATTATTTGTTACAGAACTGTATTTGGTGCTGATCAGATAGGTGTGTGTGTGAGAGAGAGTTAATATATGTATTTGTTTATCCCTTCGAAATTTGAAGCACATTTAGTCAGACTATAATTTTTTTTTATTATTATTTCAAAAATAATTTCCAGCTATTTATGAGTATGTCTAATCTGTAACTCATGTTTCCATTTTAACTGCATTCTTCAATGTAATTTCAAATTGAAATTGTCTTAACACTATTTTAAAAGAGATTTACAAAGTGAATCTGGAATCTATTGATTTTGTAGTGTGTGCACATGCTTCTCTATATTGGTCAAGATAGATGACTTAAAATGTAGTAATTTGCAATAGATCTAGGACTCCAGCAATATATGTATCTTGTATATGTAAATGTTTATAAATTATTACTCTAATTTATAAAAGTTCAACCAAATTCTAGTGTATCCATGCTTTTCTGTGGAGCATTATACATTTTTGTTAATTGAAGTACTTTTGTGTAGCAAAAAAATTGTTTAAAAGTTTTAAGTTAAAGTGAAACCAAGTCCATGCTATTCATTTCATTTCTTAGGAGAAACATTTTTTTCTAATTAGTTACAGTTAAATCAATATTAACATTTAATTATTTTATTATTGACCTGTGAGTAAATATTGAAATAGGGATTTGATTCATTATTTAGCTAATAATATGTTTACTCTGAGAGCAAGCAATATAATTTTTAGAAAAAGTAAAATGTCTGGCTGATTAAATTTGAATCTTGTCAACAAAATTTCTTTTACTTGAAGCCTATAAAAATATTTTGATGTTCATTCATGAGCATGCTTTGATAATAGTAATTACTAAATATTTTCATCTTTAACAATATGAAATATGAGAAAAAGTTAATTATTATAAAAAGTTAATTGATAACTATAGTCGATAATGATACAAATATTTTTCCATGTTTTAGGAAGCAAAGACTTGCATATGTAGGAATAAGTTTAGATAATGTTTTAAAACCAGTAAGTAGTTTTATTTCTGTTATTTAATAAAAAAAAGTGTTATCTATTTCAGTGTTAAAATAATTCAATTTTCTTCTGTAGGAAAAGAAAGAAAAATCTGATGTATCATCGAAAGAAGAAGAGGAGGAGGAAGAAGAAGAAATAATTGAAACAAAGGGTCGTAAAAGTAAAGAGTCCTCAGAAGATGAAAGGCACAAAAAACTTTATGGGAAAAGATCTGTTAGAGCACGTCGCAATGTCAATTATCAGTTTAAAGAATATGATGAATTGATTGCATCTGCAATACAAGAGGAAATGTTAGGCGTTGGTGTACCGTGTAAGTTTTCCCTTTGTTAACTCATTATTTTACTTTTAAATTGTTACTTTATACTTGCCTATTGCAGTTTAATTATAACTGAAAGATTCTAGTTAAATTAACATTTTTAAAAATATATATAATTGAGGAATAAAATCAAGCTAATCTGACCAAACTCAGTCTCTTTAATATGCCAATTTTCCAACTCCTTATTATGTATTCTTCAAAACAACTCCATCCTTCAATGCTCTGATTGCTTTCTAAAATTGACGATAATAAATGTGTGAAAAACTATTACATCATTAAATGGTTCAAAATTAGCCCACCATTAATGCATTTGTATATAATTAAATTTACTATTTTTTTTTATCTCCCCTGTAAAGGTAAGGAAAATAAATATGTGGAAATTTAAATTTAAGTACTGTTAAAAATTATTATATTGTAATAAAATCTTTCATTATCATAAAGTTGAAAAATGACTAAATTGGATTTATCAACAAAAATTCTTTGATTTATTTGTATCTTCTAAATGTTAAATACATATGTTAGAATGTATCAATATAGTAAAAAATTAAATTCATATTGAATTGGTTGCCGTTTCCAATGTTCTTCAAAATCAAAACTTTTATTATGACATTGTTAATATTAAGTCTACCATTTACATTTTATAACCTAGGATGGTAAGAATGTAGGTAGTACTTTTATTACAATGGAATTCATTAGCTTTTTATTGTAATTTAATTTCGTGTATCATAAATTATCTGAAAGATTTATTTAAAATTGCTATTTAATTCATAAAAGATATTTAATATTTTTTCATATTTCTTAAAAGCATTCAATTTGGAAAATATATTACCAAATTGATGATCCATTTGCAATTCTAGTCTGTAATTATCAGTTTATTTGAAATATATATGCTCTTTGTGCATTTGTTTTCTGAGTCTTCAGTTATAACCAAATGTTGTGTATAATTGATTACTATGTAATAACATTACAGCATATGATAAAATTTAAAAAAAGTTTTAATACCATAACTCTCACTATATGTAATAATTCCATTACATACTAATTAATTGTATACTATGTTTAAAAAGACATATAATTATTGCAGTTTAAAATATAAAGAGCAGAAATAATTTCTTAAATGCATAATCAATTCAAAATATCTAAATTATCAGCTTTTGTTTGACCAGATAGGCATTTATCAATTTCTGAGTTAAAACTAATGTAATAGATATCTTAGTAGAGGTCAGTTGTCATGTGTTTTGTATAACAAGTCACATTAAAGATTATTTATTTTACTTCTTGTTGAAATATTTACACTTATTCTGGCATTGATAGATTTATTTTTATTTCTTTAGTTTACTAAAAATCTTTTATAATTTGCATAGATAATACATATTATAAATTATTAAAAATAATTAAATGATTTGAATTTTTGTTATAAAGGTTAATTTAACATCACTAAACTCAGCATAACAAATTGCTTATTTAAAAAATTAATGTATAAAAAACTGCCTTTTATAATAAAGTAAAAAAGACATGCAGTTAGTACAGATATTACATTGAGTCATTTCTTTCAACTAAACGATGGTTTTCAATCCTTTATAAACCAATTTCACACGTTATAACTAAAAATAATCTGCTGAAGATCACACAATGATCATTATTCTTGAGTCATAATTTAATTGATTCAGTATGACCTATTGTGCAACCATTTGTTAAATTTGTATGTTTAAATCTTAAAAAAGACAATCACAATTGATTTATGTACACTGGTGCCTAAAATTAAGATTATAAACAAAAAGAAATATTTTGAAAAAAAATTGCCTTAATGCATAGAAGTTATGCTATTATCTTATAATGAGAGCCAAGAAATGGTTCCAAAAAATTTGTGTATGAGTTTAATATGCAAATATTAAACTTTTAGGCAAATTAATAAGTTCTAAAAAAAATTAAAAGTTAAAAAGTCTAATATGCAAATAATAGCAGTGTAGTTCAATGGGATTCGTTACTTAGGTATCTTTCAGTTCCTTTTATTAATTCCCATTATCCCTATGTACATCATGCTCAAATTTTCAGTTATTAATAAAATAGTTTTTATTCATCCATTAAATTTCAAAAAAAAAAAAATTTTTTTTAATTTGTAATAGATGACACTTGATGTTAATACAATATTTTAAAATATTAATTTACGTTAATTAATTTTTAGTTTTATATAGGTGAAAAAGTATTTTTCTTTGTTGACCTAAGTAGGTGTTAACTTTAAAAAAAAAAAAATTAATATTACTTGTTTATTGCTTTGTCTAATAATTGTCTCTACCTTGTACGCATACACATGTTTGCCGCAAGCTCTTGTATTCTTAATGAGGATCTTAATATCAGTTGATGACAAAAGTGATTGCCATGCTTCAAAAAAACACTGATTTTAATGCTTGAGGTGTGTTTGGAGTAATTGTTGGCATGCAGTAGTTCCTCCTAGAACATCTCACAAATATTCTGATGTTGAGGATTGGAGACTTGGTTAACCATACTCCTAGACTAAATCCAACAATTCATGGGTTCGATTACCACTTTGAACATAGATGATATTTTTTGTGGTTTGGAATTCACATTAAATTGTACATTCCAGTCTGATTTGCCCTTGCATGCAAAAAAGGCCATTAAGTAGCAAGCAAGCAAATTATTTTATAGAATTTATCACATTTTAACATGAAAACATAAAAATAAAAATTGTATGCTGAATCTCGTATTGCCACTGAAAAAAAAAAACATTGCTCTCTGCTAGACTAGCTCTCCTGTGAAATTGTGTTTCAAGATCACCACTAGTCTTTAGGTATAAAAGACCACTGTTAACATTATATATACATTCTATCTTGATATCGACAAGCACAGCAGCAAGGCCTTAAAGCAGCTGCCAAGCAATCGTATAATTTTGCCTCCAAACTTCTAGTGATCATACTAAACATCTGAATTTATTGTCACATTTTGAATAAATTTTATAGCCAATGAGCAACTTCTATTTGTGACTGTTTGGTTTTTCTCTATCTTTCCATCTTTATTGAACATTCCATATATTAATTTTAATTGCAATCAGTGCAGTTGAGGTTATTTTCTTTAGAAAACAAAATTCTCTACTTAAGTTTCTCAGTTTCAGAATATTTTCACTTTTCATCTTCATGTTCTACTTTCATCGTTCTTAAATATGATTTTGTTTACCACTAAACAGACATTGGATGAAAAAATTTAAATAATTTTTTTTGATTCAGCTGTATGAAATATCAGTTTTTAAAGTAAAATATTTTCTATTAATGGAAGTCATTAAATTTTTGTTGCATAAAATATTATTGTAACTTTAATTTTAAATGCTTGTATATCTTATCAAATTGTTTGATAATATAGTTAATGCTAATGATTTATTTAAAACCATAGTATATGTAGTTAATTGTTTAGAGTTTTCCCAACATTTATTATTTGTACTATATTACCATTTAATAAATATTTGTACATTTATATTTAATATGGAGCAAAAAAAAATTTTTTTTTTTGTATTTTTTAATTTAAATGGTGGTATATTTTTGTGTTTTCAGTGGAAGAAGAATTTGGTGATTCTGTTAAACAAGATGATGATGCTGATAGTGAGAAATCATTTAAAGCTCCAATTAGATCAAAGCGAAAAAGAAAAACTAGGAAATTGAATGATCTAGATTTTACGGATGAAGATGACAGTGGTGAAGAGTACAAAGGTTTGAGGTATATATCATTTTTAAGTATTTGTTCACACTTATTCGATCTTTTATTTTGCTGTCTTTAATTTTTCTAATCCTTAATATTGCTTGAAATGTCATTATCTTATATACATAGTAAATGTCTGTTGTTGACAAATAAGAATTATCTTGAAATTTTATGATGCTAAATTTTCACCTTTATGTTTCATACAATAAATCTTGTTTGAAATAGCAAAAGTAAATTAACAAATAGAAAATGAACTTTTAAAACAATGAAAAGTTAAAAAATCAAATAATAAAATTATATTTTTAAAATCAAAATTTGTTCTCTATTATTAAATTTTATGTGTTTTTATAATTTGTAGCACTGATTCTGAACATACTCCTCCACCTTCAAGTAATGAATCTGAACCTGAAAGTACTGCATCTGGGGAATGGAGAATAGTGAAAACTAAAGGGAAATCGAAACGAAAAACAAGACGAGGTCGGCGAGGAAGATATAGTTCTGGTAATATATATAGTCCTTGTATGTTTTTCCAAAAATACCATTGACATTTTGAAGGTACACAATTGTAATTAATTTAACCAAGGAATGAAAAATTGATTTCTGTTTTCATTAATGATGACAGTTTACCAATTTCAGAATGTGTTGGATGAATTATTATTGTTACAAAGTTGCAGTGCTTTAAATTTAAATTTATGTTAGGGAAAACTAAGTATTTTAATAATTCAAAATCTAGTTAACTTAGCAGCTGTCAAAAACAACTAAATTTAATCCTCATTTTACATTTATATGTAAATTATAGATCTACTCTTTTTAGGAAAAAATTCAAAATTATGTATATAATTCTAAGTTAGTATTTTTAATTCAATATTTTTACATTGGATTCAATTGTTGCTAAAGGTAAGGTTTAATAAATATCAAATTCGTTTTAAAAATAAATTATAGGAATAATTATTCACTTTTCAACAGATAATAAAATTTTAATGCATACCAATTTAAGATGGATTTTTTTTTTTTTTTTTTTTTTTTTTTTTTTTTTTTTGTGAGAAAGAATTAAATTGATAATAAACAGCTTAAAATCAAGAAATAGTAATTTGGTTATTTTAATGAGTAAATTAATAAACCCTACTTTCAAAACTACATAACCTATAAAATTAAATTATCAAGCATTTAAAATATATAAAAATCAACATATATGGGGAAAATAAATGAACAGAATTTTGCAAATATTTTTAGGCTTTAATCATAGTAAAGACATTTTCTTCGAAAAATCTTATTGTGATTCTTTAAATTTTGGTTTGTCACAATTTGCAGGATCCATAATACGGAAGTCTGTTTATCAATAAAAATAATCTTAGGTATAAAATAATTTAACAATATGAGTAAAACAAGGGACAAATTTTATGTAAGCAAACTGTATATAGATGACAACATATTTTAATGTTTTATGAAATTTTCCATATTGTGATCCATTTTTTTTTTCTATAAAGATAAATTCAAAGAATTACGGTTTTGTATGATTTAAGAATATAAATGTCAGATAAATGTGTAAAATTAACTGTAGTGTGTGGTCTTCTTTGACTGTAGTCTCTTAAATAGACCACAATATAATCCATAATATTGAGGTGTGGATATTAAAGGGCCATTTTGAAGGTAAGTAGAATACTTTTATAAAGTTAACATTTCTGATGTACTTACCATATATTCCAATATATAAAATACACACACATAAAATATACATGTCCATATACTTATAATTTTAAACTAATTTTATAGATATATCCAGTTGATATGAAAGAAAATGTACAAAGGAAATAAATCTTGAAGTTTCATTTCACTATGATTATTTTCTGCTTATTGGACAATTCAAAATAAAATAAATAATATCGTGGTTATCTTTAAAATATAAATATCAAATTGTAATTCCTTAAATTTCATGTTGAGAAAAAAAAGTCTCTGGGTTTTCGTGAACTCGACTGCCACCTTGGGTGTGTATTTTTAATAAACTGTTTGGCCATTTAGCAACAAACCAAACTGCAAGAAAAGCCAGGTGGAAGAAACTGATTTAAAAGTCTTGGTGAGAACTGCTGGGTGCTAAAAAGCATCCTGGTGTCTGAAAGAATTTGTAAAATAATTTAGGGCTTGTTCATATCTCAGTGAAATAATAATGCAAAAAATTGATGAAAGAGACCATCAGTTATTATTTTGTAAGCTGCTATTAAAAATTTATATTATTCAACCAAATGCCCAGGCATATTAATACCATTATTTCAGTCTTTAGGGGTTAGTATTTAATCAATCAAAGACAATTTAAAACAGTTACAAATAGGTACCAAATGAGCTTACCATGACCTATTTGTAGCACAACCTCTTTAGAACATAAAATTCCAGGTTCGATCCCAGCCAATGTCTACTAAGGTGGGTGCTTGTCAGTTTTCCGAGCTTCATCCCACTATCTATGAAAAGTTTTTCTCAGAGGTAGTTAATGCATATTAAAATGCTTTACAACAACCTTGGGTCATTAGGCTGTCTTCTGCATTGTGTCAAAAGGGTACCATATATATGTATGTTGTTATTTCAAGTAATTGTGGGAGTTGTTAATAAAACATGTGGAATGAAGAAATTATAATTCATAAGTCATTTGAAGAATGTTATGTATCTAAAAATCTACATGGAGTGGAAAATAATTACTTTTGTATAAGAGTCCCAAAATAGAGGCAATATGCAGGATAATATTATGTACTTTAAGATGCGAACAAATTTTAAATTGCTTTCATGTTATCTGTGTGTGTAGTGATGAATTTTTTTTATTTTAAAGTTTGTAATTTTTAAAATAACATTCACCTATTTGGAAAAATTTACATTTCTCCTCAAAATTTATATTTTTATTCTATATTTGGTGTATAATGTATTTTTGAAAATCTTAATGTTATTTTAGTGCTGAATTAGAATGCATTCTCACCAGAATATTTAATATTACTCAAAATAGGTCTTCAAAATTTTGTGTTGGCATACTTCCCTGTTGATTTTCACTTTTTCTATAATGGAAAATTGTAGGCCACAAGAATTCCTAACCAGAGCGTGACCAAAAGTGGATTTTTTTATCATAATCAATTGACAAGGAAATAACTTGAATAATAACTTTCATTTGCCGAGTAATTTTATTTATTTTTGAAATTAAATGATAAATTTAATTATATGAGGCTTATTATGAAGTAAATATCAATTATAATAATATGTAATAAATAAATTTAAGTTATTTTTTTAAATATATTGCAAGTTTGATAATATATTTGATAAAATATTGGTAATAAGTTTTGGTCATTACTTATTTCATTGATGGTAGTCTTCTGACTCTGATCCAAGTCTCATGCTGCATTAGTAGTTTTGATTTTAAAAATTTTAGCCTATTTATTTTTTATTTTTTCTAAGTAAAATTAAAATAACAAAAAATATTTTGCATTTTTTTTCTTAGAACTCTAGTTTACTTGACTTGTTGAGAGTTAAAAAAAAAAAATAGATTTTCCATTTATGTTTTGCAAATTTTAGTAAATGCTTAAAGAAATATTCAAATAATACTGATAAAAAAGGAGTGATAGAATTGGAAAGAAAACTGTTACATGTGTAAAAAATGTTGCTTATTCAAGAAAATTTTTAAAGAAAATATTATTTCACAACTGCAACCTATTATTTAATAATTGGATATTCTTTGTTCAAACAAGTTTTGTTATTTAATTTAATAACATTGAAAAATAATATTTTGCATTAAATTGGGCTTAATTTATTTGGCTTTTTGCCATTTTTTGGGTCAACAATTTTATTTAATATTTTGAATTAAGACAAACTCTTTGTATGATAAAAGAAATGTAAATCACAAAAGTTGGTTCTGACTGTGAATTGTTTCTATTTTAACTTAAATTAATTACATAAAAATAAATCCACTACAGTATTAGTTATTAAAAAAACAGCATTGTTACCCACCAAATATTTTTCAGCTTCAATTTGACAAAATTTTACTCTTTAGAAAGATTTGTTTTCAAATATTTATATATTTGTATTGGAAATTTAACAAAAGCTTCTTAATTTATATTGTTCAAACTGACTTCTAAGTAGTTACTGCTCTGATCTTCAGTAGTTCCTTGGTTTCTATTTTTACCTTAAATATAGTTGATTGTAATAGAGCTTGGGACCTATTTTAAACTATAGGCTAGCTAAATTAAACATGTGCAGAAAGTAACTGTATGTAGACAAACCAAACCTTATATACACTTTTGAAATTAAGACCATATTTAGCTTCATTCACTTTCTTTTCATTAATAGTTTATTTTTGCAAAATGGAAAATCATCAAAACTTGTTTTGTAGGTTATTATATGTGTTTTATTTGAAATCTGTCATCAGCTTATGTTTTAAGTAGAATTGAATGTGTAAGATGGTTAATTAATCCAAGGTTCATACAAGGAATGAGAAAAAAAATTTTGGGGCTCCTTGAAACTCCTGGAATTTTTGCTTACTATGATGTATTTATTTTTTATTGAAAATATTATGTTTATTATATATATATATATCAAAACCAATTTGAGTATTAGCCTTTAATGTTACTACTAAATGGTGTCACGAATGATATTAGATTATTGTATTCATAACTGTTGACTAAAGTAAAGATCTTCTTCACAACCACAATAATTTCATGATAATCCACAGTTTAGTAAGGACTTGTAGCATTTAGATTTATGTGTGTAGAGTAATCACCAACAAAATCTTCATGTTTAATCAGACAGGCGATTTTAATTTATTATTTTTCTATTTGTTTTTGTTTTCTTTATATTGCATAAAGTTAAGTTAATGTTAATACTTAAATATAAAATGTTTGAGTCAAAATATATTTTCCATATCTTCCTTGGGGAAAATTGTGTATAATTTCAGTGAATCAGGATGAATTTATTAATCAATGAAATAAAGACTGAAATAAATGATTTAATATGCAATATATGGAAAGTATCTTTTCAATGATCGGTGTACTTTAAAAAAGCTATACAAATATATGTATATAATTTGTGTATAAATAACCAAGAAACGTGAAAATCTAATTGATTAAAGAAATAAAAAAGTCTAGAATATGGATGTGAAATTGTATAGTTTTAAAGATTTTGAAAGTAAACTTGAGAAAAATTTAGAATTGCTTTTATTCAATTATAATTGGGAGAAAAAGTCACCTTGGAAATATTATCTAGTAGTTGCATTTGCTCTGAATATATATATTTGTATTCGTTTGTCATACATATCTGAAAAGGATCAATAGATTACCCATTATTTTATGCAATGTATAATCCAATAATATAAAGAATACTGATTATATAAATGAAGTTTCTGTTATAGCTGTAAATTCATTGAAGACTTTTGAAGTAATCATTAAATATAATTCTAACTGAAATAAAAAAATATTCTTTTGTAATTATTTCTATTTTTTACAAATATAATTGAAAAATGTTTCATGTACATAATTATATACATATTAGTTAAGAACAATTTTAAAAATAAAATAATAAATTCTCTAGCATAAATATTGATATCTCGTGATAATTTTTGATTTGACTCCTGTAATTTGAGTCTTGGAAATGTCTACGAACTTTATTAATCTGCTTCATTGGTATGCAAGTTATTAAATGATTAATTGTAACTGTTAATATAATATTATATATAATAATGTGCAATGTTTATAATGACTTAAATGTATTTTGTTTCATGAAGTTTTTTAAATAAATTTAAAAAATTTAATTACATTAAAAGATGTGGAAAGAGAGAATGTCTTATTTTTAAAACATTTTAAATTAATTTCAGTAAGTTTTATATTTTTGACAAACTTATGTAATGTTCTGTGACTATATTTATTATCATTATTCATTCACATTTTTTAATTAGATGAAGAATGGGATGAAGGAAATAACAGTGATACTTATAGACCAGTAACAAGAAGAGCTGCCCAAAAAGCTATAAGTTATAGAGAATTGTCATCTGATGAAGATGAAGAATGGAATGCAGCTCCAAAAGCAAAAGTGTAAGAAAAAATTCTTGACTTTTCTTAACATATTTCTTTTATTAGCATAACTTATGAGATATTTTAAATGCTAAGAAAGTATTGATTTTAGTGTGTTGATGCAACTGTAATTATTGAAGAAAAATGTTTTAAATGTGTATTAGAAATATGAAATCCTAAGACATGGAATGTATCTTATTTAAAATATCTTTCATTCAAATAAAACTTGAAGCAAAATTTTAAAATAGAATTTTCTGCTTGCCAAAATTAAAATAGTTCTATAAATTATATTCATTTTTCAAAAAAATCATTATATATAAGATTTGGACATTGATTTTATAAGCTATAATAATTTTTCACCTAGAAAATATGTGAAAATCATATCTGTTATGATTCTGATTTAATTTTACTTATGTAAATGCTTTTCATGTGCTTAAATATATTCCTCACTCTTGTTAATAGAAAGCACTTTTAAAATAACTGCTCTTTATTATATAATGTAGAGTTTCACAAAATTCTTTGAATTGCTCCATCAATTAAAAAAAAAGTATTTGAATATTTCCCCTTCTTCATTCTCATCATGTTCCTATAAAATAGAATTTTAAGGCATTGTATTTCGTATTAGTGACATTACAAAATGACACGCAAGTTGTCAAAAAAATCAAGCTATGATTATCGTACTTTCAAGTCTTTAAATTTAGAATGTGAAATGAATATTTTGTAAAAGTTATCTTAAAATATAAACCTCATTTTTTTTCTAATGTAAAATTATTTTATTGAATTAATTGAAGATTTTGAACTAATTTGTAATCTAGATACATATAAAATTAGAATTTTTTGCTATCTGTGTGTTACAACACTAAGCATATTGTGTGTAAATTATGGCATATTACAAAACATAAATTAACAACATGATACACACTAATAGGAAATATAGTTGTGAAATTATGCTTTATGCATTTTATTATTTTTATTAATTAGCTGTCCTTAAAATTCTTTAATATATAGTTTGGCTGTGCAACGTACACTTTTTGGTTCAATTGCTGAATCTTTTGTTGGTGCGGTAATTCAAACAGATTTATATTATTAAGTTAGTTTGAAAATTAAATATTCAATTTCTTAAATATTTATTAAAAGTTAAAGAAGGGAAAAAAGCTATTATATTTAATTTTTAAAAAAATTCCCTTTTTAATTTAATTTTATTTAATCTCTGCTTAAAGCAATTGACATTGATTAATAAAAGATAGTAAAATATTATTTAAGGGTAAATATATATGTAAAAAATTCCTTGTGAAAATGATTGTTAGAAAGAATATTTATCCATCCACATGCCTGCCAATTTTTGTTTGTGATATTTATGTTTCAATAAAATAATTTTCAAAATGAGTTCTTAATACTATTTTGGAAACTTAATATTCATAAAAAGGATAAAATATTTACACATGACTGAAATCTGGGAATTTCATTTAAAAGTAAATTATATAATAGTAATGAAAAGTCCAAATTATGGAAATTATTGATCTTTTAGTTTGAATTATGATTCTACAAATATATATATAACAGCATTATATATTTTGCAAACATTTATAAAACTTCAATTCTTTACGAGTGTTCTATTATATTTGATTTGATTTTTAAACAATTCATTCGATTTTATTGTATCAATCAATCACTGAATGATGAATTCAATAATATGAATAGTTAAGTAGTTCATTAATAAATTCTGAAATTGTGCTTGATGTAATTAATTTGAAGCATAATTTTTCTGTATTTAATACAAATTTCGAAAAAAAATTTTGGTTAAATATTTAGATATGAACTAGGATTCATTAATGAAAAAGTTTTTTTTAGTATTAAATATTTGAAAAATATTTTCTGATTCATGAAAAGTGTAATCTGGTTTTTTTAACTATACAAAAATAATTTCTTCCTACTTTTATTTGTATCTCTAACTACTATATTTCTGCTGGTTTTAAAGAATATTTTAAAAAAATCATTTACTGATAATATTTATGTGTCAATTCTAATTTCTTTTTTGTCCTATTCCTACCCTTAGTACATAAGGTATTAATACATTTTTAGAACGATTTCAATGACGAATTAAAAAAAAAAAAGTAAATGTTTTAGAATAAACAATTTTGGCAACAGCTTATTATTTGAAATAAGAAATATCGTCTGCTAATTTTAAATTTATTCTTCTTTCAAAATGTCACATATAAACATGCTGTGAACTGAAGGATATGTGCTTGCGCTTAACGAAGATGAACGTTTTTATTCCAGAATTCAAAAATGTTGTAAAATGCATGGTATTAAAATTTCTAAGTATAAAATAAGCAATATTATTAATCGGACAGGTAAAAATTGTCAATAATTATTTCTACATAGAAAGAAGACTCTATACGAATATCTGTAAAATGTACATACTGTTTCAAATGTTTCTAAAGTGAAATCGCTGGTAACAAGAGAAAATCCACCAACAGAAAAATCAATTGCAAAGTCTTTAGATACATCTATAGCAACAATAAATAAAATAATAAACTAGTATTTACTACTTAAAAATGCTAAAAAACATAATGTTCACCAGCTTTTGCTGAGACATGTGGCTCAACGCAAAACATTTTGTAGAATCCTGTATGAAAACCACTTAGCAGGAGATAAATGGAAAAACATTGTGACCCTTGATGAAGCATGGGTTTACCTAACTGACTGTAACAAAAAAAGGTCTTTTTACTATAAAAAATGAGGAGAAAAAAAATGTACAAACCCATTTCCGTCAATGTAAAGAAAATTTCAGTAAGGGGCTTATGATTGTTGCAGGTTTCTCCTACAATGGGAAAGAATAAATAAGAAGGGTGGAAAGAAATGTTAAAATCAACTCATCATACTATCAGGAGAAGGTTTTACACACAAAATTTACAAAAGAATTTCCACTTCTTTATCCCAATGACTTTCAAAGAGAAAACCTTCATCAAGACAAAGCTATAAGTCATACTTTAAAAACTACCACTGCATTCCTTGAAAAAATGATGACTAATACAAGTATTGCATGTATACTTTTTCAACATATCCCTGCGAAGTCTCCTGAGATTTCACCTATTGACTAATGTGCCTTTTGTTTGTTAAAAAAGGATCTTTCTAAACGCACACCCACCACGATAGATGGACTCTGGAAAGTAGTGGAAGAGGAATGGGAAACAATATCCCTGGAAATATTGCGAAAAGCTCTTCTATCATGGAAGGTTTAAATTAGACCAGTTTTGATATTTGTGTAGTGGTTCAAAATCCACTTTAAACTAGTGATCCTAATCTAAATGTCTTGTGTGCAGAAAAAATTAGCATTGAATAACCAATCAATTAACCAAACTAAACCTAAATAAAAATTTGTTGCAATGGAAATCCACTATGTATTATCTTTTAAGTGAGCAAATAAACCTTTTTGGCAATTTCATAAAGACCTTATTGCCGAGCCGGCAGACGAATGGTTATCGCTCTTGCCTTTGGTTCAACGGTTCGTGGGTTCGAATCCCACCTTGAGCCTGGATGTTTGTAGTGGCTCGAAATCCACTTTAAATAGTAGGTCCCGGTCTAATTAGCCCTCGTGTGCAAAAAATGACCGTTGAGTGACATACAAACATAAAGACCATATTAATTAATTTTTTTTAATTAATTAAATTTCCTCTTTGAGCTTTTTTCTAGAGTCACAATTAGAATAGCTTTTTGTGTAAAAAGTTAGTGTTTCAAATTAAAGCAAGAAAATTGATATACATTTTTTTAAAAGTACTTGATAGAAACTTAAATGAATTTTAGCTAAATAATTTTGTTCTTTATAATTGACTGCAATATTTATAAATTACATTATTTGTTTCATTTATACTAGAATCTACTTTCAACTTTTCATCACATGATATTTAGTCTTGCATTCTTAAAATTTAAGCACAGAAGTTAATTTACTCTTTCTAAAATAATTAATCTGTTTTTTAATTTAGCTATGTTGAATAATAAATAAATTATATCACTATTATGAGGTGTTCAAAATTAAATTTGATATTTGTGAGCTGGCTATAACAAACTTTTATTGTTGTATTTCTCAGTTTTGATAATTTTATTCATCATGAAAGAACACATTACTAATGTTGCAAAAGCTACCATTAGTAATGTGTTTTATGTAGAAAATAACATAATTTAAAACTGACTAATCTTGTGTTGGCAAAACATGTGTGTTAATAAATGATGTTTACCAATGTCTACTTTTCATTAAAACAAATACATAAAAGGAAATACTAAATACATGAGTTTGAACTTTTATATGGTACAAAAAAAAAAAACGAGTCTCTTTATGACATCTATAATTCCATAATTCATAAGATCATTCATCACCTGTACATTTAAAATTATTTATAATAAATTTTGAAATCATAATCCCCTGAATTGCCTGACTCTTATTTTTGTCGCCTCTTTATGACTTTAAAAATCTATTTAAATGAATATTAATTATATTTCTAGATCAGTTGATTTTAATGATGTTAGATGTTTTTAACTTTTGCTGTGATACTTTAATAATTTTGCTTTATGTATTGATTTTTTATCATAAAATTTCATTGTAGGCCTAAAAAAAGGAAAAAGGCTTCTTCCTCTGAAGATAGTGAATTATCATTTAAAAAGAAACCAGTTAAAAGGAAATCTAGAGTTCGTAAATGGGCTAGTTCTGAGACTTCTGAATCTGAAAAAAGTATGAGTTTCAAAGGAACTGATACAAGCCAAGAAGAATCAGAAGATCAATGGAAAATTAAAGAAAATTACGAAGGAAACAGAATAAAAATTAATATTAATAAAAAGGTTCTCAGTAGTGATGGGGAATCCTCTTCACGACAATCGATGCCAAAGAAGCAGCCTAATAAAATTGTGTCTGAGGAAGAAAGTGAAGAAGATGAGGAGGAAGATGAAGAGGAAGAAGAAGAAGTTGGTAGTTCATCTGAAGAAGAGGAGGAAGAGGAAGAAGAATCTGAAGAAAGTAATAATTCTAAACAACCTGAAAATAAAAAGCCAGTACCAAGCAAAGAAGCTTCTAAACTTGAACTTCCAAAAGTACTAGAACTGCAGAAAACAGTAATTAAACCCCTTAACTCAACTGAAAATTCAACTGACTCTATAAAAGATAAAGCAAACCCGGTGACAGCTATGAATCGTGATAAACCACCTATGAGAACGGTAAAAAAAGATGCTACAAAAATGGTGCCTTGTGTAATACCATATGTTAAATCACCAAAGAGTGGGCATGCTACTACGCCTGACGAAGAAAGTGATAAAGAAATTCCTAAAGAGAAAATTCCGCCTAGATTACCTTTTCCAAAAACAGCTAAATCCCAATCCTCACAAATGCCATCTAGCACTCCTCAGATTTCAACTCAGCAGCGAAATCAACCGGAAACTGAACGTCGATCATTTGCAAGTACAATAATGGAACCTTTTAGTAATATGGATGAAGAGAGTGAAGATTCTGTTCCATTAGAAAGAATACCAACTAGTGTGCCTCCTTCAACTCCTAACAAACCAAGAGGATTTGAACAAGAATATACTCCAGCTAAAGAACTATCTTCTTTTTCATATACTACTCCTGAGGAAAAAAGCTTTCCTCCTTCATATTCTCCTTTGGCTCCATTTGCAGACTTTTCATCACGTCCAAGTCCTTTGAAACCATCATTAGTGGAAACATATTCAAATAATTCCAGTCCATCAAAACTAACTCCGTTGGATAATCCAGCTAAACTTACCCCTCTAGATAACCCATCAAAGCTATTGCCATTGGAAAACCCATCTAGATTAATGCCATTAGAAAGCACATCAAAACTTATGCCATTGGAGCATGGATCAAAACTTATGCCATTAGATAACCCTTCAAAATTTACTTCATTAGATAGTTATTCAAGATCAAACAGTCCAAGAGGTTTTGTATCATTAGATTCTTATTCTGAAGCAAGAAAGAAAAAGCACTTTTTTGGCAGTTCTTTGGAAACAGAAGGAATGCCACGACCAGTTCATCCATCAGACAATTATCAAGGAGAAATCAGGTTTCCTCCTGAGCCATATCCCTGTCCCCAATCACCTAATACTTATTCTCAAAGGTCTTCACCACATGTGCAAAGAGATCCTGGTACTCCACCTCGCCTATACTCACAGTTCCCAGATGCATATGGTCCTCCTAGATCCCCAGATTATTATCAAAATCAACAATACTATGGTGGCGAGGAAAGACTAGCTAGGCCACCTTACCAAACAAATTATGTTCCACCAGAGCAAGGCCCACCTTATGTTCCAAATCCTTATGTAGCAACACCAGTGCCCCAACCAAATGGTGGTTTCATGATTGATACTCTTCTCCAAGCAAGGAATCCTGAAGAAATGGGAGATGAATTGACAGGAGTTACAGATATAGTATCATATATTACACAGGAGAAGTAAATTCAAAATCACTGTACATTTCCATTAATCATCTTAGAAAGGCATTTAAAGTGTAGATAATTTTTGTGTATAAAATCATATATGCAATACTTTCCCCTTGATTTTATACTATGCAAAGATTTTAATCCTTTACAGAAATTCAGTACTATATATTGGACATTTTTATTGCTTGTTGTCTTTTACAATCATTTATTAAAACAACAAACTTACTTTTATTATTAAAATTTTGTTATTTTGTTTTTGTTGGAATAAGGAGGGAGATGGGGAACTATAGGGGGATTAGTAATTTTTAATATTGATTGGGGTATGCATTGTACAGTTTTATCTTCTCTTAACTGTAGATCAGGTTAAATAGAGATCCCCCCTTTTCTTTTTTTAATGTATTTATAAAACTGCCATTGTTAAAAACATTGTATTGAAATGTTCGCTTAGATTTGAAGGATGATTTTCAAGACTATGTTGCTACTTAGCGCAATAGCTTTTATGTGCTTGTAAATGTTATGTATGTGAATTATTTATATTTGTATGGTGCTTAGGCATCATAATTTCTTATCAGATGTGATATAATTTTCATAATTCATACCGTGTCAGATGTAAACTATTTTGTTCTTGTTTTTCTTTTTTTTATGAAATAAAAATCTTTTCCTATTCGAGCTATTTGCTCTCATGTCACATTAATACTAATCACAAAATTGTTTTTAATGCATTACTATTTATAAATTCAATAAATATTTTAGTTACATGATTTGAAAAAAATTTCATTGGATGTTATTTACAGCGACTGTAAACTATGAGCATCAAACGTTTTACTCAAATAATGTACTATTATTTTATTAGTATGCGATGGACAAAAACTATAAATATGACAATGTACTAAAAATCATTAAGATACATTTTTCTTTTTTCCTCCTTTCTTTCTTTAGAGCTTTTTAAAAAAATACTTAAAAATAATTTTCAGAATTTTTTGACAACTGAGAAACATGCTTCTGAAATTTTTATTTTTAAAATCAAGTTTTAATTTGCAGTGCTTATAACCATATGACCACCAGATAACAAAACATTTTAAACTGAATATGTTTCGATTATCTGAATGAATTGTTACCAGCTACACAGTATCTATTGATTCTTAGAATTTAACCAAATATTAAGTAAATCTATTTTATGTGCTGAGCAATTTTTTTATAGATAAAGCACCCAAATTTGGATCAGTATATACTGTTGACTACTTACCTAGAAATAACACAAAATTATTTTGGGAAAATTATGCTATAAAGATTACATTTTAATATCTTATATTTTTATTTATTGTTATTGCTTTCATATTATGATAGCAGTATTAAAAAATATTTTTTGTCCATTATTTATAATCTGTTTTTGCAGTATCATATTGATGAGTTGATTTTTTTGTTTATTATAATTTACATACATGAAAAGTTTAATACAAAATAAAATTGATTTATGATTATCAATGTTTAAAGAATCATTGTTTTAAAAGCTAAAAGTTATATTTTATATGTTGTATATGTTTTATTTTTCAGACAATAACTTAGATGGTAAAAAAGTTTCTGTACATTTATTTATTTAATAATAAAGGAAGTATTCATTTAAAATTTTAAGAACATGGTATGTTTGAAATACATCTAAATTTAAAATTGTTTTATTTTCATGGCCATAAATTTGAAGGTATATTTACTTTTTAATAGATTTAAATCACACTTCCTGTTATTACACCTAATGTTTACAATATTACTTGTTAGAAATATGTTTTTAATTAAATAGTTTTTTAAATAACTGCTAGAGGTATATACACTTTGTGTTCCAAGATAGCAGATGAATGGTTAGATCTCTGGCTTTCAATTTAATGGTTTGATTTTCAGTTGAGGCATGAATGTTAATAGCGATTCAGAATTATCTTCACACTGTAAATCCGAGTCTAATTTACTCTACTACAACTGCTAAGTGACACAAAAATAACTGTTAAGTAACGAATTAAATCAAACATTTTATTATTGATTTATCTTTGACCTTTATCAGTCCTTCCAAAAACTTTTTTTTAATGTTTTTGAAATTTTGAATCTAATATAAATTTTGTATCAAATTTTCATTTCCATGGAGCCATTAACACCTAATTCCATTATCACTTTGCCGGAGGACATTCCAAGCACATCATATTTCACTTAACATAATTGCTATTGGTGAACACTGTAAACCTTTGATTTGAATTAGGTATAAAAAATATCACCTTCTAGTCATGAGAATGTCTTTCCCACTGAAGCCACTCCAATGTTAAAGAATAGTATTAGGAAGTTGCGGTTTGCATTTCAAATTTTAATTGCTTAGATTGTAGAAGAAAAAAAATTATGAGGGTTCATATTGTCTGAAGAGGTGTTATGGAAGCATGTCTGTGAAAATACAACATTTGCAAGAGCATTCTTCTCTTACTTTTATATTTTCAGCTGTCAGCATCATTAATTAAAATGGTTATTGGTAAACTGCTCATGAATTTCGGCACTTTATTGCAGAAATGTGATAAACACATCCCTAAACTGTGATATCATGATTAGGAAAGTAGAAATTCTGTTTGTAGAGGTCATGAAACCATTTCCGCAGAGGCTATGTAATCTTTCTTTCCAAATCTTTTCCTCCCTTCCCAGTACTTGATTAGCTAGTTGAGCTTTATGGTGCAGGTGTAAAATTGGAAAAGCTACACCAAAGGAAAATATTAATAAACTCAAGTAAACCTGAATAAGCTAGTGACATAAATTACTTTCGTAAAGTAAATAACAATTGAAATCCTATTAAAATATTGAATCTCTGAAATCAAAAATATATGTAATATATAAATAAAAAAAATTCATTTATAAATAAAATGGATGAAACACGTCTTAAACAGGCCAAAAGATTGCCATGGGGAAGCTCTCAAAATAAATAATGTAATGTTACAAAATTACATTAAAAGAAAATCTCTACATACAATTAAAATATAATAACTGTATAGTTCACGTTTCATACTAAGTGAAAAGGATTTATGTAAAAACAGTTTATGTGTGTAAAACGTGTCCTGTACGAAGGCGAGTTAATCTGACATCGGCACTTGATAGCGGTAAAGCTGTAAATGAAGTGAAGAATGGTAAAATTGTATACAACACTATTTGTTGATTTGTATGTTCAAAACTAGAAGAGGGAATGGATTAATTTTCTCACATTTAAAAGATTTTGATAGCTGAATTGGAGCTGACGCAGACTTAACTGTTGCATCGACCTTTTCATTGCCATTGAAGACCTATGTGACAAAGTTCATTTTCCCTTACTAGAAAAAGTTTACATTTATATATTATTTGAAAATATGTGTTAGAATTAATTTTTTTAGCTTTCAAGAATAAATTGCTGGATTTTTTTTTTTAAAGTTTCTTATTTTTAATTATTTTACCGCAATATATAATTTACTTTCTTTTATACCAGTATACCATATAATTTTGAGAATAAGGGATTATATATAGGGTGCTGCTGTTACTTTGCGTTAAAATTATTTTGGACTATCTAGTTAAACAAGTGTTTGCAGTAAGTCTAACGTTAAATGTGCTTAGATAAATGTACTTTCTATGTAATTAATTTTTCAGTTATGAATCTATTTTGATAAATATGATTAATGCATTGCAACTAAAAATGAATACTTTTTAAAAATTCGTTTAACTTATTTAAATGTGTTACATTAATAAGTTTTTGCTGAAGTTATTTTTCAAACATTAAAAGGACACTAATATATCTTACACAACCATTTATAAAATTGTAGATAGTAATCCAAAACTTATTAACTTTAATATACAATTTTAAAAAATAGGCATATTTTCAATTAGATTCATTCATAAAATGTTTGTTGCTAATTTTGAATTTTTTTATTTCATTATTTTTTTTTCTAAAATTAAGTACAAGATAATTTGTATTCTTTATAAAAGCCAGCAATGGGAAACAAACAATTATATACTTATTTCTACTATTAATTGTCAGAGTTAATGGAAGTAAAAAATGTGACTTGATGTTCCTAAGGCTAAAATCATTTCAAATTCATAACTACAAATTTTAAAAATGTATGATATATATTCAAATTATCTGGACTTTTTTATCTAAAAAATAGTAAGTTCTTTAAAAGTAGTAAAATTTTTATTTCGTTTTTTTTTCTAAAAGGAAAATTACAAAATAGGAATTAAAAAGCTAAAACATAGGCAGCATACAATTACGATACATAGAAGTAAACACTTTATTTCTTGTAATTATTACAGGAAAAATCACAAATTACAATGTTTCTTAAAGCATGGTACAAAATTCAGATAGCATACAAAAAATGGATTCAAAAATTTGTACTGGAGATTTTTAGTGCATTTTGCGGTATCACAGTCAAAATACAAAGTTTGCGATTCTTTTCTCAAATTCTTATCATAAAAGTCCTGGAAAAAATATGAAATTTTTAAAAGCTTATTTTAATTTGTTTATATATATTGTTAAATACTTATAACATTCTTAAAAAATAGTCATTAAATTAAGATTTATTTTTTGAAAGTTGTAACATTTGTTGGTTTCTTTAAAAAATTTTAAAACATTTATAGTAGCTTATAAATATATCAATTTATATATTTTGCCACCATATCACAGCCAATTAAGATTTTTTATATCTAGTTAATGTGCTGAAAATAATAGGAGTTTTATTACATTTGGAATATAATTTTTCCAAATCTCAATTTAATGACATCATAAATTTAGTTTTCATTTTATCAAAGAAGAAGGAAATGAGTTTAAGCTTTCAAAATTTGGAAATGTACCCTTATCTGAACTTTAATTTTGATCCGATGACTAAAAAACTTACAAGAAGCAGTCTTCCCAACATAAACAATCGTTTTTCTTTTATTTCCTTGAAGTTTAATATATATTTTGTAAAGTTTCGAAAAACAATTTTTAAGAGAAAACGTTTTTACCCTTAAATTTCTCGTTTAAGTTTTATTAAAACGTAAAAAATTATTTGGCTCTCATTGTACAGAGAATCGCACAAGTTTTAGTTTGGTGTAAAACTTTTATAGTAAAATAAAAATCTTCGGTTTTCAAAACTTTTAATTCTGTTTGATATTTTTTATCGATGTTCTTAAATTTATGTTTACAATAACGTTTTATATTTATTTAAAGTATAAAACTTTCATATTTGCAGTAAATTTTAAGAATTTTATATTAAATAATTATCTCAAGTTAAAAATACATTTCTGTGTTTTGTGCCTCATACATATACAGTGGCACAAACAATTGAGGATACACCTTACTTTTACTTGATAAATCCAACTTTAAATAACACATTAAGTAGAAGTGCAAACGTAATTTTACTCTTAGACATAACAAAAGATTTAATTAACAGTTTAAATAAACATAAATAGTTTACTACCACAAAAACTGAAGATACACCAATGAAATTTTTGTTCAACACTACTAAATTTTTACTCTGCTTGCTACTATAATAATCTAAATTTGGACAATGTTGTCTTAAACTTTTTCGACTTATTTTTTTTCCTATTGAAGTTTGTTCTGTGAATTTAAAGTCACACAAATTTAAATGGAAAATCGCTCCTCGGAGAGAGACCAATGTTGATGCAAGAGAAAATTTATATAAAGGTTATTTAGGAAAGGAAACTCTTATCGTGAAATAGCTGAAATTGTCGGTAGAAGCCACTCGTGTGTCCAGAAAATCATTGAAAGGTTTAAAAGCGATGGAATAATTGAAAATACAAGTGGAAGAGGAAAGAAAAGCATTCTGAGTGATGTAGCCAGAAGGAAAATTTTGAAATATATCAATATTGATCCTAAACTAAGTGCAGTCAAACTAGCTGCAGAAATTTCTCGAATAATGGGCAGAAGTGTAAGTGCTGAAACTGTGAGAAATGTAGTTAGACATGCTGGATATAACAGTCGAGTAGCTTGAAAGAAACCATTTATAAGCCTACAAAATCAGAAAAAGAATTTGGAGTTTGCAAAAACTCATCAATTGAACTTTTGAAAGAAAGTTATATTTAGTGATGAAAGTAAATTCAACATTTTTGGAAGCGATGGTATTCGGAGCGTTTGGAGAAAGCCAAACACCGCTTTAGATCCAAAAAACTTACTTCCTACAGTTAAACGTTGTGGCTCCGTCATGGTTTGGTGTTGTATGGCTTTAAATGGGGTAGGGAATTTAGTATTTATAGATGGTATGATGGATCATAAGTTTTGTATTGATATACTCCGCAATAATCTTAAAGGTGCTAAAAATTGGGTTTAGATGGAAATTTTAAATTCCAGCGCGACAACGTCCCCAAACATATGGCACGTAATCTCAAAATGTTGTGTTTTTTTCATTATAAACAGCAATTGTACATACCACCACAGTCCCCTGATATCAATGTCGTAGAAAATTTGTGGACCACACTCGAAACAGCGGTCCGAAAACACCAAAACCCATTTAAAGCAGGTGTTAAAAGAAGAATGGAATAAAATATCTCCAGATACCATATAAAAAAAAAAATGGTCGAATCGGTACCAAGACATTTCGACGACATTATAAAAGCCAAAGGATATGTAACCACAAATATTTTTTTTTGTATGTGATACATCACAAAAATTTCATTGGTGTATCCTCAATTTTTTGAGGTAGAAATCTGTTTATGTTTATTTGAAATGCCTCTGAAAATTTTTCTTTTTGAATTTTGTCGTTGATTTTTTTTTATTTTTATTGTTAATTAAACCTTTTGTTAAGTCTAATAAAATTACGTTTGTCCTTCTAGTTAATGTGTTATTTCGATTGAAAGTTGGATATATCAAGTAAAAGTAAGATGAATCCTCAATTGTTTGTGCCACTGTATATTATATATATATAATGTAGTATAAGTACTACTAGAATATTTATATATGTTGCAAAAGATCAACGCTATGAAGAATTTTTCCAAATCTCATTCTTGCTTGTACAAGGGATGATTGTATATGAATACTTAAAATAGATTCTCATATACTTTCAAGTCTGAATGAGCCAGTTAGAATTTTTGCTCAATTTATAATTCGCAAGAGGATTTTAAATCAGCACAAATATCTGTCACTCGAGTGAGATTTGAATTAATAAAGTTCTAACCATTCAAGTATTACTTTTATAATTTTGAAAATTCTAGCTATTTAAAATTAATATTGTTTTTGCTTCCGGTATAAATTACTTTTTTTTTTTCCACAAAAAAGATTTCTTGAGAACCAAATTCACATTTTATCTTATCTCTAATTTACATAGAGTTCAGAACATGGGCATGAATGATAAACTGATGTTCTGCACTCTATACCATGTTACTATTTTGTGTTTTTTTTTTCTTGATAATTGCTCTCTTATTTATTTATATAAACCAATTTCATTTACCGTGTAAAATCTGGACATTTCATGAGAACATGCTTGAATTCCCCAGGCGAGAGCATTCCATCTCTGTCAATGTCTGCCTCATCCATGACTTTATCAATAACATCCTCAATATCTTCCTCATCTAATTTTTCTTCACCAGTCAAACGAGAAATTAATTCCTTAAGATCTTCTCTTGAAAGGAAGCCATCACCGTCAAAATCTAAAAAGTTAACATAATTTCTGTGAAAGTAGAATGGTTTATCTGTGTCACTAAGCGTTAAAATATACAAAAGGAATCTTTCACTCCGCTAATTAAATTTTTTTAATATTATTTATACCATGGTTAATAGCTTCATTCATAACTGTTTATAAAATTTATTTTGAAGATGTTATTAAGTTCATATTTTTAGAAATTCATTACACAAAAGAGAACACTTCAATTAATACATTTTATGTGACTATTCCTGAAGTTTCTTTATACTTTATTTGTAAAAATCTTAAAGACCTGTTTAAATCTTATTTTTCTATGGCTTAAAACTTCTTTAGCCTTCAAGACATTAATGAAAAACTCATTTTTTTATTCCAAACAATATTTTTAGAAAAATACACTTGCATACATAATTTGTTCAAATTATAAAAAACTTGTTTTAATTCTTATACATGTGATAAATTTCTAAAGACCATTAAAATTAATTCACACATGTATATACAGCCAGGTTACTTTCATTGATAAATCTGAATAGATAAAAAATCAAAAAATACATAAAAAATTTTGATCCAAGAAAATTGATAATATTATTCTTTCTAATTTAATACTTTTTAATTCACACAACTATAGATTCGGAATTATTGTCTTATTCAAAAATATGATTAATATTATATGTCCTTTCATATTTTTTTTTTATTTTTGTTATTTATGAAAGTTGTATCAGTATTTTCTGTTCTCTCCAAGAGAAGGTTCTGTTATATTAGTCTCACAATTTTCAACAATTAAGATCTTAAACTTCTGTATTTGGAACTCCAATATCATTCAAACTATGCTTTGGAACTTTGAGTTAACTAGTTCCAGATAAAAACTGTAAATTTCAACTATTGGTCATATATTTTAAAAATTTCTAAAATTTACCCTTTAAATTTTGTACTGCATTTTGGCAATTACTCAATGAGAGAAATATCCATTTTTTTCCTCTCAAATAAGAGTTCCATAAAAAAAGTCGTTCTGATAATCATTCCATGAGGTTATGCACAAAGAATTATCATCAAAATGGTGATATCTTACGATCATGCCTTGAAAAGAAAGGAATGCAAACATAAATATAGTCCGATGTGTGAACATCCATTTCTTTTTTTATAGCTTTATTAATGTATTATTAGGGTCCAAAATTAATGTCCATTTTATTATTTTTTTTTTAATTTTAAATAAACAGTTTTTTTTTTTTGAGCAAGTTATTTTGCAAGTTTTAGTTTTAAATAAACAATATGATATCGAGGGAAACAATTGCAAACTAAAGTTTGTGCCTATGGCAAAACCAAATAACAAAATAATTGAAGAGCTGACATTTTTTTTTTTTTTTTATTCCATGAAAAAAATCGTTGGAGCCTACTTTTATTTGAGTGGGATTTTGGTAAGTTACAAATGTCACGCGATTAAAGAATACTTACTTCTTGCAGTTCTAGATCAAATAGCAACTACTTTAATGAAATGAAGTTGATGCTAGTACCACCACATTTTCCTCAATTGGAAAGGAAACAAAATTGAAGAACTGAAAAATTCCAGATTTAAACATTTCCCTATAAATCACTCGTCGAGCAACTTATATACTACTATTATAAACTTCGAAACTGCATGTCTTATCCACATAATAGACAAGTTCTGCATTTCTGTGAATAAACGTCCTCTTGGAACTGAAAGAAAAACAATTTAGTCTTATTTAATCTAATTTATTATGCGACGCTTGCATGCAAGGACAAATCTATTTTCAGCAACTGCAAATAAAGTTTAGTTTCCTGCCCACTATGTAAATAAGTATTTTTTTAATTTCATTTTTATGTATATTTCAATTTATTAATGTGAATAAAATGTAATAAAAGTTAAAGTTAAATATTTTTTTTGTGTGTGTCAACATTTAAAGGTAGCGATAAATGTGACCATTTATAAACTTGGCGTTATTTCTTTGTCTGGTATTCAACTAACCGAAAAATACTATTTTGCAGTTAAGAAAGTTACCTCGTATTGGGTGATAACTAGATTTAAATTTAAAATAGGATGGTTCCAAAGGTTTGGTTTGATTTGTTGATTACTCAACGATCATTTTTTGCACACGAGGGCTAATTAGACGGGGACCTACGGTTTAAAGTGGATTCCGAACCACTATAAACATACATACCCAAGGTGGGACTCGAACCCATGAACTGTTGAACCGAAGGCAAAAGCGCTAACCATTCGGCGACCATAGGTCTATTGTACTATACCCTTCAGAAAGCCCTATTTGAAGAGACCAGTGGCTGAAGCAAAATTCAACAGACATTTTATAGGAATTTCCTGCAACATGCAAGGTTTAATCAAGTGCTGACCCAAGTGTTCAAATCTATGTGCAGAAGAAGTTTCACATAACATGTGTGCATTGAAGTTTCTTCCATATAATGAAAACCTCTACAAGTGCGATCCTCTGATACTCTCATTATGGTGAGATGTCTTTTAAGGAGGCAGTGTCCTGTAAAATTGGTTGGTTGGGTTTTATGGCGCAAGGTCCAAAATTGGGCATGCTGCGCCAATTCCTGTAAGATTGAGTAATAACTAAGAAACTGCTTATGCCTACCGTATATGCAAAAAGCATATTCTGCTTTCTTCTCAGCAGGAGCAGTGGAATGGAAAACAGATGCCATGTCTAGAAAATCTTCAAAGCACCATGAGCCATCATTCGCAGAAGAGAACACCTCGCCTATTCTGTCTTTGAAGGGGTTGCTCTGCAAAAAACTGTAGTTATGGAATAACATAAGAACAAATATATATATATATTAAGATATGAGTAGTTATTTTAACCGTATACCTGGATATTTTTTGTATGTATGTGTGTGTTTAAAATGAAATCTTAGAACAAATCTATTGAAAAAATTTGTCAATCATTCAAAAGTAAAGTGCACAGTAATTTTACTTTTCGTTTTGTTTCATGCTAACCAAGAAATATGTATTCATGTAAAAATAGGCAACTGTATATATATATATATATATATATATATATATATATATATATATATATATATATATATATATATATATATAAATGGTCAATAACAATATTAACTATTTAAAAATATTTCCTAACATAATTAAGAGATGTGACACGGAAGAGGAAATATGAATTTAATTGATAAGTTAAAATTCAAAATGAATATTTTGAAACGAATATTCGAAATGAATATCTTGATTTATTAATACAACAGAATGGGAATCTATGCAAACCTTTTTATTTTAGGTTTAATTTAACTGATCAGATTCTTCCAAAATTTCAAAAGAGACAAATAAATTGCGCAAATGCGATTTTGGTTCATCTAAAAATTTTCAATGTAATATATACACAAGTTATTTTAAAGTCAATTGTTTTCTCAAACTAACTTAGTGTCCTTTATACAATGAAAATAGACAATATTAATACATTCTCATCAAATATGTATTTTGAAATTCAACTTAAGATTCCATTAGCTTAAAATTTCCATTATTCTATAATCAACAATCATTTTCTTTTATACTGAAAACTCCTTTAACCTGAATGTATGAAAATTGCGAACCGATTTGTTATACTTGACATTAAATTTAATTTTCGCTTACATTTCTTAACAGGCAAGTAAAGTAGTGGAATTCCAGACTGTATTGATAAATTAATAATTAGTAAATTTATACAGATTGCTAAGACTTAAATGACTTTAAGCGTGAATTAAGCTTAAATGACTTTGACGTGACAACTGGTGTACAAGTGATTGGATATAGCATTTTGGATATTTTGTGATGAAATTTAGATTTTCATATACGTCCGTTTCATGAATATCAACTATCCAATAAAACCTAATACTTCAGAACAACGAAGCAACAAAAAATCTTGGAAAAACACAAAAACAGTGATGGACGACATTTCTTAAACGAGAAAAGTGTGCAATACTTATAAAAACGCTGAGGATTTTATTTCTGGCGAACATTAGATGTCAACCATCTGAATGTTCAGAGGATCATCTATACTGTGACACCGCGTAGTGCATGATCTAATAGCCTACGACTGTTGAAAGGCATTTTAATTTTCATCCCATAAGTTGCTCTTTTTATAGATAGTGGCCATATTCACGTGTCACTGGATTGATTGGTTTGTCGCTCAACGGTCATTTTTTGCACACGAGGGCTAATTTGACCGGGATCTACGGTTTAAAGTGGATTCCGAACCACTACAAACATCCATGCCCAAGGTGGGATTCGAACTCACAAACTGTTGAACTGAATGCAAGAGCGCTAACCTGCATTCAGTTCAACAGTTTGTGAGTTCGGCCGTGTCACTGGAGACGAAACCCAAAAGATTCTAAGTGCCTACTCCAAGAGAAGTGCATGTACGAAGAAGAAACACGACTTCTTTTGTTCAAGTGGTAGGGATCGAACCTTGGATCTTTTGACCTGAAGAATATGTCCTATTACAAGGCTAAGGGAAACCACAATCATTAATACTGGCTTTTGCTGTTGAAGACCACATGTATACCATTATTGACAGCACAGCATAGCTTTATATCTCGATTGAGTCCACCCACACAACCACTGAACTGGCGATGATAAGTATATTGTCTGATCTGCCGAATTTTATCTGGTGGGTGAACGGATGAGGACAGAAAAACCTCAAATCTATCAACCTCTAAGATACTTTTCAGATTTCGCATGTTTCGTTTGGCTACCTAGATTTTTCAGACATGAAAATAAGTATCTGGCATTCTTTGCAAGTGCAGTTCAAAGGGGAAAAAATTACTAGCACCAATTTCTAAGGATGTGTAGATTATTCCGCAGGATTTATGGCGTGAATTGGCTCCAGGATATTTTCAAACATAGTTGAGTTCATGCACTTATATTGGTACTTTTGTGAAGGCCTCAAGAAATATTAAGTTGGTCTACCTATTTTTCTATCACTTGTGGATACATAAAAGTATACGACAATTAGGTGAAATTGTGAGTTCAATATAAGAAACCATATAACCGTTATCTTATATGGTTTCTTGATAATCGATCGAAATATCAAGAAACCCTGTAAGATAACATTTCTAATAAATATGAGATAGATATTGAAAGGAAAAACAATAACGTTGATAAAATTGGGAGTACACAAACACTGCTGGTGATGTAGAAAAATAAGTTTTGAAGGTTACGGGGAAAATCACCCGCATATCTATAGACACTGTAAAAATGGATTAAAAGCAAGTGACACGCATTCCTTGAGCTCAGACCATATTCACTATTACAAAATATTACTATATTAGTCATAATCTAAAAAGGCCACTGATAACTTAACGACGAATCAAATGCAATCCAGTGCAGAAGTTTGGTTTGTTGCTCAATGGTCATATTTTACACGCGAAAGCTAATTAAACAAGAATCTACAGTTTAAATTGGATTCCTAACCACTACAAACATCCATCCATACCCAAGGTGGTGTTTGAACATACGAAATATTGGATCGGTCCGAGCACTAACCGTTCGTTAGCCTGCTGGGCATAAAACGCAGTGAAAGGATTAAGAGATTCTCAAAATATCTTTCTCAGGCCGTAGAATTAGGGAAAGAGAGAGTATTTGGAAACTAGAAATTTCAATGAAGATTAGGACTAAATTATATGGCTGCAATAATACAAAATGAAATTCAGTATGTAACTCTAACGTTCACAATAAACAGCTCAATTAACAGTACATTTATAGTACTTGATTGCAAAACAGTTTTATTGACAGAATTACGATACAAATAATTTAAAATAAATTTCAGCGCATTGATGGTGACAAGGGACAACCCTGTTGCCCGCAAAAGGTAATTGTCACACACACCAAAAAATGTATTTCCATCGGAGATACAAGAACATCTGCGATGGAAATAAGATCAGTAGCGTAACATACTCTCCACCGATGAATCCTACTTTAGGGTATAAGCAAACAGGCATCATCATATCCGAAAAAAGAGCCTGATACTTGGAATAATCATGCATTTGGTCACAAAACAAGTGTCCACTATAGTGAAGATGGTGTGTGTGTGTGTGTGTGTGTGTGTGCGTGTATATATATATATATATATAATTTTGATGGATTACGACTGGACATCATGGTGCTCAGCTGATAGACTATTTTTATTAAGATGAATGAATCCTTCGAATTGATTGGCCAGTAACATTGTGTGTGAGAGAGAGAGAGAGACGAATAAAAAAAATATGTTTGGTATATTCTATGAAGAGTTGTAACTCACCTATCACTCCCAGAAGCAGTTCAGCTTTTGGAAGGTTCTTTCCTCACAAGTGACTTCGTGTGGTTCGTCACTGTACAGACATTTTTTGCTCACTAGGAATAATTCTATTGGATTTACAGTTTGCGGTGGTTATCTCGACAAGAATAAACGAAAATACTCAAGTTTTTTTTTTTTTTTTCTTTTATTAACCTCATTCATTCTATGCCTTACGATTTGCTTACAGTTAGGTAAATGCAAACTACTTATTTAAATTTATTTTATACGGGAAGATTTTATTTGTACAAAATATACATTTATATTTATCATAGATAAAATTTAGTTATTCCTCACTCTTGTTTACTTGAAAAGTCTTACAACATCGATACATCCATCCTATATCATCTTTGTCCATAATTTGCATCTAAAGTAATAATACCCTCTGAATTACTCGGTGTATTTAGTTTACTATTAAAAAAAATTGAAGTGTATATTTCTATTACCTGAAATTCTGGCATCCTTTTGATGAGATCAACAGGTAGCCTTGCGTATTTGTCTTTATTTAACAGACGTGGCTGTAGATTCTTGAATCTTTCAAAAGCACTTTTAAAATAAAAGAACATATTTAATTTTTGTTATGATTGTAAAAAGAATTGTAATATATGTTCAATATAATAAATAACTGCCCATTTTTAACCAATGATTAATCATTTACTTCAAAATAATTATTCTTTATTGTTTCAAAATTATTTGTTGAATTTTGGAGTAAGTCATTTTTTTTTATCACTTTTTCACTATCATTTCTAATAAGGAGAAAACAAAAGTTTTTAAAAAAGATATTTTAAAATTATTTCTCATTTCTATAAAGCACCAATATAAAAATGTATGTGATGCTCTACTTCAATAAATTAACTACGCAAATTATTAGCATATATATGTATATTATTTTAAAATAAAAAAAAATTATGGCTCTTGAATTTTTATTTATTTTTATATAACACACCTAATAATCTTCAAATAACTTTTAATAACATGAAGCTCTATAAAACGGTATACTATTCCTCCTCATAATATGATATATTCTTATAAGTATTATCAAATGACACGGGTGTTATTTAATTTTAAACCAGTAATATAAAAAAGAAATGTTTCAGAAGAATAGTTTTGGAGAACTTGATAAGACTAATTTATTGAATTTTTATTCTTCACTAGCTTTTCACAAACAAGGATTCATAAGACCAAGTAACACGTTTAGTGATTCTTAACTTCTATAAACATCAATGCTAGAGATGGGAGTCGAATCTATGAATTATTGAACTGAAAATCAGAGCACTATTAATTTTGTTACTGTTCAGAAACTTAGCAATGGAAACAGATCATTCCATTTAATTTAATAGCCAGGAAATATGCGATATAGAAAGGTTCTAAAATAAAGCTTTTGACATTGATAGTGCTTCGCATTTACAAGTAGATTGTTTTATTAGCTAGTACAGTTATCTTTTTTTATAGTAATATATTATTTAGAAATGAAATTAGAAACAGACAGCTTCTGATAACACGGAAAGAATTTGATAAATAAATCTTAAAAAGTATTGTGAAAGTTTTATTATCAGATAGAGTTATGCATTACTAAACTAAGCACATATTTTCAAGCTAGATTTTTACTCTGATAAATTCTTATTTCACTTATAGCCATTTAGCTCTAAACAGTATTTCGTGGTATAGTCTAAAACATTTTTCGATTAAAAAAAATTTTGCCAACTATCTGTACAAAAATAAAGGTCACATTGCCTTCTGATTACTGAAATAGCAAATAGAAAAAAATCATTTTCTTACTAAATATTACATATAAAAATATAAGTTATTACAATCAAGATTTATCAATTGAAACACATATGTTTCAGTCTCAATTGGTTTTCGATATTTTTCCATTCTTATAATTTTCAGCTTTGCTTCAATTGACTAGTTTATTATATTCACGCTATTTTACAGAGTTATGTTTGTTCCTTTTCACAAACATTCTGGTGTTTCCTTAATATTTTATACCTGACACAAACTATTATTTTTTTTTAAATAAATGCTGCTGTTTTTTTTTTAACGTTTTAATTTATATAATCTCTAATTATTAACTGCAATGAATTTTAATTTAAAATTCTGTAATTTTTTTGTTCTTTAAATCTTTATGAATAATATTTTGTTTATCAATATCACAGCAGTAATTTCTTGAGTGATTTATCGATAATTGGTGAATTTCCATGAAGTCACACTAAACATATAAATAGTTACATTACATTCTTTTATTAAATGCTTTTAAATGTTATGCTTGAATATATTAAGAAACTAGATAAAAACCGCGATATAAATAATTGCCCACAATGTCATTTTTAATATATTTCGATCACGTGTAGAGATATATTTTGCATTTTGTATATATTTAATATCTTGAATGTATAATAAATTAACAAGCCTATTTAATTAAAATTTTAATTTTCTTTTGAAAATTTGGAAATTATTTTCAGTTAGGAAACATTTAATTCAGGAGACTTTGAAAACTTAATACGACTTTTTATCTTACAAATTACGTGATCTTCATTAAAAACATTCGATTACGATATGATATAAAAAAAAAAAGTTCTACTAATTTAGACTTCCTAGTTTGAAAATCTAGTTAACCCGGGAACGGTTGAAATAAAATATGCTTCTCTTAAACTCATTAAGTTTTAATCAATAAAGAAATATTTTTATCTTAAAACAGTAATTTTTAAAGAAAATAGACATTCATTGTAGTTAGAATGGAAATATTGAATAGAAATTAATAATTTTATTTATCTTAAATTTTTTTATAAAAATCATTTTTTAATACTGGATATGTTTAATCAGAAAATTTAATGAACCTAACATCATCAATATTAGAGAAACTATAGCATTGATTCTGAATATTAAAAGAAACTCATAGCTAATTCATATAAATATATATAATATCAGTGAAAAAATATTTTAAACACAGTTTCTTTTAAAAACAATATTATCTTTCAATGTGAAACAATTTTAAGCCGACAATATAATATTCTATTTTGCAATTTGAAAAGAATGATACCTGTGTCATTTTTAGATAAAGAATGGGAAGAGATAAGTCTATGTCTAGTTTCCATCTAGAATAATATATGATTTAATTTGCAATTTTACTTTGATACGAGTTTTCATTTCTTTCGTTTAGGGATGTTGGAACGTATACATATTCTTATTTATATCGTTGTAAAGATTAATTTTTTAGAAAAAGTATCTTTTTGAAGATGGAATAGAGAAGAATTGGGAGACATGGAATTATAATTTAATAAAAGCTCATTTGAATAATTTTCATCATGATTTGAGTATAAAAATTTAAATAAAAAAGGGAATATTTAATCTTATGAAAAACTAAAATTTGGAATGTTTAAATCGTTTAGATTTGTTTCACAACTTAATTATAAAATTGAGCATTGGAAGTTTCAAACAGTAATTATATATCAGCCTTTCTATGCTATCAACTAATTTTAACTCACACTGATTAAGAAAAATCAACAGGTCAGAATTTTCTTCACTTTGAAATTGGTATAATCGAAATAACTTCCCAAATTTTTAACTTACCCATACCATACTGTTGGATTAGAAAAGGAAAGGAAAGTAAAAATTAAAAATAAAGCCTGTACTAAATCTTTATCAACATATTTTTAGTTTCGATAATGATATTTTATAGAATTTTAATAACATTTTAAACCTATTTTTAAGGATATGATTCTTGTAAAGCTTTATGTTTTTATATAAGTCGTAATTTTTAAAAAGATGTTGAAATTTTTGCTTTACATTTCTTATTTTATTATTCTTTAATACATTCTCTGAAAATTCATATATAACTTTTAAAGTTTCAAATATCTACGAATGTTTTATAGATTCGATTAACCTACAGGTAAAAGATGAATCCTTTACTTACCATATTTAGGTAAAGGAAAACCGAGTTTTTTCGATTTTAAGATAAAACAAAAATGATTTTTCACTCTAAAAGAGAGTGATAAATTTTTACTTTATTGCCAGTAACAACACCAAAAAAAAAGGTCTTTTTTTCTCCGAATATTTAAGCTCTGTAGATAAATTTTTAGATAAACCCTTTGTAAGGTATTGTCTATTATGCCTAATTTTTTAATTCATAATGTAATTTTGTATCGAACTTTATATACAATGGTTTATTAAATTTACACCCTTATTTGAGAGAGGTAAATGCTTTATTTTAATCCCCAAAGATAAGATTAATTTTGAAAGAAAATCTCTAAATGTTGCAAATTTGTAATTAATTTATAAATAAAGAAAACTCTTTTTAATCTGGAAGAACTATTAAAGAATAAAAAAAATTACGTTTGATTTAACTATCATACTTTTAATATTATTAATTGCGCAGAGCTAAGTAAGGAAATGCCGATAATATTTCAAGAAAACGCAATTTCTTACGAAGGAAATCTGTGCAATGCATGCAATTTAAAAATATATGCATAAATAAATAAAAACTTAAGTCTGAGTACAGAGACATTACAGAAACAATTTTAACAAAACTACCATAGAAAAAAAAAGACAATAAGGAATAAACTTACTATTGTATTTCTCTCTTCGTGAGATAGGTTAAGTCCTAAAAAATAGAATAATAAATTTCAATCATCTTTTGTTCTGAAAACCGCAAGAAAAAAATCAGAAACAAAAAATTTAAAGACTTAGTCATAACTAAATAGCTTATGGTTTTAGTTATTATTTTTATTTTATTTTTTTTTTCATCCTACAGTTATTTTTTTAAGTCTTCCGTACTTAAAAAAAAGGAAATAAAACAAGGAAGATAAAATACTGACTATTCATTATTTAAGAATTTTCATAATTGATATAAGTGATTTTTCCTACAAAAATGAAAATTTTAGTCAAAATACATAAGAAACCCATTACTTTTTTATATTTAGGTTTTTTATGCAATTATATTATCTTTTTTGCTGTTATATTTTATGGGATACACACAGGTTAATTTTTGTAATGTGGATGCTTACTTAAACCATTTGTTTGTATGTTTGAGGCTGCCTATTTCAGCCAACAGAAAAGCTACTAAGCACAAACAAATACCTCGTAATTTTAAGAAAAGATGAAGTGAAGAAGTTGACACTTGAACAGACATTCTCCTCTCTACTCCATGCCAATGGAAGGACATTGTGACTTCAATATGTTATGTTGCTTATTTTTCTTCAATCATTTTTTAAAGAAAAATCTTACTAATTTATTCATTTATTGCGATAATTTAAATATGCTTATGTACAAAATTTTAGCAACAGATGTTTCTTTCCGTAATTCCACACTAAATCATCTGAGACATGAAATTCAGAAAAGAGAGACGGCATTTTGTACTTAAACTATGACGAAAGCATAGTTTCACAAGAAGGAATTCAATGAATATATATGGAATAAGGGGAAAAATGACTATTGAATTCATAATATCTTTAAACCTGGTTGTACAAGAGTCATGTGAATGCATGCTCCTTAATATGGTATGACCTTCCCCTACTGCATTGGTTGCTTCGCATTGTTGCTACATACTCAACACCACATTATCCCTCAGTTCTTGAGGTGAAAGTGCCCATTCTAAGAGTGCTCATTCCTTTATCAGCCTCTATTTCAACTGCTGGATTTTCCCTTTAAATGTAATCGTGTCACAACATGTCTCCTGAAAACCTCCCACACGTTATGAAATTTAAATCGGGAGAATTCATTTCAGTGATACCTTCCCTTCCAGAAGTCACTAAAAGGAGGAATCAGATGCGATTGCCTATAGCTATTCATGAAAACGAAGTCTTCTTCAAAGGTACTCAAAAACAGACGCATGCGTTAAGGACCACCTTTTAACAACAACGATTTCCATTATAGAACCAAACGGGTGGGCTGAGCTTCAAAACATAAGGCTCAATCAACCTATTCAGCATACCTTTACATAAGATGCCAGGATCACCGTAACGGTCTCGGTGATGATGATACTAAGGTAAAACCGGCAACGATGTTTCTTCCAATCAACTGGCATTGAGAATAGTTTGCAATTCTGAAACTATTCTCATTGGTAAAGAGGACAAGATATTAATGAGACGTCCAGTTTTCGGTGTTCCTTTCACTAGTCTAAGCACAGTCACCTATGACAAATTTTCAAAGGGACATAGCGCTGAGAATGGCTAGTAAATAGATAATTTTTTGTGAAGGCATCTGAATACAGTAAACCACGACACACGTTGTTGTATACATTTGCTGAGCACTGGCGCTTGCCAAATGGTTTCGTGCTCTTTTCGCTTACTGGTACAGGACGAGAGATTGATCATCTACTAACGTTGTTTCCCTGGGGCGGCCACCAACAGCTTTTATAACAGCTGTGTTTATGGTTTGGTAAACTTTCCCAAGCGCGCGAAGTGAGTTTTGTTGCTTCTGAACTCTTCAGCTACATTGGACAAACTGCGCCACTCTCCCAACTTTTCGGTCATTCTTCCACATGTAAAGTCATTTAGGTAATTTCTTCTAACCACAATAGCTTTAACTTGGGCGAATAACTTTAATTGCGTATCCGCCCTTCTTTTTATGGTAGCCTTGAGCTGCTAGCTTCCCAACACATCCATTCCGCCTGTGACGTCTCGTCCCTGACATTTGCATAGGCATGAACTTTATCACGATTTTCATGTTCATTGTACTGACCGCAAGAACCCTTTTCTGATATTTAATGGCTATTAAAAATGTACATTGTTCAAAATTTTCCCATTGGTACATTATTTTTTCACTTTTTAAAACAGTTACAAACCACACACAAAATGTATACATACCGAATTTTAAATATCTTGTTTTATTATAGATTAATTAATAATAAACAAAATAAAAATAAAATGAACCATTTTAATATTTCATAAGACTTCATAACTAAAAAAATGTGTAAGCATAAGTAGAAAATTTTTAAATATCTATAAAAATTAATCACCTGATTATCGCTTAAAGAGCAATTTAGAAAATAAAATGAATAATTTCTCGTTTGTTCATTTAAATACTTCTACTTTTTCTTTATTTTGAATTAAAGTTTATTTTGGTGAACTTTACTATATAACATTTCAAATGCTTTTTGGATATATAACTGAGCTGAAAACTAATTAATATTATCTACAATTTCCTAATGTTGGTGCCATTCCAACTTTTATTTTTAGCGTGACGTAAATATTGATATCTTATATACTATCACAACTTCACAATCCAAAGGAACTCATTTAACGCAGATAAAAAGTAAATATTTCTTTTTGAGTTTAGGACAAGATTTATTAACTTCTGATTAAGATGCATTTCTGGTAGTTTCAGATGAAGAAACAGGATGTTTGTGGAAAATATTTAACCTTGATTAAAATTCTAGAGATTAAGTTTTGCAAATAACTAATATTCACAGAGAATTTATTGAAATTTCGAATGCTATCATTTGTTTGTCAACCATAGAAACCGAAAAACTAATTCGTGTTATTTACTATAGAATTTATGCAAAAATTAATTAGTTGAACTACAGTTCATTTATTTCACTTTAAAAACTGCACGAAAAAATCTTAATTATACTAGGATATCTAAAATAATACATGAAAACAAAGTCTAGACCCGATCGAAAAGACATGCAATCCATTTAAAATTTGTATTTTGAGGTTTAAATCCAAAATTATCTAATATTGAAATAAAATAGTAAGAATACAAACTCATACATATTAGCAAGGTAATTTATTCCTTTTCAATCAATTTATTCATTGAATATCATCAGAATTTAAATGATCATGAACATTTTAATGAGATTCATGTTCAAGAATATGCAAAAAAATTAAACATTGACATTTAACTTCAATTGAAAAGAAAAACTAAGTATTAAATTCAATTTTAAAAATATTTTCAGTTGTATCCGCGAATTTTACATTTCCTTGTCAAGATTAATTCCTATTTTAATTTCGTTGAGTTCAGTTTTCTCATTGGTTTTATTAAACACTTATTTCTTCAAATAAAACTTTTTTTACAAAAAAAAAAGTTAAACACTAGGAAATAATAAAATGTTATATATTTCGCATTAATTATGGTTGATAATATTTTTAAAAAGAATTCATATATATAAATATCTTTCTAAAACAATTTAATAAATTTTATCCAGAATATAAGACCTTAAATGTGATCATGTTATTATGCAATTTTAAAATTTCATTGAAATCTATAATGTATCATTTCCTAAATTCAATTAAAAAAACCACGCCATTAATTTAGTTTTATTTTATGACATTTCAATTGGATTACAAAATTACTCTATTTATATTTTGAATATTAATTAATTTAATTAATATTAAATATTTTGTGGAATTTGACATTTTTAAATTAATATTATTTAATACTAATTTAAAAGTGTCAAATTTCGATTAAAAATTAAAGATGTGTGAAGGAAACACTTACTTTGTAATATTCTAATTCCAGCTTTGTTAACTGACTTTTATTGTTTCCCATCTCTGATTCATATTCTCATCGAGACATTTCTGTAAAAATACATAAACATTTTATTTATCAACAATTTCAATTTCTCCTGAACAATTAACTTTTTTCATAATTTAAATTTTAAAAATTCATACTTTTACGTTGTTTACAAAAACTTACTAAGCATATAAATTACCATATAAATATTCAACACAAATCCAAGATTGACAAAACTATAAGTTAATAGGGACTGACACTGCTGGCCACTCAGAATGGAACACCCTGAAGGAAGCATTCAAATTATGTAAAATTTACCTCATGTGTTTGCGGAGATAAGACGTGAAAATATTATCATTGCAGCACATACGTATCTCACAGGTGAATGTAATGCCACTTGCAAGCCAGATTTAAAGCGGGCCGCTTTTCTTATTTCATGAATTGCTTACGTACGCCTTGTAGAAAACACTGTCTTTCAAACAAGTCTCTTAATTCAACTTAAGAAGAATAGTAGCCTATGGAAATTGTGGATTATCCTTTTGAGAAATCATTTAAAGGAACTAAGCAGATGTGATAGGGATTTGTAATCGCTGCATGCTGGAAGGAATGATCGCCCTCACCCAGTTTCAACATTCCACGCGAGGGTAAGTATATTGTATGCATGGAAATAGTGGAACGTTCAACTACATCATGAATCATAGCACATATATTCATTCTGTTACGTGCCATTGGGTGTTCGTTTGTATTACTAGACATCATTTACATCTAGGAAAAGAATGCCCACAGAACGTTTTCAGATCCTTCTAGAAAACATACCGATGCACTTAACAGCCAGTGTCACATTTCTAATACGTCAGAATCAGTGATCCTTCTACATTGCGCACATCTGGTATGCACTACTGGTATACTAAACGGCCAGTACAACATCTGAGTTATTGAAATAGAGGTTCCCAAAGTGCTGAAGGAAGCACTTGTCACCAGCCATATTCCGAAGACCACACATGGCACCCAATGTTCAAGAGTCCTTTATTCATTAGATTGAATTGTTCTTTATCCAACTTGTTCTCCCAATCAATCAACAATTGAAAACTTATGGTTCATCCTTGCACTATTGGCCCAACCACTTCTACATCAGACCAACTTTTGCAATATGTGGAGGTTGCATGAACTGTTATACCACGTGGATACATACAGAGCCTCTTAAATGCTATACCAAGGTGGATGACAGAGGTTATAGCTAATAACGGTAATGGCTGAACTAACTACTGATAATGATACGATTCATACCTCACAGGAGGTTGAAATTTCAATCATTTGATCTTTGCATAACGTGTTATGTGCTAATTAAATTTTGCTATGATATCTCTGGTCTTTCTAGGTGTATTTTCGGTGGCCAGCAATGTAGTTTGTACTTTTTGGTATTTACAACTTGAATAGCCCAATTTAAAGTGTTGATGACTTGGCAGCTTTGGTTTTCGATTCAATAATCGATCCCCTAAGAAGCTATTTGTAATGGTTTGGAATTTATTTTAAACTATAAGTTATTATTTAATTAGTTTCTGTATGATAAAAAAAAGCGTTAAGTGACAAACTTAAGTCGCTGAATGCCATTTATAAATAGTCTAAATTAACGTTGTTGTTTTTTTCCAACTTGTTTAGTAAAGACATTACTTGTACGCAGAAATAATATGCTTGTGCATCTGGTTTCAATCACCAAATCAAATGCATACGACTCCATCTACTTTAAATTTTAACTTAAAAATATGTTTCTATTCTAGAAGTTACAGTTAAAGCTGATTATTCTATAAAATAGTAAGGTTTGATGATTATTTACAACTAATGTTTTTTTTTTATGCATTTATTTAGCATATACAAATGTGAGGCTAGTATGTCATCTCATAACAATGATGATAATAAAATTACAATCTCTTATGTATACAATCAAATTATATCTTAAACTACTGATTTGAGAAATAAAAATATAATGTAAAACCACATCTTTAAGTAAATATTGGTTTAAGTAAACTTAAATTCTGATTTGAGCTAACTTAGTATTATAGAATTTGAACTTAATTACTTTAGGATAGCGAGAATATACAACTACAAGTTAAAATATATTTACTGATTTCCTAACTTGTTGATGATAAAAGCATTTAATATTCGTCCCGTTGATTAAATGTAGAAAGTGATACAGTTTCTCTTTAAAAAAAGTATTAAATTAAATCGTAAGCAAAAATCATCTAGTTGTGTATTTTATATCAATACTTGCTAGCTGAGCACTCTGTTTTCTTAATGAAACTAATTGTCAATTTATGTGTTTACTAGTCAACCAATATAACCTACTTAAAAGCAAATATGCTTTTCGTTTCACAAAATATTAACACATGTCAAACGATACGATTGTCGATAATATGCAAGTTAATACGTCCATGAGCGAAAACTGATTTCACATATTTATATGTAAAATATACATCATATTTCCGTGGAAGATAAGTATTTCCATTGTAATAAACCATCTGATATTTTACAACACTGAAGAGAGAAAATAAAATTCGAAGAGAAAAAATTGCGACAACTAAACTTGTGCTTTATACATCACTCACTCAATAAAAAATTGTTAAATTTCTGTCCGTATGCGAATTTATTTCTTTGTATTACATTTAGTAATGGCTAATAATCCCCAAAATTAAATATCATTTGAATTTATTAGCTATACAGTGAGTTCTTTATCCAAATCTACATTCTTATTCTTAACTTTGGTGACATTTTTTTTTTTAAATTTGGGAAAAGGAAAGATTTAATTTAAGTAGAATTTCACAAATCCAATCAAATCCCTTACCCAAAACTTTTTAAACAAAATTTGAGTGTTTCTTGGGAATTGTGTTGTTTTCGATTGCCTGTTTGCGGTTACGAAATATAGACGATTTCAAAATCTTGAACCATCCTATGAATAAGATAAGCATCTGTAACTCGGCATCCGCAAACCCAAGCGTCATAACAATGGAAAGGAATTAGTCTATTAAACCTTAACGTGAACTGATTTAGGACTCATTGGCTGATAAAGAATAGAGTCATTCCTGAACCACAATCATGAAATCTACATCAAGCAATTAGTTTATATCACTGATTCTGGTAACATGCATAGATGAAATAGTTTTTCAGTTTTAAAACGTAATAATTATACTGGAACAGTCAACATTGCCTTTTTTTTGGCGATTTTACGTTAAAGATGAGATTTTCGAATTTGATTCATTGCGACTTAAATTTAGAGAATTGAGATTGTATTTCTAGTTTTATTTATAACATGAAAATATTTTCCGTTATTCCATTTTAGTAATTTTATGCCTCATAATTTTTATTTTCACAACTTTATTTTACGACAGTTTTTATGTTTGGCGGCGTCTGATTCCTTGCTAACAAAATTGTGCCAACCTTATGTTTATTTGATACAAAATGGTGAGGAAAATATCTGTTATATTAACGATCGTTTGATTTACTAAATTGGTTTATTTAATAAAACATTAGGTTTTTCTTAGTATACAGTTGGCAAAAAAAGTATTAGAACAGTGAGAAATTTGTAGTTTTCAAGTTGATAAAATCAAGTAAATCGTATAATCAGTTTATAAATGATAACATTTTCTCAGAAAATTATAACTAAGTAAAAAATTAAATTTAAAAATAATTACAATATTATTAAAATAAAAATAACAAAATTTGCAAAGCAAAAAAATTATTAGAACAGAAGCATGCAAATTACAGCGCTGGTGACGTCATTAAACTTTCAAGGTTACTTTCAACCGTATCAATGTCAAGAGCGCTTGTCTCATTCACTGCTAATTTGTAGAAATTAAGCTTACGTGGACTTTTCCTGACATGGCACCCAAAATAAAAATGATTTCATTTGCGAAGAAAGAACAAATCGTTCACCAGCACAATAGTGGCAAAACATTTCGAGAAATTTCCAGTAAGTTGAATGTTTCATTTTGCGAAATTCACAATATTCTAAAAAAGAAAAAAGAAACTGGAGTTGTGGATAATTGGCCAAGATCAAGGAGACCAAGCAAGCTGTCAGAGACACCCTACAGTATCCGACAGGATGTTGCCCGCAAATATGGAATCAATCTCAGGAAAGGTTGTAACACCTCAAACAGTTAGAAATGTATTGCATAATGCAGGTATAATAGGAAGATGGCCAAGGAAAAAACCCTTTATTTCAGAAATTGACGGGGGAAAACGCCTAGAATTTGTCAAAATTTCTAAAAATAAATCATTAGATTTCTGGAAAAATGTTATTTTCTCCGATGAGAGTAAATTTGAAATTTTCAAACCTAAACACGTGCTTACAGTTTGGAGAAGAAAAGGAACTGCTTTTCAGGCTCAAAATGTACAGAAAACTAAAGCACTGAGGATGGAATGGGTAGGGTCTAGGGCAGTATGGCTTACAATGGAGTTGGAAATCTCCATTTCATTGATGATAAAATGAAAGCTTTGTCATATATTGAAGTGTTACGAGATAACTAGGATGATAGTCTCAAAGAAATTAGCGCTAGAGAATACATTCATTTTTTTTCAAGACCCCAAATATATTGCCAACAAAACCAAGAAATGGCTATTATATAATGCTCCCCGAAGATTGGTAACTCCCCCACAGTCCCCAGACCTAAATTCCGTAGAACATTTGTGGCATCTATTGGATGAAAAATTGAAAAAATTCCCAACAACAAGTAAAGCAAGTTTAAAGCAAGCTTTGCAAGATGCATGAACCAGCATATCATCAAACGTCACCAACAATTTGGTGGAATCTATGCAAAGACGTCTGGATGCAGTTAATTTCAGCAAAAGGACTACATAATATGTATTAGAATAAAGGACTACATAATATGTATTAGAATAAAGGACTACATAATATGTATTAGAATAAAGGACTACATACTATGTATTAGTATCACATTTGAATTTTTAGTTATTTTATGTATGACTCAGTAATGAAGTCCGATGTTCTAATACTTTTTTTGCAATGTAAGTATTTTATTTTTTTAAATCCTATTGATTCTAAATATTTGTTTCTTACTCCATGAGTAATTATGTAAAAGAATTACGTAATATAAATACTATGTGACAAATGTTTCTCATTTTATTACCTTGATAACTTAAAATCTCCCACTGTTTTTTGGCCAACTGTACATAAAGGTTACGGTGAAACACCGAAATCTGGAGAATGTCGACATTCACATATTCACTTAGTGTATGTCCGAAATATTTGCTAAATACCCTTATTTCTGACTTTCACCGGTGAATGTCGACATTCACCATGCACTAATGGTAAATGATGAACATGTCCGATAAATATTTTTTTTCCTCCGTTATTCAGTGGCGATAAATTTTTCGCCTCTTTCTGAGAGAAATAACTAAGAACTTAAAACACACAGTACTTTCAAAATGAAAAAGGAAAATTATAGAAGTTAAGAACTTACATAATTATACAGTACATTCAAGATGGGAAATTTTTTTTATAGTGCTACAGTATGGGAGTAATCTTCATAAAGACCTTCATGTTTGAACTGTGGTTCAATCCCACTCCACTGTGAGATTCAAAATGAGAAAGAAAAATAATCGAAGTAAAATCTTAATTATATACAGTACGTTCTAAATGAAAAAATAAAATAATAATAATAAAAAATTTACTAAATCATGTGAATCAAATCTTATTTATTGTAACATCTTAAACTATTATGGCATTTTGAATTGCGCAAGAGGCCCTTGCATTTATAACTCCATTTATTTGTGGAACACTTCATTTTGCAATGACAGCGTGTATAGCCTTGCCCATCGCTTCTCGAATTAGCTGCAGCTGTTTCTCTCAGCGAAATTTCTTGAAAAGGAATCTTATCTATGGAAAGGAGCTTTTCTTTACAAATTTTAAACTGATTATGTGTGTAAAGCTGATTGAAGGTACCATTTTCATTCGCAAGTTTATAGAAGTAAGCGTCTTCTATTCTAACAACAGCCACTAACACATTTCGACGACATTTCTGTACGACCACGGTCGACATCAGGGACTTGTATTCATATAGTATCACCAATTTGAGCAGGAGGAAATCGATTTTGTGAGGTTCGCAACATTTTTGTTACTTGCAGTAGAAGACTCTTTCACTGGCGTTCTTTTTATAGAAATAAACTCGTGTTTTTTATTCAAAACTTGATGTGAAGACGTGGTTGATTGTAAGTTCTCTTCAATATTTTTTTTTTTGGAATTTAGTTTTTGGTTTGACCACCACTCAAATTTTTTTCAGAAGTATTACCAGTTTCTTCAAGATGTTCTTCGATTTCAAAAGTCTTGGCGGTTTCTTCAAGTTGTTCCTCAGTTTTGATTAGGCAAAAAAGGCTAAACTATTCCTCTTTTCGCTTTAATGCCAAACATGGCTTCATAAGGACTTTAGCGTATTACTTCGTGATATGCAGTGTTCTTGGCAAATTGAACAAAGGGTAGCATTAATTTTTATTGACCATTTATTTGTATTGTTATCGTTCATCCATGCAGTTAGCATATTCTGTATATCCTGATTGGTCCTTGCAACTGAGCCTTGTGTTTGACTGTGACGAGGCTTTCTATGAACTATCTTAACATCCTCCCACTGCGCATATTCCGGATAAGACTTTATTACTGAATTCTCTACCATTATTTGATTGCAATATTGTTGTGGCACCAAATGTTAAAAATATTAGAAGAGCGTGATACGCTGCTTCTTTAACCCTCTTAATTTTTAAAGGTCGTAGCTGGACAAACTTAGTTAAATGTGTGCGTGCGTGTGATCTTGATACACCATTATGAATTTATATTCACCATCTGAGTTTGACTGCAGATCTATCAGATCAACTTGACATCTTGAGTTTAACTCAAAACTGATTATTGGTTTTACAACAATACTTTGCTTAGGTGCACTGTGTTTCATTTGACACTGTTTGCATAGATTTAAATACAACATTACAAAAACACTTCAAATGTAATACTTTTGTATTTATTTTGCAACTCTTTAAGCATACGTGTTCTTCCTCCATAGCCTATCCTGGTGTGTGTGAGTTTCATATAGTATACTGAACAATTCCTCATTGGTAAGATTGTACTGTATATTCATTTCTCCTGGTTTTTGGTACAATTAACTTTTCTTCATCATTAATTTTTAAAACGTCAAAACGTTTTAATCGGCTGTAAATCCAAAGATGTGTTGCACTTAGTTTTAGCAAAAACCACTTCAGAAAGTATTTTAGAGTACTTTTCTCGAAAAAAATAAAGCAATTGTCTTCTGGTTTACACACAATTAATACATTTAACTTTTCAAGAAAAAGATCCCGATTCACAGCAGTATCCATTCTGTATAAACTAGGAATCAGAAAAAAAATTAAGAAAACTTTGCTCTCACCATCGAATCTTGAATATGCATAAGATTGACAAAGCTGACTGACTCCACCAGTACAAAGGATTTGGTCGGAAACAGCCTATCGGTAGGATTTGGCGGGAGACTCCACCAGAACAAAGGATTTGGTCGGAAACAGCCTGTCGCTAGGATTTGGCGGGAGACTCCACCAGAACAAAGGATTTGGTCGGAAACAGCCTGTCGGTAGGATTTGGCGGGAGACTCCACCAGAACAAAGGATTTGGCCGGAAACAGCCTGTCGCTAGGATTTGGCGGGAGACTCCACCAGAACAAAGGAATTGGTCGGAAACAGCCTGTCGCTAGGATTTGGCGGGAGACTCCACCAGAACAAAGGATTTGGCCAGAAACAGCCAGTCGCCAGGATTTGGTGGGAGGCTCCACAAGAACAAAGGATTTGACCAGAAACAGCCAGTCGCCAGGATTTGGTGGGAGGCTCCACAAGAACAAAGGATTTGACCAGAAACAGCCAGTCGCCTCTTTGTCGGCTCCTCTCTTTTCGACCTCCACCAGAGCATATCTGTGATTGTCGACATACACCGGTGAGGGTCCAAATGTACAAGAATGTAATGAAATATTCGATCTTTCACCGACGTATTTGGTGTTTGTTGACATTCACCGGTGAATGTCGACATTCTCTAATTTCGGTCTTTCACGGTAACATCGGTATCTGTAATTTCGGTCTTTCACGGTAACATAAATAAATCGAAACAGCCAAGGGTTGCATGCATACTTCACGTAAGAGAACTCAAAGCGGAAATAAATTTTATGAAGGAATATGTCTAAGAATGTACCAGAAATAAGACAATTTAATTATATCACAACAATTTTTTCGATAATTTCATTTACATGAATCAGTATAGGTCACTTGCCTTTATTCGCATTCATATGCAAATAAGTATACTTTTAATTTTTTGTATTAAGATTTTACAAGTTAGACTATAAGAATTATACATACTGTTAAGAATACTATTTTGTTAAATTTGAATATTACAATATATTCACTAAAGAGAGAAGAAACGAATAAGTAACAAATCATTAAATTATTTGAATTATATATATATAAAAGGAGTAAATTTACTCATAACCGCGAAACTATTTTGCAAAACGCGCATTTTATCTAACGAACTGAGAAAGGTTAAAAGTAAATATCAGGTATAATAGGCCGTCTTTCGATATATATATTTGTATGTATATAAATGGTGAAAACAATTACTTAAAAAACCTAATTATCATAATGGATAAAAAAAACTATTTTTTTCACATATTAAAAACCTGAAACATATGGCGACTTTTTACTTGGTTTAGAAGATAGACCAAAATAACTTTAACAATAAAAATCAACTGTTCCATGCATTTAATTATATTTCTTAATTTAAAATAATAAAAAATGTATTGACAAATTTCATTATTTTTATTCTATATAAAATGTGTATTTTAGTTGAGATTGGTATAAAAAGCATCCTTACCTTTACCTGAAGGTAATTTCTTCGGTGTGGCTACTAATATAACTCTATAATCAGGGCAGATTATATTCCAAATGACGATGTATTTTTCTCTGATCATTTAACATTTATGAGCGAGTCTAACAAATGTATTCAAAATCAAATTTTGTATGAAACTTCTTTGTATTCCAAGATTTCTTTCGTGATCAGTATTTTTATTCTTACAGTTTAAGGAAAATAAATTACAATAAGAATTCTTACAAGTCTTGGCTTTTTGGAATGTCATTATTAATGTTTTTAACTATAACAGTTTGCATAAAAGCAAAGTATTGCAATATTACAGATATAATTAGGAGTAGTATTAATTTCTCACTCTCCAACAATAGCCGAATTTTTTTTATAGTATTCCATTCACATGGTAGTGAAATTTTTGAAGTTTCGAAGAAATGAACGAGATTTGCTTAGGTGGGATGCAAAAAACTTAAGCGATTATAAATATTGACGTTGTGTCTTTAGAAACTTTTTATGTCTTTATTTCCTAGATAAAAACTCAGAATTATATAATCATTTCAAGTATTTATAGCATGGTTACTATAGAAATATAGTTGATTGTTTGATGTTTTAATGCTTAAAACTTTAAATAAATTCGAAATATGTAAAAAAAAAAAAAAAATAGAAAATTAGAAGTTATTGATTAAAAAATTAATTTCATGTTATATACATATTTTCGGTGCTATTTCTAATATGTAAATATTATTAAGTGATTTTGTATTCACATTGCTGGAAAAAATTAGGGTACTATTTTCAAATAAGAGATGAACTTTGAATTTCTACAAAATAATTTCATTACAGCACTTTTAAAAACATATTCAAAATTAGATAATAGATAACATGAAATAATAAAAATACTTGGTTATTATAATTAAAAATTAATTTCATTCACATCATCCTGCGTGAAAAAAGTAGGACAGTTCTAAATAATTAAAGTAAAAATCTTATTAATAAGGAATTCTGTTATTTGCTTTAACTACTTCAAAGACTATTTGCCATTGAATCATGTGTCTTAAATTTTAGTTTGACGAAAATTGTCCGAAACATTATTTAAAGCTTTTCGAAGATCGATCAAAGATTTACATTGCTTGCTTCTGACCTAAACAAGCCGAACAGTTGCTGACCATATATTTTAAGCAATATTGAGGGCTGTACTTTTAGCAGGCTGGGACAAATATTAAACATTATTTACTTCAAACCAATTTTTAATGTCATTGGCATTGTAAATTGATGCTCCATCCAATTTTCTCTGTCTAGCTCAGCGCCATAGGGAAGAAGCTCTGAATTTAAAATTTGAATGTAATCTTATGTTTCTGTTTTTCATCCAGAAACATTAGATTGATCTTTCCAACGCAGCCAACCGATATCCAAACCATAAAACTGCCTCCTCCTATTAGTCAGGTAAAATAAGTTTATTCTTGTGTACTTAGACAATGCCAATAATATTGACAACAGTCTAGGCCATTTAAATTGATTTTTTTTCATCAGAAAAAAATAAGTCCATTTGGAGTTCCAAAACATACATAGTTCTTTGACCAACTGTAGCCGGAGCTCAATGTGCCTTTCATTCCATTTAGAATGACACTTTCTTTTCTTGAATGCGAACGTATCCTATCTTTGTATGTAGTTGTAAAGTGTTCTTCTGGTTACATGTGTGAAGCCAAATGGGTCTTGAACTTTTCAAATGCATATACGCGTGTTTTTAAGTTCTTTGAAGAATTTTCCTTGATTACGTAGTCAATGTTTGAAGTCTTCCCATTTTTACGTTCCTCCGACTCTTTAGATTTTTCAAAAAGTTCGAAACAACGTTTGGACTGAAGTGTAAGTGCTTAGAAATTTCTCTTACACTTTCATCCACAACTTCATATGCCACAATTCGGCTTTTTTGAAATTCACTTACAGGTTTCGTACTAGGCATTTTAAGTGTACAAAAATTGAGGATTTTTTTCTACAAAATATATCTTTTGAAAAAAGACAGTTTAAAAGAACAATGTTTTCAACATATTAAACGGTTATCAGTTCCAAAACGAGAATATTTTTGCAGTTCTACTTTTTTCACAGACCAAAAATGCTCAAGTTCTATTTTATAATATTTTCTTAGTGATAAATAAAACTTATTCACTGAAGAGCAAAGAAAAATTAGTTTAATAAAATAAAAAAAGAAAAATTACATAAATTAAGCTAAAATTTAAAGCATATATATATATATATATATATATATATATATATATATATATATATATATATATATATATATATATATATATATAATTTATAAAATATGACTGTCCTACTTTTTTCCAGCAGTATATATAAATTATAAACATTGACATATTTCATTTGAACTATTTTCATTGCTGCACTACTTTATTTCAAATATGTTTAAAAATATTACACATTATTTGCTATACATCAGTATTATTTTATTCTGAAAAATCAATTTAAATATACAAACTGAAAGCACATTTAAATTTTCAAGTAACAACTATTTTCATTAACTAAAATTCTCTTGTAAAAGATTTTTTAATATCATCTTAAGGTTAACATAAAATTAAATTTCTGGATTATTTGCTCATTCAAAATTGTTTTAAACGTAGAATTCAAGATTTATTTTAGTAAAAATAAATGAATCTCTCATACTAATGAGCTCTTTATCCATAATGTAGTACACTGTTAAGCCCTGATATAGAGCCCTATTTTAACATTTAAACTTTAATCACGAGAGGTTAGAAAAAAATTGAATTATAATTTCTGAAAGGGAATAAGAGAAATATACATCCATTAAATCAAATGTTTTAAACATAATGTATTTTTTTAAAATATATTTTGTAAGAAACAGATTTATATAAGTAAAATCTTATTTCATTAGAATTTGTCACTTAATGAATAATATATTAAATTAGGTAATATAAATGTCCCAACTATTTACAACTTGCAAAATAATTTAAACCTATATAAATCCTTTTTGTCCGTTGTTGAATTAAGGCGGCTTGAGTAAAATGGAAAGCTTAAAGCTGGTCTCTAACTAATGTAACGCGTAGACTTTCTTTCCTTTCGAAATATTTTTACACGATTTGTAATTTATTTCATCCGTAATTAATGTAAAGCTGAATTCAAAGTTATTTATACTGTGATGCATACCAGTTCGGAACTTTGCTCACTTTAAGAATCTAGGCGTATGTGATTTTTTCCCACTTTAAAATTGTCCTCAGTCTTAGAAGCTAAGAGAAAATATGCAATATATCGAGTCCCTCTTCTATATTATCATAGTTTTTGTTAAAAAAAAAAATAATAATATTTTTCTTTCAATTTTCGGATTCTCCCTCCCCTTACCTCTTTCAGAAGCGAACGCGTTTTCGTTTTTTCCATTGCGCCGCCAAAGGGGATTTCATTCCAATGTGGATGAAAGGATTCCACATTTTATTCGAGTTGTTCTTAGCATGCATTAGATTTCATTTCGTGATGCAAAACAGCATTATGAATAAAGCTAGCAAATAACGTTAAGAAAATAATAAATACTGTTTTTTTTTCCCTCAAAAGTTAGGTAAACGATTTCTTTCTCATTTGGAAAACAAGTCCTACTAGCTTGCTTTATGCTTGTTTAAAATAATAAATTGATTTATTATTAAGTGTAAAAGTCTCAAGATTCCTGGCTGGATTAACAATTCAATGTAATATGATTTCCGATGGATTAAATAGACCATAACGTAATAATTGCACCATTTTGAAAAATTTTTTAAAATCAGAATTTATCTGACATATTTTAGTTTTACGGAATATTTTGAGAGGAATTTTTATTAGTAGCGCGGTATTAATGTCATTCGCGAAAGAAAACTTCAAAACTTTACATCCTATTTTGAAAGATATATCATTTCTACTTTTTGTATGCATAACTATTTTTCCTTTTTCAACGATTTGAAATTTTAATCGATATTTCATAAATGGCTTATTCCTTTTTCTTTAGCAATTTTTTTAAGAGCAATATTCAAAATTTCAAATCTAACCCACATTTTAAAATTAAATATTTTTTAATGAAACTTGTCTTTTTTTAATTTGAAATAAAAACTACATTTAAAATGCATATTAAAAATATTCTTTATTCTTTTTTAAAAAAAAAGTCTTTATTTTTTCAGCTTTTTAATTTTTTTTAATTAGTATTAAAGACAATTTTAAATGTAAACACATAATGAATTTCCAAAATGTGAATCAGAATGTGTCATTTAATGTTTTTAAAAATACTTCATTCCAGAAATTGAAATCATCATTAATTGTATAAAATATAACCCGTGAAAAAAATGAGCATATCTTTTGTCGTCCATATGATCATCTAAGCAAGAATGAATTTAAGATTTTGTTTACTACTCACTTGGGCAATAAAGCTTAACTTATGGTTGCTTTTAAGATTACTTTATTGTCATTTGACATTTATTTAAGATTAGAAGGGCAATTCAAAACGGAATTAATTCTATTTATCAACCTCGCCAGCCAACCATTAAATGCTTATTTTAATTTTAAACACACAATTATCAAACAGTGATTTACCAAGGCCTCAATGATTACAAAATCTGAGAATTAAACTAATCTTTACCCTCAAAAATAAATCAGTTAAGCTAATTACTAACGGTATAATACATTTTGAATACAAAATTAGCAATTGTATATAAGGTAAACAAAAATTACTTTATGATAATAATTAAAACTTTGAACCATCATTTATAAGTTTTTTCAATTTTTATAGCAGATTCATTCTAAAATTGTTATTTCATGATATCATCTTCTTTATAACTTTATTCTTTATGGAAGAGATCATATAGAAACAATTTAGAATATTCGATCACATTTGTGGCATTTATATAAATATAGCATACTTTCAAATTATAAACAATGTTAAATACATAATTTTTGTTATACGAGTTGTAATTTTGTTATGTGCCGATAAATAGTTTATAAACATTGCTCCATCTATTTTATGACATATGTTATGGTTTTCGAAGTCTGAAATTCAGGTACTACTTGATAACAATCAGTTTTCTTTATAAATTGTTGGAATGTTTTTATTTGTTAGAAAATTACAATTTTTAGTGTGAGTATGACTCGTAAATTTTGAGGTGTTTCACTTAAAATAAACACTTTATTCCAAAGGGAATTATTTGCTTCCATTTCTATTTCAACATAAATTCTTATTATATCAAACAAATGCTGAAGGTATCTTTAGTGTAATCTATAATTAAAAATTTAGGATGCAAAGATAAAACAGTAAGTGAAGTAACAAAAAATATTTGAGCTAATTAATAAAAATGCAAACTCTCAAATTTTTGTAAGAATATTAATTTAAAAGTTTTGCTATATTTAGACATTAGTTACAAATTGGAAATATACTGCAAGCAAAACGATTATATATTCTCTTCCTTTAATGTTAATAGTAAAACATCATTCAGTTTCTTTAATTGAGGCGCAGTTAAAATTAAATTTTGTAAAAGTTAGAGATTTTTAAGTAAAAATTTACACTTAATCGTATATCCGCTCTTAAATAAGGAATAATAAGAGATCTATGCAATCACAGATAGTACAAAAAAATTTAAACAGTCTTACGTGTTTTTCTTATAAACACAAAATTACATTCTTCTCTTATCAATGTACTAAGAGAAATAATCACAAATGCCTCTAATTCAATAAAATAATTTTTTATGCATTTTTTTGCTAAAAATGAAAAAACTTTAAAATATTTATAAATTGAAATATGCTAATACATTTATAAATTTTAAATACTTAAATGTCTGGAAATTTTTTTAAGTTTGGGTAGTTATTTTAAATCACAAGTTCAAACTTGTATGAATTCTCAGGATTGTAATCAAATCATTTATTCTTATTTATTTTTTAAAAATTTTTTAAAAATATTTTTTCAATATGAATTTAATTAAAATTATTCCTACATTGTATGTATTAAATGAATTTTATCAACATTATAAATTGTTCATGGAATATAAGACCTTTATAAGGACGATTCCATTTTCTGCATGACAAATTGAGTTATTTCGGAACAGTTGAAAATCATAAAATATGGTTGATCAAAGTTAATTTCTTATCTATGATAGGAAATCCTCTTAAAAATAGCATTCAAATTAAAGAACAATAGTTAAGATACTTTAAATTAATAAAAAAATAACTTCATGTTATCTGATTTGTGTAGCATAAATATACATAAGCCACTATATCACTAATTTAAATTGTACAGCTAAGATTGTATTATTTTATAAAAATTTTAAGGTATCTCTGAATAGAAATTAAACTTTTCTGAACAAAGCAAAAAATAAATAAAATATCTGGTAACAAAAAAAAAAAAAAAAAAAAAAAAAAAAAAGTAAAATAATGAGTTTACTTACTTTAGAAAAAAATGCAGAAGACGATTTCCAGTAAAAATAAATTCCTGGAATCTACACTAGGAAATGCCTGGCTTTCTTTTGCTCTGTGGTATCTACACTATTTTTTACACTTCCGTCGATGCAGAAACAGATCCAAATAACCCGGAACGAAGACGGAAATAAAACTCACAAAAAGTAAACATCCGACCTTCGCTTTCCTTCGCGACGAATGGTCAGCAGGTCAACGCGCCTCTCTCCCTAGTGAAAACAGAATTTCAAGAACCAGCTGAACTGCACGAACGGCGGACTTAAACTGCTCAAAAGAGAAAATGCTCTGAAGCTAAAAATACAAGAAAAAGAGATTAACTGCTTCGAAATCTTCTGACGTCACGTCATCAGAACATAGCTATTAACGTCCAATTCTATCACCGCACTTTTTTTTTCTTTTTACTGATAACGAGGTTATCTGGGGTGGGAATCTTCTGCAACGAAAGTTTTTTTTCTTCTTTTTATTCTGGGATGTTGAGCGGTTTTTCGTTATAGAATTGGTCTCAAAACTGTGAATGAGTGATGGGGAAACAATATGCTCCTCTGTGAGGCGGGTTGCAGATTTTTGGAAGGGTCGTGCTGCAGCTGGTAATAATGAGTCCTTTCTGTTTGCTCAGAACATGATGTCATTTAGAAATGACACTCTGAGAATTCGAATGGAAAGAGGAAAACAATGAATTTAAAATTTCTGATAGAAACTTCTCGCGCTTTCCCTATTTCAAATTATTCACTTATGCAAGAAATACAGCATGCTCTTAAGCGCAGAGTAATAAGGAAGGTACTGGTTTGAATATTTTCAGCAAGTTTTTACTTTTTTTTATTCTTTCCAACTCACCAATGAATAAAAAGAATGATTCGCTTGGATTCAAATCAGGTTTGATGTCAAATCCATTGTTGCCAATTTTTTCTTATTTTTCCCTTCCATTCTTTTATTCTCAGAAGAACAACTTCACCTCGGTAAAAAAAGCAAATATAAAAAAAAATCGAATTTACACAGCCGTGAATTTCCCGACAAAAACTATGACTACAAAACAAATCATTTATCCGTTACGAATGAATTGCTTTAGTGAGTTGCAGCACCATCGAACGAAAGAACATGAACTCTAGACTGATTTACGTGGTGAATTTTTATACATGAAAATACTTTGCTTAGAAACAAAATCTCAAATGTCTCATTAAAATAAAGAAAATTCTAGTCCTTTTATTTTACCGATTATAAAATTTAAAAAAAATGCAAACTAAAAAAATTATTTTTGGTGAAAAATCTCTTAAAATTTACTTCTCTTAAAAATTACGTTCCTGAGCATATTATAAATACGCCCATGAAAATTGTTTAAAAAATTACAGCATTATTTATAGTCAAAAGAATAATCAGTGTAGTTGTATTGAGTTTGATTTGATAAATATAAGATAATCACGATTCTCGTGATATCTGACTACGTGAATTACTCATGCTTTTACGAACAACGCGCATTCATTTTGAATTCATATTATGTAATGGTCTCATGAAAAATATATGGCTCAAAATTAAAAAAAAAATTGTAAATTGTGTGTAATTCAATTAAAACTTTTCATTTGTGACTTATTTTGTAATAAGCGTTTTAAGTATTTAATGTCAGCACAATTTTAGCTATTCCTAGTTCCACCCTTCATAAGAAAAATCAGGAAAACTGATTCATTTACTTCCGTATTATAGTTACATAAAATTTAAACTCACTTTTTTCTTTCTTTTTCTGATTGCTACAATAAAAATATTAAAACACTGATTTATTTGCAGCACAGTTTTTACCTTTAAATTAAAAATATAATGCATAATAATAAAATTCCGACGTATCTTAAAATATATCTCTTATAAATCATATAATAAAATCTTAAAAATTTAATTAAAAATATAAAAAATATTTTATATATTTTTTATGAAACATTACCAAATTAGGTAAAACTGTTATTTATTAATTAAATTGGATTAATAATAATCAATATTACATAATACTCATGTTTATCAGCAATAATGCAGTACAAGAAAGACTTCTATAACTTTAATAAATAAATATAACACAAATACTTTATTTATTAAATAAAAATAGATTAAATATTTAACAGATAAAGAAAGGATTTACCTTTTCATGAAGGAAATAAATTTAATAAGTAAATCTTGCGGTATATTTTTAGTATTTCATACACTATTGACTTTTAAATTTTAAAGAAATAAAAAAGGAATTTATAATTTTATTTTAATTGTGTAGACTTCATAAAAAGTGTGTGGCCTCAATTTTACGATTTATAGGAGATAAAATATTCAAAACCCCTGATAAACGATGTTTAGCTGAATAAAAATTCGAAATAATATAGAGCAATGGAAAAAATTGGATCATAATTTCTAGTTTTAGGGCTAGCGGAAGTTTTTTGTAAATAATTCGCATTAAAATTACAAAGATCAACATAGCCAGAAAATTAATATAAATATATCATATTTGGGAAAGAAGGGAGAGAGTTTCAGTTTTCAGTCATTCCCATATCAGACTCGATATTTATTTATAATTAAACACTGATGGAGAAATATGAATTTTGTTCAATAAAAGATTCAAACACCATATTTTTTAGAAGATCCTATATGAAAACATCTAATGCTATTTGGTAACGAGCTTTTACTAAAGTATTTAATATGTTCATGCAGCCTTGCGGCCTCTATGGTGGTTATGATTCTCGCCTCTCATCAAGTGGGCGCGGGTTCGAATCCCGATGGATAAAAAGACTAAGGAAAATGTCGGACTCTGCATGTATTATCTGCCCATTTAGAAAAAGAAAGCAACGCCTGTTCCTATCGGGAGTCCTCGTCCATCAATATTCTCTACTTCTGCTTATTCGTTCTTTCTATCATGCACACCAGATGGAGACACACGACAAATAATACTTTTATGCAGATAACTTATAAAAATTCCTGTAAAGCATGGGAACATGCAATTTGTGAAGTGGTTTCTTTTCCCACTGGCTATATTTCTGTATCATGATGGAGGTTGCCTGCACCACCTCAACATATGTAAATATAACAATATAAACTTAAGGTGCGTCTCTTATTAACTTATCAGTGGCCGAGATAATACATACGACTTTTCCTTCCCAAGAGTTCAATGCAACCACTAGGTCATATACTCCTTTATATGAAATAATCTAGACACTTTATGATAGACAAGCTAAGAGTTTTAAGTTTTGCTGAGCTGTTTTAAGCATCCATTGCTTATTTGCGTTTAGAAAGGACTTTTCACAGAAGTAGAACACATTCACAAAATCACATTCAAGTATATAATACGATGGGAAACACGATGTAGAATCCACGATCCAAGTACATAACACGATGTAAAATCCTACACGAGCATGACATATAAATATATATGTGGTTACTTATGACACTTGGACAAGCCAAGTTCGCTCTGCCTTGGCAATGCGAATTTTAAGTCAATAGGGAGCGTCTTTCGTTTTAATCAAAGCACCACGAAGGAGAAAGTACGTTTTTGCTCTTTTCCATTAAATCCTCCGATAGATGGCACCACCAATATATATATATATATATATATATATATATATATATATATATATATATATATATATATATATATATATATATATATATATATATATAAATTTTTTTTCATTATCATTAAGTTGCAAATATATTTAGAGTTTATTTACAGTTTCTATAATTCTTTGCATGGCATTTTACTTTCTGAATTTGATAAAACTTAGAAAATAATTAATTAATCAGAAAATAAACTCAATATTTAATTTTTTATTAGTTGATAAAAGGTTTTTATTTATACGAAACATTTAAAAATGAAAATTTGTTACAGTTTAAATATTTTAGTCATAATTTGTTATAGCTAATTGTTGCAATACCCGGATGAACGAAAAAACGTTTTCATTCAATATCATTCGCAAAAGTATTATTAAATATATCGATAAGTATCTCTCTAATATGTGTATATAAATCCATAGATAAAGCTGAAATTTTTACCTTTGAGATCTAAATATTTTAAATTGCTCTGGAATGGATTTTAAATGTATCAAAGAAAATAAATAGTGGTTAATAAGATAACATAAAGATTAAATATGGATTATTTGCAAAAAATCAAAATTAAAATTCAATTACAGGTGTAAAGAATCTTAATATTACGCATTGCTGGATTTCTCGCAATTATTGAAGTTACTAAGAGACATTTAAAAGCTGAAGGTAATTGGGAAAATTGTCTTAATTCGCAATGCTGATTTTAAAAAGATGAATTTTAAGATCATTCTAAAATTTGCTCACTGGTATTTAAATCTTATTTTGATATTTCATATATGTTACGATTTATTATTTATGCACTTAATGCATTAAAAATATTTTTATATTTACTTTTCCAATTTATATTTCCTTTTTTCATATTTAACTAATTTGATGATGCAACTGTTATTTGCAATTCAGAGATAATTTTATTTAAACGTCACTATAAAATATACGAATTATAACTATACGATCAAATATAGTTAGTGAGCTGTGACAGCAAACACATTTTGTCTTTTCTGAAAAATAAGATTTAAAAAAAAATAAATAAAATAAAGAAACTTGATGAAAAATTAAGCGTCGTAACTCACAACTATATCGGTAACCATTTAGCCACCAGGCTAAATTTTTTAATTTAGCCTGGTGGGCTAAATTAAAAAATTTAGCCTGGCTCTTGTTTAATTAAAAAATTTCTCCCCTGAGGAAATGCTAAAAAATTTAGCATTTCCTCAGGGGAGAATCATTTTTCGAAGAGATTGATGCTCTAATCCAATGCAAGTTTTATAAAGAAAGCCTAATATTGATATTAAATTTATTAATATAAAGCTTATCTAAGCAATTGAAGATATGTCTTAATAATTTATTTTCACTTAATATATTAAAATTTAATTATATTCGTATTGTTTGTAAGCCCATTGAAGTCTGATATGTACAGGAAGTTATTCGAAATTAATTTTTATAATTTATTGCTAAATTAAAACAGCAAACAAAGAATAGAGACAGCAAGAATATTAATGCCTATTCTGCCTTAAGAAGATTTTTTTTAATTCTTTAAGTCACTTTAATAACAATCTTTAAAAGTCTGTATTTATTCATATTGATGTTTTTTCACTAAACATAGTTTAGTTATAAGTTAAAACTTCATAATCAATTTTCGACGCCGCAGGCGGACAGCCTACTCGCGAAGCGAGTGTAAGGCTGTTAATGTCCGCTGCTTCATAATCAATTTTGCAAAAAGCACACCAAACTGCACAAGTCTCCATATATTTAATCCAGTGATTCTCAAACACTGTGCTATGGCATTTTTGTGTGTCGCCAAATTTTAAAAGTGTATAAACATCATTATTATCCTTTTTTTTTTTTTTTATGAGTAAAGTAAAAGCTACTTCTGTTTTTGTAGCCTACTATTTGTAAACACCATGGTACACAAACCTACTGTAGCCTATACAAAACTATTTTTTTTTAGTATTTTATTTTACATAAAAAATCATTATCATTAACTGTTATACACAGTGTAACATAAGTAAGAAAATAACTTTTAAATTTTTCTTTCCCTTTGTATGTTGCCAAATTTCTAAATCGTTAAAAATGAGACTCGAGAAAAAAAAAAAAAAACTGACAAGGGAATCACTAATCTAGTCAAATAGTTATGTTAATTCAATTGAAACGATCCTATTGATTGCACATTTTATGATAGGTACAATACAGTTGAAATTAAGATAATTGTGGCTTGTACTAAAATTTTTATCCAAATTTCAATATTTTTATTTTGTTATTATATTGCTCACCAGCTTGTTATACAAGCTAATTTTATACGACAAAAATTCCAAAATAAAATTAGAAAATCAAGAAGTACCTTTTTTCATTATGTTTTATAAGTATAAAACTTATATAGTATATCAAAATATTGTCAACCTTTACATCACATTTGATCTTTCAGAGATCGAGAAATTCGTAAGCAAAATAATGAATCTGAAAGAAAGAATAATTTTATATTTCCCATTGCTACATCATTCAAGACATAACTTATGTTTAAAAAAAAATGGCATAAATTGTAAAAGATTGACAATTTATGACAAAAAGTCAGTTTGTATTACTAAATAACTTTTTACAATATTCATAGGATAAAACCATAAAAGCACAGCAAGCATCTTAAAAATTAAGAATCCTTAAAGGTTTGTAGATGTTCACGTACCATATTTTGAGAAATTAATTCCAACTTTTTCAATGAACTGTTCCACATTGAAATTTGTAGTTGAGTTGACTCTACTAGACGATTGATGCGGGGCCAAGTAATTATCTGAGTTAATTCATTGAGTGAGGTAAAGAATATTAGCAGCACTTGGCATGATGGCCACCCCCATAGATAGAAACTTGAAGCGAATGAAAGAATGTGAGCAATTTTGTTGCATTTACTCGAATTACACTCCTTATTACCGACCAGTTTGACTAGTTGAAATTAGATGCATTACTTGAAAAAGCTTTAAGTGTGATAGCGAAAAACAATAAATAAAGCTATATATAATTGTGACTGTATAACATATATAAATGTAATGGATGAGCTACACAATGGTCGAAGCCACTTTACCGATGGTATCATTTTATTAACGAACTGGAAAGGACTAACTAAATGAACACAAGAAATTTCCGGTGAATAGTACTAAGCCGAGAAATTAAGACGCGGTAGACGTTGCTTTTAATAACAATGAGACGTCTGCTACTTACCTCATAACTTTCTTAAACTCATTTTTATGTTAATATAACTGAGAACAATTGTAAATATCTCTTCATAATATATTTTTAGATATTAAATACTAATTCAATGTTAGTCTAGATCGAAATATTTATTTAATTAAATTACTCCTCATGCCATATATGTAAAAAGTAAGGTACTAAAGTGAATTCTTCTTAAAATCATGATGTAAAAATGTAAGTTAAGAAATGATGATACAAATAAACTTATTAATGGACTAAATTTAAAATGGAAAAAACATAATTAATTATAAAAAATTAAAGAAACTATATTACATTCTAGAGATAGAAAATTTCTTATCGTATTTCGCAAATTTTCATATTTGATAAGCGTAATGCACACATCATTTTAAAGTCTCATGAAAATAATCGAGACGAAAGTAAAATCCCTTAGTGTCAACCAGAAAAGAAATGACACCAAACAGCTCAGTTTCTCGCCGACACTAAAAAACTATGAAATCCAACTAACCGCCTATGAAATGTGATCCTCTGCGCAAATTTTTAATTTAAATAGCTTTTTTTTTTTTTTTTTCTTTATTTATTTTTTTTTTTTTAATTTATTGTTGAAATAATGAATTCATATAAAGTACTAAACAGTTATTTCCTCAAGTAAACTGTCCCAGATATAATCCCTGCATCTCGTGGGTTTTAAAACATTAATTTCAGCAAGTTTTAAGGATTGGCTTCATTTTATTTAAATATGCATGGGAAATATTTGAAATGATTTGGCAGAATTTGCACCAAATATCATGGTTCACGGAATGTTACGTATAAATATTACATATATATTGATAATGAAAAATAATCAAAATACAAGCATTTAACAAACTATAGGAAGATTAATAAAAATTATATCTTATTAAATTTTTATTAAGGATATAATTAAGATCTCACACAAAATTTAATTTTGATTAAACAAAGTTTTTTTTTTTTTTTTTTTTGTAAAAGTTAACAACCAGAATATTCAATAAAGATATACTTAGAACTTTTAATTTCTCAACCATTTTTAGTAACATTTATATAGTTATAACTGTATAACTGTACTGAAAATAAAGCTGTTTAAATTATTAAATGATCTTCCTAATAATAATAATAAAAAAATTTTCTTCATAATAATAAACTAAGTTTATAAAATGTACGAATAAAAGAAATTCTTATAAATTATAATATTTCAGTCGCGCGATCAATTTTGTTCACTATCACAATAGACATGATCTATGCTGTTGGATATGTGGTGAGAAACACTTGGTATTTGAATGCAAGAAGCCAAAAGGGAAGCTATACTAGTAAGATAACTGTGGAGGGAGATATTCCCGAGAACTTCACAGGATGTGCATACTTCCGCTTCCTGCGTCCGGCGATAATTTAAGAATATCCTAAGTACTGGGCAAGAACAAGCCCTCCGTAACCACTTGTTTTTGATGCAAACAATAACATATTCACTAAGATGAAAAATATATTTCCAGAAATTCCTGTGTTCCTGGACTTAATCAAGAGACTCAATTTTTCCTCAGTTCAATCAAATACAGATTTTTTATCTCAATTAACACATACAAAGAATAGAGTCTTGACCAAAACCAAGTGACAAACGAGTAATATAAAACATTTTGTGCTTGACATAAACTGAAGATAAAAAATAAAATGAGGAAAAAGTTTTAAAAAGCTTAATATCTAAAAATTATCATTAATAAAATGCAGAAACAAATGTAAAAAGGTGTGCTTAGATCATAAAAATAATGATTGAAGCAATAAACTTCAAAGTATATCTACTGATGATAATTCTGTCTACAGTCTAAAAAATGCCGAGAAAGCTTGAAAATAAAATTGAAATAAATATATGTTTCTTTTGACCAAAAAGTCTCACATAATCAAACACTGAAAATTATGTATTTTTTCTACAGTACTACCCCAGCACACACACACAATTTCAACTAATGAAATTGTTTTCTTAAACTTTCAAACGATAACCAACTTTTTCTCTGGAGTTGAAAATAAAATACAACATTCTATTGTGGAACTAATTTTCCTCAAGCTTCTATAGAATTAACAAATGGAGATCAAGTGATTGCTATTATCAAATATTAAAAATTCAGCAGGTGATCACTAATATTACCAAAAAATTTCTATTAAGTATTATTGGAAAATCATCAAAATTTCTATTAAGTATTATTGGAAAATCATCAAAATTTCTAATGAATGTCTTATTGTCCATTCATATCAAAAACTGCAACCATCATCTTATTCCATAAACCCGGAAAAGCAGAGATTATACCGCAACCAGCTTGCTTCCTACACCAAGGAAAATATATGAAATAATTATTTATAACAGAATATCTCAATTTATTACTAAGTGAAAAATATAACTTCTAAAAATATCATTCAATAATCAAGCAACTACTCAGAATTATTAAAATTAAAAGTCACAATCTAAGCAATAATATTTACATAGACATGACACTATTAAATAACCCAAAGACATTCGATAGAGTATGGTATAATGGAATTATATATGAATTGATCAACCTCAATTTCAGTGCAGTTTTTATTTTTGTCATTAACTGTTATGTAAATAATTGACATTTTCAAACTATAAATAATAATAAAACTTCTCTTATAAAGATTAACAACAATTATATTTACAGATTAACATTTAATAGATTACAATTTACAGATTAACAATTATAAATAAAACTTCTCACATAGACTTTTTAATCCTTGCCTTCATATGAAAAAATAACGGTATGTTGACCAGAATTGTATTTCTCCTCAAAAATACTTAAATAAAAGGTCTTGTTAATTGTTTTTTACCAACTGTAATTTCTTCAATTGAGAAATCAATAGAAATGTTAACGAAATAGCCCCTTATTTATTAACATTTAAATATATCACAAAATAATATTTAATTGCAGATTCAAGCTAATAATTATTTGATCACTTTAAATGTTTAGAGTAAAAGTTCAATTAATTTTCGCACCAGACATTTTGAAAATACCACTACTCAAATTTATAGGTAGTTAGAACTAAGCATTTTTTATGTACATAATTACACAGAGAAGAATGCGCTTATAACGTAACTCTACTGTATTATAAAAATTCATCATCAAAATTATTCCATTTAGACCTTACAAAGTATATTAATTTCAGATGTATTAACTAACATATTGGTTACACTGTTCTAATAGTTAAGCGACCTTGGTAGTAATACATCAATGAATGGCAATAGTCTAGCAAAAGTTTTCAGGAAACCTGCCTTAAACATATGTTCTCAACATGACGCAGCAATATGAAAAGAAAGCTTTATCTACACTAAGCGTCTCAGTTAATTTAAGGTCACTAACCAGTTAGCATTAGGCGTATCAAAACATACAATTCCTGGCAATATTGATAGTCAATTCTAAGCTCAGGTTCAGTAGATCGTTAAAAATGGTACCATTAAAAGTTCTACATTGGTTCGGCAGTGTCATCTGGATTGGTATCAATCTTGTCCAAGCTAGACAATGCTTCATCAGTGGAACAAAATTTTTTTGCTGAAAATTCCTTTCTCTCACTGTTGATGATCATCATTTTCCGTGTAAAGGAAGCAGACAAGTTAGCAGTCTCTTTAATTTAGCATTGATAAATGAAGTTTACTAGAATGTGTTCCAAAACAGCATATTTGGCACATGATAAGTTACAATTTTTATGACAAAATACAGCCAAGTATAATTTCGGAAACATAACTTCAGATTCGTGGGCTCTCAATTACTCTGTACTAAAGATTCCTGCGCAGTCGACTAACATTAAAATTACTTATGATGTTTTGATCAATAAATCTTTTTTTTTTCTAAATTCTTTATTATTTACTGATTTTCGCTTGATGACATAACGAGATTCAAGGATATGACTCAATTATTTCTAGTTGTATGTGTCAATATACATACATCTATATATATATATATATATATATATATATATATATATATATATATATATATATATATATATATATATATATATATATACATGCATATATATTTTCATTAATTATTGGAAATCTTTTTCAAAAAAAAAATGTAGCCAAATCCTTTTTTTTTTTTGAGTGTATATGTGTTTTAATATTTTTATTGAACTTGAAACTATGCAAAAGTCTTTCTTCATTCATATTTCAAATTAAAGAGTATAACTCATTTGTCATTTACTGATTGTATAGTTAGGAAAATAGAAAAACAAGCATCAAACTTTGGAAAAATACAAGAAAAAAATAAATAAGAATTTAAATCTTTTTCAATAGGCTTCTCATCATTTTTCCTTTTATTCACATTTTATTAAAATTTTACATTTTTAATGGAGAATCTAAATTATAAAAAATCGTGTTTTTGCTGCTGGATTTAAATAGAGAAAAGAAATAATATCTATGTACTACGAAAACATCTATAACCAGCATTTAGCTTCCCAAAGCGAAAAGATTTAGCTATGCCTCCTCGGAAAATCTTAATCAAATACCAAGTAAAATTAAGAGGTTATAAAACTAGATTTTGCAAGTAATGTTCATTCTGTTAATTACATTAAAATCAACTGTAATTTTTTTATATTGTTCTCTTTTTACACTACTGGCCATTAAAATTGCTACACCAAGAAGGCGACATGCTACAGACGTGAAATTTATACGAAAAGAAGAAGGTGCTGTGATATGCACATGATTAGCTTTTCAGCGCATTCAAACAAAGCAGGCGCCAGTAGCGACACCTACATTGTGTTTAAATGAGGAAATTGTTCAGCCGGTTCCTCATACACAAATTACATTTGAACGTTGTTGCCTGGTGAAAAGTTATTGTGATACCTCGTGTAAGAAGGAGAAATGCGTACCAGCACGTTTTGAACTTTGATAAAGGTCGAATTGTAGCGTACCGGGATTGCGGTTTATCTTATCGCAGTATTGCTGCTCGCGTCGGTCGAGATCCAATGACTGTTAGCAGAATATGGAATCGATGGGTTCAGGACGGTAATACGGAACGCCATGCGGGATCTCAACGGCCACCTATCACTAGCAGCCGAGAAGACAGGCATATTATCTGCATGGCCGTAATGAATCGTGCAACCACGTCACGAGCCGTGAGTAAAAAAACGGGGTCGTTTGGAAGACAACAAGTGTCTGCACGAACAGTTCAACGACGTTTGTAGCAGCATGGACTTTCAGCTCGGAGACCATGGCTGAGGCTTCCCTTGACACTGCGTCATAGACAAGAGCACCTTCAATGGTGTGATCAACGACGAACCTGGGCGCACGAACGGCGAGACGTCATCTTTTCAGATGAATCCATGTTCTGTGTACAGCATCATGATGGTCGCATCCGTGTTTGGCGGCATTGTGGTGTACGCACACTGGCAGAGTGCAATCGTCATCGTCATACTGGCCCATCACCTGGCGTGATGGTATGGGGTGCCATTGGATACACGTCTCGGTCACCTCTTGTTCCCATTGACGGTGCTTTGAACAGTGCACGTTACATTTCTGGTGTGTTACGACCCGTGGCTCTACCCTTTATTCGAGCCCTGCGAAACCCTACGTTTCAGCAGGATAATGCCCGACTGCATGTTGCCGGTATTGTACGGACCTTCCATGATACGGAACATGTTCGGCTGTTGCCCTGGCCAGCACGTTCTCCAGATCTTTCACCAATAGAAAACGCCTGGTCAATGGTTGCCGAGCGACTGGCTCGTCACCAAACGCCAGTCACTATGGTTGATGAACTGTGGCATCGTGTTGAAGCTGCATGGGCATCTGTACCTGTACATGCAATCCAATTTCTGTTTGACTCAATGCCTAGGCGTATAACTGCTGTTATTACTGCCAGAGGTGGTTGTTCTGGGTACTGATTTCTCAGGATCTATCCAGCCAAATTTTTTAAAAATTTAATCACTTGTTATTTTTAGTATAATATATTTGTCCAATAAATATCATTTTGTTATCTGCATTTCTTCCTGGTGTAGCAATTTTAATGGCCAGTAGTGTATAACACCTATACCAGCTTCCAGTGAGTGTTTGATTCACATTTTCATAGAGCCGTGGTATCTACAACATTTTACAGCAGGCAGATCGTTCTAGTATAAAACTCGCCCCTTAATAAAAAACTTTGACAATCTTTTTCAAAAGATTTTGATAATTCTGTGTTATATAAATAATGTTAGAGAAAAAATATTTCATGATTTTCATTTAATGACTATTAAAACAAATGTGAATCCAAATTATTTATATTTATTCTTCTTTTCCAGATGATTTACTTAAATGTTTCTCTCATAAAAGGCGTGGCTTGATTGCTGCTAATATGAATACTTTACTAGCTATACTTTAATCTCTGCAATGAACCTATATCTCACAGTTTTTTCAGAACCATTCAATGGTAACGAAACATTCAACGAAGCATCATCAAAATGGGCTTTCAAAGCTGATGGCCCATTCATGTACCTTTGATTGCACGTCACAAACAGCTCGTTTGGGCCTGTCAATACGACATTGGACTGTTTTTGACTGGTAAGAAGTTGCCTGGCCAAAGAGTTTCATTTCCAATAGTATCGAATGGATGGACGTGTATGGGTGTATAGACCACCTCATTTTTTCCTGAACCCGACATGTCAACAGGAGACTGTTTAAGCTGGAGAAGGTTCTATGATGATTTAAGCGTGTGCAATCGGTGTGATATGGGACCCCTGGTAAGACTATATACAACTCTGGTGATGACAGATATGTAAGCATCCTGACTGATCACCAACACTCTTTCATATTAATTGTGCATTCTGATGGACTTGAGAGAATTCCTGCAGAACAATGCGACAGACCAAACATTCAGAATTACTACAGAGTGACTCCATTAACATCCTTCTGATTTCAGAGAGTTTCGCTGACCACAAAATTCCCTATTCATGAACTATTGAACATATATGGGATACTTTGCATCGTGATATTCAAGAGATCCCCTCATTCTCTTACTCTTACATATTTATGGACAGCCCTGTGGAATTCATGGTGCCAATTACCTTTAAACATCAATCGCTTCTATGCCACGTCGTGTTTTTAGATTTCTGCGTGCTCACAAGGTCCCGATATAATACAGATGTAGTAGTTTTTTTTAGCTCTTCAGATATGTTCTTGATAGTATTTAAAATTATTATTATTTTTTTTTTTTACATTTTATCAACATTATTTTATTTTTATTTTGCCTTTGTATGCAAAACTAGGAACAATAAAATATTCTTTATTTCTTCTGATATCCTCATCAAACATGAAAGTAAAAATTAATTAAGTAAAAATCAGATGATAAATAAAATTAGAAAAAATATAACAATTGTGAATATAAAATTTTCCATGAAAAAAAATAGGCTAAAAAAATGTGCAAACAGCCTTCGTATACGCTGTTACTAATCTTCCAGTAAAATGCATATTTCTTTCAATGAGTCAGTGAACATACTTGATTCCTTAAAAAATGAGATAGAGGTGCATAAATTACATTGGTATTTTGCGTAAAATGTGATGAAATTTCCATAGTTTTAAAAATTATATTCTGCTTATTTTTCTTAAAATATGATTTGTCACCATTTTGAACTAAATAACTTTGTTCATTATATTTCGTAAAATTAGTTTGATAAAAATAAACTTATTTAAATTTTATATTAAACACATGAAATAGAATTCATTTTTAACAAAATACTTACATTCAATAATTATATTTCATTGTGTGAAAGTTTTGATATAATAAAATATTTATTAAATATCATTTAATCCAATTTGACTTAATTCAACACTCACTTTTTGAAAGCGAAGAATAATTAGACTAGCAATAATTTAGTAACGCATGCAGTTTAAAGTGGCTTCCAAGCCTGGATAAATATCTAAGCTCGAAAAGGGAATCGAATCCCTAAACTGTTGAATCAAAAACTACGGCGTTTAGCATTAAACTGTTGCTTCACCATTTACATACATCAGTTGTCATTACAAGACATTAATGAAATTCACTGAACAGATAAATATTTTTCAACTGTTTGAAACCAAAAATTGTCAACAGTATGATAAAAGAATAAAATATATCAATAAATTATTAACAATAATCCGGTACAGATCCGGTATATGTTGGAATCCGGTACAGATCTGTAATTTGTCACACCTTTAAATGGGAAAACTAAGCTCTCACCAAAAGAATGTATTGCAAAAAGCAGAAATGAGACATTCATTTTCCGTGATTCAACAATGGATGTGAATGAGCTTGACATTTTCTAATCCGAAGAGCGCATTTTTACCATTCAGCAGTGAACCGATGCGGAAATATGTTCACGAGATTTCTTGCCATATCTGGCATACTTTGTTTTGACTATAGTATTGGCAGTTTTTGTTGCCAGGATTGAATTTTTCTCCTCTTTTACACCATTTTTGTATCACATATATGTTTTTACTAAATGGCAGCCGTGTTTAAATTGCTCAATGACGAAAAAAAGTCGCAAAGATCGCCAACTATGTCATATACTTTACTAATTCCATATTTTGGTATCGTATAAGGGATTTCATATAGTTGAAAGCTTCTGTAAGGCTTTTTCAAGCATTCATTGCGTCTTTGTGTAACGGAAGAACTTTTCATGAATAAAGAGCCATATCAACTTGAAGCGACAAAAAAAAAGAAAAAAATCTAGGAAAATTCACCAACATTCACACGATCAACGTGTATGCAGAGAGGAAAAGTGTAATATCTATATTCCATTGTTAAATAATAGTTGGGCTTGTGAATAATAGTTAAATAATAGTTCGAGCCTTCTGCTTCGAAGAGTATTAAACTACTTTTGATACATTTTAAACTTTCATCTTCTAAAGAAGCTTCAAAACACGGTCCATTTAAAACCAATAACATTTTAAGTCAAATTGTTTAAATATTACTTTCGGAAGCAAATAAAAATTAAATAATTTGGATAATTAAAATTAATTAATTAAATAATTTTGGTTTTAAGCTAACATTTTTAAATAATGAATAATTTGACTTTAAACTTCAAAAGTAGTATAGCATTTTAACGCATTCCTGATCGCAGAAAAACGATTCCGCTTCAAGTTCCTCCTTCCCTAGTTACTGATTGGAGACACTAGCGAAATTATTATTGACAGTGAAGAGTTAATTCACCCTAAAAGTATAGCCATCTTAATCTCTTCTACCCCATTTGATGTAAGCAAAACAAACATCTTCGAAAATTCATCCTCAAATACTGAAGCTACCAATTTAAACCATGAATCTTCAGAAAACTTAACAATTTTTCAATCCACTATAGAATCTCCCTGCCTTCCTCAATCTGTGTAAAGTTCACCTCCAACTACTTTAAAATAATTAAATTCGTAATAGAGAAGATGTTGACTCTAACATCAATTCAAAATTAAACAGTGGCTATCTAAAAATGTTTGCTTCCTCTCTTGAAGTCTATCGTGCACTTACAATTGATCATTTTTCACAACAGGGATAAGCATCTCAAACTACTTATTGTAGGAATTCTCCAAAACATTGAAACGGAAGATATAGCCAATGAACTGTCTGATATGCGGTATGAAATTGAAAATAATTTCACAGAAAAGAACCAATGCCATGCATTTTAGTAGGTAATAGGAAAAATAGCGAAACTAACAAAATCTATGACATCAAACTTGGATTCCCTTTTTTGTAAAAGTAAACATCTCCTCGGTGTGAAAACTCTCAAAGTTTCGATCACAGCTTTTCAGTTGGTCATATGAGATTTAAATTAATAATATGCGATCAGAAACAATTCTATTTGGCAATGTACATTAGGAATAAAATTTTTGAGTTCAACAATTTTATTTCTAATCACACTGTAGGAACATCACGATCTTAGGTGGCGCTGCTACGCCACTTATAGCTCTCTTTCTCAAAAAGAAACTTGAGAAGTAGGAAAAAGAAAATATTTAGAGGAGTAATGCTATGTCCGCGCTTAGAGAGGAAATACGATGTTAAAACTTTCCTGGCCGCTTATTTGTGGAATTTATTTTAAGCTTGTATTGTTACAAATTTATAAATAATTATTGTATATGTCTTAAAATATCTCAGACAGATCGGAAATACTCACATTTTGGGCAAAAATTGCGGTATTTAGACGTGTTATACGTTAAAAGCGGGTTTTCTAATAATTTGGTGACTTGGCGGTGTTTGACAGAAAACTTGGCGTCTTGGCGAGAAATAGATACTTCTGGAAACATCCATCACCTAAGCTGTAGGACCAATATTTAGCGAGATAGCCTAGAAGCTTCCAGAACCGTGGCGAAATTAGTAGATTTCCCCGCCAAGTCAGGTATATAAACCGCAGCCCGACATAGTTAGTTTTAGTTTTGTGAAGACAGTCAGTGAGTAAAGACGATTTGTCGTGACTGCTGGTTTAGAGAAGCTGTTCTCTGTCTGAGGTATTTGAGACCTGTGATTGGAAGCTGTTACTCGTTGTATCTGACGAATTGTAGCTGTATAATTGTGATTATTACAGCTGGTATTTCTAGTGGAATTTTTACGAATAAAAGTCTTGTGTTCATTGAATGGTTGCTTTATTCATCTCTCAATCCAAACGAACCCCGAAGCTCGGTACAGTATATTATAGTTTTAACTTTCCATTAAAGTTTGAATTAAAAGCTAGCTTAAATTATTTAAATAACTTGAAAAGGAGATTTGAACTCTGTTTTGAATAAACAATAATTGTGATCATATGGACTATAATTGCTCTCCCACCGTGTACATACTCTTCATTTTATTCTACTGCAAGAAATTCAACTACTGCCCACAGTCATATTTCCAAAATTACAAATTACAAAATCCATTGGAATGAGGACTCCAGCCAATAATTAGTAGGAGGTGTTGCCCCAGCCGATAGAGCGAAACACTATACTGCCTTGCTCAATTCCCCAATCAGAGAATAGGTTTACCGGTTGATAGGTGTCTAGCCGTTAGGCCATTTACCCAATTATTTTAACAAAATTAAGTTCACCCCTATTAGAATATTCAAACTACACATAATTCTTAATTTTAAATAAGTCTCAACTTTTTAATAATCTAAAGTAAGTGCTCCCAAGTTGGTAGTACTTTGCATGGTATCACAATAATTTTAGTAACAATGAGTAATGATATGATTCACCATTCTGATCCATTGAATTAAAACAGAAATTTTTAATTCACTATTAATCCTTACTGTAACTTTTTTTCCCTTTATTTGTTCATATTATATCTATACATACATACATATATGTACACATACATACATATATATATATATGTATATATATGTATATATATATATATATATATATATATATATATATATATATATATATTCTTTTTTTATTTTAAATATTTATTTTCACAAAATACAATTAACACAATAACAATTAATTTTCCAAGTTCCGATAATGGAACTAGACAACCAATTACTACATACACTAAAATAAATTTTTCCAAGTAATCATTTCATTAGAATTATATAGAATAAAGTCAACAGATCGCGCCACCCATATGACACAGTTTCAGGTTTTCCGTATATACTGTTCCCTTGTACATAGACAAACTCGATGTTCCCAATTCCTTTTTATTAAGTCATCCTATTGCTTTTTTTTTCTTTCTCCTTCTAGGGCGTTGATTAGTGATTGGATAGTTAGAATGCGGTCTAATTCTGAGAACTTAACGTGGTCTATGAAAGTTAATTAAATGGTAGGGTTTTAATTTTCAATTTTCTGTATATCAGTGTTATTTGTATGATAGAATTTATCATAGAACCTAAGAGCCAGGTATTTGATATAACGCGAAAGCGTTAAAGCTTCCAGGTTTTTTCTGATAAGATCATTTCTGAAATAATATTCTGATTTTGACATTAACCTAAGTAATTTATTTTGCTGTCTTTCCAGCATTTTCATGTTCGTGTCCGCTGTTCCACCCCAAACTGGAGCAGCATACGTGATAATAGGGCGCAAATAGGCCTTATAAATGAGAAGCTTATTCATCAATGAGAGTTTTTATTTATATGCGATAAGTGGGTACAATGTTGTTTTTGCTGATATTGTTCTTAATTTTAGATATATGGTCCTTCCAAGTAAGCCTTTTTCGATATTTAGTCCCAAGTAATCCACCTTGGGTGACCATGGAATTTCAATGCCTGCTATCTTTATTCTAGGACATTGTGATAATTTTCTCGTGAAGAGGATTGCCTGGGATTTCGTTGCATTAATTTTGATTTTCCAGAGTTTCAACCACTTTTCTATGGCCACTAAGTGTTGAGCTAGGTTGTCATGAATTTTTTGGTATTCCGAACTAGTGGATATAAGTGCAGTGTCATCCGCAATATAATAGGTATAACATAGTTTTTGGATATTGTGGGATATAGATTTAGAGCGAAAGACTATAGTGCCTTAAGCGGATCAATTCTCTAATCATAGATACAAACTCTAAGCTTGTGGTATAAAGTTTACACCTACCAGCTTAAATAAAATCATATATTTACTTTTTAATTAACTCCCAAAAAAATAACCATGTAATGTTTCTCTTGCTTTTCTAATAAAGAGCCCCAAGGGAGTCTCCGATTGCCCCCACCCGATGAATACGGTAACTGTTTGGACTTTACGGCCAATCCTGCTGATTGCGCCGTGGGACCAGTTATGGATTCTTCGATGCCTCTCCAGTCAAGCTTTCCAAGTGGATGTGCAGCACCAGTTAACAAGGATACTGATGCCCTGCTAAGTATTTCCACTAGGAATAATGCGAGTGCTAGAGCTGAGTCTGTGTCAAGTAATTCAGCATTATGTGCAACCACGTCGGATGTGCCTGGGCAAAAAGGCCCTTTTTAGGGCCGAAAATCACTGACTAGCCCGCAACAAGATTTGATCTAGAATTGTGTCATTAATTGTGATACGAGTGATTTTTGTGTAAAAGGTGTGATATGATGATAAATAATGTACATAATGAAAATTGTAGAGAAATCAAATGTTGATACTAATGATTCCATGGTTGTAAATAATATGCCTGTATCTAATTATGTATCCAATATTGAGATGTAAATAATATGCATGTATCGAACAATGTATGTATTACTGATGCAAATAATGTTGTAATTAATGATACGTATGTCAAACCGATTTCTATGCATAACTCTCAACTGCCCTCAACAAGTACAGCTTCTATGGCTAACAACACCTCTAAATATAAACGAGCTCTTAATTCACTCAGTGATGACGAAGGGTTTACTCGGCCTAGAAAGACTGCTAATATTAAAACTGTCACGGATAGCAAACATACCAACTTATCGAACAAATTTTCTTCACTTCACTCAATTCAACCCTAAACTAATGAAAATGAGGTCAATAATAACCTGACTACTATAAGCAAAACCCATAAAAATGCAACCCTCCAATTTTAATTAAATTCGAAAATAATTTCAATGTCCTTCTTAATAATCTAAAGCAATCTTATGACAAAAATTTAACTGCTAAACTCGCAGGTAAATATCTAAAGGTTATTCCAACTTCTGCAGAGACTCACAGGGAAATAACTAAATATTTAACGGAAAATGGAATTGAATGCCTAATTATAAAAAAGAGATTAGAAAAACCCGTTAAAGTAGTCATCAAAGGGTTACCCTGTACAACGCTCACCGAGTTGATTAAAGAAGAACTTTATAGTAAAGGTTTTGATGTAGCAGCGGTGGCTGTAATGAGGAGGCATAGCAGAAAGGAGCCTTTGCCATGATTCCTTGTAACTCTAAACCATTGTGAAATTGTCCTTAAAATATTTGATGTCAGAGAAATTATGAATGTAATAGTTAAAATCGAAAAATACATAAATAATAGACCTGTGCAGTGTTACAACTGCCAGGGCTTTGGTCATAACTCAACAATATGTTATTTGAGACCTAATTGAGTTAAATGCAGTGAGTAGCACAAATCCCGTATACAAGGGAACAGTATATACGGACAACCTGAAACTGTGTCATATGGGTGGCGCGATGTATTGGCTTTATTGTATATAACTCTAATGAAATGATTACTGATAAAAATTTTATTCTATATGTAATTTGTTGTCTGGTTCCATAATCAGAACCTGGAAAATTAATTGTTATGGTCTTCATTGTATTTTGTGAAAATAAATAAATATTTAAAATAAAAAAAAGAATACACATATGTATGTGTATATATATATGTGTGTGTGTGTATGTATGTATATGTATATATATATGTATATATATATATATATATATATATACATATGTATGTGTGTATATGTATATATATCTATGTATGTGTATATGTATGTATAGATATAATATGAACAAATAAAGGGGGAAAAGTTACAGTAAGGATTAATATTGAATTAAATATTTCTGTTCTAATCCAAGGGATCAGAATGGTGAATCATATCATTACTCATTGTTATTATAAATATTGCGATACCATGCAAAGTATACTACCAACTTGGGAGCACTTACCTTAGGTTATCAAAAAGTTGAGACTTATTTAAAATTAAGAATTATGTGTATTTTGAATATTCTAATAGGAGTGAACTTAATTTTGTTAAAATAATGGGGTAAATGGCTTAACGGCTAGACACCTATCAACCTTTAGACCTATTCTCTCTCTGGTTTTCTAATAAAGCAATGGCAATGCTCTTAGATAAGTAGTTGCCTTGATGTTAAAAAACTACTCCATGCTAAGAAACGTTAAATTCGTAATAGTAATCAATGGATAAACACACATACACGATATCAAATTCCAACTTCTTGGTGTACTATGCCCCCTTATGGCTCGTGGCTCCCGATTAACACTAAAAAATAAACTGTTGATCTACAAAATGATACTAAGGCCTGTCATACCATATGCTTTTCTAGTATGGGGAGGAACGTGCATTACTAATCTAAAGATGCAAAATAAAATCTCTAGATTAATAATGAATGTTGAACCATAATTCAGAAATATATTAATTAGGAGGAATATGGCAATATCAACAGTTACAAATTACATCAAATACGTAGCATTCAGATTTTATGAAAATTTACTAAAAATAAACAATCCGGCAATTCAAAATATTGAGAATTATGACCCATATGATCTTCAAAAATTTTCAACATGCTCAGATCGGTTCTAAGATTATACCCATCAACCAATGATTAAAGTAGTTTTCTAATTATTATTTTTTAATTATTACTATTTTTTAATTATTATTTTTTTATATTGTTTTTATTATCATTGTTATTATTATAAAAATACCGTTATTATTATATCTTAAATAAATGATCTCAAAAAAAATGCCATGCACATTAATCCTTGGGAATAATTGACTAAGTTATTGTTTTGATTTCTAGTCTCTTTTTTTCAAAATATAACTCATGTCAAATGAAAATTTAATGACTTGTTTTGTCATCATTTTAAAAGAGGGGTCAACGGTTAATCGCTTCACACCTTAGCATCCACGTATGGATCAATGATGTTTTCAATGGATTCAAAAAAATATTTTGACTTTAAGCTTATAGTTGGAGATTTCAATGCGAAACAACTTTTTTGGAATTGTCTATACAATACTCTTAAGAGACTCACCCTCTTCACCTTTGTAAATAATGCCAGATTACCAGTTCACAATCTTGGTTGACCCACCCACTGCTGAATGAATTTTAATTCCTACGTTATTTTTGTTCCTCACTATGCTAACTCCACTATATCAAAACCATTGAAGACCCACCATCGGATTATTATCCAATAATTGTTACTTTTTATAACGGCACGGGCATTCAACACTCAACTCCAGCTAGAATTGTCAACTGAAAATATTATCATTAGTCAGTCCACTAGTTTCAGCCATAATAATAGTGGTGTTGAAAACAAACCGGGCAATCTAAGCATTTATCTCAACTACCGTTAAAAACAGTTCAATCAAGCTCCAAACAACCTCTGAAATTTTACCCTCTAAAACTTGAGAAAACTAAGCATTGAAACCAACAAACTTAAAAGGATCCATAATTGTACAAATGACGCCATTGTTAAAAGACCTCATTAGTATATTTAAATTAAATACCACAACAATAAATAGTAGATTGAATACCTGCAACAGATAGACTCTTCAGACAAGCCGATCTGGAAGGCTACTAAAGGAACCAAAAACAATAAGCAACAGATGAAGAACCTGATCGAGTAAAACATAATAGTTTATACTTACAAGAATAAAGGCGAGCTAGTCTGTTGAAAATAGTTATCTCCAAAGTCACAAGTTTTCAAAAAGACAATAGTATTAACTTCCTCCTTTGAGATTACTTTTACGCCACCTTCTTAGAGGAATATGAGGACATAAGATCATCAAAAATAGTTGGCAATTTTAGAATTTCAAAGTTAAAGAATTTCTTAGATATTGATTGCATTATTAATTAATGATTAAGAAATTCTCTATAACTCCCATACACGAAGTTTCTTATTTAATTAATGATATTACTAAATAAGGTTACTTTCTTAAAGCTTGGGAGTAAGCAATCATCTTTATTTTCAAAACTGACAAACCTATCTTTTTCCTTAATTATAGATCAAATTCATTCCAACCCATTCTCACTAAAATTGCTGAAAGATCAGCGACGGGGTATATGAAAAGAAATATAACATCATTACTCCCTAACACACAAATGAAATTTAGGAAAAAAATGTCTACTCATCAACTCCTTCGATTGGCTGTGACCACTGATATCTGAGCAAAACAAATTTGAGGAAAATTACCTTCTCTTTTTACGTTGGAAGCAATGTGATTAGAAACACGCTTAAAATTTCTATAATAAAAATGCTAAGCAAGAACTCTTTCAATTTTATTCAGAGCTATAAAATTTCCCAAATCTCTTAATAAACTCAATTCTGCTCAACAATAGTCTCGGGCGACAAAGCCAACTTTAATCACCCGAAAGAAGTACTGACCCTCTTTTTCCACCTCAAGCAAGTAAATACAAAGCCTCCGTTTACTGTTGCCCTGACAGATTATCTTTTGATATCAAATTTGTTCTAAGAGAATTTCGCTCAGTATTAAATCATATTGATGCGATTTCAAGATGTACAATGTTCGATAATATAATAGTTCATCACAAATTCTTCTTTAGTACTATGATAATTTAGGCGAACATTTGAAAGGTCTACAAAAATACAATTTGGATGTGAATACGTTCCAAATTTTATTTCTTCTAAAAAAATTTCATACTTAGGTCATATAATTTGGCAAAACAAAATCTCAAAAGAATTAAAAGCAGTTATTTACGTTCTCCTATTTAAAAAATATCTAAGTACAGTAACGTTTATGTATGGTCACATCTTGTTATAAATTTTTCCTTAATTCCCCTTCTTAACTTTTCCTTAATGACTATATCTGTAGAAGAAAAGTTAAAATTCTACTGTTCTGTTGAATGTGAATGTTTTTTCACCAAATTTATAAATTGGAATTTCTAATGAAAACGTTTTAATAACATTCAACCCAGATTTATCCATAATAATTGCATTTGGTACAAATCGAACAGGAATAGTTGGAATTTTATCTCACATAATTGATATAAAAATTAGAGACAACAACTGAATGCCTTATAATATCATAAGAAAGTTAGACTACTAGATTGTGCAGCATTAAATTTGCATTTCAAAAATTTTATTGTTTACTTTGATGGAAAATTTACGCTAATAAACTATATTTCATTACGCAAAATTTTCAATCATGATAATAAAACATTTTCGATGACATAACCCTGGTTATTCGAAAATGAGGTAATTTTTCTAACTGTATAGTCCAACACAAAAAGACTAAAAAATTCAGAATATAGATTAAAATAAATTACCCAAGGTTATAAAATGATAATGTTCATGTTAAATAGTCAACAAAATTTCTGTTTTTAAACAATTTTTCAAGAGACAGAGTGATTTAGAACTGACGGTTTTAAAACAAGAATTCATCTTTTAAAAAATAAGGTTCTGAGTACTCCGTACAATATTCAGTAACTTTAAACGACACGAATATGCTTAAGTGTAATAGACCCATATTAACACTATTGACAGTAGATGGCGCTGCTGCCCAATATACTTACAACATCCAATGAGATGAGTATAGAGATGTGAGGAATGGAGGTCGAACCATCCGGTTCCTAAATACGTTTGTTTTGTACCACCCTGGTACTATGTAACCTTGTTTATTATTTTATAATTATTAAGTGTTTTCTTTTTGTAACTAATCTTAATTATGTGTAATGTAATAAATGTTTGTTTTGTTTTAACTTCCATTTTCTTACGTCACTACAAAATGGCGCCCTAACTCGTGGCTTTTCCCACTATTTTCCATCTAATTGGATATGAGTTTTAGCTCTATTGAGTTGTTAGTTATAATTCCACGTTGGAATTTATTTGATTATGTGTTCATCTGGAATGCATTCTATTTGGAATTTTCCCGTGTCGTCGTTCGTTTTCATCTAGAAATAGAACAGATGTATTTCATGTCAGAATTTCGTCGAGCTATAACGTTTTCATCCAGAAAACAGGTAAGTTCTATTATGTGTTCTAACAAATTTCATTATCATCGTGATAATGTTAGCATGTTGTAATAATAGCATGTTTTGTATTAAAACTAATCCAAATAACATAACTTTTGTTTTGTAGTATTAGTTTCGTTATTAGTCATTATTCTTCTAACTTCTGGTTCGATTAAATTTTGTTCAGATGTTTGCATGAATATTAAAAATTTGTTTACTAATACTGCATGTAATTGATATATATTTTTCTGCACGTCATTTTGCATGTATAGTGAAATTTGATATTTTGAAATGTAAAATATATTCAGTAAAATTCTTGAATTTAAACTGTTTATATTGAAAACAGAACTGACGCAAAACGCTGTTCTATATTGTTCGTTAAAAGTTAAAAATTGATTGACTGATTTTGTTACTGCTTAAAGATAGAATAAGCTGTTCTTATTGCATATTTAAATTAAAAACTGATTTTTTTTTCATTATTTTCATTGAAAGAATAAAGTTAGAATAATTTCTATGTATAAAATGAGTCAATGTTCTGTCTAGAAAATGTATGGAAGTCGAAGTAACGGCTCCATGAATATTGGTTTTGATAAATATAAATAATTATTTTATTTGTTTATTATTAAAAAACAGTGTTTTATATTCGAAAGAAAATTCATATATATTTTTATCTATAAGGAAAATCTATTAATTTTTAAAACGAAAACAGAACAAAATATAAGAATAATATTTCTGTTGTGAATTGATATTATTATTTTGTTTTTACTATTGATACCTTAAGATTTTTTTTTATTTCTTTTGAAAGAAAATAATACTTTGTAGAATTTCGCATTTTATGACATTGCTAAAATAAGATATTGGAAATAAATGCTTTGAGTTTATTTGTTTACCTTGAATATTTTCTATGAGTATTTTATAATTTAAAATTTTTACTAGATATGGTTTTATTAAATAAAGTTTCAGAACACTAAAGGTTTTTACATTGAAAATAACTTGCTAATAAATTAGTAATTATTCATCTAATAATGTAAAATTGATTGTCAAGTGAAATGCAGAATTAATTTTGAATTTATTTAAAATGTGTAAAAGATAAAAATACTGTCATTATTTTTAGAAATAATTTTGTTTTCACTCAGAGATAATTGTGTATTATTTAATTATTATGGAAGTAGTTTATTAACTGAATAGTAATTGAAGCTGTTAGAATAAATTGTTTATTATTCATATTTCTTCTTTTTTAAAGAAATAATATTAAATATTTATAACAACTTTTGGGTTTTAATTTAATTTGAATTATAATTTCAACATATCTTTACTAGTTTTCTGTATTGTTTCTAGTCTTCGAATATGATAAATATGAAAAAATGTTTTAAAATTATATTTTTGTTTAAAAGTAATTGCAAAAACATGTGTTTAATTAATTTAATAATTAGTATTTAATTAATATTGATAAACAAGTGTTTAAAATTCGTTTAATTGATAAATTTAATTTAAATAATAAGTTATAAAATAAGAACTTTTGAGATCAAGAATGGCCTGCCTTTACCGTGCCCGAAAAGAAGATTTAAGTACCTTAGCCGACGAGCTTGGTTTGGTAGGGGGAGATAATTTAAAAATAGTCCAGTTAACGGATCTTATTAGCAAAGCCCCTAATTATGATGAAAGTGTTGTTAAAAGTATGCTTCAAGCAATTACTGAAGAGAGAATTGCGAAAGAAACAGCAATGTTAAGAGAAACCGAAATAGCTGATGCGAAGGAAAAATTGGAGAAACAACAAAAATATGAATTGGAGAAACTCCAGCTTCAAGTTGAGTCTCAGCGTTTGACAAGTATAGATCCTCTATCGTCAAGTGGTCCCTCGGTAGCACACCAGAAGCTGGATTTTAGTAATTACAGCAATCTTTTGCCGAAATTTGATCCGAAAAAAGAAGAACTGTGTACATTCTTTACAATCTTCGAACGACAAGTTAAATTTATAAAATTTTCCGAATCTTCATGGATCCCTTACTTACTAGGCACCCTGCCATCTGACATTGCAACTCTCATCGTTCTAGAACCTGAAGAAACACAAGAATATCCGAAAGTAAAGGAACTACTTATAAAAAGATTTAAATTATCTGGAGATAGATTTAGACAGATGCTTGTTCAACGCAAAAAAGACCCTGAAAAAACTTAGAGAAACTTCTTTTTTGATCTGTCTAGCTACTTTGATAGCTGGCTGGAAGAACTTAGGGTTCAGGATTTCGAAAAGTTAAAACAACTTATCATTGCAGACCAAATCAAGAAGAAAGTTCCCCCGTGTGTTAAAGAGCATTTTATCGATATTTGGTCTGAATTTATTTCTCCGGTTGTTCTTGTGGAAAAATTAGATGCTTATGAAAGTGTTAGGTGTGGTGTAAAGAAAAAATTCCTTCCAGTACATCAAAAGAAATAGTTTCCCTTTAAACCCTTTACTATTCAAGAAAGAAAACCTCAACATGAAAGAAATGGGATTCTTAAGAAAGGGTCAAGTGAAGTTGCATGCTATGGATGTGGTAGTCCAGGAGTCCTTAAACCTGGTACTTTTAGCAGCGTTATTCTTCAACCGGCTTCTAGTGCACCCGCACAGATGGCAACGTTAAGAGTAACAATCAATGGAGTCATGGGTACCGCTTGCGCAGACACTGCTGCAACCCACTCAATTGCAGGAGAAACACTTTATCACATCCTGAGGAAACAAGGAGCAACTTTTGCTACCAGTACACTACTAATGACATTAGCAGACGGTAGTAAAATAAAAAGAGAAGTTCACACAACAAAGGTAAAAATTCGTCTTGGAGGCCGTACATTGCCTTTGAACCTTGTTGCCATTCCTGATGCAAAAGGAAACAACACCCTGTTGGGAATAGACTTTCTGAATTCGGCTGGGATTGTACTAAATTTGAAACAGAACTGTTGGTTTTCCCATAATCAACCCAGACGACACTTTTCTTTTGAAGAGCCGACGCCAACTTTTTGTGGGTCGTTACAAACAAATGCTTCCCAAACGGTTGCACCGCTAACTGTGAATGAAAAAGGTAATATTAAAGATGAAGCATCCCATTTGACTCCCACCTGGGAAAAGAAATTAAAGAATCATCCTCATCATTTTCGTGAAGATGAAGGTATTGATCTGATAGGTGAACAAAGAATTAAGTTAAATGAACTCTTGTCCCAGTTTGAAACTATCTTCAATACAGGGGGAGAAGCAACCCCATTTATTGAACATTACATAGATACGCAGAACCATCCTCCTCCGGTTGCTGTTCCTCCGTATCGAGTGTCTCCAGCAAGGAAAGAAATTATGCAAAATGAAATTGATAGACTCTTGAATGAAGGAATTATTGAGCCCTGCGAATCTCCTTATGCAGCGCCTGCTGTGCTCATCCCGAAGCCAAATGGTGCTTATAGATTCTGCGTGCATTACAGAAAATTGAATGCCATCACGAAAACGGACTCTTACCCTCTTCCACGCATAGATGATTTACTTCAAGAAGCTAAACAAACTCGTTATATGTCGACCATCGACCTTAAAGCTGGTTATCACCAGGTAAATGTGGTTGCCGTGGATAGAGACAAAACTGCTTTTATTTGTCCTTTTGGTACATATCGTTTTATACGAATGCCATTTGGATTGAAAAATGCCCCAGTGACCTTCCAAAGACAGATAGACAAATTCCGAAGTGGTCTTGGTGACATTTTTCTTCGTTCCTACCTAGATGACATTATAGTACTATCAGAGTCGTTTCAGGAACATTAAAAAAATTTCAGAGACATTTTTCAACGACTTGAATTATTCAAATTAACAGCTAACTGTGAAAAGTGCAATTTCGCATGTGCAAGGATTAAATATCTTGGGCATTATATTACTCCTGAAGGTCTAGAGGTTGATCCTGCCAAAACTGCTGCTATCTTGGATATGCCTGAACCCAAAACTATTAAACAAGTTCAGTCCTTTCTGCAAACTTGTTCTTGGTATAGGAGGTTCATTCCGAAATTTTATGAAATAGCCAGACCTCTCAGTAATCTAACCAAGAAATCCTCCTCTTGGTGTTGGAAAGAGCAAGAAAAAGCTTCGTTCCAAAAGTTAAAGACATTACTTACTTCACCACCTGTTCTTAGGCAGTGTGATCCAAGTAAACCGTACATTTTGCGTACTGATGCTAGTGGGTATGCCTTAGGTGCTGTCCTCCTCTAAGGAGAATCGCTGACAGATCAACATCCAATTGAATATGCAAGCCGACTGACTACTAACTAGTGCTGAGCGAAACTATACCACTACAGAGCGTGAAGCCCTTGCAATTGTTTGGGTTTTAGGAAAATTCAGATGCTATATTGAGTGACAAGAAGTCACAGTTGCCACGGACCATCAGGCGTTACGATGTCTTATGTCTTTAAAGTCCCCATCAGGACAACTTGCTCGTTGGGCTCTACAACTCCAAGAGTTCAACCTCCATATCGAGTACGTTCCTGGGAAAAGCAGCGTGGTAGCTGACATGTTATCTCGCCCTCCCTGTCACGAAGGAGATAACCCATGCGAGATATGCTCCATGACTGTTAACTAACCCACCGTCGTTTCAGTAGATTTTCCTACCAAAAGTCCTAAAGAAATCAGAGACAGCCAACTTCAAGATGAAAATCTGAAGAAAATAATAAATGCCTTGGAGGCAGTCAACTTGACTGAGGAATATAGAAACTGGACTGAAAAAGGTTTTATGATGAGTAAAGGTGTCCTGTACAAATATGCACCTGATTCAGGATCTGATGAGGCTCAGCTTGTCATTCCAGAAGATGCAAGAGAGCAGATTCTTAAAATTCATCACGATGATCCCACCGCAATAGAAGATATTACTGGACTGGCATGCGGAAATATGTCACCAATTATGTGAAAGGTTGTATGGAATGTATGCGATACAAGCCTTCCAACCAAAAACCTGCTGGTCTGCTGCAGACTCCAGTACCATCCCAAAGGTTGAAACGTTATCCATTGATTTGTTCGGCCCTTTTCCAGTTAGCCATGGGAAAAAATGGATATTTATAATAGAAGATGTTACTACGAAGTGGATCGAGCTATTTGCCTTGGAAAATGCAACAGCAAAAGAGTGTGCTGTCACTCTTTGGAAGAAATCTTCATGAGATACGAAATACCACGCAGAATTATCAGCGATAATGGGCCACAATTTGTTTCTACTGTTATGCAGCAACTATGTTATCTTATGAAAATTTATCAATCTTTAACCCCTGTTTACCACCCTCAAGCAAATCAAGTTGAAAAAAAGAACCGTGATTTGAAACCTCATTTTGCCATATTAGCAAAAAATCGGCATGATAGCTGGTTCGAGAAACTCCCTGCAATTCGATTCGCACTGAACACTTCAAAGTGGAGTTCAACTGGAAAAACCGCTGCGTTTCTCAATTTCGGACGAGAGCTCAGTACCCTTGATGATGTTACCAATGACTTTCGTAGTATTATCGAGAATGATAACTTTGTCGTTGAAATGACCCCGTATCTTAAAAGACTGGAAAGATTCACATCTGATGCCAAAGAGATCTTTATTGAAAAGCAAAATAAAATCAAGCATTTTGAGGACCAGAGAAGAAAACCAGCTCCTACATATAAATCAGGTAATTTAGTTTTGGTTAGAAAACCAAACTTAAGTGATAAAACTGCTGGTGTTACAGCAAAATTTTCGCCTCGCCGCGATGGACCATTTATCATCGTTACTCAAAAATCCCCTATATTGTATTCTGTGGTTAACACAGATTCTCCAAATATACCAATAGGAGTATACCACACTTCGGCATTGACGCCTTTTCAAGGAAAGAAAACTTCCTCTGTCAAAGCTTTGCGCAGAAGAGGTAGACCAACAAAATTGAACTGTCCTAAAACTCCCACTCCGGCCATAGCTCATGTTCAAGAGCAAAACCATGCTAGGAACACTCCTGCCAAAGCTCATGCTCAAGAGCAAAACCATGCTAGGAGCACTCCTGCCAAAGCTCATGCTCAAGAACAAAACCATTCCAAGAAAACTCTTGCTGACCCCTGGTCGGGACGTCTTCGGGGTCAGAGGGGGAGGTTGTAACAGACCCATATTAACACTATTGACAGTAGATGGTGCTGCTGCCCAATATACTTACAACATCCAATGAGATGAGTATAAAGATGTGAGGAATGGAGGTCGAACCATCCGGTTCCTAAATACGTTTGTTTTGTACCACCCTGGTCTATGTAACCTTGTTTATTATTTTATAATTATTAAGTGTTTTCTTTTTGTAATTCTTTTTGTAACTACTCGTAATTATGTGTAATGTAATAAATGTTTGTTTTGTTTTAACTTCCATTTTCTTACGTATCCACATAAGAAAATTTTGAATAAATGTCTTAATTGACATGCGTATTTAGATAAGTTCAAGATGAAGGACTTAGCCAGTAGATACTGTTATTGGAAAAATATTGATCTTCATACAGAGCAATTAATCTGAGAATGTAGAAAAAGTATATAACTGATGATCCTAAAAATATTTAAATAGCTGAAAAAAAAAACCATTATCAAGTTTTGAAAGGAGGGAAAGTGTGACAATTGTCTTCAGGACAAAAAAAAATTTGTAGTGATGGTAGTAAGCTTAAAATGTCTGGAAGTCAAGATCAAAATAAGTTCTCCATCTAGTTACTGAAATAAAAGAATATTAAGAGATGTTTTGTACACAATTGTTGCTCCCAAATTTTATTTTCTAGCGACGCATTGTATTTAAAAATGATGAATTTATAGAATTCTGAAAGCAAAATGGAATTACTCATAGAACAATAGGTTCAAGTAATTCAACTGAATGAAATGTGAAAACTGAAAACTTTTTTGAAAACAATATTTTGCTTAAGAATCCATTTTTAATCGGTAAGAGATTTGAATTCTTAATAGTTGCATAGTAAAATTTGTCAATTAAATAGTGAAACATAGCTATCAAATTCTTTTCTGTAAGCAGATTTGTAAAAATTTTATTTATTAATGGCTTTCCAGTTGTTTTAGTTATAGTACGCCAGTAAGTCATCAAAATTGTTGTTAAGCATGATTTTTTATCTATTGATTATTATATCTAGATATGTATTGTTATATCTTGATAATTGATATCCTTGATCATTAGTTTTTCATCAGTCAAATTAAACAATCTTGTTTTGAGAAAACTCTTTTTTGGATTTTTCACATTTTCAGTCGCTAGTCAGATTTTTTTTTTATCCGAATAATTTTACAATAGCAAGTTCACTTTTTATATTGTTACTTTGATTTAATTGTCAATTTTATCTTTCCTAGAGTCTTAGTGGACATTCTAATGAAATGTTAATAATTCTGTTTTCCAATTCATTCTCTTCAGTGTTTGTTGTAATTTTTCAGTTCTATTGACTCCTACAATTATTTGCAATACAATGATAATATGGTTAATGACTTGCTCTATATAATATGTCTTGATGATTATGTTAATGAAGATTTTATACGAGAAGATTTTAATCAAAGTGAAAAAATTCAACGATATTCTTATGTGTGTGAATAAATCTTCGTTTCGTTGGCACTGAAAGTCATTATGCAACAAATGATAAATTTTAGTACAATTTTCAATTTTCAGGGCTTAATATCAAATTATAATGAAGTATCATAAAGCTAAACTAGTTAAAAATGTTAGTAATTCTTTTCTTTGTTAAATGGGAATGATTTCTTTTAGCTTTACTTCTATATGTACAACAGAAATATTTGTTACCATTTGATTTTTTTGCATACAAGAGTCACATTTGATCTCTAAGTCATCAATAAAGATTGTCAACCACCTGAAATCGGCTGTTTTTAATGATGTTGATACTGAATAATCGCTGTTTAATGGTTGAAATTAATAACTTCCTATATCCATGACTAAAAAAAGGTATTTATGTAGGCGGGGCTTTAACTGCGACTGGCTCCTCCTCTTCCTCTGACTTCTTGGTTTCTGCTATTGATTAAGAACTAATAATTTTTATATTTCCAAGAAACATTACAATTTTTCAATATGACACTTAGAAACTAAAGCATGCTTAAAATTTACCCTAAGACAATGGTTTGTAAGCAGCTTGGAGAAATGAATTAGCAGCACATCAAAGACTTTTGTGAAAAAAATGGGCGTGATTAGACATGAGAAATGTTGGAAAATTTATAGAGATTTATCATACAAACAAAAATAATAAATTAATCAGTGAAAGATTAAAAATTGAATGCGGAGAACTGAATGTTTTCTCACCAAATAATTTTCCAGATCTTACAGGTTGTTATGTAAAGCATATCTACAAAGGGTTTCTAGAAAAAGGGCGTAATTACGGGTTACGAAGTAGATGAATATGGTCACGCCCTTTTATTCCAAGGAAACATCTTTGAGGAGATGAGAAGACGAAAAGCTTGAAGCTGGTATAAGGTCTGTTGAACTCAGTGTGTGTGTGTGAGCTCCTTCATCCAGTACTGATTTTTATGATATGATGAGAAACATCCTTTTGGTAGAATTCTTGTTTTATGCTCCTGTTTTTAAATAAGAAAAGAAGAGGAAGAATGAAGAGAAATAAAATGATATAGAAGAACATTAAAATTATATATTTTAGAATTGTTACAAGAATTTACACTTGTAATTGTTTTTGCCTGAGTAATTTAAGGCTTGATAAATATAAAGAATAATTACTAAGAGTAGTTATTTATTTATTTTTTAAAATATGTATTCATAATAATAAATCATAATACATGTTTAAATAAAAGGAAAGGATACAGCAATTCAAATTGTTTCAATTTAAAATAATTTTGATAAGAAGATGAGACAAAAACGTAACTCCTATAGGAGGTCTGAGTGACGCCGCTTTGAAATAGTCACGTTCTTTTTCTGTCATTTTTTACAAGTAAGAAGGTGAACAGAACTGGCAGAGAGAACAGGAACAAGGAAGAAAAATCCTCTTCCCATAAGGAACCTTAAACTTTCTTAGGGGTCACTTCTAAATCTCAGGTTGCCGATTGAAGAGGCTGGGGGCCACTACAAAGTCGGGACAGACCATGACTGTTTGCAGAATGCCAGTGATGTACTGAAGGGAGACGCCAAGGAGTGGGCAGTTTCTGTTTGCTTAAGGAGTAAATTTTCTAGAGAGAAAGCTCATTTGAATTAATGGACGGAAGATTACAACCTTATATGTCAAGTGTATCCAATTTCTCATTTCTATGCACCCACAAAATGCGATGGAATCCACTGCAGATATATAGATTTTTTCCGACCAATCTAACTGAAAAGCCGTAAAATATTGTGGTCTGAGATATGATATATTTTAGGCCAGTTTTTGAAATACGAATAGCACTTTTGCTATCAGTCAGAATCCAAACAGCTATTTTTACTAGTGGTCAGGGCATAATGAAGAGCTTCGCCAATAGCTATGATTTCAGATTTAAAAACTGAGCAGTAATCCGGATTTCTGATGCCGAATCTACTCTCTTCTTCATTAATTCCCTCGGCATTGCAAAAGAATACACTACTCCCAGCTCTACCGTCAACAAATTTGCGGCCATTTGTATAGATAACCAAGGCATCGGAGGGAATACTCTAGTGCTAACTATTTTAAAAAGTCCGGCTGGTTCACCTGTTTACTAGCATGGGACATCAGATTCTCAACGAAACTGATATTGGTAAGAGATTCTGTAGAGGGCAAAACAGTTAACAGTAGTCGAAGGGGTAACTTTAAAATATATAATACCCTCTTTCCACAAATATGCAAGTGGGCTGTTTGTGTTTAAACGTTGGTTATTTTTCCAAATTAAAACTTAGAGGTCCTGTCAAAGTATATAAGACTCCTCCTTTTGTTAAAATGACTGTCTTGTATACTTTGACAAGACCTCCAACTATGTTTTAATTTGGAAATATAACCAACGTTTAAACACAAACAGACCACTTGCATGAAGACCCAGACTGTTTGCAGAATGCCAGTAATGTACTGGAGGGAGACGCCTAGCAGTGAGCAGTTTCTGTTTGCTTAAGGAGTGGATTTCCTAGAGAGTAAACTCATTTGAATTAATGGACGGAATATTACAACAATATATGTCAAGTGTATCCAAATTCTCATTTCTATGCACCCACAACATGCGATGGAATGCACTGCAGATACATAGATTTTTTCAAACCAATCTCACAGAGAAGCCGTAAAATATTTTGGTCTGAGATATGATATATTTAAGGCCAGTTTTTGAAATATGAATAGCACTTTTGCTATCAGTCAGAATCCAAACAGCTATTTTTACTAGTGGTCAGGGCATAATGAAGAGCTTCGCCTATAGCTATGATTTCAGATCTAAAAACTGAGCAGTAATCCGGATTTCTGATGCCGAATCTACTATCTTCCTCATTAATTCCCTCGGTATTGCAAAAGAATACACTACTCCCAGCTCTACCGTCAACAAATTTGCGGCCATTTGTATAGATAGCCAAAGCATCGGAGGGAATACTCTAGTGCTAACTATTTTAAAAGATCCGGGTGATTCACCTGTTTGAAATTCTATAGAGGGCAAACAGCTGACAGTAATCGAAGGGGTAACTTTAAAATATATAATACCCTCTTTCCACAAATATGCAAGTGGGCTATTTGTGTTTAAACGTTGTTATACTTCCAAATTAAAACATATTTGGAAGTCCTGTCAAAGTATACAAAAACTCGTCAGTATATTAAAATATCTAAAAGAGCTTATACTAAATCTCGTGGTTAGAGGTATAATGGTAACTTCGTAAAGGATCTTTTCATTCGAGAATGTTCATTTACCCGGTGATTATCCTTGCTGCTCTAAATTGAACTCTATCCAAAATCCTTAAATTAGAAACACAGAAGCTGTTTGTAATATCTGGTAACCATACTTAAGGACAGGATGAACAAGAGAACACTATGAATGTTTGAGAGATGAAGCATCAGCTTCCCAGTCTCTCCCCAAAATATACTTAAAAATCTGTAGTCTTTTTATAGCCCCAGATGCAATTTTCTTTATGTTTCCAAATTGTCCGAAGGAGGAACCTTCTCTCTCCAAATCATCCGAAGGATTGACCCGGGAAACCAGATTTTCTGATAGCGTCTCAAATAAAATACAATCAATATCTTAAAGTTCCAGTGGAACTTATTACCTTCAAAGTATTCAACTTTTTTAAGTTTTAAGAGGTGATCACTTCCTACTTCATCAAGAATTCTCCAGGAGCAATAAAAGGATAAATCAGGAATGATCATAGAGACATCTAGTGAGTCAGTCGAAGAATTATGTGATGAAATAACTAAACATGATGATTAAAAAGTAAGTGCTTATATATATATATATATATATATATGTACATGTAATCTTTTTTTTTTTTTTTTTTTTTTTTTTGCTACTTACATTTTTAACGATTTTAAAGCTTAGTGGCACACAAAGAAAAAGTTATATTTAAATGTTTATTTACCTATAATACACTGCGCAAAATAGTTAATGATAATAATTTTGAATATAAAATAAAATAATATAATATGTACTACAAAACAAAAGTGCGTTTATTATTTTACTTATAATTATAAAAACTTAACAATTTTTACGAAATACATTTCCAAAATTTGGGAGTACGCTTTAAGAATTTGGCACTGGAATTGAGAATCAATGGCATATACATAAATGCATTTGTGTTTAAAACTGTTTATTATATTTAATTATTAACATTGTTTTGTTCTTTTACTAGATGACATTTCCTTAAAATTTATCGAATCAATATTAGATTTTAATGCAATTCACAAATATGTCTGTGTTCGTTACAAACTTAATTAATACCATAAATAAGAGGACTACAAAGACGTATGGTCTTGACATAAATTTATATATTGTTTCAAAATTAAAAAAAAAACACTTTTATCTTATTAACACACAATTGATATTTCTCATTGATGACGTAGAAAATTATATCCAGTCATATTTATGAAATATTGGGTGCATGGAGGTGCAACCACATCACCAAATATTTGGATAGTTAAAACAAAGAAATGTTTGATTATTACTACGAGATATAAAAACGATTTCGCCATTTCTGTCATAATAGCTATTCTTTTTGGCTATTATACTTTTCTGGGAAAGTCTAGGAATGTACATCTGTTTGAAGTTTGCACTTATATTTTATTGATAGTACTGTCATCAAAGTGGTTAACGCCATAGTGCTATTAGTATCGTAAAGCCTGAGCTGGCTCTTGACCTTTATTGGCTGAGAAACTTCCTGCAATGCTGAGATAAACTGCACTCGGATAAAATTTTATTGCAATTATCTATCCATGTTAAAAAATGTTTTTCGATTTCATCAATCATGAAATGTAAAATTCATCATGTAACAATTGGGACTTTTTTTTCTCTTTTTACAAAAATTCCAAATATAATTGAAAGTGTTAATGTGGCCATAGACTCCTTGAAAAAATATTCAAATTTCACTCATGAGAGAACGGATAATGAAGGATTTAAAACTGTATCATCTCAAGTAAGTTCTGTAACTTTAGCCCATAATTCATGAAAGAAAACCAACTAATTGTCATCAAAGTTAAGAAGAAAATGTAAGTAAAGGTCCTTAACGATTTGAACCTTCTGTTTTCTACTCCATATAAGAAATCGTAAGATCAGAAAAAAATGGTAAAATACATACAGATAATAAAAATATAGTCCTTCAACAAATAGAGTGTTTTGTTTTTGGGCACAGTAATCATATCCTAATAATGCATATACTTAATCTGCATTTACAATTAACGGGTTCAGTAGCTTTATCAAGGCAGTAAAAAATTTAAATTTCAAGAGCCCTGTAGTTTTCATAAAACTTAGAAAGTTGTGGTAAATTTTTCTGGGTTTCATTTGTGCTAAGCGTGATATAGTATTCAAAAAACTTTTAACGAAAACCTCAAATATCTTCAAAATTGTCTAAAACTATAGCTCTTTGTGAATGTCAAGGAATTACTTTGAGAGAATACGACAAAAAATAATAAATTAATTAATTAATTTATAAAAAAAACCACTCCTAATTTATATAAATCGCAAATATACAACTACATTTAAAACAAAATGAAAATCATGCTATTTTTCTTTAATGGTTGATGATTCTCAAGTCATTCCCAATCGGTCCCAAAACTCATTCCCAAAAAACTGATGCATCCTTGTACCAGAAATTTGCAGAAAAAAGTAATTTCTTTTAGGACTAAATATTTTTCCGAATTACAAGTCCAATGTTACAATACGAGAGATCTTACAGTGGCGCACTAATACTACAAGATAAGTCAATTATAATTTACGTTCATTATTAAGTAAATATCTTGTGTTTAGTTTGTAGGTATTCGTCCACTCCTGCAGTGAAAAAAGCATTTCAGTGCAACTTAACGAACTTCATTCCAATTTTTCATAGAAAAATCCTCAAAAGCATGTTATTTTTTTAAAAAAAATATGTGCTTGTCCACAATTACGTGTAACTGATTCATCAACTTTAAAATCACTTTGCGAAACTAGATAAAATTGCAGATTTAAAGACATAAAGCCACTGTATGAAAGTTTTGAACTGAGTTGATTAAAGAAAAAATTAAAGTCAAATAGGACTAGTTTTAATAATTATTTAGGTGTAATTTTTACTATCATACTTTATTATTTTATACGCTGGAGAATCTCCTAATACATAACTAATGAAGAAAAATTATTTTAAAAGTAAATTAAAATGTGAAACATCAACAGAAATAAAGAACTTGATAGCACTCAAGTAGTAGAAATGTCCAAATAAAATACGAATTTCTACGTGATCTATGATCGTATATTAGAATTGATAAGAAAATTTCGTAAAGAAATTCACGAAAAACGAAATTCTCTGCCAAAAGATTACATGTTTTATAAAAACATATTTAAGCTGATAACAACAGCAAATATTTACGGCTAGTAAATTTATATTTTGTATACTTAACATGAAAAACTTAATTTGTGGGATACGTTGGTTAGTAATTTGCAATCACTCCAGTCAATTTTATTATTAAAAATTTTTTTCTGTGAGATGAACTTGGTTATATGGCTTAAGCTCTCTCTAAAAATAGTATAAATTAAATACATCATAAAAAAATCATGAAAATATGCATTTAATTTAATAACCAAGGGAGAATTTTATTTCAATAACAACATGTAAGAAAACCCTAATTTTTCAGAAAAGCGCGAATTTATATATGTTTCAGAAACCTTAGTGTTAAAATAGGAGTTACTTGTAAGAAAAAGAGGGAGGAGCCTAAAATTCAACATACCAAAAATTATGCGTCCCATCCAGCCACTTTTTGAAGAAGTGGCTCTCTTGACTGTCCATAGCACTCAGCCGCCCTGACTGCTATGGACAGTCGAGAAAGCTCCCTTCCTGATCTGAACATCTCTGACGCTAAGTAGGAATGCTAATTAAAGTTGAAATTATATAAAATCAGCTTTGATTAATAATACTTGTCACAAGATTTAAAATCGTGCTGCATCTTTGTAAAGCCACATTAATTTTTTAAACTTTAATACTCCATCATATATATATTGGGTTAGTTTAATGCATTCAGTATTAATCAAAATTTAATATTAATCGCGACAATTGCTTAAATATTAACTTAATTCGGTAATCATGTGATGAAGTGGATGAATGTTAATTAATATATAGAGTATATATATATGAAGGTATAGTTGGAACATGAGAGAGAGAAAAATCTCTTAATTCTATAAAATATATTTTGATCTTAGATTTTGTATATATATATATGTATAAATTCAGTTATAAAAATAAAGTTTACTGCTCCTATCTATAAGCATAATTCACATGGTATGAGGATTTAGGCTTAAAATCACAGCTTAAAGTAATAATTGTTTTTCGACTACACGTTAGAAAGAAACTACATCTACATTTCTTTTATGAAACATAAACCAGAACAAGTTGAAGAAGTCATTCTTTTAAATGAAAGGGGCCGCGCGAACGCAGCCCCAGCTACCAAAAATTATGCACCCCAAGCAACCACTGTTTGTGGATGTGGCGAACGTCAACCCCTCGGTGTGCAATGAGAGGTCTCTGCTCGGGGGAGCCTCCTTCGTGATCAAGGCATCCCCAGTGCCAGGTAAGTATGCGTGCACATGTTTGTAGAAATTATAAGTATATACTTACTTCATATTTCTAGCGGTAGTTATAAATATGTTTTTTTTTTCCCAATTAATTTAATATTTCTTAATACATTATATAAAGTCAGTAAATTGTGATATAGTACATAAAATTATTGTTTTAAATTTAAATAAACAATTATAGAAATTACTTTCAATATTTTTTAAGTTATTTTGCATTTGAAAAGTATTTCTTTGAACGTTATTATATCTTCTAATCTTTAGAATCACATATAGGTGGCGCTGTAGAATATGTAATGTATTTTCTACCTGGTTTTGATGTTGGGGGGGGGGGGTAATTCTCCTTATTTCTATATCGGAGTAGTTCAAAGAAAATAATTGAAAAAAAAAAAAAAAAAAAGAGAGAGAGAGAGAGAAAGGGAAGTAATCTGTTTTTATGAAACTATAATAGTTTGATAATTTTATTTATTTATTTTAATAAGGTTTTTTCTAAATTTTACACTCAAATTAAGGTCAGTTACAAAATAATAAAAAATTAATTTCATTATTTGAAAGCAAAATTTAATCTGTATAAAATTTGTAGAATATTGTTTGATGTTTGGCAGAATAAAAGCTAAGACACTCAACAGAATATGTTATAATATATTAGGAATCGTAATCTCTCTATTTAGAATAAAAAACATCATTCAAAGAAGTTGCTCAAACTATTTTATTTGCATTTTGTCAATTGTACATAATATTATTTATTAAAATATTATATATAATTTTATTCATCAAATTATTATTTATTTTCGAGAGATGAAATGTCCTTTCCATTAATTAAAAGAAACTTGAATCTTGGGAATGGAATCTTGAAAATATCAAACTAACGATTATATGAGCCTGGGAAATGCTACCTCTAAAAAGCGAGATAACATTAGAAGTGAGCAAGAATATATCGAAAATAAATTAAAAATCATTTTATTCGAAGGATAAAAATTCATCATAATATTTTAAAACATTATAAACATATTTAATTAAATATGAAATGCATGTTTTCACTGTCATAATTTATTCATAAAGTTAAATGTATCATTTAATGATTCAATACCAACCCTAAATTAAAATCAAAATTCATTACTAATGATTATTTTAAACGTGTAATGCAGAGCAAAATTTTTTAGAAAGTTTAATATTCGCAATAGATTAACTACTTGAGTTATTTTTCAATACTGAACTGAAATCGCCATCTTGTCTTCAAAGTAAACTTGGCAGAAAAATCCGATTTATCAAATACATCCAAACAGGATGCTGGAAGAATATTTGCATACGAATGATTGATCCTTCACATTTTGAACTTCAAATTTTGAAAATTTGTTCATCACTAATAATTTTTTAGTTTGGTTAATCTCCTTTTTTTTTTTTTTTTTTTTCTGTTTTGAAGATAATGAAGATTTCTTTTATTCAGAAGTTTTAAGGCCCATGGAGATATTTTGAAACGTATAGGTGATCCATTCCTAAATTACTATAAAGTTGTCATAAACTCTTTATGGTTAAATTATTTTCACATTTGTTTACAGAAAACAATTTTCTCACTTTGATTTTCGCCACGTAAGTTTTAAATTCATTTTTGCCTATTATTTCCCAATTCTAATTTTATACGAAAAAAAAAATTAACTTTATCATTTGCATACAACAAATGTGCATTTATAATGATTAAATTGTTTTTTACTTAAAGTCATCTAATTTCAAAATATAAATAATTTTAATTTTTATAGAAAAAATATATTTTTTTAAAATAAGGAACAGTCTACAATTATTTAAGATAGTAAAATTTGGAAGTTCTGTTACTTCAGCTTAAGGTGTTGTTGAAACAATAGTTCACGTACTTGTGACATACCATGAATTAAAATTGAACATCTATGTGTAATCGATTGTAGTTATGATGCATTTCGCCCTCTCATCAAGCTGAACTAAAACAATATGTCTCATGATTTTGCTAAAAGTTAATACTTATTCATCTTCAATAAAGCCGAGCTGGCAGCCGAATGGTTAGCACCCTTGCCATCGGTTCAACAGTTCGTGGGTTCGAATCTCACCTTGGGCATGGATGTTTTGTAGTGGCTCTGATTAGCCCTCATTTTTTGCACACGAGAGCTAATTAGCCCTCGTGTGCAAAAAGTGACCGTTGAGCGACAAACAAACCAAACCATCTTCAATTACATCCCTAATATTTAGTGATAAACAGTATAATTCAATAGAGGGTATTCGCTGCTACTGATTGCAGATGTTATTTCCCTTGTCTCTGGTCTTTTATCTGGGTTTGTGATCTATTCACTGGGAAATGTTTTTAAAAATCACGTAAGTTCATTAAATTGCAGATTATCTGCGACCAGCTTTTTAAAATAAACTATTAAATAAAGATCTTTTTCCTTCATTTACTTTGTGATAATGATAAATTGAAAATTCAAGTAATTTTATATAAATCTTTAACTATTAAATTTGAGTAAATTGAGATTATTATGATCCCTTTATTTTAAGAACAATTCTTGTCTGTGGATTTGTTGATGTTTACTGTTGTCTATGTATCGATCAAGAGCAGTTCAAAATTAATCTATGATTTAGCACAAGTCTACTGACATTAAATATTTAATATTTTGAATTGTAACTAACACTCAAACATTACACATCTACTTTAAAAACATCATCCTTATAATTTATTTTTATTCAATAAATGAAGCAATTACTGAGATTGAGTATTCACTAATAAACACTCGATTTAACTTAATATATTTATCTTAAAATTAGTCAACACACATTACTAAAAGAACTTACAAGAACTAGATAAAGAAGAAATGCGACAAAATGCAACATATTAACTTTCTCATAAGCGTCTGCGAACGCAAGCCCAAAGTCAAATGCTTTTGAATTAACTTAGGCTTTAAAAGTAAATGAGAAAGGTTTATAAGTAAATTGTTAAGATGAAGATACTACGTTCCCCCTTAGTCAAGTATGTCAAAGTCATACACAATCTTTCACCATTAAATACCACTTAAAAGATGAAAGAAGATAATTTAATCTCATTAAGAAACGCTGATTTTGGCCTAAAATTAAGAATTCTCTTTGCAAAGTCAAAGCTCCTGGCTTGGATACCTAAATTTGACGAACAATTAGAGATGGAATTCGTTCTTCTGCTTTCTGAGTATACGTTTATTGAGTAGGTATGTAAGAATTGTTTGGCCCTTTCTCGCTTGTGATACTATCTTAGTCCTCATAGAAGGTAATACTATGCATACGTTCAAATATTCGGCAACAGCCTTTGGCTAATTGACTATCTACTGTGCGATGTAAAATTCTGCAAAGAATATTTGACAAAAGAGCCAGTTTAGAAGGTCCTAAGAAGTTTCAAAACATCTAACTTCATCACTTAATCAGTGATAATGTAAAATTGTTGAATCAAAGATATTGACATTTAATGAGAGACTTGTTGAAACGGACTTCGGGGATTTGTGGATCCTGTCTAATAACCTTCAATATCTTAACTCTTATCACTTCAATAATAATCAATTCAAATATCTTATCACTTCAATATCTTAACAATAGTTACCTCATATATTACAAAGCTATTAAATTCGATTTTATCCAAGCTTCCGATGTCTTATTAGACACACATTCAACGGATCTTATCCTATGAGGTTCTTCCAAAAATAGATTATGGCCATTTAGACCCAATCGATTTCGTATTTAGCTCTCACGACTTTTATTAACTGTAAAGTTCCAAATTGAGATGGATTACCTAGTAAATGCTCTTTATAATCATTGGTGTATCGATAAAAAAAATTGTGAATATTTCTAATCCTGGTATGTACTCCGAAAAACTTAGAACCTGAAGCAAATGCTAGAACATTTTATATTACTTTGATCTCTCTTAAAAGTATATTTTCCGCATTCGTTTCTGGTACTGGATTTCTTAAAAGTCAATGATTTATAAATATTGTCTGACCTCATCAAACTCTGCAGAATAAGCAACAAAAAATTGCTTCTGAAAACAAAGAGGGAAGTATCCAGGAGCTTTTGTTTTATAGATTATTGTTTTAGAAACTTGGTTATCAACAGTTAAATTAAAATATAATAAATGTTTGTTGGGAAATTATTAACCAATAAATTAGTGGATCAACTTATGAACTTATAAAACTGCTAATCTACTTTACCCTTTTTTAAATCCAGTTCTGACCGACGATCCTAAAGAGCAATTAATTTTATTTAAAAAAAGAAAAGTTAATTATTTTTTTTCTTAAAACTATCTTAAACTTATTTACTATCTATAAATTTATATTTCTGGTAAATGTGAAATCAATTTTAATGACACTATATCTAAGAAAAATAAATTGAAATTGAATTAGATTAAAAAATTGAAATGTAATTAATAATAAGTAACAAAAATACAATAACAGATTTTTACCAGGCTTAGTAATTTTAATAATAACGACAGAATTCTTTGTTTGGTCGTCAGTAGTTACTGTAGGCAACTGGAGGTTTCTTAATGCATGAAGAGTAATTGTGGTGGCCGCTATTCAATTATATTCATCCAAGTGTTTGATAGAAAGTTATATATATAATTTGTTTTAATTCTATTGCAATATTATCTCTTTCGAAATCTATATTATCATTTACAGAGGGAGCTCTTCACCACAAAACTCTATAAAATATCATCTAACAAACTGTGGAACAATTAAAATCTCGTTGAAATCATAAAAAACTTTTATTAAACTCCCTTCTAAAAATTTTTCAATGTATTGAGAATTAAACTTATAAACCGGAAAGTTAAGAGCTCGATAAATGTCCTCGTGAGCTACTAGTACTTCGCTGTTGAGACTGTTTGGCGATAATTGAAATAAGAAGCATTTAGTCTGATTTCTTTTTTACGCCAAATTGAGAGATTCATATATTAAAATGGACTCATGGAGAAAATGTTAGTAAGGAATTTAGCAATACCACTCAGTGTAATACGTCAATCTAAAGCCTTTTAAAAGTAAAATTATAGGAAATTCTACATACAAGAAAATCAGAGTGAAAAATTTAATGAGTGGAAAAGATTCTATATAAGAACGCCTGCAGAACAACGTCAGAAATAGATCGAATCGTAGAGATTACTTTTGTTGAATAATTTTAAAGTTTCTCATTAGAAATTTTTTTAAAGGATATCTATATCTTTATTGTATTTAAATCGATTTATTTATCGACTAAAATTTAATGCCAAACTCCCACACGGAAATATCAAGCATGGCAAGAACAACTGATTGCTAATATTTTACTAATCCCAAAGAATAATACTAGATGAATATCATCTAAAACCGCACTTTTCATCAAGAAAATGAATAAAAATTCTGAAAAATTATCAAAAGCTATCATAAACTTTTCGGATCGAAGAAAATAGGCTAATAAGTCGGTGGTTGAGAAGCTCTGTGTGGCTTTATAGAGCCTTGGGAAAAGAATTTATCATTACTGTTTTCCACTTTTGGAACTTGGGAGATTTTTGGTTGAAAAAATTTATAATTTCTTGAATTGTATAATTCGTCAGTACTTTTTTATCATCATGTTTGTTATTTTGTCTATTTCAGGTACACTGATAAGCCAGGTGCATCTATGTTCCTTTTTATAAAATTTTATTCTCTAAAGTTTATTTCCGTAACAGTGCTTATTAAAATACTAATTTGGAAATATTTCTTGTTTTCCTTATGACAATTATCGCCATGTCAATGTTAAAATTTTTTTGATGAGTGTTGTAATTGAAGGACTTGATTTGTTTGCCCCTCATTGACAAACAAGGAACTATTTCAATCGAAATTTAGGTTAAAATGAATTCCGTTTAAAGTGGATTGCAAACATTCCTGGCGGAGATGGGACTAGAACAAAGGAACAATTGAACTGAAGCCAGAGGAAAAAACATTCAGCTTTCAAAGTAGTTGGAATTAGACATAATAATAAATGTATTGACTTTATATTGATGAAAAAAAAATTAGTAATTTTTCCAATAAATTTATTTATTTCTATGTTTTTTCTGCTACCAAAATTTATGTTATTTTCTCAACCAAAATATAAAAAGTGCTAAATTATATATATAAACATTTTTGAAGTTGCAATGTTTTGTTTTAATAAAATTATTTACGCTTCTTTTATTTTTTCTAAGAATATGGAGTTTCTTGGCAGTGTTAAGATGTATATATAGAGAATTAAGATACTTAGGTTTCTACTCCATTTCATATATAAGTGCATGGAAACTCAAAATAATTTTCATTATAAATTATATTTTCTGCATTCAACCTAGATTTGTAATTTATTACAATATTTATATAAGCTAACTTCATTCACTGAAAAAGCTTGCTTGAAGGCTTAATATGATTGGTCCATTGTTTCCCACTTTATTTGGATGTATTATTAACATTTGTATTTTAAACACTTGATGATTTAGTTTTAGATTGCAACGTCTTATTAAAAATGATGAGTAGTTTATTTTAAAATTTTGTTTACCATAAGAAATGAAATTGAAAATAAAAAACAGTTATTTTATTTGATAATTAAAATGGAAAAAAAATAGCTACTTACATTTATAAGACTATTTAGAGAATTTTGCTTCCAGATATCGTAACTCCACTTGAGTCAGAAATCGTAAACAGTTCTTATTGAGTTTCAATTTCATTTGAATTAAAGTAATTGAAAAGTAAGTGCTGTTTCCTCTTACTCATTGTCAAACAGAAAATTTAAAAGATGGCAAAAATTCCATATAAGGTAGGTAGGTTATGGCGGGCACTTTTGGAGCTTTATGCTAAGATGCTTGTAGCTCTCATTGAAGAATTCCATATAAAGTGACAGATTAAACATTATGATAAAAAACGATATAGATTTCCTAATTTCTTAACGCTTATAAAAGCTGAGAAACACTGCTCTCGAGAACAAATCAGTTCAACAAAGTGATGATAGTGTAAGGTATGCTCCTGTAAGCTTAAGCTCCTGAAGAATCCTTACAATGAACAAAGCAAAATACCTCTGCCTAATACTTAAAAAAAACTTATCTTGAAAAGAATACACTGAGGCAAATATTAATAAAAAATTCTGAATTTTTAGAAAGTTCATCATTAAACGAGGATGGACTACAATTACGATTTTATCCAAAAGAATGGCTCACCTATTGCAAAATAAAAATCAAACAGAAAATAAAAGTATAATATGTAAAAGTTACAGCAATTAAAATTACTGATTATTAATTTTCCACTTTTTAAGTAACAACTCTTTCTAGTATTATGTATTAATAACATAGTTTTACCTGTAATTTTATTAAAAAGAAATTATACAAGCGACCTTTTTTTCAGAATAGTAATTTAATAATAGTACCCAGAGAAACGGACACTGATAGATTTAAAACAATTTTTGCACGTTTTAGAGCAGTTAATAAATCTCTGCATTGTTTTCTTTAATTATGAAATGTTTTTTTATTTACATTTCTCCGCATCATTCATGCTTCAGGTTTCTGTTTTCTAGAAAAAGGATTTTTTATGTATACTACAGTTAAAAAATAGTAAGTTCACCCTCAAACTACTGGATAGTGATCTTGAAAAAAGTGTGTATAAATGTGACAAGTGGTCTTTATAGGTTTATAGACAATTAAATTATTAAAAATTCAGTTGAGAAACATTTTTCAATTCGCTGACACAGAAAAATTTCACTGATACTCTCTGAAGAGGAAAAACATCAAAAAGTGTGTATCAGTAAAAATGTTAATAACTGTAGGATTAGGTAGATATTTAATTTAATACCCAGTTATAGTGTATATAGTCTATTAAGTTATAATTCAGTACTTTTTGAGTACCTAAATGACTGAAGCTGTACTCTTCCAAGATACTATAAATATGCTTCATAGCGGGCCGTGGTAGCCTAGTGGTTAGGGCATCCAGAAGAGTGGGGTTTGATTCACAATGCCAAGTACAGACGATATATGTGATGGTCAAATCTGTGGAATCGCGAAAATCCTGCGGTCGGTCATTGAGCAATTACCATGGGTACAATGGCCAGGAGAAAATATCCTCCCTCTTCAGATCTATGTCAAAATTGGGGGAACATATCCTCTGGTGGTGCCATCTATCGGAGGATTTGAAGAGCAAAGTCATACTTTCACCTTCATGGTGCTCTGTTTAAATTAAAGACGTTCCCTATATACTTATATTTGCATAGCCAAGATATAGCGAGCTTAGCTTGTCCAAGTGTCATAAGTACAAGTGTCACAACGACATAATATATGATTAATTAGAGATAGATTTGATAAAATATTGACTATAGGAAGCACTGTAATCCTTGTTAATATACTTAAAAGAATTAAGAAATACCTCGAATGGGCTCCTTAGAGTTTTATGGGTTTCATCTCCTACAATACAGTACACAGGCTCCACGGAAAAATTCTTCCGAAAAACAATTTATAAGCCTTAGATATTAAAATACCCTTCAAAAGAGTCTTAGACTATATTAGGCTGTCCTTAGTGTATTCAAAGAACTTGTCCGTATTTTTATACGTATTACTGTAAAAAATTATACACTCTTTTTAAATGCCGCTGTGGCATGGTTGTTTAAGGCGTCGTTCTCATTATCGGAAGGTGTAAGGAGTTCGAATCTTCCGGTTTGACCGAAGAGGCAACGTGTTCGCTAAAGGCGGCAGGGATACGTTAAATATATTGTGGTCGCAATGTCCTCCAAGAAATGATAACTCGGGGTGGGAGGGTAAGTATTGGGAATCTTCTGTTTGGTGTCCCTTCTTCAAAACCATGAAGACTCCACCGGGTTGCTTCTATCTAACTGGTAAATCCAACTCAGGGCTAGGTACAGGGAAGCATGCTGGTGCAACAACAACACACACTTTTATCTAAGAATTATACATTACGCGCATCACCGTGTTTTCAAGACATTAACATCGAATTAATCTGAACATGGACAGGAAAAGTTTTTAGGGATGATATGCACTCATGACTTTCAAGATGTCATCAATTTACATCAAATCGTCCAAAATCGGATTATCTCCTAGGAAAAATTTATCTCTTTTAATTAAATAATGTTTTTCCTTTTCATTAAGTATTGATTGTTCTAAGACCTTTTAGTTAAATATTGATAACTTTCTTAAATTTTAGGAAAAATCAAAGGATCATTAGTGAAGTCTTCCAACCAAAATTTTTGAATGAAAAGTGGAATCGAAGAACCACGCATTGGTTCTGTTGATGGATGTAGTTGCAAGTAAAAGACAACATTCTTTTAAAGATTTAAGGAATCTCATAGTAAAATCTTCTGTCGAGAAGGATGTCACAATTACAATGGATTCATTGATTCTACTAAAATGATCCACTCATAAAGAGTTACCAGCTTGAAGGCTACATTATGAGGCATTTATGTTCAATGAGGTTTATGATATATTAGCATACAGCAATGTAACATTATTTATGAATATTGTTAATATTATGCTATGTTACGCGTGATCATTTCAGGTTAATCGTTGTTTTTTGTGCTTTCTGATAATCATTTGTATGCTTTCCAATGAGGGAATATTTCTACATTGAGAATGTTTTTTAAGTATCGATATACCAACATTAAGCTAATGATAGATTGGTTACTCTATAACCAGCTTATCCACTGTTTATCAGTGTGAATTTGTCGATATCATTGATTGATCATCTGTTGTAGATGGATCTAAAGGAAGATAACTTACTATCATAACAATTATGATAAATCTTGATATCAAAAGGTAAGAAAATCTGAATATCTACGAGACTTACTTTCTTCAGAATATAAAACTTCTGGGTTTGAGCTTAGTCACTGTTGAATAATGAATTAGATATTGCATTTCTGCTTTCAACATACAAACCCATCAAGGATAGTAAAAAATTCGGATTTCTTCGTTTGTGACAGTTAAAGATAGCACTTCAATTATAAGTTTTTCCAAAAATAATTTCAATAGAATTACCAAAATAAATAAATAAATATATAAATAAATAAAATAAAATAAATAAAACCTTTATAAAACTCTGGAAATGTTGAACTAATAATTCCGAAAATTTAAAATAGGACTAATTTTTAAATCACTCTAACGATTTTTTCCTATAATAAATTTTTCTTACTTTATGCATTTTATAAATAATACTGCTAATAATAACAGCTACAATGAGTAACAGTTCTTATTCTGCAAGCATTCTATTATTTTTTTGTAGTTTGCGCTTGATCAATTTAGCATCATTTATCCACTTATTTTAAAATGTAATTCAATTGACTGGAGTTTAAGCTCCTATAAAAACCCAATTACAAATTTGTTTTTTTGTGCTATTTATACCAAATCTCTCTAAGAGGTAAAAATAATAATATAAAAACTCTTGTTTGTTAAATAGAATTTACACCATTACATGGTGCAAATGAAATTTAGCATACTTGAAATTGTGAAACCAGGATCTTCAAAGTTTTACATTAAGAAACAAATGGAAATCCAATTACCTTAAATAAGAAAAGTTTTTGAACTAAATTACCATTGAGAACTTCGATCGAAGCATCTAGCTATTCGAAATCATTTGCTTAAGTATTTTAACTATATTAATGATAGAATAAAGTAGTATTTAATTAAAGTGGGAAATTCTAATGATTGATTACAAGATAAACACCAGTATACGGTAGAATGGAAAAGTGGAAAGATGGTTTATCTACCTTTAATATCATAGGATTTTTAATTTGTAAAATATGGTTTTGATATAAGTAATATGGAAATAAATGGCTACAAAAAAGCCCTTATTTGATGTTTTTGACAGAAAAATTTTAATTTACCTCATTCATTAAGTTAATTATCATACATCTTTGCTAGTTAAAAGAGAATATTTGTGTGTGAAGTGATATTAAGTTCGTTTTAATTTTGAATTTCCCTGATACCAAATTAAAATGTCAAGTAATGTTTTTATTCATATTTCAAAGTTTCTGCTTAAACTGAGGTTGATTATAGACATCAGAGGAAGGGAATTACATACTCTTTAATGCTTAAGCTCACTGAGACTTAATCTATTAAAAAAACTTTGGAATGTGTTGCCGAAAATACTGCTGAAAAAACTTATTACATCCAATTGACAGAATATAATGCTCAGTGAATGGGCCAATTTTATTAACTCTTCTTTAATTAAATTGTAAAAACTGGCAATATTGATAAGATTGCTCTTATAATAAACTAAAATTAAGATCTTTGTTGCTATTCATTATAACACAGCTTTATGACAGTTTTCCAATGACTATATTAGTTTACATGACTAGAGTTTCAATTTTGTAAATTTTTTTTAAATCGTTCATTTATTGTGAAAAAAAAAGAGAGTATTTAAGACATTTGTAATTGAAAAAGTAAAAGTGATTTTAACATTCATTGAAATCGAAGAATTAGTTTTGTATAAAAGAATGTGCAGATGTGTGTGTGTGTGAGCAATTAAACAATTTAAATATTTTTATTCATTTCTAATAAATACAAAATTTTTTCCTTGACATTTTTTACTCTTGAATTCTTAAAAAGGGATGGTAAAAACATTTTTCCTCGTTATAGAAACAATTTACATGGACTGAAATTATGATCTGTCAATAGACTGGAACTAGCTTCTGACAGATCATAATTTTTGTTCCCATGAACATAAAAAGATATTTATCTCCAACGTCTAGTCAGATTAATCTTTTTGTCTCAGGAAAAGTTCTCTTAATATTTTACACTGAATTTCGCTTCATCTTTATCATTCAATTCAAGCATATTTGAGAAGCATTGTTCAATTCAAGAAAAAGAAAATGGGAAGAAAAGAAAGAAAAAAAATATATTTGTGTATGGATGAAATAAACTCTTATGTTGCTACATTGTGACACAGCGTTTCCTAGTTTTGAAAGGAAGTATTGTGTGTATTATATAATACCCACAGAAAAAAACATTTCTTTCAATTCTCACTTATCTTTAAATTCTGTAAAATTTGTTTTCCCCAGAACTTTCTAGAACTACTTTTATTATTAGTTGACAAATTTGAATCCTTAGAAAAATAAATTATTTATAAAATAAAAGAATATATAAGGAAAATAATTATACTTCACATATCTGTATATTAAAAACTAAATATCAAATGAAGCATTTGAAATGTTTATTTCATAATTTTGTTATGACAAGAATAGTAATCAATTTTTTCATAGCCATAAGAATAGTTATTTCTCCCCTTTAAGTTATTCACAATTATTACAATTAAACTTGGTGAAAATTTCCGCCTTGTGAGAAATTCATAATATATGCTATTTTAAGAAATACAACTTTAAAAATAAGGTACTATTCATATCTTTAATTGTGTTGCAAAAATCTTATAAAATTAAAATATAAAACCACAGATTAGCTGTTATTTTATTTATTTTTGTTCCATTTATCTATTTACTTATGCTTATGATTTTGTAGTAGCAATTAAGCTTTTATTATTGCAATATAGGCTTTTATTATGCAACAGTATTTACACGTAATATTTAGACTCGATGACACTAATTTCTTCATCTTTTCATATATGTATTATTTATTTATACATAAAAAAAAATAAAAATAAAAAAAAACGGAAAAAATGTATTATTTATTTTTATTTCGAATTTCTTTATGTAGAGTGTTCATAAAGTTTAGTCTAACTTTTAGTTATAATGTGCCCATAACTTATCCTAACTATACAAATTACAATTTTTGAGTAACTTTTCTTATAATTTTTCAATGATTTATTAAGTTTTTAATAATTATTTACATTATAATTTTTATAATTATGTTTATTAGCCTAAATGATTTTTTCAGTTTTTGTTGTGAATTTTTGATTTAATTTACATAATTACAAAAAATTATTTTTGAAAATATAAAATATTATTGTTTGTATCAAATATACATGTATAAATAAAACATAACGTATCGTATCGCGGAGCGGCAACAGATGGCAGCATATGCGTTTTATTTGAAACGCTTCTAATTGCAATGTAAACGGACCTTCTCCATGGTCATTCCTCACTTGATGTACACAGTTTTTCAGCACTGTCATTCGCTTCTGTCATTATGTGTTGACAACTGACATCGACGCCGGTTGTTTATTTTGTTTCGCCATAAGTTCATTTTATCAACAGTGAAACTGCTTGATAACGATATTATTGGGAATATTTGCAAAGAAGAATTATTTTAGTGTATTTTCCATTGAGAGTATCTGTATTGGTAGGTAACATTGATTTTTTTTCTTGTATACTTTATATAGTTTCACTCGGCATTAAAATAGTACGCTTTCCATAAAGAATCCACATAAGCATATAATTAAACATTCATCATTTTGTTTATAAATTATTTTGAAAATCGGTGGTGTTTTTATTATATTATTTAACTTAAATATTAAATTGGTGCTGAAGTTCATTTGGAGTTTGAAATTTTGATTTACTTGTTTCATATTTAAGTATTATTAAACTTTATGATTTACTATTATAAATTTAAAAAAATCGATGACATATTATCAGGCTCATTAGTTAAAAATGTTTCAAATGTTGCTAGCAATTGATTAATACCTAAATGTATTAGTTTCACATTTGAAAAAAGATAACCTGTGTATACATTTATTTATTAATTTCAAGCACACAAACTAATATAATTCATTTACATTCACTTAATTTGTAATTAAACTTACGTGTTTAATACAAAATTAATACAATATATCTATAAAGAATACATTCTATTCTTTACAGAATATATTTTTCATACTTCTTAATTTATTATTTTTTTTTTGTAAGCTTAAATTACATAAGGATTGTGGCTTAGAATCTCAAAAATATTTACTTTTAAATTTTTATGGATATGTTATTGCTTATTATAATATTTTTCTAAGAATAATTTGAATATTCTGAAATTATATTTCTAATGCAAAGGCATAGTTGGAATTTTTACTCAATGCTTATTTAACTTTATGATTTCTAAACTTTATATAAATAATGCACTCTTCATAAAAAAATATTCAAATTAACTTTGCTCTTAAAACGAGGGAAATATTAATATTTATTAATGTAAGACGAAATGTTGAATTCTCTTATTTATTTTTGCCTTCTATTTATTATCTTTGGTTAAATATTTTTTTAAATTATAGAAAACAATTAAATAAAGTGTTTCTATCATATATTACATTTTTATTTTATGCCAATTAAATTTTTTATTAATGAAACAAGTTTTAATTTGTTTTTATTTTTAATTTTATAAATATAATTAAATGCGAAATTCTTGCATACAATATTTCCTTGATAGTTATAATGTTTAGAATTGTCTGAATTTTGAATAATTCATGTATTCAAATTGATTTCACAGGTATTGTAAACATTGTATTGTATTCTACAACATTGTAAAATTAAAGGATAGTTAAAATATGCAAATTACATACAGTTAAATGAAAATACAACTGTGTTTATAATACATTAATTATTGCACATTTACCTTTGTATTTTTTTCAAGGAAGAATTAGATTTATGTTTTTTAATCTTAATATCTCTCATTAATTACATCATTGCACAACTTTTTGTACTTATATTGGCTACATACTCTTGAGATTAAACCAGAAAACAGTTCAACCATTTAAGTTATTAGTCAGTTAAAAAAATATTAATTTATTGTTTTGTGATTAAAATGACACTAATCTTAATAATTTATCTTGCTTATTCAAACAAAAATATTATACATATTTTTATTTTAAATTTGATTTAGAAAAGAAAAAAATTGTCATGTTATTGAAACATGTACAGTTATTTTTAATTATTAACTTCAAAATTTTTGTTATTTGTATATATATATATATATATATATATATATATATATATATATTCTTATTTGTATTTATATATGTAAGTTTGATTTAGATTTTACTAAATAAGTTGTAATATCCTCATTAATGCATATTAAATAAATGTTCAAATTTGTTTCTGATTCAAAAATATGTAAAAAAAATTAATATTATATCAGAAGCAGATTAAATATTGATTGCCATTTCCATTTCACTCTGATATTAGGAATTGTAACAGTCTTAAGATATTAATGACATTTAAGGACTTTTTTTTTTTTTTTTTTTTTAGAAATTGTATCATTTGTACTGCATATATTGTATTGTATGTATATTGGTAGTTTCTCATAAATTTCGTGGGTCAAGACAAAAATCTATTTTTAGTAGCAAACAATTTTGCAATTAATTTTTTCACACAATAATTTTTGAAAATAATTTTATCATGAATCCTCTGAAAATCTTACTGTGGCATTGTAAACTGGTAAATGAAATGGTTAACACAGGTATAGTTGCTTTTATGATTTGTGAATACTTTGAACTATATGGGTCTATTTTTGAATCAGCCATGAAGAACAGCTATACATACCATTATTATACTAATTATGATATTAGTATATGAACGAGTTTCTAATTATGAGACCTTGAAGTTCTTTTGTTTCATATGGTTTTATTTTAATGTCTTTTAAAGTATTATAAAATTTTCTACTGTATACAAAAGGAAAAATTTGAATCCTTTCTCCTTTTCATGTAATATTGCTATACATGAAATATTGCTTTTACTGTGATAATACATTTAGTGTTTTAATTATAATATTCCATGTAATTTTTGTTTGCAAAAATTATAAATTATTTACACATCGATATTGATTGTTAACACTAAATATTAAGCATGTATCCTCGATTCATGCATATATTGAAATTCAATATTTAGAGTTATTAAAAAATAAAAAAATTGATACAAATTAAGTTTGAATATGCATTATAATTACCAGTCTAAAAATAAATATGAAGTATATTCTAAATAATTTAAGTCAAAAATAATATCAGTAAAATTTAATTTACATTCAGTTATTAATATTTAACTATTGTTTGTTTTATTGGATTACATTCCAATATTAACATACTATAGTTTATATTAAAATATTTTTGTCTATGAATTGGATCAAATGATAAAAAATGTTAGTGTAATTAATGTTAAAAAATTAATAATTAATGCTTGTGAAGTCTTACTAATTTTGTTCTTTAATAAAAACTTATATAGATATTTTTTTTTTTTACCTCTAAAGAAATTCCTGTCAAACTGAAATGAAAAAAATCTCATATTAATTAAAATTCTTTAACAGGAAATGTGTAGTTATCAGAAAAAAATTATGTCTATTATACAAAAAATAAGTTGAAAATTAAAAATTAATTAAAATTCTAAAATTGTAAAAAATATTTTTTTTTTTAAAACTCAAAGCTTTGAATAAGGATACAGATTTTTCTTTCTAGATTAATAAAATCATATTGTTATTTTTCCTTTTCACAAACTTTTGGAAAAATATTCTTTGTTAAAAAAAAGTTATTCTGTCTTCTTTTTGAAACTATGCTATAGAATTTTTTAAAGCAACATCTGCTGCAAAGACAGATTTTTTTATTAATTAAAATGTTTTTTCCACAGCATTTAATTAAATTCAAAGATAGGGGAATCAACTAAAAATCTTTTAATGAGCATAAGTAGAATAAAGAAATATAATTTTAATAATTACATGTTTTTAGAATTGTAAATTAAGCTAGTAATATCAGTTATACAGAAATGTGCGGAAAAAATTAAAATATTTTTTATATTTTAATGATGAGTGCAAATGTTTTAGATTCCTCTTAAAATATGAAGTAGCTTCTAAAAATAAAATATTTCTGTTTGAACTTTTAAAAAATATCTATTTTGAAATAAAGATATTAAATATAATCTATATTTTTAAAATTTCGCAACTGATTCAAATTTCTTAATGCTAACGAAATTCGTGGGGAAATAATTGAATTTTCGTATCATAAATTATAATCAGTGAGAATTTATTCAAATTTTCCAAAAAAGTTTTTTAACTTAGAATTTTTTGCATACCATTTTGCTGTAAATACACTTAATTTCCTGTGCAAATTATTTAATGAAAGTCTTATGGATCTTTTATGAATTCAGTAAAACATATGACAGATTAATAAAGATTTTTAATTAAAAATATAATTATTACTTAGTAAGAAGTAATTATACAATTATATTCAGCCGCCAGAAAATGGTAACCTGATATGAATGAATCGCTTAAATTGAGCGAAATTTTATGTGTACATTAATATGAGTAAGTGAATAAAATTTTTTATCAAAATGATGATTTACTTATTTGAAAAACACCTTTACGATAGTGATTTAAGAACTTTGTTTTCATACTTTTAAACAACAATATATATAGAATGCAATATATTCTTCAGTAGCGTCATACTGTATCTATATTAAAAGTCTGAGTCATTTCTTATCAAAAATAATTCAAGTGGATTTATATTTAGTTCGATTAAGTATAATACCTTTTTTCCCTTACTACCATGGAAAATTGTATCGATAATCTTTGGATCATTTAAATATTTAACATAATTATTCTGCTTTTGTTAAAAAGAGGGAAAAAAAACTAATATTCGCGTGAAAATGAAACAATAAAAGAATTCCACCGTTCAAAGTAAAATTGGTATTGTGTAATTGCAATTAAAATTTTCTTTTGTACCAAAAGTTTAAACGCAATACCGTAGTGTTAAACTGACTCGGTAAACCAATATGCTCAGCAGTACGATTAGAGATTTATTTTCACCTATTCGAATGAGTTCTAGCAAGTCAGTAGCTTCCTGTTAGATCAGCAAAGTGAAGTATCGTTAGCCACGGGCAGCGATTAGGAGGGTGATCGCTTTATCCCTCACTATCCCTGGATACGTGTTTAGAATTAATCTGTGACGTCTAAAGTCCATCCGCTGATAAGGGGAGAGGGCTATGTTGATACTGACTTGACACTGGCTCAGCCGTCACTCGACCGTGGTTCACAATTATGTGGCGATTGGTAAAAGCCGAGAATTCCTAACCACTTTATCTAAAAGTACAGTCTGGGGTTCGTCTGCATCGCTATTTAAGTAGTGGCTATTTAAGTTTCTCGCGCTCTTCAATTAGTGATAAATTGTCAAAGATAGAATGTTATTCAACAAAATTGTCACTAGTGGATTTCGTATAAAATAAATACAACAAAAAATACCCTCAGTATCCGTGTTAAAATTTAAGATTGCAAAGACTTAAGAACATCCACGTGAATTTTTTAGCTTATTTTTTAAATTGAAATTTTTATTTATTCTTATCGATATTATGTCAATAAGCATTAATTCTCATATGATTTCGTCTACTTCTTACAGATAGGATTTCATTCTCTTTCAATGATTTCTCACGAGAAATATTTTTAATCCGTTTCATTCAACTGTTGTGTGAAATGAAGTTTTAAATATTTTTGAAAGAAAAAAAAATTAAAAATAAAATAGGTTATTAAAATAATATTATTTCTCATGTTACAAATATAAAAATGATTGATGCAATATGGAAAATAAGATTGTTACAATCCCCTCTAAAATTGTCCATTTAAAATATGCTGTTTTAATATAATCTTCCTTTACATGTGTGTTAACATTTTTAACTCATTTCGAGTGTAGTTATATCTTAATTTATGATTAATACTTCGTGTGTATTATAATATTTTTATCTGAAGCTGAGTCAAAATTTCTAAGTTAAAACTGCTGCTATTTTTTCATTAGAAAAACTCAAAACGAAATTTTGTGTTGACTGAAATGACATTATAAAAATAATTTTTGGTAAAAAAATTATGTTATTATTCATATAAAATAACGCAATTTTTTACCAAAAATTATGTTTATAAAATTTAAATATTCATTCTGTCAAATAACTGGTTTATCATCAAATTGACGTTTAATTCCCGAATTTCATTTATATCATTATTATTATATTCAAACCATAGTTTTTTTTTTATATAAAATTTAAAAAATACATTTTTTTAAATTTTTGGCAGTTTTAAATTTTACTTTAATAAGCAGTTTAATAATATTATTCTTTCTTAGTTTTATTAATCAATTTAGAAAGTGAAAAAGGACATGATGCAAAAGGCGGGAGTATTTTTATTTTTTGTGAAGAAGATTACTTTTTATGCAATATTTCAGCATGCAAACGATATTAATAGTTAAGTACTTAAAATTAAATGAACGTATATTAAAGTATTGAAACCATGTTTTTTTTTATTAGAAAAAAATAAAATATAAAAGCGGGTTGATTTTAAATTCTTCAAATTTAAAGAGCCCTGCAAATACATTAAAATGATTTTTATAATTAATTCTAGCTATCATTCTCATTGTTCTTTTATAAAATGGTTGGAAGATTAATTTGAAATTATTATGGGATTCTATGAAATATGTTTTTTTTTATTTTTTCAATAAATATTATATTAATCGTGTTTAAATTAATTTACTAACTTTACGCGTCCCTGACTAGCAAAAAGGAATGTTTGATCGAGCTTAGTATGTAGGAAACTAAATTGTTGTTAAAGATTTCCACATTAGAATCTACTAAGTAATTTTTAATTTTTTTTTGGCAAATATATTATTCTAAATTTGTCTAATTATGTACTGTGTACATACATATTGTTAAATGTTTTATTACTTTTATGATAATGGATGCAGTTATAAATCAATGTGCAAATTTCACTTTTGTTCAAATTGAGATAAAAAATATTTTCAATTTTAATTTGATTGGAAACAATAAAAAATGCAATAAATCTGTAAAAAATATCAGGTGGAGCTTAATAAACTTCGAGAATATATTAACTAACACGAGCATCAGTAAATGTCTGTTGCATCTTCAATATTTGTCGAATTTTGTTTTATGGTAAATTTTTTTTGTTTATATTGTTATTCTACGATCACTTTCAATGAAGGCAATTGTATTAGCATAAAATGCTTTTAGTAATTATGCTCGAAAATACATTTACAAAAAAATTAAGGAGCAATTTACATTTATAAAATTTTTAATTCTATTTGATTTGGTCAGAAAAGTATATATTTTCATAATTTGTTTGCATATTTTTGATGATTCAGTTTTAATGATTAATGTCTGAAACATGTACGTTTTTTTAATTTAATTTATAGATTGTTAGTTTAGCTTATTGAATAATTACCAATCCAAATTCTATAAGAAATTTTCAATATTGACAATTTTTTCTGCAAATGACCTTATACGAGGGTTGCTATTTATATTTCTGGCCTAATAATGAAAAAACAAATATGTAGGATCGAAATTGGTTTTATTGTTTTTCAAAATATTCTCCATGATGATCAATACACTTTTGCATGCGTTTGAACCAATTTTCAAAGCACTTTTTCCAGTCCGATTGAGGTAACTCCAAAACATGCGTTTTGAATGCATCAACCGCTTCTTCGGGGGTCGAAAATCGTTGTCCACGTAATTTATTTTTGATGTGTGGGAATAAGAAGAAGTCATTGGGTGCCAAATCAGTTCGATCTTTCGCTCCGTCAGAAATGCCTTTGTTTGAGTCGATGTGTGAGAGCTCGCATTGTCATGATGAAAAATGATTCGCATGTTCTGCTTTTTTCGAATTTCTCCGATGACTTCTGGCAAACAAATGGTCGTGTACCATTCAGAATTGACCGTCCTGCGTTGCTCTAACGCCACTGTTGCCACATGACCGTTAATGCCGAAGAAACAGGCAATCGTTTGTTTCGATGTGCTTCTTCCTCGAACAACTTTTGTTGGTTTTGCCTCGTCTTGGAAGACCCATACAGTTGATTGCTGTTTTGTTTCCGGCTCATATGCATAGATCCATGATTCGTCACCTGTGTAGATGTTATACACAGCCTTTGATGTACCTTGAATGTATTTTTCCAACATTTCCTTGCACCAATCGACACGAGCCTTTTTTTAAGCGTTTGTCAGATTATGCGGGATCCAACGCGAACAAATTTTTTTTACGCTCAAATGTTCATGCAATATTTTATTGATGCTAGTCATACTAATGTCCAAAGACGCCTCTATCTCACGGTATGTCACATGACGATCTTGCTTTATCAGTTCACGCACAGCATTAATCTTTTCTGGCACAACAACGGATTTTGGACGACCTGCACGGGATTCGTCCTGGATCGAACATCGACCACGATTAAATTCGTTATACCAATTTTTTACAGTGCTGTAGGATGGCGCTTTATCGCTGTATAAAGAATTAAGTTCATCGAAGCACTCTTGTCTTAACAATCCACGTCGAAAGTTATGAAAAATAATGGCACGAAAATGTTCACGATTCAATTCCATTTTTTGACAGAGGAGAACTTTTCAATTTACTGTCAACAACACAAATAAAGCTATAATGGTAAATCGTCTGCTGAATTTATGTTTAAAAATATCAAACTTTCGATTAAAATCGTCTTCGGTCGCCTAGCAACATTTACTGTTACCAAGGCCAGAAATTTAAATAGCAACCCTCGTACACGCATGTATACATATATACACTACTGGCCATTAAAATTGCTACACCAAGAAGGCGACATGCTACAGACGTGGAATTTATACGAAAGGAAGAAGGTGCTGTGATAAGCAAATGATTAGCTTTTCAGCGCATTCAACAAAGCAGGCGCCGGTAGCGATACCTACATTGTGTTTAAAGGAGGAAATTGTTCAGCCGGTTCCTCATACACAAATTGCATTTGAACGTTGTTGTCTGGTAAAAAGTTGTTGTGATACCTCGTGTAAGAAAGAGAAATGCGTACCAGCACGTTTCTGACTTTGATAAAGGTCGAATTGTAGCGTACCGGGATTGCGGTTTATCTTATCGCAATATTTCTGCTCGCGTCGGTCGAGATCCAATGACTGTTAGCAGAATATGGAATCGATGGGTTCAGGATGGTAATACGGAACGCCATGCGGGATTTCAACGGCCATCTATCACTAGCAGCCGAGAAGACAGGCATATTATCCGCATGGCCGTAATGGATCGTGCAACCACGTCACGAGCCGTCAATCAAGAAACGGGGTCGTTTGGAAGACAAGTGTCTGCACGAACAGTTCGACGACGTTTGCAGCAGCATGGACTCTCGGCTCGGAGACCATGGCTGCGTCATAGACAACAGCGCCTTCAGTGGTGTGATCAACGACGAACCTGGGCGCACGAATGGCGAGACGTCATCTTTTCAGATGAATCCAGGTTCTGTGTACAGCATCATGATGGTCGCATCCGTGTTTGGCGGCATCGTGGTGAACGCACACTGGCAGTGTGCATTCGTCATCGTCATACTGGCCCATTACCTGGCGTGAGGGTATGGGGTGCCATTGGATACACGCCTCGGTCACCTCTTGTTCGCATTGACGGTGCTTTGAACAGTGTACGTTACATTTCTGTTGTGTTATGACCCACGGCTCTACCCTTTCTTCGAGCCCTGCGAAACCCTCCGTTTCAGCAGGATAATGCCCGACCGCATGTTGCCGGTATTGTACGGAGCTTCCTTGATACGGAACATGTTCGGCTGTTACCCTGGCCAGCACGTTCTCCAGATCTTTCACCAATAAAAAACGTCTGGTCAATGGTTGCCGAGCGACTGGCTCGTCACCAAACGCCAGTCACTACGGTTGATGAACTGTGGCATCGTGTTGAAGCTGCATGGGCATCTCTATCTGTACATGCAATCTAATCTCTGTTTGACTCAGTGCCCAGGCGTATAACTGCTGTTATTACTGCCAGAGGTGGTTGTTCTGTGTACTGATTTCTGAGGATCTATCCAGCCAAATTTTTTGAAAATTTAATCACTTGTTATTTCTAGTGTAATATATTTGTCCAATTAATATCATTTTGTTATCTGCATTTCTTCCTGGTGTAGCAATTTTAATGTCTAGTAGTGTATTTACAAATTTATATATACTAATAAAATTCACTATATTGACTTCTTAACTTTGTTCCAAGGAAAAAATTCTACCTGATATTATTTTCTAATCTTTTTTAATTCATGACACTTTTTAAAGTACTCGATATATTTTTGAAAACAAATCATGGCTTTTAAAATTACGAAAGTTTATAAGTATCGTTATAAAAAATTATTTCTTGAAATTGTTTAAGAATAAGCTTTTATTTACTTAAAAATGTATACGAAATGATATTTAATCCTGAAGTTTGATTTCCTCTGAATAAGTCATTTATTTTCCTAATAAAAAGTAAACAAAAAAATCCCCTTTTCAAAAAATGACTTCCATCTTTCTTACCTTAAATTCTTTCTGCAAAAAAATTCGTTAAAAGTATCAAAATATGGAGAATTCTGCAGCTCTGTTTTTGATGTTCTTTTACCATATTTTTAATCCAATATATTCCAAAATGTAATAAAAAAAATGCTTAGAAACTTTTAGCTTGATTTCTATTCCAGAAATTAAGGCAAAATTTTCTCGTTATTCTAAATATTTTCAGTTTCTTTATAAAAATGTTTGAAACAGTTTGACTTTAACAACTATACTTGAATCCTACAATATAATTGTGCATTCTGATACTTGAAATACTATTTTAAATGATCAATTACTATGCTGAGTAAAAGTATGTTTATATTGTAACGTGCTGGACGTGGTTTACTTATTTTTGATTAATTTTTTTTAAGATGCTTTTTTTTCGTATGCTTAAATTTTACAAATTCTTATTCCAAGATTTTTTTTTCGTATGCCAAATGATTTTCATTTAAAGTTTTCGTAAAAGTTAAAGCACATTACATTTAATGAGAACCTGCTAATTTCGTTCGAAATCTGTGTAGTTTTAAGTTCAATCTTCCATTACGAGTATAAATGATAATCTATAAAATATCCCAAAAATGCAATCTGGGGAAACCTACTTTTTGGAAGGGAGTGATAAAAATATTGGCACCCAGCCAACAGAGAACCTTTTGGCATAAACTGTGTGTAAAAGGTATCAGTTATCCAGTAAAAGTTTCGAGCTAATAATTCTTGATTTTTGTTTTTACTGAATAATGATAAATGAATAGCTTAATACATTTGAATTTTGAATTAAGTATGACTCGAACTCAATCGCTCAGTAATTTTCGCTCCTAATTATTGTATGATTACATAAGTGTAACTCATGTGTAAGCTCGTTACTTCATTTTACCTCATCAAGACCAAATGCGCATGAACTTTTTTGTCCTTAGTTAATTTTCAAATCCTTATATTTTAATTTATTTTGTTACATGAAATTAGGTTTGGTTATCGCACAATGGTCATTTTTTGCATACTAAGATCTAATTAGACGAGTTAAAAATTGATTCCGAAGCACTACAAACATCCAAACCCGAAATATGAAATAGAAAAACAACGAAGCAAGAAGGGAAATTAATTCCATTTTGAATTAATCAATTTGGAGTTGAAAGAAACACACATAGGAATGAGGAACCAAATTTACATTTAAAATAATTAATTTTTTGAGTTAACTTGTAATTTTAAAAGAAATTACAACTATTTTAACATTTCTATTTTGATAAAGGGCGTTTTTCTAAATTTTCTTTTTCTTTTCTTACCTTTTATACTATAACAAATTACACATTGAGAGAAAGAATTGCACATAAATAAAGGAAAAATTTCATTTTTACTAGGATTATCAAAGCTGATATGGGATATTGAAATTCTGCTAATATTTTCTAAAATCCAAAAATTTAAATGGTTTATTTCTTAATGCTAATTCATCGGTGGTCTTAATCAAAAAATTAAAGAAGCGTTTCATATCAAAAATTTTATAAGTATGATTAATAAAACTTAATGTAAATGTGATTTTCAGTTTCAATTGTCATTGTATGCATGTTTCGTGGTAATTTCATATTCTCATTTCTTTTGATTTTTATTGTCTACAGATTTGCGAATGAATCTTAAAGTTCGTTATTAGAGTTGACTTTTCATTTTTAATTGATTGATTGATTGATTGTTTGTCGCTCAACGATCATTTTTTGCACACGAGGGCTAATTAGACCGGGACCTACGGCTTAAAGTGGATTCCGAACCACTACAAACATCCATGCCCGAGGTGGGATTCGAACCCACGAAATGTTGAACCGAAGGCAAGAGCGCTAACCATTCGGCTGCCAGCTCGACTTTTCATTTTTAAGGATAAGTTTGTGAGAATTCTCGTGTTATTCTGGTTATTCTTGGTACTTATAAATTTATAGAATTCACACACAATATCTCTCTTATCTCAAACAGTGCAGCATATTTACCCTTCGTTTCACACTTTGAAATTTTTACTTAGTTTAAAACTTAGGCTCAATGATGATATGTTATTTTCGTATTTTTCTTTTCTTTATGATAAAAATTTATTGGATAACGAGATATTTAGAGATCGTGAAATAATTACAGATGAACACGGAGAGTGAAAAATATATATATAAAAAATATATATATAAAAAATGTGTGGATATAATAAAAAATATATAAATGATGGAAAAAATATATTTAAATAATTAAAAATATATGGAAATATTTGAATTTCGTGTTTATTTAATAGTGTGGGAATTAAACAGTTTTTTTTTGTGTAAATTTAATTACGTAATGTGCAACAAAGTTTTAATGTTTAAGTTTGGAAAGCTAGTGTTTTTTAGAGACAAAATTCTATGTATTAAATATCTCATTATCAATTTAGGATACATTTCATCGTAACACCTACACATCGCATATTTGAATTGTCAAAATATTCGAGCCGCACACATATTTGAATCATCTCAAAATGGTTACTTCTGAAATTGTTCATTAACAATATTTTAATAGGATTTGATTTTTGCTATTCTTTCCTTATAAAACATGTACTGTGATTCATGTTTTATAAATAATGATAAACGTTTCACGACACCATTATTATTAATTTTCTTTCTTTTTTTGAGTTTTGTATCTTTAATTTCAATTTATGAATATTTGAAATTGTTTTGCCTACAGAGAAATTGCCTCACTTGAAAATATATTTATAAACGGAACTCACCATTCAGTACATTACGATTCTATCAAATAACCAGTGATCAGAATTTACTTCCAGAAATGTTTTATACTATAAGATTTTATATTTACGTAGTTATAGACTGGACGCTGAACGGAGTTTCACTTACTAAGTATAATCTCGGACCCCAAACCTGAAGTGCATTGATGTGACTAATAGAACTTTTTGTTACGCTTCACCGATCTTTCCCTCTAAAAATGAATCGACGCCCATCTTATCTCGTATCTCGAGAATAGGAAAAGAAAAGAAAAAAAAAAAAAAAAAAAAGTGTAAACCGGTGCGTGTGTGAGTGGAAAAACGCATCGTCTTGCTAATTTTTATTATTTTCTTTTGTAATAGTGATATTTTTTTATTTCTTTTTACCTTGGTAGAATTTGTCGTGTGGTTTAGTGAACTTCGAAAACTGGTTTCGTCACTGCTGTTAGTTTTATTTGCAGGGTTTGCGCGCGTCGGGGGTTGCCTATTTCTTACATCCATTCGCGTGGATTCATTCCTTCAGGCTGTCGTTTTATTTTGATAAATTTCGGAAGTATTATTTCGAAATAACAAAGGATTGGGCAATATAAAGGCTTAAACTGCAGCCGAACTAGAACTGTCATCCGCAAAAGGTAAAATTTATTTTGTAAAAATTGATAGCTGTAAAGCCTTTTTGACAGTTTCTATTTTCCAAATGCTTTTAAACAAAACAAAAAAAAATAATAACAATAATTTTAAGAATTGAGTATTGCATGAGTTGGTTCACTTTATTGATTTCTGGTTTTGTTGGTGATAAAATTTAATTTCTTATTGTGTTAAAGCATTTGTGTGCAGCTGTTAACAATTGAAAAAATATATTATTGTTAATTATATCCACATTTTTATTTCCAATGTTATTTTGAATGAGAATTGAAAGAATCGTCATTTCTAACGGGCAAAAAACAAATAATAAAAACACGCAATTTTTTCAAATTATAACAAATGCAATTCGTATAAGGTAAAATAAAAATAGATTGAAGTTCCATTTTTGACAAAAACATTGAACGTTTTCATCATAGTATCCGTGGGAAATAAAATGTATTCGAAAGAACATATAACCGAATTTATAGCGAAATGTGAAAAACATTTGTTCATTCCATCGAAATATCGCTGGAATGGAATTTGTAATTTTAAATACAAAAATTATGAATAAAGATTGAACTGCAATTTTTGTCTGAATTACACATTTCATATGACGATATTTTCTAGAAAATATTATCCTACTACTGAACAGACAAATCCCAAAGGGGTCGCTGACAACTAAAATCGAATCGATTATGGCATTTGTACTTCATGAACTTTACAAAATTACACTAATTTTTATCAAATTATAATTGGGATTGAAGAAATCAAAGTGAAATATATTTTTTTAATGTCAACGAAAATCATTCTTGAACATCTGAAAATTATCATTTTAATATAACGTTTAATATTTTGAAAATGAAATTTGGACTAAAAAATAGAAATGATTTCGTATAGTAATCTTTTCACGCAAGTTATATGCAGAAATTCAAGGAAAATATGCCGCAACCTTATGATGGTCTTGCAGGGCGTCTGCAACGAAGAAACAACCAAAAGGATATAGTGAGAAAAGACTATAAGCGATTCAGTACTACAGAGCCATTAAAGTGAATTGCACATGATAAACTTAATTTTTAGTGTGGGCCTCAAATGAGAGCAAATAAATCCTCATTGTGATACATTATTTTACAAAGTACACTGAAGCGCAACGATTTCGTACCAAGGCTCATGAAGTACTATTGTTGCCCGATGTGCAAGTTTGGTATGTACTATAGATCATTATCAATCATGGCAAGAACTTCACTTTATTTGTATTCATACAGTTTTGTTAATCATTAGGGATCAAAATAACGATGATGGCATTGTTACATTTGAATTTGATAGTATAATGAAAAGGGGTTTAATCTTCTAATACTAAACTAGCTCTAACTCTTAGTTTTTAGATCAAGAAAACTGAAATCAAAAGTTGCTTCAGCTTGCTAATCTTAGTGTCATCCACAAAAATATCGTCTATTTTTCATCTCATAATGTTTCGGATTTTTGGCTACCTACTCTTCGGCTATTCTCGACGTATTTGCCTGAGAAAAATGTGTGAAAAATCTTCAGACTTACTTGGAATTGGTTTTGATATTTACCTGAAAATGGATTATATTATTTCGTCAGACAGGATGATACAGAAGTATCACATATAATCTGCAATAAATCAGTCTTAGGAAAATGGGAACAAATATCTTTTAAATCAGCTAGTCTAGGGTATTTCTGTCTTAATTGGAGTCTCATTGGGAAGATCCTTACTTAGTCATCTGAAGACGGAACAACGTCATGAATAAATCTGTGAATCCGCTAATTCCAAACTTCCATTAAATAAGCAGCATACATTGCTTAGAAAGTAGTAATTTTTTACAATTCTTGGTATCCTGCAATTTACACTAGTTTTGGTTCGTGTTTATTCGTTTATGCTCTTCTAAATATATACATATTTCTTTATGCCAAATTTGACTCTTGATTATAGATCTGTATTCTTTGGGAAGTAGCATAACACTCTTGGAGCAACTTTTCTGTAAGATTTGTCTTCTCACAATTGTGAGCCAAAGGTAATTAGTCTATGACAATCATTTAGAATAGAAGAGCAAGGTTAAAAGCTATATTAATTGATAGAGTGAAAACGTTTTAAGAAGCTTCTGTCTCATATTCTGAAATTTTGTTTTACTTTCTTGAAAGCTAGAGTAAGTATCAATTATATCTTGGAAGATCATAGAAGATTAAATTGAAAATAAGTCGAATCTCGAGAGCTATACAGTATAAATTTTAACAAGAAACCTGTATTTATTCTTGTAACTTATTAACTGCGGTGATTGTTCAGGTAGCAGATAACTAGGTGTGCCGACTGTTTCAATTTATTCGTTTTGCTTACAAGCAAAACAGATATTTTGAAGTTTCTCAGTATATTTCCAAGTTGTATATGTAAATAAAACACTTTTATTCCAAATTCTCGAACTAGGTGGAACACAATAATCTATGACATTGTTTACTTTTCCAAAATAAATTATTTTTTAGATTAAACTTGTAATTACATTATGAAAACAATTTAATGTTGAAAAATGGATGAAACACACCTTTAATTTTTAACTATCATTGGAAGAAAAATTTTGAAAATAAGTTATAAATGCTTATTTGCCTGGATTGACATTAATTTTATTATTTTTAAAAAGTAAATCTCTCTTGTTAATTTAAGTTTTAATAATGTAAATTTTAAGTATAGTTTTAAGCGAATGAATTATGATTTGCATCCACATTTTTCCTACAGCAAGAAATGAACTTATCTACAAAAAATATTAATTACCGCTTTGATTGACAAGAAATGAAATAGGTACTAAACAAATTTATTTTTCGTAAAAAAATTACAAAACAAAGATTAATGGCATTGAATTTTCTTGAATTATAAGGTAAAACCGTATTGAATGCACAAACATGAAGTTTAAAGTGAAAAGACAAGATGTTGGATGCATATTCACTAGTCCTATAAAGTTTACCCATACTTTTTTTAAGGTGTTGAACTATTGCAAAGTCAAATAATATCCGTATCACCTGTAGAGCAGCTTCCAAGGTTGTAGCTGCTGTGAGAAACGTGTTCCGTTGCACGGCCACGGCATCTCAAATATTTCAGTGGGCTCATGTCGAGCGATTACGCCGCGCATTTTATGCTGCTTACTTTCCAAGTAATCATAAAAGATGACAGCTAAGAACATGCATTATTCTCTATTAAAACGAATCAAGACCAATTTTTGCTGCGGATAATCTAACAAAGCGATTTAAACTTTATTCTGCTTTTGAAATCATCCTGAAATCCAATTTTAAAATTCGGAAATCTGTGATGTATCCCTATTAATTTCCTGTTAAGATCATGATGCTTCTACCACAAAATGTAGGTTGTTTTGAAGCATTTTGCGTACACCTCATACTATCCATTTTGCATGTCCTTTATACAATTCCACTTATCAGGCTTCGAAGAAATGTTGACTTGTCCATGAACATAACTTAGTCCCAATCAGATAGTCTAATTATATGATGGCGTTACCACTTTAATCGTGCTTTTCTGAGTTAGATGGTTGGGGAAACGAGAATTTTTGTAGCTTATGGGATCATAATTTACTGCCTTCTGTGCTTCAGTTGCAGATATGATCTTACCAATGTCTGCTATAATCATAAATGTCAAACATGTAGAGGTTGTTTTTTTTATTCTTCTCTGCTCCAACAACAATGTACTAATCTTCTGCGAAGATCTCATTACTTTGATGAAAAAGGATTTTTGTTTTACTGTTTAGCTGGTTTGTTTGTACTTGTGATCATAGTCGTGAAATGCTGTAATAATGAACGACAAAGAATTGACCAACATCTGTGATTGTCTTAGTTCTAAGTGTCTTACAAACTGCATTTAAAATGTTGCCATTCATATTTTGGAGGCTGCAAAACGTTTGTTTAAAAAAAAAAAAAACTGATCAGTTTTCTAAGTATTTACCGAACTGTTTGCCGAATGTTTCTGAAGCCTTCAGCTAAACTTTCGTGGATTCGTTTCCTAACTTGGATGTCGTTGTTTGCAGCAGCTCCAAATTAACATAATAAATGTTGTCTCAGTCCAACTTGTACTCAAGTGAAAAAAGTGATCGTTACGCGACAAATAAACAAATACTAAACATTTTTTAAATTCTAATTTATGTTAATTTTTTCAACAGATTACAGAGAATGCCGATTTTTTTTATACCATTGCTATTTTTGCATATTTTTCGATACTAAACAATAATTGGTTGCTATTCTCATTTATTATATTAATTAAATATTTCTCAGGATGACATAGATATATGAAAAGAATTGCATCATATATATATTGCAGAATTCATGTGTATATGAATGATTTCGATTTATGAATAATCTTGGATTGGAAAACAGAAATCAGTCCCTTCATGCAACCATGGGCATCTTGTATTAAGTTCCCATGGACGTCCTTGGAATTCTGGTTAATCCATGCAAAGTCTTTACTGTGGTTCTGAACTAAATTGTGACATTTATCGAAAATATCTTATTCAGAATTTATTCAAACATTCATCCAACTTTCAGACTATATTGAGTTTAACAACACAAAACAGTACCCTTCTTGGGTCAAAATTTACCTCTGAATTAATGGATCAGTAATCATATAATAGGACCATTAATTCAGGGATAAATTTTGGTTGCCCAAATGAATAATGTAAATTGTGTTCACATATATTAAGATTATTTCTAACAGCTATGTTTACTATGATAAATGATGGAAGAAAAAGCATTCCTTAATCTTCAAGAAAATTGAGCTCAAACTCAAAGAGCAATCGTTATTGTTTAAAAAACACTACCTTTCATATCTGCGTCAAAAAAAATAATTTTTTTTTTTTTTTGGATTTATTTTAAAAACTTTGTTTAAAGAGATCATCAAGCATCATACGAGGGTTACTCTGAAATTTTTGAGATACGCGCAGACGAGAATTTACAAAATAAAAATAATGGTTTAATTTTAAAATACAAAAGTACTTTTAACACTGAAGACGATTTTTTATTGACTTACTTCAACTTGTTTAGCGTAGAATAAATTTTAAACAGAAGAGAAAATGGAGTTGACGCGAGAACATTTTCGCGCTATGATTTTCTACGATTTTAAAGCAGGATTAAATCAAGAAGAATGCGTTCAACGGTTGCAATTAGCATTTGGTGATGAATCTCCAGCTCGTGCTACTGTATTTAGATGGTTAAGAGAATTTAGAAGAGGTCACAATTTTCTTCTGGATGAAGAACACAGTGGAAGACCGCCGTCGGCAGTAATCCCGGATAATGTGTCTGCCATACGAAAATGTTAATGGATGATAATCGCTGTACCTATCAAATGATACAGAAGGAGCTTAACATTGGATCCGCGGCCATACACAAAATCATTCATGAAGAATTACATATGAAAAAAGAAATTTGCCATTGGGTTCCCCATAATCTAAATGAGCACTAAAAAGAGGAGCGTGTCAAAATCAGTACCGAAATTCTTAAATTGATAAATGATTGTGGCCACCGCATCATGTCTAAAACTGTAACAGGTGATGAAACGTACATACCGTTTTTTGACGTACCAACACGTCAAGAAAGCAAAGTATCGGTCTTTGAAGATGATCCCACGCCGACAATGGTGAAAAAAGAACGCGCACTGAAAAAAGTGATGTATGCCGTTTTCTTCAGAAGTACGAGATCGGTCAAAGCCATCAAGTTGGAAGGACAGAAGACAGTTAGAACAAACTGGTATACCATTGAATGTCTTCCAGAAATTCTACAAGAACTGAATGTTAGAGGACTAATGCTTCACAATGACAATGCATCTTCACATACAGCCGGATTAACAGTTGAGTTTCTTAAACAAAACAAATTAAATTGATCGAACATCCGCCGTATTCACCTGATCTAGCTATGTGAGACTTTTGGTTACTCTTTAATTTAAAAAAGAAGTTACGTGGCCGTCGTTTTCATTCAGAAGAAGAGATTGATGTGGCTATAAATGCATTTTTTTCATCTATTCCAAGAAATGAATGGCTTGGGGCATTTAATCTGTGGAAAATTCGTCTACAAAAGTGCATTTATGCTGGAGAAGACTAATTTGAACACACCTAAAATTTTGTGAGTATAACTTTAAAAACCTAGTTGTATCTAAAAAATTTCAGAGTGACCTCGTAATATAATAATTTTATGTCATCTTGAAAATAAGTAAATAAAATTCAAGAAAAAAATACTTTCGTTTTGCTGTGAACACTCACAAAATTTGCTTTAACAATTCTGAATGAAATAGTATAGTTGGTTCCTTTGTTATAAACAAAACCTTTCATTTTGAATTTAATGTATAAACTTACTAGATAATGCCCCTTTTTTTAGTCCTTTAAATTTCGTCTTTATTTAAATTTTCGATATTCACTTAGTGGTGTATAGTTTAACAACAGTTGCTTGCTTTTCAATGATATTTCATTTGACAGCTAAATATTAAGAAATGATCTTCGATTCAATTACAGACTTTCATACACGTGTTAAGTTATAGTTTCTTATAAATGTTATTCTTTTAAAATTCTGTGCGTAAATAACACGTGTTAAGTTATAGTTTCTTATAAATGTTATTCTTTTAAAATTCTGTGCGTAAATATGGCTAGATGAGAATTTTATTTCTTCGACAGCTAAGCCTAGGCATTTAAGTTTTAACAATTGTTGCTATACTTAACAACATTTTCACACCTTCTGGATGTTCACAAATTTTCGATGAGCAAAGTTTTGCTACATTGCACTATTTTTTAATCATTTGAATACATATTTTTCCATTCGAAAATTTTGAGGATAATAATTTGAAGTTATCATTTTCAAACGCCTGATATACATTATTGTTTCAGTGAATAAACAAGCACAAGCTACACCTACGGCAAGTTTTGAAATTATCACATTTCGTATCAGACTTCTATGCCAGATTGATTTATGACATCAATTATATCAATGTCATAATAAGTGCTTAGTCACGCTATTTAGTGATTCATAAGTATATGTATGTGATTAAATTTATGTAAGTTCAGGGTTGGCACTTCTACTGAAAAATTTATATACAGGAGTGCAAAACAATAAATTTAATATTCAAGTCCTCATTTTTTGCCACATAATCCCTTGTTTGACTTGCATATATAGTTGCATATTTTTATGTATGTATATTATAATCAATTTGAATTGTGATGGTTGAACATTATCAATTTAATTAATTTTTATTAGTTGATGTTACTTTATTAAGATAAATTGCAAATACAAATATTTTAATATCTTCTATGAAACGTTTTATTGTGTGAACAAAATTTAAATTTTAATGCCAAAGTCTCCGTCGCATAAATAACTCCTGAATTATTTTAATTACAAGAAAATATGTTAGTTTACTTATGAATTATTTTGTATACTAGCAGTTCTACTTCTATGGATGTTATTATTTGAAATCATGAAACTTTCATAAATCATATATAGAGCTTGAAAAGCTAATATACTTCATTTATTTACAAACTCGGGAAACGATTTATTGATTCGCCTGTGTTTAAAATAAATTTAAATACTTTTCACATTTTGTTTATTAAATATCCACATTTACATGCCTGACCATTCTTTTCCGTTACACCATAATGCGTTAGATCGTATCGATGAAATCACTTTAGGGCGGGTGAATCAATGAGAGGGAGGGGGTCTCTTGGAGATCCGACCGAGTCCCTGGGGAATGGGTGAATGACATTATTATTTATTATGACTCACCTTGCCGTCTAAGCTTCTGGTTCTGCTTTTGTGTGTCTTCTTTCCTCTAAACGATAATTGGACTATTCTAGACGAAGCACAAAATAAAATCGGTTTTTCTTACGAAAAGGAATTTCAATTTGATCGTAAAATATGAATTTATGTATTCCCGTCTGAGACTTGTACTCTATGGTCAATGTCCGCCCGAATTTCTTTTTGTAATTTGTTTTGACATGATTTTATATTTCTGAACATGATTTTTTTATTTTCTTGAAAAATAGAAATCCTCAAGCCAACTAAAAGAACTGAATTGTTATTATCAGAGTTAAATTATTTCGTATTTTTTTCCATTATTAATGTTGTTGAAAAAAGAATATTTTATTTTTAGCATCCACTGTATGCTATTTTCAGTTTTCCTGGAAATTTGGTTGTACTCACAAAAGCTGGTTTATTTTCCCCTTTTATTAATTATTTGTTGTGAGAAAGTTCACATCTTAAATTATATATAAACAAGTTTTTCGCATTAATTTAATCAAAATCACTGATATTTAGAATTTCAATATATATATATATATATATATATATAAATATATATATATATATATATATATATATATATATATATATATATATATATATATATAGAATATCGAAATTCTAAATATTAGTGATTTTAAATATAAATATATATATATATATATATATATATATTGCGATTAGTCACGCATTTTTTAAGCTTTTATTCAAAATATATTATAAAGATAAATATTCCTTACTCAAAAGGTAAAATGAAAATAAAAGCACCTTTGGAAAAAAGTATAGTAGTGACAAGTTAGAAAGATATAAATTATTGTTTTTAAAGGCTTTTTTACACATAAAATAAATTTTTCTCATGGGTGGAATAAAATAGAAAACAACGAAGATTACTAAAAGGTGAATGTGTTTTACTGTAACAAAATTCTGGCCTTTGTTTCAAATTTTCTCTGTAGTTCTGATTAAAATTATGACTCGATCAATTTTCATTTTGAAAACACAGAAATGGGAAAACTGTGTGAACTGTAAAAATTTTGCAGTTTATTGAAATTGAGCTGTAACTTTCTCCGTAAGATTGTTCCATGTCAAAAGTGATTAACCAATTTTTTCTAGTGAATGAATTCAAATTAAAATCATTTATTGGGAAAAAATTTGAAGAGTGGTAGACTTTGTGTATTTTTGAATGATGAAACATAATCTGCATAATAAGAATTTCTTTGGTATTTTCAAGTATATTTGATCTTTTCTTAGCCGAACATTTATAACATTCAATTTGTTCACAGTGGGTTTATAAATTTGAAAAAATAGTACATTACTTTCACAGTGAAAAACAATCTCTTAAAAATAAAGAACTCGATAAGAAAATAATAAAAGAAAAAAGAATCTGAGGTTGATTTAACAAGTCGAGATTTATTATTTATTAATTGTCGTAACTTCATTTTCGATTCCTTCTTACATGATTCAATAAAAAGAAAAATCAATTTTTATGAGAATTTAATTTTTTTTATTCATTTAAGCATTAAAAAAAATATGACTGTATGTAGTATTTAAGGACATAAAAAGAAGAAAAATGTTTTATTTAAAAAAAATTTTAAAGGAAGGAATCACAATTTCTATTGAATGGTTTTAAATTATACGAGAGCGAAACACAATAACATAACAAACATAATTTTTCCTGACATTAATACAGTACTATATACTTTCGCAAAATTATTCACAACCAAAATTTCTTTCGATTTTTTAAAATAAAAAGATTAAGCTGTGTAATTGTACGAAATATTAAGTTGCGTTTGCGTAAAATATTGTTACATAATAATACATTGATGGGGCTTATGCATTTTATGTTATTTAAAGTGAGTATCAAAATTGCATTTCCCTTAAAAAATACTTTTGTTGCTATTTTTACAGAATGAAGTATTTATAATTGATAAATACGCTCATTTTCAGAGAATATAAATTATTTTGTATAAAGAATTTTTTTTGTAAAAATGAAAATTAAAAAAGCTCTAAAAATCTCACAATTAATTCAACTGGAATTATGAATCATTTTATTCCAATGATTTGATTAAGTATAACTTATGGTTTTATAAGTTCTTTTATAAATAATTTTATTTTATAACCTTTTCAAATTAATTTTATACATTTATGATAGCTGTCGAAAGTATAATTTTCTTAATTATTTAATATTGCATTACAATAAAATATATTAAAGCTATAAAAATAATTCTTTATTTCAATTTACGAACTTATATTAATGATTTTCCCGGTTATATGTAAATAAAATCTTCTTTGTTTTATACGAATTTGTTTTGGATTGAATAGAGGGGATTGTCTGGTTTGGACTGAATTTTAATATTAGTCTGTGGTTAATTTAAGACATTCAATATTTAATTTTGAAATTTTGATTACGTTGTTTGTAATTAAGGATGATTTGAACTTACTGTAAAGTTGCTTATGCTGCTATATGCATCGTTCCGGAACTCAACTCGCTTCAAGAATGGATGGTTGTGATTCTTTCTCCTTTTCAAAAATATCATTATGTCTGAAACAAAAATCGATACGGTAATGGATTTCAGTTTCTCTTTCTATCGTCATTTCCATATTTATCATTATTTGAAAATGTGCTGATTTTGCCTATTGATGTGAAATATATCTTCGGATTTCTCATACGCTTTTATTCGAAAATTCATCGGAACACATATGAAAAAATTTTCGACTTCACTATTTAAAATTTTATGACAAAAACTTTTCACACCTCATTCGATTTGTTTTAACTAACGCATGCATGAAACTTCGTTTCTTGGTGAAAAATAGCTGGTTTGAACTTATCACAAAGTTATTCATATGCCGCTATACGCACCGCTGCGGAATTTTGTTCGCTTCAAGATGACTGCACATGATTCATTCCCGTTTTTAAAATTGTCATCTCTATGTGACCGTTGAAGGTGCCACAAAAACACATACGGTATAATGTATGGTTTAAACGGGATTATGTAAATAGTAATTATTCGAAAAATATAAATAAATGAAATTGTGAAATAAGGTTTTTTTTAGTAAAAATAATCTAAAAAGTACGGAACTTATAATAAAAATAAACTACTTAATTTGCCACTGATGCGCAGCTCTTCAGTTGTGTCCAGTTAGAATGCAAAACTTATTCACGATGCATATGGTATTACAATTGCTTTGTCATTAAATCTATTTAAATAATTTCTTGCAGCATCTCCAATACCACAAAAGAGCAAATCGTCATTGGCAAATATAAATATGTTGTGAATAAAACTTTTTTATGTCTAAGTATTTCTGTCAAAATTATCCTGTCCAATTTCCTCATTATTGAATTCCTTCTTCCTTTTCAATTTTTTTTTAACTTAGAATAATTTTGTTTTTGTTTCAATTTATTTAGTGAATAAACACATTTTATTGCATTTTGAAATTGTAGATAAAATATCTTAAAACATAAAAATTCGGATCATCAAATTTAAAATTTTAATATTTAGTGGTAAAATCTTTTGAACATTTTCGAGGTCAGTGAACTATAACATTGTATGTAAATTAACATTGATAAATATTTTGGACTCTTAATAAATTTTTTTAGCTCTGCTAAATTTATTCATAAAGTATTAATACAAAATATACTCAATGTAAAAATTAAAATAAATAATTAATTTCAATAATGTTTATTATTATAAGTTTCTCAAGTTGTGAACAAAAATGAATGCACACAAATCATTCCATTGTTCAAGTAGTTTACTTGTACTGTTTATTTTTGAAGACTGAAATGTAACTAAGAATTCTCATCTTGAAACGCGATTAATTTAAAAAAAAAAAAATTATTGGGTTAAGTTTTAATTTTCTACTACTGTCAACTCGTCCGACTTTTTTGGAGCATTTAAAGTTTCAAATTGATTTTTTTGATATTCTTAGGCCCAGAAATTTAAGGAAAACATTAAATAGTTAAGACTTCTTATCGGTTACCGATAAAGCAAGTATGTGCTGTATAGTTTTGTTCTCATGCCTGTCTCTCCCTTACATCCTGTATTCTGCCATGTCTGAGGATACATTTATGAACATTTTTCAAATTCTATATTCTATTGAATAGAATTTTGAAATTCCTAACAGTTATTCAGAGTAACACGAATTCAACAGTGCATTCAGGTGAATCTCTAAACCGCTCTCTCTTCATGCATGCAGAACATTTTTATTGAGCTTTCACCATTTTTTTTCTTCACTTTTCCTTTTTTTTTTTCTCCCTACAGATTGATCGTGCTGTGAATTTGATCAGAGACAGACATAGAAAATCCCTTTTAGGTGACTAAGAGCGGAACTTTCGTTTACAGTGGAATGAGCTTGTGGCTTAGCACTTATTCATGAGCATGAATTTGTTGAACATCCTGCGTATGAAGAATACTAGAGTTTCCTGTAAATTATCTATTATCTGTAAGTTTTATTACTGATGCCTAGATTAGAACGTTTTGAATTTGCAAGTTTCCTGACTGCCCATAGGAACTGTGATATCGGTTTCCATTTAATTATTATCAAGTACAAACGGTTTTGCTCAATATTTGGGAGAACGTCAAAACTGTCTTAGGCATTGCACAACTTGTGTTACAATTGTCAGTCTTAGAAGTATTCCTTTGACCGTTTTCTAAAGTTATACTTCAGAAAGTAAAATAAAATTCATCTGATTCGATTTTTTAAACAATTATTCGAAACCATAATTGAGTTTGTAAGTTAGCTTATTTAGAATGAGTTATCGTTGAAGTGCATAATGAGGAAGTGTTATATTTCGAATAATTCTGAATCTATGCATTCCTTAAAAATGCAGTATACAGTTGCGCATTTTTAAATAATCGAATATTTTTGTCGGGAAAACAGTTGATAATAAACTTTATTAGTTTATTTATCATGCCTTTTTCTTGTATGAGTTACTGATATTTCAGTTTAAGTTGCATAGTCTATAAAGTTCAGGCACCAGCAAATAACTTAAAGCCTGTTTTTGATTGATAACCAAAATCCAACATCACTTATAATACTGTCATTTCTTATGAAAATGAGCTGACAATAATGATCGATTAATATAGATTTTTCCGTTCACAGCAATGCCCGTTCACAACAAAGGGCGTGTTCATATTAAAAAAAAGTTTTATCTGGAATACATTATTAATATACTGTTTGAATGGTTAAAAATTTTTAACCAATTAGCTGTACTTACGAAATTTGAGTCACCTAAAAGAGATACCCAAGTATGTGTAAAATTAAACAATATATAACCTTATTTTACTTTACAGTACTTATTCAACATATGGCGAAATAATCAATGATCTCGTGACTGTAAAAATTGATAGATTATAAATTGATAGAATATATCTCTTTAATTTTATGTTTCTTAAGTGTGCGATTATGCCATTATTAAAACATTGTAGAATATTGATCACCATAATTAGAAAATGAATATATAATTCTTTATAAATTTCATATTATAAATGTTATGAATTAAAATTGTTTTATGGATGAAATGAATTAAAATGAGTTCATAGAGTTTAACCAAGTTGAGTATTACGTCCTTTGTGTTATAATGACATGCAGTAGTTTATATACTTAAATGTGAAGGTAAAAAAAAAAAGACAAAAACAGATTTGCTGTTATGATTTTGATTATACTCTAATTCGTACTGCTGTTCTAATTAAAAAGAACTCAGTTAAATAGTTTTCTTTTTCTTTTTGAGAAATATTATAGTACGAATTTAGAAATACTGATATAATAAATTCTTGCTTTTCAGTCTGGAATAAAGGATTACATAGCAACTTTATGACTATTATAAGTAAAGAAAAATGCTATATATAAAATAAAAATTGTTTTTCATCAACAATGTATTCAGGGGATCTTGAGGTGGGAAACAGATTGTGAGAAATTACTTCTATATTGATATATTATTGATCGAAATTTTAGATATTTTATTTAGTTATAATACCTCTTAAATCTCAATTGAAAATTCTATAAGTTATTATCATTTTTTTTGTCTTGTGCCAGCTAGGCTGGCAATATGGGGTGCGCTGCTCCACTTTTTCATACTGAACCATATTCGGTGTGGAGAATGACTGCTTCAGTACACATACCATTGAGACCCGTTTACAGGGTAGGCAACCATTCATACATCATTTATACACAGAAAGTACAAAGACAGAATAGATAGAGAAAGTACATCCATGTCCGAACCTGGATTCGAACCCAGGACCTCCTGATCCGCAGTCAGGCACTCTGACCACACCGGTCGGCAGTTATTATCATTGAAATTAATATTTGGATGAGCAAGATTTGCGTGATATTCTAGACTTTATGTATCGAAAGAAAGTAATAGAAAATATTGATGACGTATATTCTATACCTATCACACCTTAAGTGTGAAGGCCGAGGTGGTCTGATTGGTTAAAACATCGTTCTCACTAATGGAAGGTAGGGAGTTCGAATCTCGGCTAAAAAGAAGATCCAGCGTGTTCACTAAAAGCGGCTGGAGCACAATCAAAAGGTCATGGGCGTAATTTCCTTCAAGTGAAATGATAATTCTGGGAATAACTGATCAAATATTAGAGTGTTTTCCACTTAATCCCTGCTTCAAAATTACGAAGAAACCCAACAGGCCATTTTCACTACTGATAGAGCCCAACTCTGAACTACGTAAGGGGAAGTTTGCTGGTGCAAGAGCAACAACGTCTCAAGTACTTTGTGCAGTCTTGTTTGTGGTACATAAAAATGCACTGTCATAAATGTAAATGGAGAATAAAATAAAGAAAAATTATTTTTTTGATAAAAATGTGAATATCCTTTGAGCTTTTTACTTCTGTATTAGTAAAGTAGTTCTGAATGTTAAAATTAATTTTTTTTTATATTCAATACTCTTTTATTTATATAATATTACACATGTATTGAATTTGTCTCCTAAGTCTTAGATTAAAAAATAATCCTATGTATATCTTCGACTAGAGTCCTTAATGCTAATTAAGCCGTAAAACTGAAGCTCTTATCCAAGCGGTTGAAAGATGCACCCATTGGTTTCTGCGGTTACGTCTCACTTGCAGAAAAATATTTCTTGACTGGACATTTCCGAACTGTAACTCTTTGTTCCGTTTCTCTTATCTTTTTCGAAAATGGTGGAACAAAAACTTGTGCTAATTGGTACGTACGAATTTCAGCTCTCATAATGGAATTTAGTGGTGTCTGTTCACGAGAGCGTGACTCTCACGGAAGTGAATGAAGTCACGGAAGCTCTTGGGGCTGACCCCCAACAGGTGGTAACCTAACCTATCGTGCCGATTCCTTTTGCGCAATACCTCAGTCAACTATCCCATCCACCTTGCTCAGGTACCAAAGTGCTTTATCGTTTACCAACCCATAACCCTAAACAAACACCCGCTGTGCTTTTCGGAGTTACATTATTGTTCCAGTGTTTGAGCCTCTCTTATTTTTTCTGTGTAAATACAAGGCCGTTTTTTCAAGAGGATGGTTGAGATTTGTGTTTGTTCTTTGTGACATGCCCATCCGCTTGTCATCGAGGTAATGCTCATTGCCATTTACACTACAGTTATTTATTCTGGATTAATGTTTAAGAGAGTAAAATCGTTTTCAGAGTTTTGAAAAAACAAAACAATTTAATTAGATACTTGCATATGACCTTATCCGATCGTCGCGGGTGAAATTGTCTGCTTACTTGAATGAAATCGAAAATAAATATGAGTTAAAATTCATCTTGTGAAATGTACACAGTAATCTTTGATAAATTAATATTAATCGTTTGCATACTGAAATGAAGATAAAAAGAAATTAGATTTGCACGTGAGTATATATTAGTGGTAAAAAACATTTCCATTCATGCATTCAATTTTCGTGGATCTTAAAAAGTTTGCTGGAACGTATTAAAAACATTTAAACAATCACCATATGTTTCGTTCTCATTTGTCTTTTTCTTCTCGAAGTAAAAGTATCTAATTATGATTTTTTAAGATAATTTTTAAGTGAAAAAAATAGATTTTATTTTGAAAGGATAATTCTCTCTCTTGCTACTTTACATGACAGTTTCGATATAATGGAATTTATCGAAAGTAAAATTTTATCGAAAGAATTAGTTTTCTTTTTCTTCAAATTATAACGAATATCAATGTTTAATGTTTTACAATGTTTCAATGGAGCGAACTTTAGTATTTCTACACAATTGACTGGATTATCCTATTTTTATTTTATTCCAAACACTTGAACTTATTTTCTTTTTTTTTTTTTATGGGGTATTACTATTCCTAAATTTCTCATGGAAAAAAGAATTCATTTTAGATGTCTGGATTCATTAATGATGCATAATAATAAATTTCATATATGTAAATTAAAACCAAAAAACAGTTACTAAATACATACTTGTTTGAAACTATATTTTAACTTAAATTACGTTATCATATTTTGTGTTACTGGTGCTTTAATACAAAATAAATATAGTTTTTCTGATAAAAGCATTTGAAGTATAGTATTTTTTTTTACATAATTTTGAAGATTCGTTTATATTATAATATTTTTAAAAATATATTAGTTAAACTATTTTTATTCAAGTACATATATTTTTACACTACATTTCTACCTTATGCTGTGTTATGATTTAGCTTTAAAAAAAGTAGACTTAATAAAGTAAGTGTTACAAAGAAAACAAAGTTAGCACATTGTTGTATAAGAATAAACACATCAGATATATTATATTTATATTATTACGTACAAAACTTGTTGAAAATGTGCATACAAAAGACGTCGGTTCAAAGTCATATTTTCCCTTTAGAAGAAATTCATTCTAGATAAACTAGATGAATTGTAGTACTGTGAATATGGTTCACTCGGAAACCATGAATATTTCAACTATTTCCTTCACAGTGAAGGTTCAATGCTGGTTTGGAATTATCATATCAAACTTCATCACACATTGGGAATAAAAGTTTCAAGTTAGGCATTCATTTCATTCATATAAATCATACTAGTTATTTCTGAAAATTTTGTTGATAAAGGAGAACAATCTTTAAAGAAAACAATGCTCTAAAATGTTTTGAATTTCCAACAGAAATATGATTGAAAAAAAATAAATAAAAATGTGTTTTGTATTTAGAATCCCAATCCTACTATACGCTTCTCCTCACATAGATTAATTTAAATAATACTATGTATAAGAAACTCGAATTTTGCCAGAATAAATTTTTTCGAGATTTCTAAAAGTTCCATTTTATATTCGTTATAATAACATTCACGATCAAGCTGAATATGAACTCAAAAGAATGCTCCTACAACTGTTTCAAATTCCATAATTTTGAATTACTATCAGAATCTATAGACTTTGGTACCTTTCTTTATATTCAATGAAATTAACTAAAGACTTACTTAAGCACATAAAGTTATAAATAACTGTTTTCTATACGGATATAAATTTTTTTTACATCAAATTATTTTTGTCTGAAATGAATGAGCAAATTAATTTTCGTTAGTTTAATAGCAGTGCTTCGCTCGCCCGAGACACAAGTCAGAGGTTCGATCCTCAGGCTGGGCAAGACCGATTCAAACTTTCATCTCTTCAGTGGGTCTATAAACTGAGTACCAAGCCTGCTGGGGAACTAAGCGTTGGATGTTTCACTTTAGGCTGGCCACCTAATCGAGACACTTATTTCGCACCTCAGAGACGTCGGTCAAGAAAACAGATATGAGCACTGTAAACCTTGACCCACATTGGCCTGTCTTAACACAAGTTTAATTGTAGAATGAGCAAATGCAAGTAGGTGGATAACCACCCACAGGGTCCTAATCGTATCAACGATATATGTATCCCAGAAATGATTGACATAAATTTTTGGATACTTCTCTTGGGATATTTTCCAAAATAGCTTACGTTTTCAACAGTTATGTCTGACAAATTGAATGATATTTCTTAATTGGCTGAATGCTGTTGACATCTGAGTTCATACATGATTCAATTCTGTAATCGATAAATATTTGAATGATGGATGCTAAGCAATTATTAAGTTTGACTCAATACTTATAGTAATAAATTGGAGATAACTATTTATGTAAAATTTAATGATATTGCATGTGTTATAGAAATATTTATTATTTTTTTAAAGACTTATTTTTCTAAAAAGTTTTTAAAAGTTCTTTAAAATCAGAAAAAAGAAATTATCCATTTTTCTGAAATGAATTTATTGTTTCCTATTTGTAAACTCACTAATGATATTCCATTCTCTTCCTCTCTCTTTTGCTAAAATATCTTTTTAATGATTTTATTTTTAGAATAAGTTTCAATGTTCCCAAAAATGATTGGAAAAATATTTGCATATTTGAAAGGAGCAGTATTGCTTCAATAATCAATATATCTTTTCAATTGTGTGTCAAAAAATCTACTGTGAATATTTTATATTAATTTCATCAATCAGTTTTAACTCATGAAATTAATACATTTGTTTCTGCCAAGAATTTAGCTTTTTAACCATACTGTATTCGTTGCAACAATTGGAATGATTTTATCTTGTGATATTTTGATTGGGTTGAAAATTAGTTTATAAAAATATCATCAGTTTTTGTAAGACTCACTAGAAATCTTAATTTTTTAAATTAAATAAGATTATTAAAATAATTTTTTTAAACAAGATTTTTTGTTCTGAATATAATTTTACTTGATTTGTGTATGTGTGTGTGAATTTACAATTTTTGTAAAGAATAAGACGATATACTAATTTAATACTTTTTATTTATTTTATAATTACTTTTTAAAAATTTATTTGTTAAGGTATAGGTAAAATATTCTAATGTGTAAAATAATAGATATTTAGATTTGAAAATTGTATTTTAATGTAGATTAAATGTATCTTTTTGATCAATATTACCTAAAAGATTTATGTATCTTTTAAGAAATATTGACATAACAAAAGACAACACATAATTAAAAGCAAAATTACGCTGTCACAAAATTACTAAAAATTATGGAACCAGAGCAGTTATGATTCTATAGATTTTCTCTTTCAAGAATTTTGATAATTTGATTACAACTGCTTTTCAAATTTATTTTATTATGCTTTTACTATTATTCTTGAATGACCATTGCTTTCGGATAGTTATCCGTTTCTTTTGAAATATTCCTGTGACTTGAGAAATAATATTTTCTGTGATTCCATAACCACATTAGTCACATTAAAATTTTTTTTCCAGCTTCCCATTAACGTTCATTCAGTTATAGCAATCTAGAGGGTATCCCACAGTAGTCTTTAGTCATTGTCACATGATGATTATGACTAAACGTCTTTAAGATCATTGCACAGCATGCAGTAATTTTCCGCAGAATTGTTGAACTCAAACCACCTCCCAGCTTTTATTTTTCTGACTTTTCTCCTGTATATTAAGTTGTTTGTTTTTAAGAGTTAGTGCTTGTGAATTAAGTTCTATGTCTGCTGTAGTTAACTTCCTATTATCCACTTTGTTGTTTATCTTCTGTGTTTAAATTCTTTTAGAAAAATTTTAGCTCCTAACAAATGTTCAGTGAAAAAAATCATTTTTTGTTTGATATTTTAAAAAAGTATATTAATAAAGAAACTTGTAAAAAATTAATGATTTTATTATTCCTCATCATCAAATTTTGTGTATGTTAACTATTGGTGTTTAAATGCATATTTGGGTTGACTTATTATGAATTTGGGGATTATTCACTAAATGGACTAGTTATGCTATTTAATTTTATGAATAATTAAGTTTGCTATAGTTTTGTATCTACTTATATAAAAGAACATGAATCGGTTCAATTAACATGCATTTGCAGAAATTGACTAGGGGTAACCAACTAATCACCCCGCAAATATTTAGGCATATGATAAATATATATATATGTTTCCTTCCGTATTCCGAATTTTCTGTATTGTACTTATTTTTTAGTCTGTTCTGCACTTGTTTCGCTTTTACACAAATTTTTATTTTGTCTCCAATTTTCATATAGAAGTATTCATTAGTATATATTCCCAGCTGAATATAATTTATCCTTCTTTTATTCTATCTTATCTTCTCTTCTGAGTTGGAAGTTGATTAGTTTTTCTCTCTGGTTTTTACTTTGACAAATCAGGGATTCGACTCCCCTTTTAACTTTGATATTTAATGCTATTCGAATTTCCATCGTAAATCAATCTCGAATTACCCATCGTTTGCAAAAAGACATCGTAAAATGAGTGACAAACACATAGAACCAATTAATCTGAATTTTTTTTTCCAATGGCAGATTGTAGGCATTTACAACTGAAACAGAGTCTATTAATCTATTGTTCCATGATATCAAGGAATCGGTCAGACACAGCGACTTCTTAGCCACCGAGACGTTGTCCCGGGTGCACCACAGGGGTCGGTCACCAACGCAGCCTCACACATGCCATAGGGACCCGTTTATAGGGTAGGCATATATATATATATATATATATATATATATATATATATATATATATATAGGTAGGCATCATTCATACTTCATTCACACACACAAGGGAAGGACAAATACAGGATAGAGAGAGAGATAAAGTACATCCATGCCTGAATCGGGATTCGAACCCAGGACATCCTTATCCGTAGTCAGGCACGCTGACCACCAGACAAGTTGGCCGGCTTAATCTGAAATACATTTAATCGATAATTTTACTCATTGTACAAGTATTGCTTTTGAGCTGATAGTGACTTAAGAATACTATTTTTGTAAAATATATATTACTAGCGTTCTATAACCACAATTTATGCTCAACTTTCATTTCATTTTAATAGGATTAGAGAATTATAATAATTCTTTACCCCCTTGATAAATTAATGTAAAGTAGTCTTATCTTTTATTTGAAGAATCCAAGTTTTTGAAATATATTTATTAATTTTCTATACCAGACATAAACAAAAATTTGTTAGGGTAGAAATGACATTGATTTCTAAATTTGTCACATAGTTTGAATTTATATTCAAATATGTGTAGACACTCTTTTATCCAGAAATATCAACCATATCAACAATTATACTTGCCTTTTGTTTCTTACATGATTCATAATTTGTAATTAGCAAACCGAAGGCTGAGTAGTCAGCGCTCTTGACTCCTGTGCTGTGGGTCCTGGGTTCGAATCCCCGTTCGGGCATGGATGTTACATTCTCTGTGTGTTTCTCTGTCCATTCTTCTGAGATGATCTATGAATGTAGCCCACTCTATAAACGGGTTTGTGGCGGTATGGCATGGGTAATGCTATTCACCTCCGTGACTTGGTTCACAGGTACCCACTGGGTAAAGACTAATGAGTAGCAGTTTACAGCCTTGTTGTGGCGAAGTCTTAGTCACCCAGTGCCCGCCATTATCAAAATAATAATAATAATTTATAATTATTGCACCCTCTCATTTGAGAAATATTTGATGCCAGAAAAATAAATAAATCTTCATACTTTTAAACGTTTCAACAGCACTTTATTTTAAAATTTTGTAATGGTGTCAAGCATTTTTAAAATGATTTGAGTGAAAAAAAGGTGAAAAAATGTGTTTATTTTTTGATATTCCAACCATTTAAGTTTGTTTTATTTACTGGAATATTTTTTAATCATTTATTTAAAGACTTAACACACTCTTGTCTTCAAATTTATTTAGCACACAAAATTTTTATCTTTATAAATAGTTTTCCTCGCAGGAAGAAATTCAGAAGCAAATCATTTTACTTTTATGTCTAACTGTATAATCTACATTAACTATTATTAAATTATCTTACATTTATATCGGCAAATTCCTTAAACCAAATATGATTTCATTAAATCTCTTGATTTTTGGGAAAGAACATTTTAAGGGCACTTAGAGTTCTTGCGCTGCCGCCTTAAAGCAGTATCATTTGTTTAAATTAATCACTCGGAGGTTAAATGCATTCTTATATCAATTAATTCATTTGCAGGCGTATTTATTTCATGCTGTGTCATGTTAAGTGCGTAGACGAAACACAATCAAAATATCCGACGCTGTTGGATGGCTGTTCCTTAATTGTAAAGAGCTCTAATTGAAAGAGAGGGAGTCTCTAACCTTGATTGGCTCTTATCTTTTCCGTTGACAATAGTTTTGTGTTACTGCACATACATTCTAACTGAACTGGCCAGGCGCCAGACGGTCGTCTTTGAGAGTGACCTCTTCTCAGACATCGGATAACCACTCGTGTCATCAACGAATTAATATCCCTCCTGGACGGATAAACTCATAGTGGGCTGTCACACAAATGGGCTGGCAGATTAGGACCGCCAGATGGAAGATTAAATATGCTCTCCTGACATTTTCTCCTTTTCTTCGTCTTGGAGGTGGAGAGAGTGTTTCATAAAGCAATATGTCTTGCGAATATGGAGATAAAAAGGACATAATTTCCTGTCTACGAATCTAATTATTATCATTTATTTAGTTTTGAATGCTTATAAACAGTTAAAAATTATGTAATTTGTTGAAAAGTTATATTTATATGCATATGTCATATTAGAAATACTTGGCTACCTGTTGATTGTGATATGAGAAGCTTTAGAAATATCGACAGTGTCTTATAGTTATATACCATGATAAGTGGGGGTATACATTTACTGTTTTAATATTTTTAGGTCCATATCAACATGTGCTCATTTTGTCTTCATTAATTCAATGTTTGTAGATTCCACCTGAAAGGCATTCGTGGGCCTTTTGTTCAACAATTCGTGTGTTCGGTTCCCATCTTGAGTTGGTTGATTCGGTATCCATTTTGAAATGCAGGTCATGGTCTAAATAGAATTCTAGTGCAAAATAATCGTTGAGCGTCGAACCATACCACGAGTAAGATATTTTTAGTGAGTGTCCAGGGTGTAGCCGTTTTACTTCTAAGAGAGCGACATGTTAAAAAGATTGACTGCCATGAACGTTTTTCTTCGTATCGTAATTGCGGGTCATACATTAGTGTCGAAATAGAACAAAACAGTGAACACACTGTTGCGAATTTTTTTTTTTTTTTTACTTGCCTTAACTTAAATACTTAATTAACTTCGGTTTTCTTAATCATTTAAAAAATCTTTAAAAAAAAGTTATAGTTACACATGTAATTTGTAGCGATTTACTTTCGATCAGTATCTATACTTTTTTCCGAAATTCGGATTTGAACCAAAAAAATTGTAAAAAATTGTTTCCATAAGTTCAATAACAATCTTACATTGCACAGAGGAAAATAATGAAGCTATTGCTTTTTAATGCCTATTCACCATTATGCCATATAAAAATTCAATTAAAGTCACAACAAAGCATTAATGATGCTTTTATTATTCTTGTAATGATAAAGACTACCCCCACACACTGATTCTTTCGATCAGAAGATACGAATTCGACGCTGATCCGTTTAAGGACTTAAAGCCCGCTACTACTGTGATTTAAAGTAAAAGTTAACTTATACTTGACAATAATCCAAAAATAAGGAATATTGTGATTTTTTAGAAAGCATTCTAGACAGCCGCAGTTGTCAAAAGTTTTACTTTTGTCACAAATATCAACTTATTTTTAAAATATTAAAAAAAGAAAAAAAAATGTGCTTTGAAAAATTCTATGCTCGTTTACTAACCATGGCGTGCCAAGCACTGAAGTGCATTAGTGTATATTAGTAAGATAATACAAAATTTTTCGTTTTCTGTGTTACTTGTATTTATTTTCATGTGACTTTTGTAATTCTACGAATGCAATAATTTTTTAGGTCTTTAATGTATTGTAAAATGCGATACATATCATTTGCCATATATTTGTCACTAATTGTTTAATTGTATACTAATTCCTTATGAAATGATAATATAAAAATTATGCACCATACTGTAAAAGTTTGTATTAGTTTTTATGTTGATATTTCAAGCATCAACAAATTACTGTTAGTGATTAAAAACTTACAAAATTCTAATATTTAATATTCTGAAAGCAAAAAGAGGAAATCCAAAATTTTAAATATTACGTGATCTTAGTTCAATATATATATATATATATATATATATATATATATATATATATATATATATATAAACATTAATGGTGGCATAACTGATAGAAAAAAACAGATATATTTCTAGAATTTCTGTTGAATGGTCGTGTCAAATAAATTTGTAAAAGTGATGCGATTTCCTAAATGGTTAGAAACATTTTCAACGGTACAATAAAATTATTGATTTCAATTCCAAGGCACATCTTTAATATTTAATCATTCTAAAACTCTGTCTGTGAAAGTGAAATTGGAAAATCAAAAGGGGAATGAGGGAATCCAATGGATTTCCGTTGGCCTTGCTAACATAATTGTGATTATATTTGTTCATTTCCCTTTTTATGTTTCTTACGATATTTTGCTCTTCCTGAGAGATAGTTTTTATGTCAGTCAGATTTCATTTTTCGATAAGGGATATTTATTTTAAGAGTATTCAATTTCTATAGATAACACAATGTGTGTTCCCCCGCGGAACAACTTTTCCATCTTGGGGACGAATTTTTCGTCTTTTGAAAATTTTCAAGTTGCGATTTTAGATAAAAGATTATGTTTTAAGAGAAATTATTAATTGAGTCTGAAATTTCTTTTCACTCAATATTTGTTAAATGGACCAATTCAGTTAAAGGGACCGTTCGAGGGTAGATTTATCCAAAATTACTTGCTCTTCTTATTGAGATTTAACATCCTCATCACACAATCTGATTCCTCTGTTATCAGATGTGCGTGAAACATTTTGATGTCACCCTTAGAAATCTGAAAATTTCCTGCATGCGATCAAGCTATATAACACAAGGATTTTACTGTATTTTTGAAGATTTTTTACTTCATTTCTAAAAATTATTGAGTTTACACACATAAAGATTAGCGTATAATAAATTAGTTTTGTCCAGATTAAAATGGAAAAACTCATGTATCACGTATACAGAGTCGTGGTGTGACCAAAAGCATGAGGAAATTTATAGAGATCAAATTGAATACTAGTTTTTTCTTTAAATATTGATGAAACTATACCTAAGTGATATAATATAAGTGAAATAATAGCTGAAAAGAGTTTAAGATGATGAGGCGAATGAATTGAATATTGTATATTTAAATCCTAAAAGAAAATTTATCAACAGAAAAAAATTATGAATGGATGAAAGAAATGGAAATGCACTGAATATATTTGTAAAGTAATAAACTGTTTATTCGATACTTTATATATATATATATATATATATATATATATATATATATATATATATATATATATATACCCTATTATATGTAGATTAAAAAATAGTGAAAAGCTTTTCCGTGAAGAAAATATCTTTGAAATAGATGGAAATATAGTTATATAGTTTAAGAGAATTGTATAGTTCTTCGAAGTTTTTAGAATTTTAATGAAAACGTTGGGATAGCATTTATTTATTGAACTGCAGAAATAAATTGCCACAACTTTTGAGCATATTTAATTCATTAAACCTATTGAAATTTGATTTTTATAAGTGCTTCTGTGTTCGAAAGATTTCACGAATTAAATTATGTATTGATAGCTTACTATAGAAGTTTTTATCATATGGAAAAAGAATTTAGAAGGAGATAACATGAAAAAATTCAAAACCTGGTCGGAAAAAGTTTTTTTTTAGCACTCTAGAAAAAATTATTTTTTAATATTATTTGGTGGGTAAAAAAATAACATTAAAATTTGTACGTAAATATTTTACCACATTTTAATAAATTAGTAAAGTTTATCCAGAGTGAAAATCCTATTCTTCTATAATGCATACTAGAGTGTAGGATTTTGTTGAGCCTTTTTTTTTTTTGCATAAAACATAAGCAGTGTATAGATTCTTATACTGTCGTTTTAGTTTGATTTTAGAAAGGTTTTTTAAAGACTCTGTAGGCGGTATGAGTTAGATTTATACATTGTTGGTACATCTGTTTATTATATGTCATAGAATGCTCATCAAAGGTAAAACTGCTAAAATTAATTTAAAAGCTGATCTCATATCTTTAAAATAATTCAAGATTGTAATCTAAAATTTAAATTTTTAACTCCTGTAATGAAAGTTATGATTGCTTTCTATGATTGAAAGTCTCTTTTTTCCCCATAGGTGTTATTATCAAACTATTATAATTATTATTACCGATAACAAAACAGTGTTAAATGTGGAAAATAAAGATTGTGTTTGTACAATCTTGTGTGTTATTTGTGAAATCAAAACTTGAAAAACAAAAACATCACAATTAATCCTAAAATTACTAAGTTTCACTCGAAGAGAAAACTGGTCAGAATTTCTCTATGCCTAAATGAAATGAAATTGTTTTCAATCAAATAGTCCTTCAACTTCGTAAACTCGTTTTCAGTCAAATAGCTATTCAACTTCGTAAAATCGAGCAAACATTGAGACTAATGTTATACAGTTAGTCACAAAAGTCTGCGTACAGACTAAATTTTAAATTAAAAAAAAAAACACTAAAAGCATTGAAAAATACATTTTAATCATTAAATTTTTTTCTTCTATTAGCTACAATTATAAAATTAAATAAAAAGTAAATAATATAAGTGTAATACTTTTTACATTTTAAATAAAATGTATTTTGTCAACAAAACTCAGAAATTCCCTCCAATAAAGTTTGCATACATTTTCAAAAAATGCAAAATATAAATTTTTTACATTGCTTAAATACTTTGTAGCATATCATCTATTCCTCAAAACAACTTACAGACGTCTGGGCATTGACTGCACTAGTTTTTCAGTGTCATCCGACGTAAATTTGGCCCATTCTTCCTGCAATTTACTAATTAGCTCATTTTGCGACTTAATATTGTGTTTTCGAATTCGTTTCTCCAATTTTGCCCACAAATGTTCGAATGGATTGAGGTCTGGTTACTGTGGAGGAATACGCAACTGTCTTGGAGTGTGATAGAAGTGATATTCCTTCACAATTTTAGCTGTATGTTTCGTTGTCTTGTTTGAAAATAAAGTTATTAGAAAGGTTTAAATTTCGAGTACCTGTCTCGTGGATTTTTCTTTAGAATACTCATATAAGCATACTTATCCATGACTTTATCAATAATGTGAAGATTTTCAACTCCTTTCCACGACATACACTCCCATACCATTACACCGCTTGCTCCATGTTTGACAGTTGGGTTTAAATTTCTCAGATTCTGTTCTGTTTCTCGTTTTCTCCATACAATAGGGTGGCCATTAACTTTAAATATTGTAAATATGCTTTCATCTGACCAAATTCCAATGTTCCAGAAGTCGTGCAAAGAGTTTAAATATGTTTTGGCAAAAACAATTATTTTCTTTCTATTTGTCTCGGAAATGTATGGCTTAGACCTAGGTTTGTGACCATGGATAATCGGCCTTTCGCAGCACTTTTTGTACAGTTTCAGGTGAAATTTCCTTGTTGTTAGTTAAACACTATGTCTTTTGCAATGCTTCCAGCAAAAAGTTTAGGATTTTGTTTCATTTATAAAAGAACTTTTCTTTCTTCTCTCTGCGTTAACATCTTCGGTCTCCCACATCATGGTTTTACAGCAAGACTACCAGGGTCAAGATAGTTTTGAATAATCCTTTATACACTCGAAAATAGTTTTCCAATGGTTTTACCAATATCACGAAGAGTTTTACTTTCATCTGTCAAATTTATAATTAGTTGTTTTTAACTAAAGGAATTTCTTTATTGGTTGTCATTTTCATCAAGGAAAATAGAATAACAATTTCCAATCAACGTGAAATTGACTTCGGAAATCACAATGACCTTGAAAGTGTAGCCTTCTTTGCATTCTCAAGTTTGAAGTTTAAAAGTTATATAAGAAATCCCCCGCCTCCATTGCCTTGTACGCAAACTTTATTGGATTTGATTTCTGACCAATTATCTTTTAAAAAAGTTAGTGAACATAAATTATTAAATATGAAAATATTACAGGTAAATAATTTCTAAGTCTCTTATTGAGAAACTAAATATTTAAAAAATAAAACTTTAAGAAACTACACTTTTCGCACCTTAAATTTGGATTTGATATAACTTTTTCTTGGTGTACGCAGACTTTATTGACTAACTGTATATACAATATGTATATAAGATAGTTAGTTGTGCAGAAGAAACTAGACTTTTTGAACGAAAATTACAGTATTTTTTCAAAAACACTATTTTTTAATAAAAATTAATTATATTGTAAAATTATATAAAATGAATAATAAATATTTTAATTAGAAATTCTTTGTCTTCGCAAAAGTGGCACTCATATTCATAAAATCTTAGTTAAATTCAGCATTTAAAAAAACGAATTTAAAGCTATTGAAAAATTTATGTGGCTGATAATATTTAAAGTCAGTTCTTCTGTGTTGCTAAGCAGAATGATTTTCACCAGCGATTTGCTTTCAACTCAAGTGAAATTGGGTTATTGGATTGTGGTGCTTCTTTCGTCCTTGGTTTGAGTTGAAATGTGTTTGATTCAATGCCGACTAAAATTGCAACGATTGTGCAATAATGTTTCCGAAAAATGACTATTACTGTAGTTTATATTATAAAAAACATGTAATTGATTGATAAAAAAATACATCTGTATCATTTCCTGATACATTTATAACAATATACATCTTATATAATCTTATACATTCTTTAACCGAGCTGGCAGCCGAATGGTTAGCGCTCTTGCCTTCGTTTCAACAGTTCGTGGGTTCGAATCCCATCTTGTGCATGAAAGTTTGTAGTGGTTCGGAATCCACTTTAAGTCGTTGGTCCCAGTCTAATTAGCCCTCGTGTGCAAAAAATGACCATTGAGCGACAGATAAACTAACTGTAGATTATTTAAGTAATCAATAGTTAGAACACAGTTTTAATCTTTTTTATGTTTTTGATTAGTTACATTTTATGAATTATAAAATAACAAAGCATATAATAATTAATATATTTTTTAGGATATGTTTTTTTATTTCTTTTTAAATAAATGTGCATAAAAATATATTAACCCTTAAAAGTATGAAACAAAAATATAAATTATATAATTTTGGTTATAGGAATTATATGTACTTATTTAGAATTCCTTTAATATTTTTCTTAGTGAATATGATTTATATTTAAGAATAAATATATATATATATATATATAATATATATATATATACACGCATACATATATCTTACTATTCACATCCTGTACTTTTTAAAAATAAGTGGTAAGATTTATATTTAAATGGAACACTTAATTGAATAATATAATTGGTACTTGTGTAAATGTTACTCGACCACGAACAAAAATGCACCAAACAATTTTTTTTGCAATAAATAGAAAAATATATATCATACACATGATTATTACTTTGAAAGGCAGCAAAAGCATTTTGCATGCTGGGCTGCATATTTAGTACACGTTTCCTTAAAAAAAAATCCCTTTTTAAGTTTTTTTTTCTTTTATGAATAAACATTAAGCAGAACTTTTAAATAAACATTTAGTGAATATGTGTTGTAAAATACCTTTTTCTAAATATTTAAATTTTATTTATTAATTAATTAATAATTTAATAATATGTAGTTAAAAAATACGTGAGTTAAATTTTGTTGTGAAACATATTTTCAAATACGTAAAGTTATTAATATTTTTTGTCACAAAAGTAATAACATTCTTTATAGATTCTTTAGTTGGTTGATGATTAATTTATCGGTCAACTATCAACCTATTAAACGGTAATTTTTGTAAAATCTTTAAGTAATATCTTTATAAGTAATAACTTTTTATGTATTTTTGATAGAATATTTTATAGAATATATATTAAAAAAAAACACTTTCAAATTTGTTTATTTCTAGGTCATAATAGTTTTATTCATAAAACGTATTTTTTTAATTATCAATTTTATAGTAAAATGTTTTTTATTTTCTAAATTTAGTATTTTAACGTGCAAAAAATTTTGTTATGTATTTTTTTAAATATAATTCTTATTTTATTGTGTGAATTATGTTTCTACATGGTAAATTATTGGGGAAAATGTAACTAATTCTCATTTAATGAAGTTAACATTCTTATTTTTGTACAATCTAAATATTATATGTCATTAAAACTCATTTACTATCTATTCTGTGCTAATTTTATATTTACTTGCAATTTTTTTTTCCTTCAAGACTACTATAAATTTTCGTGTTGAACGAACTTAAAAATGTCTTTCGAAATGTCAAAATTCTAACTGAAACTACACTTGTGGAGTTTCTTCAATGTCACCTTTTTTCTATTTTTATGACTGGTTCGACATGAACTTCAATTTTTTTTTATGTTCTTGTTACTGAAGTGAAGGAATGGTTTTTCAATGGAAAAAATCGATGTTTTTGTAAAATTTGTAAATGTGACATTGTCTTTACATTCTCGAATAAAACTTTTATTGTTAAAGGTCTTTCTTGTATGTTCACAGATTTTTAAATGCTTTCCACTACTTGCAGACGATTTTCTAGTACTAGGAACATGTTTTTACTCTATTTCCCTTCAATAAATCTTCTGACAGAGAAAGATTGTATTTGTTTAAAGTTAAGGATTTTTTCTGCATTAAGTTTCCACAAGTTTGTGCAGTATAATCGTACACATTTTACTATTTATTTTTAAGAAAAACATCACATGATTTTAATAGTAGTTTTTTTTTTTTAAGTTTTTTTATATTAAATCATTTTTAATCGATAATTTTGCCAACATGCATAATCATTAAAAATTGAAGAATAATTAATTTGTAAATAAACGCAGCATAAAAAATGATTTATTTTTTCAATAATTAGTAGAAAATATGTAAAGAATATTAATTTTGCTTAAATATATAAATGTTATTAGAATTGAAGGATATTTTCGAAAGGACTTCAATATAAAATAATGTAGAGTTTTTATAAACACATAAAATGTGTATTGGAAATATTTCATCTCTTTCGTTTCATTCTTTTACAAATAAAATATTCTGTTTATATTAAAATCTTAAAAATAATCATGCACTTTTAAAATAAAATCAATGCAAAATGTTGAAAAAATTTACATTTAAAAATAAATATAATAAAACCTAGACAAATGTTAATTTTCCAATATTTTTTTATTAAAAAGCTTACCAAAAACATGAGAAAATAATACTTTATAAATGAAATCGTGAAATTGCTTTAATTTGTTGAATTTCACACAAAGTATGTGAAAGTTGTCAAGTAAAATCAATTAAATCTTCTTTTGAGTAAATATTTAAAGATTTTTTGAATATGTGAAAATCTCTAGGGGGAAGATTATTTTATTGAATATTTTACATTATATATTTTGCCAGGAAATCATGGTAAACAAAATACACATGGATGTTAAAGGAGTTATTAAATTTTAAACATTCCCTTCCTGTAAAGTGAATGATTAAAATTTATTTGCTTTCTTAAAATACTAAAATAATTTGTCTGCCATAACTTTTTTTTAAAATTTTATTTATTTATTATTTTTTTTTATAAAATATTTAAAAAAATTAAAATAATAAATTAAGAAAGATAAATTAATAAAAGCTATTGAAACTGTATTTTCCTTATCATCTTAATCGTGTTTCTACAAATATAAATCGGTATGTGAGTGAAAATATTATTATTCATATTTAATTAAATCTAAATTGCAAAAAACTAAATATTGCAAATTGAAACCATTCTTTTGTAATTCGTATCATTTTGAAAAATAAGATCATGAATGTTTGCTTTTTCAAAAGTTGATATTTTACACTGAATTCATGTGTGTTTTATTTAAAACAAAATTAGCAGCATTATCGTTTTTCAAAAAATAAATTAAATAAATAAAATAGGAATTTAAATCGTCTTTGGATGTGTTCCGAATTAAGCTAACCATAATGTGAATGTTTTTTCTTGTTTTACCTTTTTCTTTTGTTTTATTTTCTATGTGTTCTAGTTTGGATGCAATATCGCTAAAGATTTAAAATTTTGAAAACTAATTACTAAAAACAACAGGTAATTTTCGTGATTTTGAAAACTTTTACAAACAGAAACAAATTATAATTAAAAATACTTCGTTAATACTAGTAAAAATCATGGATAGAATTTTTTTCTCGTCAACGACGACTCTCAGACATTCGATGGTGAACTTCACCTTGTTTGCTGCCGCTTGAAAAAAGCGATTTGAAGGCAGACTGCAAATTCGTCGACCAACTGGATTTTCGACGCCGTCTCCATACGATGTGACATAGATGAGATGTTATTTGACGTCATGTATATTTTAAACAAATGAGAATCGCAATAAAGTGGCTCAACTAGATCATGATCTCAACTAGAAATGAAAGTAATAACCCCTCTATGGTTAAAAAAAGTAATTGCTGCCATTCTAAAACAGAGAAATGAAAAAAACAGGAATAGCTCAAATCTTAACAAAAATGAACAGAAGTAAGAAAAAACATTCAATAGAAAAATTAAGATAGTGTTTAATGGAAAACACTCATGAGAACGAAATGTTTTTAATTTAGATTAATAATTTTTTCAAATTACAGTGCATGATTTAAATGTTACTTTATTTTACTTTCTTTATATTTAAATTATCAGAATAGTGCTCTATGTATGCATTTTATTAGATTTTGTGAAAGTACGGCCTTTTTTTTTTTTACCAAGATATATGTCATTACCAAAAATAGTTAACAGTAGCATGATTCTTACGCTTGCCAGACTATTTGCTGGTTTGCAGACAAAATATCGATGTGTCATAGCCAGTTTACTTCATGTCCTTGTAAAAATTATATTTGATTTTATATAGGACTAAATAAATGTCAAACTAGTTAACTGTGAATGATTATTTAGAATAAATAATTTGACATTTATTTCTACTTTGTATAAAAAGTAAAAACCATAGAAGAGTAACGGTCTGTTAATAAGTATTATTGCCGCCCACCCTGTCTCGAATCCCAATTCATACATGGATGTACTTTCTCTGTCTATCCTGTACGGGTACCTATGGCATGTGTGTACTGAGGAAGTAGGATTCCACATTAAAATATAATTCAGTTGGAAAAGTGGAGCCCATAATGCCAGCTTAGTTGGCACAAGACGGCGACGACAACAACAGCAATAAGTATTATTGTCATCGTATCGTCGTATCTCCCCAATCGTGGCCATACCCGAAGTTGTGTTTAGGAATATTTGCAGTCAAATTGGGAACAGTTAAAGCAAGAAGAGACTACCGAAGATATGATTATTTCAAATGAAGAAAAATGGATCAGGCGCTTTAGTCATTTCAAGCCTCATAGCAGCTTTCACTTTGATTAAGATTGTTGAGTATGATCTGTGCTTCACTTGAGAGCTTCAGCACCAGTAGAAAGTGTTTTCTTTGCTGCACAATGCATGGACTAATGATAAAAGTTTGATGAAAGAAATTTGCGGTTAACGAATTAGCTTGTGAACTTTTTTACCAATTTAAAACCAATGAAGAATTTCTAAAAGAAATATTCTAGCCAATGATGAGTGATGCATGTAAATATTGCTCTATTTTTTTTTATTATTACTTAAGTAACTCATAAATATTAAAATGTCGAAAATAAATTATTTAAATTTATGTTTTTTTTTTCATTTACTATATATTTATACCTACGATGCTGGGGGCCAGCAGTACTCTGGTGCCCCGATTGAACATTTCAGAAATTTGGCAAGCCTATGTCTTCTGAGATTGAATAATATTACTCAAATTTCAGTTACATTATTCTCATAATCTTTTTCTTCTAAATTGATGTTTTAAAAATAAAAATATTAGAACTAGTGAATTATGCTTGCGAAGCTCTAATGTAGAGAAATATTAATTTATACCATGTTGCTCATAATTATGAGAATAAAATGATAAGTGGCATTTATGCATATCATTCTGTTGGTAAAATTATAGTTGTTTCATTAACTATAAATTAAATGCAATTGAAATGAAATAAAAAAAAATCAAATTGTAGAGTCTCTTATTCTGAAAATAAAATTAATAGAATTTTTCGAGACAAAACTATTTAAAATTTTATTAAATTTGCTCATTAGGAATTTATTTTATCAGTAACAGCTAGAATTAAAAACATATTTGGGAATAAAAATTAATTGTATCAGTATATATTGTATTTATATTTTAATATATATATAAATTTTTAATTCTTTGTATATTGTTCGTCGATTTGTTCGGGATTGAATTGAGAACGGGAGTCAAACATGTCAATATATTGTTATCTGGTTGACCAAATAACAGGCAATCTGTATATTAGTATCTGGATAGTTTAAATATCTTATGTTTCGTTTTGAAATTGTGATTTCAGCGGGCATTGTAAAGTTAATCATGCTATTATGCATATCGCCACGTATGTTGTGACGTTCACCATGGATTAGTATGCTGACAATATAATGAACCAATTTGATCAGCTTCTCTAAAGTTCAGACTTCAATTCTTATAGAACACCTTTGGGATGAGTTGTAAGGTCTTTCGCCGATTTGAACGATTAAAATTACGAAGTGCCCTAACAGTCCTAAATCAGTGAAAAATTTACATGCCTTCTCCAATCCGAAAGGAAGAAAATACAACGTTTGATAAGTATGCCTTAAAGGGGTGGGTTAAGGTTGTATTTGCCTCACGTGGAGGATTAAAAGACTAATTACTTCTCGTGGAGGCTCTACCAACTGTTGAATATGAATAAATTTTGCGTATCGCTTTTATCTTACAGATGTTTAAATGGTTTGTTATATAATTGTGAAGTAACATAATAAATGGTGGAAGAGTCTTTGTAATTACTATCTCAATTACTAATTTTTAGTGAAAGTTTTTTTTTTTTTTTAAATATTTTATTTCGAAATTAAACACACACACATTTATGGAAAACCATCATTGTTAATACAAACAAACATTGCATATAGTATTGGCTCAATTCTTTCCAACTTCTTTGTGTTGTAATTTCAGTTTTGAGCGTTCCTTTACTCACGAATAAGTAGATATTAATTATTTTTATATTTTAATTGTTTTTATGGTAAAAAATATAATGATTTTTTCTAATTCTGATTTGAATTTAAAAACTTAGTTATCTTTCTTCGTCATATAATGATAAAAGCCGACTGATTAATAAACGACATATTAATACGTTCCTGTGAGATCCATCTTAATTTCCTAAGCGCTTTCTTTCTTTGGATCCCATCGGAATATGCCGATATTCCCAGTTTGGGGGAAATAAATGTCCATCAAAAAGCATTAACTATCCATCATAAAGCTGCATTTTTTCCCCTTATGTTAGTGACTTAATGTGTTTACGTAAGAAGATGGAGATAGGAACTATTGGATTGTGGCACAAATATCTGTCTTGCGTGCTATTAATGTAGCGTGTCTGGTCGCCCTCCTGTTAAATTAATGTCTTCCATTTCTTCGGTCGTTTTACAAAAGGGGCGTTGGCGTTCTTCGATTCCTTTACCCTACCACTAAAGTGATTTTTATGATCTTCTTATGCGGCAGGTGTTCTTTAGTGGTTTTCGAAGATGGATGATTAAAAATTCAGGTAATGTACTCGCTTGGCACAAGAAACAAGTTTGAACCTCCATCACTAATTTGGTGGAAAGATGGTTGTGTGTGTAAAGGGGTTAACGTTCGAAAACTTGCTATGAACTTCTGTTCTTTTGTTTATTTGAGATGTTTTACAGTGGTCTTTAGAATGTTTCGCTATTATTCTTTCATTCGATTGTTTGGGAATCTTTGTGAAATCGAAAGTCTAACAAAAGCAATGAGTGTTTAGATGGGAAGAATGTAAGATCTATTTTTAGTTGCATTAGCTTGTTCTTTTCTCTTCGTAAAGTACCGATTTTATTTTTTACTTTAAATTACGTACACAAAGTTTGTAATTCACAATCTAATTTAGTTTTTTTCCATGACCCATACATTTCTAATAAAATGTTGGGATATTTACTTAAGAAGGAATTTATTTATTAAAGAATATTTGCTTTCTAAACTGTGTGAATTTTCATAATTTATTATATTCTGAAATTTGAAATCTTTCTTCTTAATTTTTAAATCGTAAAATTTTATTTTTAATAATTTAAGTTCATTATTTGTGAAAGTAATAGATTAATTTAATTGATCCATTAAATGAATTTTCTTTAAGTTATTTTCATAGGATATGGATGAAGCTAAAAAGTTTCTCTAGAAACATCAAATTTAATGGAAACACAGTAATCATTTTATAAATAAGTTGAAATATTTAAATAAAATCAAAATTCCTTACAACAAAATTTAATTCACAGTAGAAATATTAATTTCTACTGTGGATTAATTTCAATTTGATTTTTATAAGATTTCTTCGATTTTTTAACATAACATTTTGATGTGTGAATGAGTAGATTTTATGTATATCGAATTACGAACTTTATTTAGTATTCTGTTATATATAGCAAATTTTTTTTTTTTTTTTTTTAAATTTCTGATGAATAATTTTGAAACGTTTTTTCGCGAAATATAAATCTTATATATATATGTATATATATATGTATATATATATATATATATGTATATATATATATATGTATATATATATATATGTATATATATATATGTATATATATATATATATATATATATATATATATATATATATATATGTATGTATATATATATGTATATATATATATATATATATATATATATATATGTATATATATATATATGTATATATATATATGTATATATATATATATGTATATATATATATATATATGTATATATATATATATATATATATATATATATATATATATATATATATATATATATATATATATATATATATATATGTATATATATATGTATGTATATATATATATATATATATATATATATATGTATATATATATGTATATATATATGTATATATATATATGTATATATATATGTATATATATATATGTATATATATGTATATATATATATGTATATATATATATATATTTATATATATATTTATATATATATAACCTACATGTACTATAAATACTGAAATTAGCATAATTGTAAGAACATATTAAGTGTAAAAGCCAATATTTGTTTACAGAAAGCAATTTAATTTGTAATAAAACTATGAGAAGGTTTAATATTGTGTGTGGACTGGTATGCGTGCAAGGGTCCGCGATTTAGTACTTTGGAAGGTGATCAATTGGGAACACCGTGTGTGCCATTGGCATCCTTCATGTAACTGTGGTGGCTTGGTTGGTTAGGGTGTTCGCTCTCGTTATCAGAAGGTAATGAATTTGAATCCTGATCCAATCTAAGATTCGTCGCGTTCGCTAGTGGCTGCTGGTGCACATAAAATATGTTGCGTCTGAACGTCCTCCATGTGAAATGATACCACTGTTGGTGGCAGACCAAGTCTGAGAGTCTTCTTCTTGATTCCTGTTTCTAAGTTATGAAGATCCACCCACTTTCGTAGCTACGAGGATGAATACACTGGTTGCCATCCAGCCCTTGTTGTGCTGAAAGATGGAAATTCTTATAGCCACACAGCATTATATATATATAATTATTAGTTATTTTCTCAATATCATTTGTAATGCTAATGTTTGGCAAATGAAAAGTTTAAGCTTTTTATTATAAAATAAATTTTGCTTAAGCTATTTATAAAATTGTAACAAATGAATAATATTCCCTCTTATATAATGTTAAAAAAACTTGCTACATTAAAATACATTGAGAGAAGTAATTATTTTTTACTATACTATTACTTTATTATTAGATAGTAAGTTTTAAAATAAATTTTTATTTTTAATAAATGTAACACTGCGCTAAAAAAACGAAACTTTTAACCTTTACAAAAATATGCATTAAATGAAATGAGAATTATTGAATAAACAGATGTTGTTTATTTCTGTAAAAAATTAAAACTAATTTAAAATTTTAAAGGATTTTTTTTAGAAATAAATTATTTTTCCTTCTGCTAAATTCTTATTTTAATATCAGCTAACTCTTGTGTTATGTATTCAATATCATAAGGCAAAATAAATGTACATTCCTCAGGCATGAAAATTATAGTGTATCCTTTGCTCATGCACTCTTTATGACGTAAAGTAAATATTGTTAAAGTGACAAATGATTTTTTTTAATCTGAAAATTTGTGAAATAAATTTAAGTTTACCAATGGAAAACTAATAAAAAAATAGCTGTGAAAATGTTACCATTCTTGAACTTGCAAGACAATGTCACACCCTCCCAGAGAATAATTATAATTTAATATTTTAAATTTTATACATTTTGATTTCCTCGACGAAAATAAGTCTTATTTTTGTGAAATGTTATAAAGAGTATAATGTTTAAAAATCTATAATTTTTTATAGTGATAATATGGTGGACATCCGAAGCAATCCAATGGACACTTCTCTTCCTATCACTGAAAGTGGAGTTGTTATCAATGATTTTGAACCTCATTATGAAGCAACTAAAAGAAGACCTAAAGATAATGGTCGCTCCAAAAGTGTGCAATGTAGAGTACGGCTACTGGATGGCACGGATTTTGAGTGCGACCTTAATGTTAGTCTTTTTTCTTTACATAATTTTATGTGTTGGATATGTTTTTCATCTTTTCCTCAAATATTATAGCATTTTCATTTGTGTTCTTCAGCATTATTTTTTTCATGTCAATTCTTAAGTTTCTTTTTTTTTTTATTGAGAGAATTAAACTTTAGTTTGAAACACATAGTATATGGATTATTATGTAAAGAATTAAAATTTTTATTTGACACATAGATTATAATCGACTTCTATAAACACAGTATTTAAAAATTTGTCATATTTTATAAAATTTTAAACTAAGTTTGTTTGTTTTAATAATTTCTCCATTAAATGAACTTGTCTATAAGTAAAATCTACAATGAAAACTACATAAAAATTGCAAGTGTTCATTTGACCTCCGAACCAAAAATTAGGAATTTGTTATTAAAAATTCAAATCAAAATTTTTTATTTTAAAAAGAAAATCTTCACCTGTTGTACAATTTTATTTCATTTTGAAGATTCAAAATTCTATATTATATTCTAATAAGTAGAAAATAATCTGATATGTTAAAGATTAAATTTCTGTTTTTTTTTAAATATTAATTCATTTTGAAATGAAAAACATTTGTTATTGATGCGTATAATTTGAAAGTATTATTTATTATAAGTTGAAACACGTGCGTAACATAATGAATTTTTTAGAAATAACCATATATATAGATTATTTAGTTTGAATAGAAAATTAATGTTTAGTTATTAATTTATTAATTTTATTTACTGTGATTTCTTATTCCAAAATATTTTTTTTAAATCTTTTTGCTCATATTTTGACTGTTATAATCAGTGCTCATATTATGGCATGAGCATGTTATGAAACAAACTTATAATTCCAAAAATTTTGAAAACAATCACATTTAATTAACAACGAAACAAAATTACAAAAGAGTCATATCTGGGTTCGCTAACAACTCTCTCATGATTGCGAAGCGCACAAAAGTAATTATCAGTATAAAGGGAAGGAGAGACAATAAAAAAAAAAAAAAACACTACTTCTCAAACTGCTCCTGGCACTAACCAGGAGTACTCACTCTCCCTATCACAGAGCTCTTGACATCTCAAGTGACATGAGAAGCGACACATTTTTAAATTAAACTATTTAAAAAAATCATTATAAAAAATTTGGTAAATGCTAACAGCAAGTATTACAATCTTGGAATCTTTTCCTATTTTGGTAAATGACGACAGACCCGTACGGAATGGGCGCGATTTCAAATTTTCACGTCAAGCACTATACAGCTCTATCGCCAACTTAAATTACGTCACTACGCGCGATAGCCGTCAACCAATAACGATCGCGTTTGAACTTCAGCTTTGAAATCGTGCGTTTTTCCGAATTTCAAATATTAAAAATTTGAATATTTCATTATAACTAAATTCTGTAGAAGTTTTAAAATTCTAATAAATAGAAACAAAATTTTTAATATATCGAGCAATGGCGCCCACCTTAAAAAAACATCAGTGTAGCGTTACCTACTACAGTGACGACCGAACAATAAAGCTAAATTTCAAACGTTAACAAATTTCATTTTTTGTTTAAACTCGAATTTTAATATAAAGAGCAGTTACGCCCACATTAAAGAAATTTAAGTACGCGGCACATTCTAACATTAACATGAAAAACGCAATACACACAACTTAAAACATGAATTTACTTATAGAAACATTCATTTTTATAAAAACTTCAATTTCTAAATATGAATAAAATTGAAAAAATAATTCACCTAATCTTCATCGATCTTCGAATCGTTACTTTTCGGCGAATATATACCGTTTTTATCGCTTCTAAAAAAATCATCTATTATGTTTTCCTGATGATTCTTTCTCCGTACGTACTACGCGAGAATGTAAAGTCAAATATCCTCATCCATACATATTAATTTTCGTAAGTAGCACAAAAACTCCAAAAATCGAATATCGAAATTCAATGCTTTAAGATTATTCTGCAATAGTTTCAAGGGTTACATACAAAACACACATGTAAAACGAAAAGCACGTCTACGTAATCCGAATCGGTAAACCAGTCTGGCGCACTTTATCGCATTCTTGGCGCATGTTACCCTCTGTACGCTTCTCTACTATTTTAGCGAAATAAGGTATCTTGTCTAATCACAGCAGAACTATCGCAAAGCTCTTAATTATTCCACATGTGTGAAAAATTTGCAACGTATCTGAAAACAAAATCTATGATAAAAATTAATAATAAACATTTATGCAACCTGTTCTTATTCCTTATTTTCTAGTTCTAGCTTTAGCTACATTTTGTAAGAATTTGTGCATGCATATTCTTTAAAATTTCCAAGATATTTTTGCATCAGCAAATTTTATTATTTCCCTTACTGTGTTTATTATAAATATTTCCTCTGTTAATCATTTCTAATCAGATTAAAGAAGGACTAGCCTAAAATACTATGGCTGCTTATGTGCTAGAGTAACTTTGTTCATTTGTAAAAACAGTTACGTTATGGAATATCATTCTCCAACTTATCTGAAATCTTTTTCATTTAATATAATGTTATAATATAGCAGTTATTGTCAATCATGGATATAAATTTATTACTGGTTTTGCCTTTTTCTATATGACTCAAATTTCTATCTTTTTAATCAGTTAACATATTTACTGCATTTTATCTCTGAAATGTTAATATCTATTGTTTTTCTAAGTGCTGCATTTTCAATAGACAACTGTGTTCTATTTATAAGATATTAATATCATGACTGACTAATTATTGACAATAATTTCTAATAATAGTCCTTCTAATTACAAAATAAGACTATATTTTAAAATATCAGTTTAAAATTCTCTGATACTTAAACTGAAAGTTCAAATGAATCCTTTATTTTTAATTAAATACTATGTTTATTGAAATATTTTAGCTTAAATATTTGAATATAATCCCTTTAGAGTAGTTTTTATTCATTCAAAAAATATTTAAATAAATCTTTGAGTATACATTTTGTTACCACAGAAAATATTCAATAAAAAATTATTAACAATGTCATTATTTTGTTGATTTTTTTTTAAACTAACTTATCTGAAATTAAAAAAATGTTTGAACATAAGCTAATTGGGATCAAACTAAATAAACTATATTTGCATAGAAAAGAGCATTTCATAATGAATAATGGAATATTAATATGTATGTTCTTATTTCCATGAATTCTGTAAATTATTTTTGAATGCTTAAAAAATGAACTATATTAATGAATATAAAATAATAGTAAATTATAAAAAAAGGACAAAATTTCTCAGAATGTTTTTAAATATTACATTATCTAAGCTCTTAAAGAATAAAGATGAAAAGTTACTGAGAGAAAGGGATGTAAAAGTAATTAAATTCCCTGCTCAAAATGCTTTGTAACTCCACCAATTTTATGAGTAGAAGATTCAATTGATCAATTGACCTTATCATTACTTATTTGTCTGTGAAAAAAAGTTTACTACACATTTTCTGAAATGTTAAATTTGCTATTTCTTATATATATATATATATATATATATATATATATATATATATATATATATATATATATATATATATATATATATATATATATATATATAAAGAAATTTGATTTAAAATAGTTTTCGTAGTGAAGTTTTTATTATAAGTGTTTTTTCACATATTTACTTTGTATTTACTCACTATTGACAAGCTAAAAGTTAATGAAATTATGGTGTTTCAGCTGATAAAGTTATTATATTTCTATTAAAATTTTATTACTAAGGACTGTGCTCAAACTAAATTACAAAATTTTTGTAAAGTTTATGCAAGTTGTTTATCTTTAGTTAGATTATTTATACAATTTTATTCACATGGATAATTATTTGACAATTGGTTTTAAAAAAATTTGTATGTAATCATTAATTTTTCCCAAATCGATTTGAAAATATAGTTGTCATATGAGTTGTTTCTCTTCCTGCCCTTGTTTCAAATTATAACAGTATAAAATCAACAAAACTTATTTCTGAAACATATTATATTTTATTCGATTAAACATTAAGATGACTAGAATATTATATAATTTCTTGAGTAAGAATTCAGCTAGAAAATAATTGGTGGGATTGTTTCCATTCTTATGCATAATTTACACATGCAAATAAAAGTTGATAGATATTGAAATGAAGAACACTTCAAAATTCCATAAGAAATATTTATATCATAAGTTTTTGAATTTAATTGAAAACATATTATATGTTTTGTTGTTTTGTTAATTTTATTAAACTTCAACAATCAGAAACATATAAATAAAGAAAATAAAATTTATTTATTTGTATTTGACTTTTTAAAGTTGAATTAGGAAATTCCTTTATGACTATAAAAGTATATTTTATTATTATGTTTTGCTGCATTATGAAAATGTTACTAAATATCCCAGAGATCTTTGCCTCTGTGAGATATTTTACCATATGAATAATTTAATAAATTATAATAATAAAATGAAAGTCATATGGTCTAACAGGCATTTACATGTCAAAAGTGACTGTTGAAGGACAAACCCAGCCCATATAGAGCTAAGGACCATATAGCATGTTATATTATAATTCAATTGTTATACTGTAATTCAACATATTTTTCCTTTCTATGTGAAGGTATATATTTTTTATACATATATATACCTTCACATTTTTGTCATTCAACATATTTTTCCCTTCTATGTGAAGGTATATATTTGTATCTAATTATTAAAAATGTAGATAGTTTGAAATTTAATGTAACATTCTATTATATGTATATAATTTCATATAATGTATTTATCTTTAAAAAAAGAATAAATACCACTTTAAATAGTATAAATTAAAACTGACTCTAATTAAAAAGAACAATAAAGGATATGTATATAATTTCTTGTTGGTGATTTTCTCATGTTGTGCTTAAAAAATAGTTTCTGTATAATAATAATAAGTTTTTATAATTCAATACCTGCTTTCCTTGATTTCATTTCATTTTCATATCAAGTGAAGGTAATATTGTTTAGGGAAAGCTAGATTCTCATCTATAAAATAATTTCAATGAAATATTACAAAAGTTTTATTCCTGTTGTCAGAGTAGATATTTGCTATTAGTTGATTTTATTTTGTTTTATTAAGTGTTTATACATTTCTAATTTCATTTTTTTAAGTGTTTATACACACTTCTAATTTTGAAATAAGTAAAAAAATACTTAAATTATTTTGTGCAAATGAACATTATTTTTAAATTTTTTTAAAATAAATTATTAATTGTTTGACATAATGATACTATAAAATAATATGAGTTAAAAAAAATTAAGCTATGGTTTTAATAACTATCCTGATGGAGGGATTAACTTATATAATAACTTTTTATTTTGATATGTAGTGACTTCAATAACTTATAAACAATTATTCATTTAACCAAGTATTTAAATTAAAACTGTAGTTAAAATTAATAATATTTTAGAAAATAAAAATGTTTAAAAATTCCATTGAGAATATGAATTAATTTATTTAGCCTTGTTTATATCATTTTATGAGAATTTTTATTTTCTTATTAAATGTATTTGTATAGATTTTATTAATTATTTTTAGCATATATAAATATTCATATAAATAATTTAGCCTTCAATTTTAAATGATGTTTTGCTTTGTAAGTTTTTTCAAATTATATTTTGAACCAATAATGTTTACTTCAGTATTTATAATAAAAGCACATTTGTTGTATCACCTTCTTACAGATTTTTTTTACATAGAGAAAATTTTGAATTTTACTTTTGTTGTTTAATTATTTTTCTTAACATTATTTTTAAATATTTTTAGAGACGTGCCAAAGGACTTGAATTAGCATTACTAATTGCTGAACATTTAAATCTCTTGGAGAAAGACTACTTTGGATTAACATTTCTAGATCAAGATGGTAGTAGGGTAAATTTTTAATTCTCATTCTTATTCACAGTAAAAATCTTTTAAAAAAACCACTATAAAAATTTTAAATGAATATTAATGAATAGTATAAAATATATAATAAGTTTTTAATTTATGTAGAATTGGCTGAATTATGAAAAACGAATAGCAAAGCAAATTAAAGGTAAGAAAATTTATTATAACTTTTATTTTAAAATATCACTTTATATTATATTAATATGAACCCATATTTTTGTATTATATAATAAAATCATGAAATAAATGTGTTTGTGTGTGCTTACATATATATACATATATATGTATTTCATTTTTATAATTATTATTTAAATTTGATGTTAATATTTCTGTCAATTGAACTAAAAATTCATAAGAGTAATATAATAAAAATAACTCATTCTCATATTTTTAAAACAAGGATTTATTTTCATAAAATCAGTTTTCAGATTCAGTTTTGAAGTTTATGTAATAAAATATTAATCTAATTAGCTATGTGAAAAACATAAAAAGATAGTTGCAAGAACTTATTATATAAATTATTATTAAAACATTTTATAATAACACACAATAGTTGTATGCAAATTTATTATTAAATTCTATAAAAATCTGGATCATTGTTATGAAATAGAAGCTGATAGTTACAACACAAAAAGAATAAAAAGTAATAAAGATTTACTAATGTTTAAAATACATGTATGCAGAAATTTAATTTAATTTGTGACAATTACCAAGTTGAAAAAAGTTAATTAAAATATATTTAATGTAATGTGGCAGAAAAATTGAAACAACAATTTCATTAATTTATATTTAAGAACAAAAAAATTTCAAGCATAAAAGGAAGTGAAAAAGAATTTATTATGTTTTTCCTTGAAAATTTTTATTCTTAAAATTATATCCCCCTTTTCCAATAATCCTATACAAAATTTTATTTGAACAAATAATTTTAAAATTCAAAAATGTTATTTTATTTATTTATAAAAAAAAGCTTGCTTTTTAAATATTACTGAGCATATTGATTTTCTGAGAGTTAAAAATCAATTATGAGTGGGTAAAGAAAAATGTTTAATATTATTTTATTTTCAGAACATTGTTGAAAAATATAGTTATTTTAGAAACATACTTTTAACTTGATTTTAATATTTCTATAATTATTTTACATGCAAGCATCAAGGAATTTTAAGGGTATGAAAGCTATTTCCTATATTTCTTTTTATTAGTGTGTACATTTTACAATATTAGATATTTTAAATACAGTTATTGTTATTTATTTAATACAATTATTAGATATTTTAAAGATGTATTTTAATTATGATTTGTCTCCAGGAGGTCCATGGGAATTCGGTTTTGAAGTGAAATTTTATCCTCCAGATCCTTCACAATTACAAGAAGATATAACTAGGTAAGAAAAATCACTCTGTTGCATTAAATATTTGCATATCAGAAATGAATAAAAAAATTTTATATCCTTGTAGTACATGGATTAGAAAAGATGTCAACTTTTTTATTTTTATTTTTCAATCTAGGTACCTATTATGTCTACAAATTCGCAATGATATTCTTTCTGAAAAGTAAGTAGCACTTACTCTTTAACATTATAAACTTCTTTTAACTTTTAAAATTTGAGTCATGGACTATTTTTCCAGACTACCTTGTTCGTTTGTAACGTATGCCCTCCTAGGATCTTATCTTGTACAATCAGAATTGGGAGATTATGATCCAGAAGAGCATGCTAGCAATTATTTATCTGATTTTCGCTTTTCTCCAAGACAGACTCCAGAATTAGAAGCAAAAGTTGCTGAATTGCATAGGGAACATAAGTAAGTCTTAAATCTAAGATGCTGAAGTAACTATTAATGATTATTAACTGCTCATAATGAAGATTTCTGCACCATATTAGTAAAGACATTTAATTACTGTTTTAGATAAATTCCTTTTTCTGCAAAATTCATTATATTTTTTAAATTCATTATTATCTTAATTGAGAGTATATAAAGAAAAATTGCTGGAAAATTTAACATTTCTATTAATTTTTAGATATAATTTTAAAAGCATTTAGCTTAGTTTTTCCTAAAAAAAAAATAACTATAATATGAAAGCTTAAGGGAGTTTATGTATTTCTTTTCCTATTCATTAAGAATTAATGTTGAACTTTGTAAGATGAAAATTTTAAAGGAGTTCATACTTAAATGGAACTTATTAATTTTCCATTATTTAAACTTGAAACAAAATCGGTTATTTCAATGTATTTCAGAGGTCAGACACCTGCTGAAGCAGAATTGCATTATTTGGAAAATGCTAAGAAATTAGCTATGTATGGAGTTGATCTTCATCAAGCTAAAGATTCTGAAGGTGTAGAAATTATGCTTGGTGTAAGTGCCTCTGGTCTACTTGTATATCGTGATCGCTTACGAATCAACAGATTTGCATGGCCAAAGATTTTAAAAATCTCTTACAAGCGTAATAACTTCTACATCAAAATTCGCCCTGGGGAGGTGAGCTATTGGTTTTAGTTGTGATATGCATAGTAAAAAGAATTAATTATCTTATTTTTATTGTCACTAATATTCCATGAAAATATGACATGTGTTGTAAATATTCTATTGTACTGTAATTATTTTAATGCAAAAATTCTAATCAGAAAAAGTGATAGTTTTAATTTAATTTTCAATTAAAATAAATGATAGCATCATATAAATTTCAAATATAAATGCTATAAAAATATTTTACATAAAATAAAACTATTTACATATATATGAATGAGTTTCATTCCATGTAAATACATAAAATGGAAGTATTTGTATATTATCTTATAATCATGTTTGAGAAAATTTGGCTTTATGTTATTCAAAACAAAGGACAAAGAAAATTCTCAGTTTCTCAACATTTATTTATTAGTTATTTTATGCACTAATATAAAATTTTATTCTTCAGAATTTATATCATTAATTTTCTTCATATATATTTAATATATGTGCATTTATATTGTTCACTTTTTAAAGTTTTGCTCAACTAAGGAATCTATGAGAATTATTCTCACCTAATCTTCATGAGTCCAAAATAATTTAAGCTTTTGTATTAAGTTGTTGAAATTAAATATTCAGAGAAGAGTATGCAAAATATAAAAATATTGATATAAAATATTTGCAATTTATAATGTATATTATTTGATTTTAAAATGCAATCAACTGAAAGTTTTGTATTTTATTTTTGATGATATTAAATATTTTTTGGTTATTAGATATTTAACAAATATTTTAAAACAATTTAACTTTACTATAAAGGGGAGAAATAAATTTTGTGATTAATTTTATATTAATCAGACTTGAGTATGTTTAAACTTAGAAGAATTATAAATCTAAAGATCATAGATTTAATTCATCATAGATTTTAATTTCATCTGTGGAAAACAGATATAGAAACATTATTTTTACTTATTTATAATCCCTATCTTTATTTTATTACAATAGTGGAAGTTTTCTCATGTCCATTTACTATGCATAGTTAAAAAAAATTATTTATAAAAAAAAGAAAGAAATTTAAGCAAATGATAAAAAAATTCTGTCCTCTAATGCTTTGTTCATTAATGGTGTATTGCTGAAAAAAATAGTATTAGTATTGTAAGTAATTATTATCCTTTCAAACAGATGCAAAACTGACTGAAATTAGAATATTCACAAATATTTTGTACTTATAATTGTTGTAATTCACATTCCTGCAAAGTATATATGAGTCTTTAGAAATAGTTAATTATATTCTTAGAAACTTGATTATTCTAAAAATACTATGTAAAAATGAAATAAAACCCAGTAAAAAATGTATAAATAAAAGGACATTTTCTTTTGTATCTTTCTTTGTATTTTCTTTTGAACATTTTCTTTTGTATAATAAATTAAAATATTTGGCATATTTGACATGCTTACTTTTTTGAGATAGCATTTTAAGCAAATTCTAATGAATAAAATATTGGGTAGTGTATTGATTTAAAACAAATTTAATTTGGTAATGCACTAAATGAATTCAGCTTTAATGTTTATTGCTTTCTATTAACAGTATTTCATTTTTAATGCTTTTGTTTACTATCTGAAAATTTTATTTATTTTCTTAATTTATAAGTCATAATAAATATATGATGGTTATTAGAAATGAAAAATTCTAAATATTAAATGAGATCACATATTATAAAATTTTAGATCCAAATCCAATAAAACAAATTTTTATACTGAATAGTCAATTAATTATATAATACATATTTAGAATATTTTAAAATCAAAATCACTATTTAACTAACGAATTTTGTATTGAGATTTGAGCTTTAAATTGCTATTGGCAAAATTGTTGACATAAAATAATCATGATGCATTCATACATGGGAATTAGAAATTTCAAATATGCCTTCATAAATGAATATTGTTTGTATTCATGTCACTATTATTTTCAATTTTTCAACTAAGAAAACACTTTTATCGATTCCACTCATTGAAACTTTTTAAACTCTTTTAAAAAGTATTAAATTATATATTCCAAAGACCATATTTGTAAATGTAATATTAAAATTTCTATAAATTTCAGTTGTAGTTCAATTTAGTGATTCAAAATTGTAAAATAATCTAAATAAAATATAATATTTCACTAAGAATTAATGTAATAAATTACATAATAATTATTTTGTTTAATAGAAAATCAAATGAGATGAACCAATATAATCTGTTAACATTAAGTAAAATTAATTATCACAAAAAATTAGTTTATTTTCTTTTAATTTAAGTTTTAAATGATTTATCACTCAAGTTTAGTTTAATATGCTGAATATCAATGAAAATTATTTCCATTAATGACGTATCTAAAATTTAAAACTTTGTCTTAAAAAATTATATTGACAACAGGAATTATAAATAGGATTTTTACTTGTGGTTATATAGCTCAGTTTTTATTAAATAACATTTGCTTTTGTTATATTAAATTAACTTTTAACAATTACTTTGTGAAAAATTTATTTAAAGTTGAAATTTAATGTTAACTTATTTATTTTTACTCCATAGTTTTTTTAACTGTTCACAGTATTACTAAACTCAGTGGCATGGCTTCTCACATGGGGCCAAGGCTTCACTGCCCATGTATGTTTTTATGACCAAGGGTCCTGAGTTGGAAAACATATATCCTGGTTAGATGGTTAACCTAACAAAATACCCTCAGTGTTTAGCTTCCAAACAGGATTAATACTCAGCTTAATTAACATACTCAAGGGATAAAGACTGTGGTTGACTATGTTATTCAGTGCTGTTTTATTATATTCGTAAATATTTTTTGTTTTCTTGTAGCTTTGTTGTATTTTATATTTATATGTATACATTTTTTACTTTTAGTTTGAACAGTTTGAAAGTACAATTGGATTCAAACTTCCTAATCATCGAGCTGCCAAACGTCTTTGGAAAGTTTGTGTTGAGCATCACACATTCTTCAGGTGAGATAAAGAAGTGAATGTTTTTTTAAAGATTTTTTATGTCCTGTAGCACTTTAATTAATTGATTTCATTATTGGGTAGGAAAGATTTTTTTCTCATTAGTTCTTCAAATATTAACGCAAAAGGCTTAGAAAGGTAATACTGCAAAATTGCAAAATAAAAAGTTAATGCTTGCAAATAAATTAATTACTTATGGTAAACCATATATGTCATTCTATATAATAATGGATGATTAGAATGTATGAAGAGAATGTCAAGAATAGGATCAACATATGAAAAGTTTTGCAACTATTTAGAAAATAGATATAATAGTTATTTTAATGGTTGGTTTTCTTTCAAATTATTAAAGGAAAATAAATTATTTTCAACACATTAGTATTTTGATCACATTGAATAAAACATCTTATTTCATATAGCCATTATTAAATCATGAATGTCTCTATTACGTATACATATAATTCAAGAATATTTATGTCAGTATGATATGCATTTATGCATATCATTACTGACAATAGACCTCAAAACATGATCAGAAGTTTCAGTTGCCTAAATATCTTTGTTTTCTTTAGGCAATCAATGTTCTTTTACTTTTTAAAAAATTAATTTATACACACATCACCTACTCAAATTTCATGATGTTCTTAAAGAAAAATATTAGTCTTGACTGTTTGACATGGCATGGACTTAACCAACATGAAGACTTTGTCAATGCTTTCATTAAATCAGATATTGAGCCCTCTATTTTATAATTATATGAAAAATGTCGTTCAAATTTACTATAGTGCATCTTTTATCAATGCTTCCTTATAAATCTTCAAAAATAATTTTTTTATAGTGTACTTGGATTTATTGTGATTCAGAATCCATTTTAAATTGTAGGTAATTCTCTAACTATCCCTCATGCACAAAAAATTATCTTTGACAAACTTATCCATAAAAAAATTTGCACTAAACATTAAATATAAAAAAGGTAATATTGGACCAATTTTTTCAGTCATTAAATTAAACACTTAAACATAATATTTTTCACAGGGATTATATTTTATGAAATTTGAAATACATATTGGAAAAAATTAACTGTATCCAATTTAAGAATGTGGTCATTAGTTTAAAGAAGTTTTGATAGTATACATTGTGCAATAATGCTGAATTTTATTATCTAACTTATTTTGTAACTGAACCAAAACTGTACAACAAATTATTGACAATGTTTCAGGATACAATTCTAAAATGTACCCAAGGTCTGTGTTAAACAGTGGAGAGAAAAAAAAATCAGAATCACATAACTTGTAAATTAATTTATTGAGATTAAAATTATTACACCATAATAAAAAGTTATTGTAAACATTATTTTCCGTTTAAAGATGACTCATTTTCAAAGGATAAAGAATTTAGTTAATTGTAAAAGCTATTTGATTTGAAAAGTTTTTCTTCATGTGGTATAGCTCATGAATTATATAGATTATACAAATGACTGATGATAATGTGCCTATTTATTAATAATACAACTTATTGATATCTTATTCAAATTTCCATTTCTGTTAATAGTTACAAAATTTTCTATAAATATTCATTGTTGTAAAAAAAAAAACTGCAATTTATTTAACTTAAATTTTGCTCCTGTATATAAAATTTTTTATCATCTATTCAGACTATTATGATAAAATTTGGAAAACAAAATCAAATTTATGTTTTTAATATTTCCCATATGAGAAATAATCAATGTTTCATTAAATGCCAAAGTGATTATATTTTTGTCCGTTTTGAAGATAATATTTTTTTAATCATTCTATTTATCTTCGCCATCAGTGAATTGTTAATTTATTTTTAAAGTCTGTTCCTGAATTCTTAATAAAATTTTTCTTATCTTTTTTGACTGACGTAACTTAATTCAACAATTTCCTTATAAAAAAGTTATGTTTAACATATATACTTTTTATAATTATAATAGAAACAAGTTTTCTTTGAAAGAAGTATAAAATGCTGATATTATTTTCATGATATCAACAAAGCATTAATTTCAACATCAACTTGCAAATATATTGATGTTAAGAGAAGTGTCTAATTTTATTAGAAGAAAGAAAAATTGATTTTCTATTATCTTTTGTTTAGAAATTTTAACATATTTTATTAACTTGGTCCTATTTTTTTTTATGTATCAAAAAATATGCAGCTTTCAGAGACATACAATAGTAAAGTTTCTTAGGCACATTTAGGCAAAATTTAATGATTTAAAATGCTTTATTTCTATCTGAATATTGAGAAGCTCATATCATGCAAAATTAATGTGACTAAGTAAATAATCAGTCATTTTCTCTCTCAGCTTATAGCTTAGACAGTTTCTAAAAACTAAGATAAAAATTTAGTAATTATAAATTTGCTTGAAACTTGAACTATTATTAAATGTGAACTATGTTTGAAATTTAAACATTTTTTAGGTTAATGATGCCTGAACCTCCACCAAAACCAAAATTGTTCCTACCTCGTTTTGGTTCAAAATTCAGATATTCTGGCCGTACACAATATCAGACACGTATGGCCAGTGCTCTTATAGATCGACCACCTCCTCATTTTGAACGTTCTATGAGTAACAAACGTTTTACATCTAGAAGTATGGATGGTGGAATGTCAGGTAAAGATATTTGGGATCTTTGATAACTTATTGTAATTGGAAAGTGTATGCTATATAAATTAGGGTTTCACCTTAATTTTCAAAAATAAATTTTTTCATCACAGCTCTCGGATATAGAAACCGCACAATGTCAGAATCCAGGACTGAAAACAAACGCCACACACTAGCCCATCCTATAAGAAGTCCTATTGGTGATAGTTTTAGGAAAGAAAGACCAAACATTCCTTCAACTGATTTTATTCAAGCCTATGAATCCACACCAGAATTCATACATTCATTAGATAATAAGGTTTGTATGTTTATGTTTTGAATTTTATATTACAAAAACTAAGCTATATAGAATTTTGGAGAAAATATATGCTAATGAAATATGGTATTAAAACAAAACCTGTATTTCGTGATCTATTGGAATGTTTTTATAGATCACTATTTCATGAATACCTTTTTCTAAATTTCACATCAATTATTTAAATTTTTTATTGTTCAATTGAAAATACCTAACATAAGTTTATATTTCATGAAATGATGATCAATGGCTAAGTGATTAGCACTTCTGATTTCTGAGCTGTGGGTTCCAGGTATGAATAGCAATTTGAGCATGGATATTACTTTCTTTCTGTGTTTCTCTGTCCTTTATTCTAAGATGATGTATGATCGTGGCCTACTCTATAAACAGGTTTGTGTTGATATTGCATGTATTTGCCTCTGATTTGGTTCACAGGTGTCCAAAGGATAACAACAAATAAGTTGCAATTTCCGGCTTTGTTGTGGCGAATGATTAGTCACCCAAGTGACTGCTGTTATTTAAAAAAAGAAGTCAAAATATTCAAATTGTTATATAAATAGAGATTTCTGCATCTTTTAATTTAATTCATCATTTATTTCATTATTATTTTTTTTTTAAATAAGGTGTCTTATTTCTACATGTTGAAATATTTCTGTATTCTGCATATATTTTATCAAGCTTTTATTTTCTGTAGATATTTATTATAAAAACTAATGATGGAAAAAAAAGTAATTTTAATAGGAATTTTATAGTCTTCCGAAATTCATAACTTCTTATTCCAAATCTGTTAAAAAAAATTTTTATTCATTATATTGTTTGTTTACATTTGTTGTAACTAAATTAAATAATTTTTGATAATTCTATCTTACATTTTAAGAATTTGAAACTTTTAAAACTTTTTATATAACATATCAAGGTTTTCCATGTAATTTGTTGATCTACATGCATTTATATCAACTGTAAATTATTCAAGGCCTGGATTTTTTTCGCTACTGTTGGTCACAATGCATATTTTTGGTTACAGAATTATTATACATGACATAAAGAATCATATTAATATATTTTAAAAATAAGATTTGTTATAAATTTAAATGTTTAAAATTTCCAAATACTTATATTATTTATGCATGAAAAAATGTATAAAAGTATTTAATTTCAAACTTTATAGAATCAGATTTTGGAAAATTCATTAATGCCATTAGTGTTATATATTATAGTGTTATTTATTAAGATTTGTTAAATTATTTGCTTAACCTAGTTAAAATTATTCTAACAAATTATAATAATAATAATTGTCCATTAATTTTTAATGGATATTTGAGTAAATATTTTATTTTAAGTGAAAAATCTGAGAAGAAATTTAAAAATGAAATTGTTAATTTATTTAGCTTAGAAGGTAAATATTATATGTAATATTTTTAATGTAAATGCAGAATGTTGCTAAATTGAAATGAAATATTCTGTTTGGATTTTCGAATAATTTTATATTTTGATGTTTAAAAACTGTAATATAAATTGTTATCTCATGTACATTTTATTTGCTATTAAAATAATTTATGTAAAACCAACAATTAGGAAAATAAATATTGTTAAGAAATAATTATCTTTACATTTTTTATATGATACATATACATAATTGCTTATTTTCTTCTGAACTGTTATATTTTAAGTAATTAACAAACATTATAAAATTATTAAAAGTCAAAAGTATTTTAAAATTCTACATTTAAATATGAAATCAATTATAAGAATGTTTTTTGCTATTAATTGATTTTTAAGAAAAATGGAAGGTTTCTCTGTAATCTTATCTATTTTACTATTCATGAAAAAAGTAGATCTGTTTCTAGTTCTATTTATTTGAGTCTGAAAAAAAAAATATCACTAGCAGTAAATAAAATTATTTTAAAGTTTATTGCAAAGTTTTTGTATTATATATAATGTAATGTACAAAAGCTTTGATAAAATATTCTATTAATTTTTAATTTTATTTACAGTTAAATTGTAATAATTAATAATTTATAATTATATGTTTCAAGTTTTGCTTCAGTGTTGTATTTATTAATGTTTACCTGTTATTGAATTTTTAATTACAATTAATATGAAAATAGGTTATAAATTTTAACCAATATTAAATATTTCATTTTGGCATTTAGAGATAAACTAAATAATCATAATTTTGTTTTTCTTGTATGATAATTTTATGTAGTTATTATATTTACTATGGAATATCATTGAGATATTATTTTGCAATTCTTGAAATTTTATGGAGAATATATTTATTTGTTTTTAATATAAAATTCTTCAATTTATTCTATTCTTTAGACTACTTGCTTAATTTTTCCTTCCTTAATTAATTTTTTCCTATATTTTGCCTTATAAATATACTTATATTTCCTATTCTTGTAAAATTGTATCACCTTGTAAACAAATGTGTTCAAGAAAAATTTTTATCATGTAAGTAATATAAAAACACATTGAAAAATCAATGTGTTAGATTAAAGGAAACTATTTGATGCATTTATAATTTTGATGTTGCTACATTAAAACTATAAGCTTTGCTTTCCTCTGATAATTTATATTGTTTATTATTAAACTAAATATTTTTCAGAAAGAACATGTTTAAATTTCTTTTCACATTTGAGAAGATAGTTTGTCTGTCATTACTATACGCACATTAAAACAACTGATATGTTAGTCCTTATAATAATTTTAGAAACTGTATAATGCTGAAATAATTTATTGGAACTCATCCATACCTGTTAAGGATCTATTACTTCTCTTTATATGCTTTTTGAAGAAATAAAACAAAAAACAATTTTGTTTATTATAATTTTTTATTTTGTTAATATACGCTAAAAATATTTCTTAGTAATATTTCATAATTAGCTATATTGTAGAATATCTTCTAACATATATCGAAAATGGCGAATCAAGAAGTAGATTAAGTTTGTGTCACATGAATGTTTGTGTATTAACATTCATATTTATGAATTACATGGATGTAAGGACACAATGTTTTGTATCTTCATGCTATATTGATATAATATATAGATTTAAATTCACACCCATGTAAACTTTAAATAGTATTATTTTCAATACAGATTCAATCCATTTTTGATTATAATCATTCAAATTTCATGAAACTAAGATTAATGAAAAACAAGTCACAAAAAGAAATAAATTGTTTTACTAAGATATTTAATTTAAATATATTAGTGTCTTGTTTGGAGAGATGTGTATATATTTATGCACTGAAATATCATCCTATATGTAATTATAATCACATCAAATTTATGTTCATATAATAGTTTCCATTTAAAGGCAACTTTTATTACAGTACCTTAACAACAACAACAAAAAAGAAAGAAACTTTTTTATTGCTAAAAATGTTTATCAAAGAACTATAAGCAAACAAATTTGTACATTAATAATAATGCTGGATTAAAAGTCGTTGTTTACAAAATTATATTTAAGTAAAGTAATTTTAAAGTTTCCTATTGTGTATTAATAATAATTTCATTTGAAGTTTAAAAGAGCAGTTATGTTAAGCAAATTCATAATAAAATTGTCATCTTTTAGCGACCTGCTGGGGGAATTCCAGTGTTGCCTAATATGGATCATTTTCGTTCTAATCAGCAATCACCCGAACCTGCTCTTAATGGGAAATTGCGATCACATTTAAATGAAAGTGTTAAAACAATTTCTGAGGTATTTTACCTATTATTTAAACAAATATTTAATAATATGTTTTATAAAAATGTAACCAAATGTTCTATTTTAATTTATAATGCATTTTTCGGGATTTGCAGAATAATTAGTTTTTTTAAATTTAGTAAATTGGTAGTAACCACTGTGTACATGCAATGTTTAGTTTGCATGAACCTCATATGTATTATATATGATTCAGATGTTGATAATTATTGCTTATGTATTCATTTCAATGAAAATAATTTTTGTGGAAACTTAAGTGATTATCAATACTTTTCAAAATTGAATTTTTATATTTTAGACAGTTCTTATGTTGTATTAATAAATACGTGCAATGAAAGAATATAAATTTTTAAAAAGTTAAAACTTAATTTAAATTATATGGATAACCTATGTATTTCAATTTTTTATAATATATTATAAAATTAGGAATCGTTCTTCATAGTTTTATTGTATTTTAGTAATTAGGGAATACAGAATTTAAAAGTTCTCTATAATTATAAAGTTTAAGTTAGATTATTTTTGAATTTCATATTTTTAATATCTAAAATATAGATTAAACTACCAGAAAAATTAAAATTTTATTATAATTTATTAAAGGTTACATACATGCATTGTATGTGTATATATTTACAACTACTAATGAATTCATTAATATTTAGGGTAGTTGCTACTTAAATTGTCTTTTTCAAAAGTCCTATGGTGGTTACATATTCACTTGTATAATATTTTTGATAAACTTAACGAATTTACCTCGAATTTACTATTTTCATTATTATATAGTTTTGTTATTATCCTTAAGTCAATATAGAAAAAAATATTTCATTAAAAAAGAAATTATTTTATTATACAAAATTAAATTTGCCGTGACTTTTCTTATGCAATAATTATTTGTTTTAATTTAAACATATAACCAATGTAATGATTGATAAAATTATATAAAATTAAATATGCATATTGCTTTTGTGTGGTATAAGTTGCTAGTGCATGCACTTATTGAATGCTAATGTGTTATTGGATGCCAGTATCCATATGTGTTGCAATCCATTGTGTTTTATGTTATATAATTTATCTTTCTTTTATTTATCCTGTAAAACAATTCAAACAAACTAAAATAAGAGTATTAAATACAATTTTAAGAAATTATTAAGAACTAAAACTAAAATTTTTTATCATTTTAAATTTTTAAAACAATTGTATAACAGTATTCATTATGATGTAAATATAAAAATTTGTATAATAAGAAAATTTACAGCTTTTATTTTATTGGGGATTGCTATTTAAAAGCTAAAATGTTATTAAAAATTTGTTAATTTCTAAGCATTATGATTACTATCTTATTTTTTACAAAATTAAATACTGTATGTAAAATTAAATACTGTAAAATTGCTTTTGTTTCTAACTTCATTATTTTCTGACATCATTTATATTACTATTTTTAAGCAAACATGGACTATATATAATTTATGTGCAAATTTTCATTTTCTCTTTACTTTTAATAATTTCTTCATATCTTTTAGTTTCTCAAAGACAAAAATATTTAATATTCTTGGTATATATCATAAAAATTAAAAATAAAATAGTCACATTAATTTATAAATAACTATAGACTGATCAATCTCTAAAAATTGTTTCACTACTCATTAAATTAATATTTTTTATCTCAATATTTTTCTTGCATTTTTTTTATGCTTCATTTTGTTCTGTACTAAATGGAAAAATATATTTATTATTTTCCTTGTGTGTGTTTCAATTTTTACTCTAACAAGAGTTTGTGTGTTTCTTGATGATTTTTTCACTAAAATATAGGGCTGCAGAAATTGAGGTAATAAAATTCTATGTAATGAAATAAATGCTCTATGTAATGAAAAAAATATAAATAATAAATAATTATAATTTATTACTAATTATTTATATTTTTTATTTATATTATAATAAATAATTATAATTTATTTAATATATAAAAATAATAGAAATATCCTTTTATAGGAAAAATATGTTCCAATATTATTTCAGTTTTTTAAATTGAACATTAAATTTTCAAAAAGTTATAAAAAAAATAGCATTTTGAAATTAATAACATTTTTATGAAATTAAATTATTGAAAAATCTGTTATATAATACAATGTATGATATAAAAAATGCATTTTGCATAATAACCTACATAAATGTTTAAAAGTGATTGGGGCTATTGTAATACGTGGTAATATTATTTTGAGATTAAGAAACTTAAAATAATGATTTACTTACAACATAATATTCAAATTTAAGCTGATGATAATTAGTTGATTCTTTTATAACATTGTATTTCATTCTATTCATTGCAGTTATTAAAATAGCAGATTATGTTTAAGTCTTTGTGTGATGGTGGGTTTTGTAGTAAAGGCATATGAATGTCAATATGAGATATTATTTTGATATGGGTGTAAGGAAAATTGTATGTATGCTAGTTTTTTTTCTTAAATATATAATTTTATAAATATTTTGATTGTATTGAATTTTAGAATTTATATTTCTAAAAAATTTTAATTTATGACTTAATGTTACCAAAATTCTTAATTTACAGCTACTTAATTATCCTCAATATATACTTAAAATAACATAATACTTAATCTTAAAATAAAATAATACTTAATCTTAAAAGGAAAAAAAAAAACCTTAAATACTAAATTAAATTTATATTTTAGGAACAAACTTGATTTAGATGGGGAAATTAAATCACAATTGATATCCTCATAAAACTACTTAACTTCTGTGGGCTATAAATAAATTAAATTATGTGTATAGAAATCCATGAAAATTTGTGATTTTAAAATAATTTCTGATGTTTGCGGAATTGATCTAATGGTAGAAATTATTTAATATCATAATTATTCATTCATAAATGATGAATCCATGAATAATGATTTAGCCTAATCGAATACTTTCCCTATGTTGCAAACTCCTTCAAAAATTTCTTCTTCCAGGAAGAGGACCAGTCAGTTTAAATAGTCATCTATTCAGCTGCAGTTTAAAATATGGCCATGATACTAAGTATCTTCCTTAGATTAAATTTTTGAGCAATTACAGTTTACTTTGAAAATGATATAAAATTGATAACATCTTGCCAGGCTTCTAAGAATCTTCCCTTATATTGTCATAAGAAATGATTAAATGTTCTATTAAACATGAAGGATCAATATTTTCATTCTCAAGATGCGGTATTTGATCAAACACTGTATAATTTCAAAGAGGTTTTATGTTTTAAAAATTGTGTGTGTGTTTTTGATCTTATTAATACAGTTTGTAAATAACTTTAATCTTTCAGTGATTTTTTGCATCTTTTCATACACCTTCTTCCCATACTTACTATGAACTAATTTTCTTTACTGCTGATAACAATTATTTAGTGAAATTAAGATCTAAAAAAAAATTTGATGTGTTGGATTATAAAAAAAAATGATAAAGAACACTAATATTTTTGTCATAGAAAAAATTATTTTACATTAAAATATTTTGCTATAATTGTAATTATATTGTAGTACTATAATTATTTACTGATAAATATATGAGATTGAATTAAATATTATTTTAATACATTTCTCTCTCTCTCTCTCTTTGAATTAGAAAATTTATATCTTTATAAATATTTCAGTAAGTAAATTAAAAAACAAAATTTTAAAGAGTGAGTCACCAATTTTAAATACACATACACTAATCCCTTATTATATCATAATTATCAGGTTACTGCAAGATATGCTGTATTTCATTGGTTTGTATATCAGGCAATGTGATTGAAATTATACCTTTTGGAATCTGAATTTCGTAGTTAAATCAAAAATACCTAGCATATTTATAACTCAAGTTTGCTTTGCATATCTTATAACATTTTCAATTGTTTTATACATTAATGTATTATGTTTTTGTATTATACATTAAATGCATTATATGTTTTTGCGACAAATCAATTCATTTTTAGAAGGCATAGTAATACAAAATTTTTATTTAACTTAATGAATTTATTTAATCATGAATAAATCATGATTAAATAAATTCATTAAGTTAACTCTTAAGAAAATAAACACAGTTATAACAAAATATTTTCCAATTCAGATGAGTCAATGATATATGGGTTTACTTTCTTTTAAAAATATAAAAAAGCTTGCTTTTATTTCTTTTACAATTCACATCACTACATTTCAATATTAGGAAGGTGAAGGAAGATGAGAATAAAAAAAATAATAATAACCAAAATACAAAATAAGTTCACTATACAAGTAGCTATTGTAATGGGATTTTGTAAGCCTTCTTATCAATTGAATAATAAACTTCATGTTTATTTTAAATTAACAGTAATACATTTTAATTCATATGCTTATTTACAAACAACATTAACGAAACTTTTGTAGGTAAATCTAACCTTGTTTGAAATGATTTTTGTTAAAAGATTTAGAATATTTCTGCAGCCCTTATTTTTTGAATTTATTTCTTATAATGAACAATTTTTCTGAAATTTTCTTTATTTATTTGCATGTTCTTCTCTTCTGAAATCACCCTTTTTGCCTGAATCTTGCATGTTTGTTGTTGCCTGTGTGTTTTTCCCACACTAACTTACACATGAATGCTATTTCTGAAAATAAAGACAACACAAGCCAAGCTAGAACCATATCAAAGATTTTGGCCTCAGAATAAAATTCCAAATCAAACGACTTCTGAATGTGGAACTGCTTTACCTACTCCTTCCTCTACTGATATAGGATGCAGACATTTTACAGCAGAAGAAATTCAAAAATTTATATCATCCACTGATAATCAATTCAAATTAAATTCAACGAAAAATATTTCTACTCAATCTTTACATTCAAAAACTGTCTTGGGAATACCAACTGAGAAGTCTAATAATACCATAAAAAGAAATCACTCTAATTCCCGGGATTCAATTGCCTCATCAGATGGCAGCATGAATGAATATGGTTTAGATAGTCGGATAGAAAAACAAATTCCAAGTACACCTATTCAGAATGTATCTGATCATCCTAAAGGGTCCAGAAAAATCACAATAAATGCCAATTGCACTGTTTTAGATGAACCATGCCACTCGTCAAAATTGAAAGATCATTTATATGATCCTTCACAGGTATTGGTGAATGAAGAACCACTGTTGAAATCAGTTAAGCTATATACATTCATATTATTATAAAGATTTTTAGGTTAGCTGTAGAAATGTTGTAATTAGGGGTGGATAATCGATTTCACTATGAAAAAATATATTATTTCCTTTTATCGAAATTTTAAAGTCTACAAAATGTGAAGAATTATACAAAATGAATTATATTTTTTGCTTTAACTATAATTCTAAAGTTTTAGAGCTAAAATTAACTATCATCTTTTGAAAATAATGCCAACCCTCATTACAACTATTAGTTTGATCACTTGTTCATGTCGAAATCTTTGAACTGCATGCATGTTTCTGACATTGCTGTGTTTATTTATTAAGTTTTGATACATAATTTTATCTATAAATGAATTGAGAAATTGAAAAAAATATTTAAAATAATTAGCAGAAAGATTTTTTAAATAATATAACTGCCTAACTAGAGAAATATTTTGACTAAACTAATTTAGGTCATATGAAAGCAATTTTATGCTATTGAAAAAATTCTTATCGTATTAGAAAGTTTTGTAATAAATGATTTTGCTGTTATTATATTAAAATTATTAGGCCTTTTAAAATATTGCAGAATATTAAATCATTAGCCTCTATAAAAAATTTTTGTACTAAATGTTATTTAGCTTCAAGTACATTTTATTTAAAACAAATTTTAAAATCTTAAATCTGAATGAAATGTGTATTTATGTGACTAAAACTAAATATCTAAGATCTCATAAGTTGTATAGAAAAATTCCAAAATGATATAATTGCAAGTCATTTTTCATATTTATTTCGGAAAAAAATAATAATTAAATAAGGTATCACAGAGCAAAAGACCTTTTTCTTTTTAAAATATTTTTAAAAATAAATTTGATTTTGCAGTCAGTTGTAACTCAACCTGTAGTATCAGAATCTACATCAACATTTACAACCATAACTACAACAGAAAGCACTGCTGTGGATCCTTCTTCTCCAGAAAAATGTGTCACAAAGAAAACTAGCACAACCAGTGAACAAAAAACTGTTCAACAACAAGTTTCAAAAAGTACAAAAATAATTGCTTGTCCTATAGAAGAATTGCAGGTAAAAACGAATATTTGAAGAGAGTTTCTATTGTGTGTATGTAATTTATATTTATTTGTAGATTTCTAGAATATTTAAGTTAACCAAATTTGTTATTATGTTCCATAAAAATTAAAATTAATATTTAAACTGTTGTAAAAATGTTGAAAAAATTTTTAATGTTACTATACTTTTTTAACTTTAAATATTTTAAAATGTCACCATTTTTTACCATATCTTTAAATATTTATTTTGAAAGTCTTACTCTATTTTGGAAATCATGAAATAAAAATAACATACTATACACAAGTCTCATCAATGTTTTAAAATTTATTATTTTTTTTTATTTGAAATGAAACAATTTTAAAATACCATGTAGCCTTTATAAAGGTATTAAAAAAATTTACATAATCTGCAACTGAACTATTGGTTTGTTATGTTAATATTTTTATTAATATTAGTGTTTTTTTCTTTTTTAGTCAGCTATAGTTAAGACGGAGTCAGTCATGTATAATCCTAATAGCAAACCGTGCAGTCCTCAAAGTACTACATATGTACCAGTTGTAGAAACCGAAACATGCAAAGTATTTTATTCTACAGATCATCCTCAATCTCCTGGGCTGAACTCATTCAGTCGATCTTCCAATGCTTCTCCCTTACCTCTAGATACCTCTTTGCTTGGAGAAGACATCTTAAATACTTCATCAGTCTCCAGTAAAACGCGCACAGTAGAAACAATCACAGTGAGTTTTTCAAAAAATGATGATAAAAAACAATTACAATAATATTGGTATTTTTTTTTCACTAATTTTTAATCAATTTTTATTAAGTATTAATGTACACATTTTAATTGTGTTGGATTGTAATATTATGTAATTAGATAAAATTCAAGTTAGCAAATTATTTTATTGTAGCAGAAACAAAGATATAAAAATTAAAATTTAGACACAGAGATTTATTTTTATTATGAAAATAGTATTTTTGATTAAAAGAAATAAATACTTATTTGCTCTTTCATTATTAATATACTTAAATCTTAAAATGATAAAAGATTATGTTATTTTGAAAACATTTTTTTTATTACTTGAAATTGTTGGAACAAAGTGATTTAGGTATATGTCATTTCTCAAGATATTCTAGAACATTTTGAAATCTTATCTTTTAAAAGAACTAGCATATTTTTAGTCAACAAAAATAATTCTTATCTTATCTGGATCACTTATAGATAAAAAACATTTTTTTCAAATAAATTACTATATTATAATTAATAGATTTTTACAAATACATTAATAATATATATATATATATAAGATTGAACCTTAATTAAAAAGATGAAAGAGGGAAACTAATTTATTTTTGTATTCTAGAATTTTTAGTCTTCACTTTAATGATTTTTCAGTTATTGATTTTAATATACCTTTCGCTTTTGAAATTTTTGAAATTATTTGCATTCTGGGTTTTATGTGGACTTGTCATATCATGTCTTGTAATAATATAAGGTTATAACTAACTGAAGCTGTTTAAATTATATTTGAGATTCTCAAAACTGCAAAGATTAAAATTATCTTACGAAAATGAACAACATTAAATGCTTCAAATATAAAAAGTATTAGTAAATATTAGAAATGATAAAAACTTTAGGTAGTATAATAACCTTAGCAAATATTAGTAAACTATAAAATATTAATAATAATGCTAGAATAATAAATCACATTGAACACATAGAAATAAGCACTGCAAAAGAAGTTCATCATAAAAACTCTAAAAAAAATTATGCTATTGAGTTATGCTATGAAGAGGTTCTATTTTCAAAATATTTAGTTCACTGTACTAAAGTAATGTGGCAATAAACGAACATTGTTTTAATAAATGTTATTATTTTTCGAAATTTGATTTTAGAATTATAAAGGTTTGTTACAAATGTATATGAATAATAATGTAGAATTCAAAAAGGTGAAATATCTTACAATATTTATTTTACTTGTTACAGTATAAAACAGAAAAAGATGGAGTGATAGAAACTAGAGTTGAAAAGAAAATAACTATTCACAGTGATGGTGATCCTATAGATCATGATCAAGCATTAGCAGAAGCTATACATGAGGCAACTTTGATGAATCCTAATTTAACTGTAGAAAAAATAGAAATACAACAGCAGCCGCCAAAGCAGCAACAGTCTGTGTAGTACCTAATGTAAAGTGAGTGCTTGAATATTATTTCAAAATGTCGAAACTTTTCCTGTATTCAATAATCTATATTTTGCTTTGCAAACAGATAGATAATAATTTTAAACTCATTCAAATTATTATTTTTTCTCATTTATATTTGTTTCTTATTGTTAGAACTTTAAGATGAAAATATATTTCCAAATCGCTAGTTAAGTTTCATATCTTATTTATTTCAATTATTTAAACTGCAAAAAGTTTGGAAAAAATAAAAATTCTCTAATTGCATTTTATAAAAATCTGCAATAGATTGAATTTAGGAAAAACTTTGTATGCAAAAGTTACAAGTGGTCAATTTTCATAAAACAATTTCAGAATTCTTTGATGAAGCTAAGTAACAAAATTGCAAATTAAAGAAATTATCACCAATTTCAATTTTATTACATGTGAAATGTAAGAAAATGATGATCTAGAAAGACTATTAAATTTTTTGCTAGTTAATGTACAATGATTTTAAAATTTAAATAATAACGTGCATACATTTAATAATAAAATAGTCAGTAGAAAGTCATAATTTATTGCTAACTTTGCACATTTATCTTCCATTCTTAATGAAATAAATTAGTATTAGATTATTTACTTATTGTAATCATGCCATTTAGATTAAAATACTAAAGAAATGTTTTAAGAATAAGAATATATTTATTAGAAAATTAAATTTTCATTATTTTATTATAATAAGTATTTGTTTTCATAGAACAAAAAATGAAAGTTTTAAAAATTTGTAAAATATCAATTTATTTTGCATTTGAATTACTTTTATTTAGAATCTCTCCATAATCTTTCACCAACAACAGTTTCTCTGAAATATTTTATCCTACAAAAGAATGATTTAGCTTAATTTCCAAAATTCATAGTTTTCAAATAACAATATATATAATTTCAATTTTTATAACTGTCTCAATTTTTGTTCTAATAAACTAATTTACTCAGAAATTGATGTGATACTGTATGAAATTACAAGTACTATAAATAAAGTTAGAACTTAATCATAATGTAATTAGATTAATTTACTAGAATTATAATCTTTATTAATTTGTTTTTATATCTCTATTTTAGTAATATAAATTATTTATATATTTTAGACTTCATCTCTATTTTAGTAATATAAATTATTTATATATTTTAGACTTCAAGTTAATTACATTCTTAACAGTGTTTTAATATTATTTGTAAATTATTCATCAAACTTAAGAAAACATTTTTTTATTATTAATTTCTATTTTTAAAATCCATACACTAATACATAAATTCAGAAAAAGTAATAGTTGACCAATATTATGCTTTTACAAAATGAAATATAAAATATTCCAAGACTCTAATATATTTATTAAAATTAATTATGTGTAAAACTATAATTAAAAAATTTTCTGCTGTAATAATAACCAATTCCACCATAATTGTATATATTATTAGCTAATAAACTGTGATAGTTTTGGTTCCTCATATCTAGAAATTTACTATATTCCATATGTATTTATTAAACATAATTTTCCTACTTAAAAGTGTTTAAGAATATTTACAGAATTAATCTAATCCAAGAAATTTAAATCATCTGGATTTGGATTCTAGTAATATTAAAAAATGACAACAGAAGGGAGGAAAAGTTTAATACAAACTATATGAAGGGGAAGGTTAATACAAATGACTGTAAAATGTTATCAACATATTATGAGAGTGTTAAACGTTTTATTACAATGAAATATCTTAACAGATTTCATTAAAAGGCCGTTATGATGGTCATCTAACATATAATGGCTCTGATGTCTGAACACACACAGTTTCTGACTACTTCCATTAGTAATCTGCTGTGAAACTTAAATTAGACTGATAGTTGAATACTATTCAATATTATTTTTTGTGATCATTATAATCTGTACAATGTTAATCATAACTTTGAATACTGTATTTTTAAATACTAATATGTTAATAAAGGCTAATCTATGATTTATACTTTTAACTCTCCAAATGTAATGAGATATGATTTATGAAAACAAATAATAATTTATGAAATTTTCTTGTCCAAATATGATTTCTTGAAATTTATTTCAAAAGTGTTCTTATAATGAAACAAAGATTTTTAATTTTCAAATCTCGTAGTAATCTATTAAAGGATAAAAGTGAAACTGAATTTAGCAAATGAATAATTGAATGACATATATAATTTATTTTACAGACTTGACTTCAACTAGGTATACAATTTAAAATTTTTGATATGAAAGTATTTGAAATTTCACTGATTATATGACTGTAAAGAAATATATTTATTTCATTAAAATATAATTATATGATAGTTAAACATTAAAATTTGTGATAACTAGAAACATATTAGATAATTTTTAAAAAAATTACAATTAAAAAAATATAAATGGGGAGAAAAAAATTTCAAATAAAATTTCATGTTTATGAATAGAATAGAATATAATTCTGTGAAACTCTAATAAGTAGTTTCTAAGTCACATATTTATGAAAATCAATTGTTTACATATGTATTTTATAAAACAATTTAAAAAGTGTATGATAAAGAAGTATGAGAAGTATGTTTTTAGCAAAAAAAAAAAAAAATCCAAGAGTGGCATTGATAAACCAATGTTTAGTTTTCTCTGGCTTAAAATGTTGACTCACATTTAACTTGGAAATTAAATCAATTTTTTACATAATATAAAGTATTTTAAACGAAAAATTTTGCATAAATCCCTAATTTTGAGAGATATTTCATTGTTTTGAAATAAATCATTGATTTGTTCTTTATAGCATATGAAGTCAATGTTGCATTTAAAAAAGGTTGCAAGAAAATTAATTTGAAAAAATTCCATGAAATAATGCATCTGGGCATTTTACTATTTTAATAAAGTATGAACTTAAAATTTTTTGAATATTTTTTTTACACTGCGAATCCTAAATGTTAATTTTGCTTACATATTTCTCCCCATTAACAATATTAAATTTCAAAGCTGAAATATTTTCTATCTATAATAAAAATGTTATAATTATCTTGATACAAGTTTTGCATTCTATGTTTTAGTATTTAATTTAATATAGAAAATTTTTCTTTAAAAAATGATTGCTAAGTATTACTAGCAAAAGAGTATACATCCTTATATTTGTCACAAAATGAAAAGTCACATTTCCCAGTGACGATTATTGTTCATTATTTTTATTTTTTAAATAAAAATCCTCATAATAGCCTGAAATATTAATATCTCATATTTATTGTGTGGGCATCATCTTCAAATATTCCTCTGTATTTCTTTACAAACAATTATTTGATAGTAATTCAATGCAAACTTATTGTGGTTTTTTAGTATAATATTAAATAAACAAATTATTAATTCAATCCTTGTTTTCTTATTTACAGTTATTTTCAAGAAGAGGACCAGAAATCTTTGTGCAAGAACATTGAAAAATATATATATTTTTAATATATTGCTGTGATTATGTAATTTAGATAGAAATCATTTCTGGTATTCATTGTAGTGATATTTTGGATTGAATCTCTTATTTTACTATAGAAAAACATTCCCAGTTATAGACAGTAAGTGCTCATTTTTACAAATTTCCAATTTACAAACACATTATGACTAATGGCCTGTCTCTGCCTTAATACCACAGATGCACTGATAATTTCAACCTCCATTTATGATCTGAAATTTTGATAAATCTCTTTTTTTCCAAAATTTTGTTTCTGATAAATGGTTTTCTTTCCCTTTTTATGATCTGATATTTTTTTTTTAGTTGATTTGAATTTTATATAAAATGTGAGAACTTGATTCATTCTTAAACAACAAAGGGACATGTTCTCCAACAAAGCGACATGCATTCCAGACATTGTGGGAACAATTGTCAAAGAGACATGAATATCTGGTATTTGATGGAAAATAATTGTGGTGCTAAATTATAATATACATTACTAATATACATTAAGTATATTAGAACATAGGAGGTTAAAAAAAAAACTCTTTAAAAGTTTTAGCTCTTTTTTGTAGTTAGTTTCATTTCATTTAAACAATTGAATTTATGAATTTTTTTTTCATTGAGAGGGAGTTTGAGCCAGTTCTGTTAAGGATTTGTTGCAGTTGAAGAAACTAATGTTATTAGTTGCAGTAAAAAAAAAAAAAAAAATAGTTTAAAAAAATTTAATAAGGTGCAAAAAATTTTTCAACATACACACACACACACACATATATATATACATACATGCATACATACATACATATATATATGGAATTCTGTACTACATTCTCTCAACAATTTTAAAAACTTTGAACAAAAAAACAGTGAGAAAGGAAATATCACTAGCAAAAGTGCGTCCACTCATAAATATTGTAAAGAAACAAAATATCTTAAAGTGGATAAATCATTGCTTGCTTGATTCCAAAAAATATGAAGAATAAAAATTCCTGTTGATGGTAATTAAAGAGAAATCCAATTTTTTTGTGATATTCCTGAACATAAAAGATTTCAAAGTATCAGACAGTTTGTCTCCAAAATTTTAAAACCAGATACATTTGAACTTTAAGAAATTGTGTAGTAAAAGTAGAATCAATAAAATGAAAGTAAATATTGTTTTTAAGAATAAATCTTATTTTGCAAATGTTTCTTTTATATAGTGGATTTAAAATAATTCTTTCTAATAATATTTTATTTTAAAAAAAGTAGTTTTGTTAAATATATCACAAATTTTGATAATCTAATACATTATTATGTTACGAATTTTCTATTTAAAAAACTATTTTACCTGTCTCTATATGAGTTTGTAAAAATGAGCATCTACTGTATTATTATTGCTGATTCTTTATGCACAAGCACTGTAAAAATGACATTTTAGTGTTCATTGCATCCTTATCTAAAATTTGGTGCTCCATTAGAAAATGCGTGCATTTTATTACAGTGCTTTTTTATTCTTTTTTCTTTATTTTGGTGATTGTTTAAAAATATTGTTTCTTGTTTGTGATAGAATTTTAATTTACATTTAGTTCTTCAAAAACCGAATTCCATTTTTTTTTATTTCATTGTATGTTATGTAAATTATATATGTTATGTAATGTTTATCTCAAACTATTGGCTTCAGTATAAGCATTTTTAAAGTGTGAAATTTTATCGCTTACAAGACCAGTCATTTAAAATAATAATGCTAAAACTGAAATTTTTTAAATAAAATTGGAAAAAGAAATTTTAAGAAGTAATGCTCTTCATAGAACTTCATTTAAATATATTAAATGCAATGCTGTAAATTTTTAGAAAATTTTACTGTTACTATTTGAAAATCGAATGAAACAGTTCATATTAATTTAAATATGCATTTTGTGTATTTATATGTTTTTCAGGAAACAAATGCATATTTAAAAATTCATAAACTTTTGCAAGAACCAATTCAGGGCATTATCATCTAAAAAGTATTAACAATGCATATATGTTATTAAATAACTTATCTGCTGCATACTATGCTTTGAAATTCTAACTTATTTTTCATACTTATTGATTCTGCAACTTGTATACTTTTCTTTACAGTTTGCTGCATTCACCACAATAAATTTTATTGATCATATAAAATTGAAAATTTTTAATGTTTTCAGAATCAATCAATATTTTATGAATCATAAATTCATTAAAATGACTGGATAAATTTTTAAAGAATTCGCTTAAAATTTGTCTGATTGTATTTAATTAATTGTAACAATATTGTTCCAAACTGTTATTTTAGTAATGTGTATATACTTCTACATAATGTATAGACTAATAAATTACAAATTAACTACTTTATTTTCTACTAATAAACATTTATGCATGATTAAGAGCTAACCAATAATGTGGTAAAAATTATCAGTATTTGGAAATCTATTAATGATAAACCAAGCCTTGTTTATTTATTAATTTTTTGTGAGATTTTTTATACACTTCGATATTAATTACATAGCGTTTTTAAGGTGAATGAAGAATTGTCTTGAAATTTCATTGCTATTGAATTTTTAATATAATTATTGTATTTTATTGTAATAACTAATTTATCTTACAATGATTATTTGAACAAATTTATTATGAATATATTTCACTCATCCTTGAGCTTTGAAAATGTTTTTTTTTTTATATATTTTTTACTTCTAACATTTACTACTTTAGCATTTTTATTGTAATATTGTCTACAATACTTGCTTATCTCGGCAAGAAAAAATATATTTATATTCTGTTAATTATTTATATTTGTACCAGATTATTTTACTTTTTCATTGATATTTATTCGTACATTTTTGTTCCAGTAACTGTTTTTAAAATGATTGACTTTTTCTTTTGCATTAAAAATTATTCATTTTATTTATAATTCATGATTCAATTTTCATAAATAATTTTGCATGCCTCATGCCATTAAAATAAAGATTTTACATCAGTTTCAATATTTGATTAAGGCTTTTCAATTTTTTCCTCAAAAATAAATACTGTTTGAGAAATAATTATTTTTAAACTTCACATACCTTTGAATTCAATAATTCCTTAACACTAAGCCTTTCAAAATTCGGAGGATTATTAAATATATATATCAAAAACAAATTGCTTTCTATGTAAATAAGTAAATGCTGAACATTTAAACAATAAATTTTTAAATTCTTGTGAAATCAAATTTGTTTTGGAGAAATAGTATAAAATTTTAAGTCTAAATTTTATCAATTTTTATTTTAAGTAATAAATTTACTCTATTTAAAAAAGAACAATGTCTAAAAAATTTTTCTGGGAAAGAAAAATTATAATCTAAAAATATTACAGGATTAAAATTTACATAATTTTATGAAATTTTCTGTTAGAAAGTAAGAATCAACTTTTATTCTGACATCTGAAAACTTGCCTCTTAACACAAGCGTTAACAATAATGTATGCAATATAAATAATAATTTATACAAAATAAATACATGTAATTACAACTTATTTTAATTTCGATTGTTTTAATTGTTATAATGTTTATTTAATTTGAATTGAAAAGAAAAATTAGGTCCAAAAATTTATGAATAATTATTTTAATTAATCTGTACATTTTTGAACAAATGTTGATTGATATTTTAGTATTAAATGCTTTTGGGGTGTAGTTGGCAGCCTGCAATCTAGAAGAAAGTTTTAGTTGTAGTATGTAATAAAATTATAACGTTTGCATTTTTACACAGATAAAAATGACATCAAGAAGTTTTTATATTTTGAGTAATAGTTTTTACCTTTTAAAAAAATTGCCCAGTTTTTAAAATGAATAATAGATTCTAAAAAGGCAAATTAATATAATTTGCATTTGTATTTTTATTAATTTTTTAGGCAAGTCCTTCATTTTATTCAGTTTTTATACTAATTCAAAATAAATGTTAGGTGTACTGTAAGATAAGGTATTTGTAAAATTATTATTTATCTAATTTCCAAACAAAATGTAATTTTGGTTAGTTTTATAATGTTTCAAATTTATGCTATTCAATATTCACTATCATTTGCTAAACTATTAAAATTGGGAATAAAATTTCATATTTCAGATATACATCAATCTTACTTCACTTTACTCATTAAAATTGCTTCATAAAATACTAAAACAGTTTTTTTTTAAAATTATTTTATCAATTTACTTAAAATACATTAAACTATCTTTTCTGAACTTATTATTCTTATTCCAAAGAATAAGTAATAGAAGATTTTAAGATATGACATTGTTTGTTAGATAATGTTAAGGGAATAAACTAAATACAACTTGCAAAAAATGCTATATGCTGTAGAATAATATAATATTTTTCATGTTACTTATTTTCGAAAAACGTTGACCAATAACATTAGGCTGGAAAATTATTGTATATATTATTATAGTTGTCACAACAATCAACCAATATTAATTGTCACTTCAGTTTTTATTTTATTGAATATTTTATTTTGAGTTCAGAGCTCACAACTATTTTGAGTTCACAAGTTTCGCTTAACTCTGATATTTATGAAATCAATTAAGTTCTTAACGATAATATTCATAACAATATCTTTCCATGTCTGCTTTCAAAATCCAATGAAACCAAATATGGAATGTTTGAATTTTTATTTTATGACAGTAAAGGAATATTATTATCTCATTAGAATATAATCACTTGTTTTATTCAATAATATAACTAATAATTATGAAAATAGTAATATTTGTGACTTTCTTAAATATAATTTTAATGATTGAATTTCCATGTACAATTTTCTGTTCACTGGATCAGAACATTCACATTGGAGGCATTATAATTTGAAATTTGGATTTATTCAAGAATATGGAGAGAAGATGTACGCATACTGGGGCTCTATTGCATGTACTGCAAATAAGTCACAAAATTTAATTGAAATCAAAGTATGTAAATATAGCAAAGAAACAAAACTTTAATATTTTCAGGGATTACAAAAATGTTTATTTTATAGATTTTAAAAGTATGTATTAATAGATTTAAAAGGAATAATCTTAAAAATAAATCATTTCTAAAATATTGTATGTGATTGTAGGAGATATTGGAGCAATAGGGTTTCTCACAATGAAAAATTTGGAGTCAATCTCAATCACTGATGAGTCAGATTTTGCACATCTGCTTTCTGTGTGAATGCATGTCAAATGAGTACTTAGGTATTTTTTTTAGTTTTCACACTTACAAGTTGTAAATATTGCTCACTATTTCTAAAAAGCTCTTCTGGAAGCCCAGGTATGGAGAGTGTTAAAATGCTTTAAGCTATCTTTCAATTGTTACATGGTCTTAAATTCTCTTTTAAAATCCCCCTTCCCAAAAAAGTAATTTAATATAAATGTTAAAAAAAATTAAAACAAACAAAAGCAAATAAGCTTGAGCAGTTAGAATCTGAAGAGCATAAAACTGAAGATCTAACTGATGATGTTGTACTTTAGTATTTTAGGTTGATCATTGTAATATTGATCATTCAGCTTCTTTGTTTAAATAATTCACTTTATACTGTCAAAAACAGAAAAATTGTTTTTAGAATTACATAAAGTTTATTATATATTTAATTAGTTTATCATTTTAAACAATAATTTAGCCCCATTAGTTAAACGCTCATTGCTGATGCTTAGAAAGGAAAAAAATAAATGGAGTTTTTTTTATTATAAATTTGAACTAAAGAACTTTTTCATCTGTTACAGCAGTGAATACTGGTTATGATTTTAAAAAAATGAAGTTTGTTTCATTTTTCAATAAAATTCATCAGGATTAAAATTCAAAAATTTGTTATAAACAGCAACAAATGAAGATCTGTAAAACAAGCTAAAATATTACAAATAAATAAAATTAATCATTTTGCACTTAACTAATATGTAAAACAAGCTAAAATATTACATATTAGTTAAGTGCAAAATGATTAATTTTATTTATTTCATCACAGCTGAAATTATTTTTTACTTCATGCAATAAAGTCCAAACATTCCGATTATCAGACTTACTATCTTCATTGAGAGTTTTAATTTGTATAAAAATATTGTATTTAATTGCTAATTTAGAACTTTTTGAATTTGACTTAAAAATATCTTAAAATTTTCTTCTTTGAAACAAAGTAATTAATAGGAATTTAGAATAAAAATCTTACTAATTTGGCATGATGTTTGACAAATGACATAACAGTTTTATTTATTTTTTAAAGTAAATAAATAAATCTGTATCCATAATGTGATGATCATTATTCAAATATTTTGATTGACATTCTTAAAAGAAGATGGTCATAAATGAGATTTAATGATCTGCAAAATGATCATTAATTTTGAATCTTTACAAAATACTTAAAACTTTTTTAGTTAATTTTAGGAAGTTTAATGTCACTAGAAATCATTACACAAAATACTGTAATTAAAATAATTATTTTCTTATTTTAATTATTAATTTAATGATCATTTCCAAATTGTAATAATTCTCTTTCAAAGTGGTTTTGCTACGCACAACTTTTATAAAATTTCTTTGACATTTGTATTCCTAAATTTTTTAAACAGGAACAAATAATGATTTCTGTAAAATTAAAGCGCATTAAAGTAGTTTAATATCTTGTATCCTTAATATCTTTATTTTCTTGCAATGTACTGTTATTTATTTTTAAATCCCTTGGTGCATTTAAATACAGGTGTTGGTCATATGTTATTACAATTGTGTATTAATAAAATTTAGTGCAAATGTGCCATTTGTTTAACAAGCCATCAATTTAGGTTTTAATGCTTGAAATTCTTTGTGATATTTTTAAAAAAATTCCAAAATAAAAAAAATTCTTATTACGTGTTTGCTTACTCTTAGTGTGTTTTTTATTTTGAATAGCATTATATATATATATATATATATATATATATATATATATATATATATATATATATATATATATATATATATATATATATTTTATTTTGTTTGAAATTTTATCTTACATAAAAATACATAAAATATTATAATTTTATTTAACTGAAGTTTGAAACATATTCTAAAATGTAATATTTAATTTAAAAGAATTTTTCCAAATGAAAGGGTATTTTTCAATTAGTAAATTTCTGTTATTCTATATTGCTAGTATTCTAAACTAATTTAAAATAAAACTTTTCATACAAAAATGTAATTTTTAATTACTCTAACGATTTTTTTCTGAATGTGACTCATGACAAAATAAATCTTATCCTCAGGATTGTTTAATTAATGCAATATATTGTCTTCAAATTGTGCCAATTCTGATACTGTTCGGAATTTCAAGTATTTTTTTAATGTTTTCAGTACCCTTTTTTATATGCAATGTTTTTCTTTTTGCATTTTTTAAATCTGGCTATAGATGTTTGATTATTATCTGATAAAATGAAAAAAACTAGTTGGAATATTAAAATGTAATTGAGAGAGACTGGACAAAATCTACAATAAATCTATTTAATGTGTTCTTTAAAATGTTTTCATTGAATCATTTTGATTAAAGTGAAATTATTTAAATTCTTGTGTAAATATTTTCATCAAATAAGACTGTTTTTATTTTACAACTTTAAAATTTTTTACAATAAGCTGTTGAATTTCATAGTATCATTTTATTTTATATATATTAAAGAATTATGTGTGGATACACACATGTATAAGATGGAAACAGCAGTATAAATTTTTTTCCACAAATAAAACTAAATAAAATAGCTACAAAATTCTGCAGGCTTCTAATAAAAATATTTAAATTTTCTACTAGTACAAATTTAATTGATAATAATTTTCTTTTATTGAATAAAATTATTATCAATTTAAAATGTAGTATTTTGAATACATGAAGATTATTCTAATTAAAATATAATAGCCCATATTTCTTTACATAAATAAAGTGTATTTAAAGGCAAAAAAATTTAAACTCTTGAGTCATTTTCTCAGATTTATATATAAAGGATTAAATAATCATTTTTCAGCATTCTTGCTTGGCTTTCTATTATATGTGCATTAACCATAATATATAAGTAAAATATTAATGTTTTCACTATCCTTAATCTTAACATAAATAAAAACCATGTATAGTACACATAGTAATCAAATGAATGTTTTAAAATCATTTTGTTTACATGTTAAAGTGCATTATAGCATATTTAGTGATAACGCACAGAAACTCCCAAGGGATTTCATTTAATTGTAATGCTGACTTTCACACACAATTCAGATAAAGCCTTAATTCCCCCTCAAAATATGATCTTTTAGTAATCTTCACTATTAGAAATTGCAGGGATTTAAATCGATTGAAAGGGGTAACAGGCATTCTGAAAAGCTCTGGATGTTACAAGAATCAAGATCTAAGTTAATACAAAGCTGTTCTTCCACTTGGCAAACAATGTAAGAAGTATCTGCACCCTGTATGAAGACAATAGTCTGTAAACATTAACGTTTCTTGTAAAGTAGGAATAACGTGTTGTCTAAGGAATTTTTTGTATCAAGCATTCGTGGCAAAGTACATTTTAGGAATTGAACATTCATTCAATCAGCAAGCAAAATTAGAATTCAAAATCAAAATCTCATGTATACCATTTTTAAACTGGATTCCTAACTTTTTCGTTTTGCTGACCAAGGAATCGCCAACTCACGGACCACTGATCGAACAGTTGCTGAAGAATAGTGATAATTGGAAGCTTTTTCAATTACAACTTATTGTAACAGCAATTATGATCACAACTGTTTCATTCACAACCACTTTCCGCCTCATTTCTGACAACTCACACGATTTCTCTTATCTGTAAAATTTTATAATCATCAAGTCACATTTTTGGACATAGGTCCTTTCCACTAACCCCTTTGAACGACTGTATTCATTCAATACATCTGAGCTATTGATGGCCGAGCTGGCAGCCGAATGGTTAGCGCTCGTCTTCGGTTCAACAGTTCGTGGGTTCGAATCCCACCTTGGGCATGGATGTTTGTAGTGGTTCGGAATCCACTTAAGCCGTAGGTCCCGGTCTAATTAGCCCTAGTGTGCAAAAAATGACCGTTGAGCGACAAACAAACTGAGCTATTGCTGCTGTTGTGATAAAAGTAGTTTTACCTGTAAAGTTCCATCTTCTGAAATGGCATGCTAAACAATGAAATAAGTTGAGTATGTTAGTCAATTTGATTAGTTAATATAAATTTTATAATTGATCAAAGTTTGAACTTTTTTTATTTACTTGCTATAGAAATAATTTCCTTTTGATCCAAATAACGTATATACCAAGTTTCATCAAAATATGATCGGCAGAACGAGTTCTACAGGGGCTTGAATATGATTACTTTAATTCTGATTATCCTGTATAAGTTGTATTTTATACTGGAACATATTCTAACCATGCTATTAAGAGTCTGTAGGATAATAAAACATTATAAGCTCATTTTGTATATAACTCTAATATAGAATGTTTAATAAGAAAATGAACCGGATTCTACCTAAGAAATATATGCTTATAAGAACATTTTAATGCCATAAAAATGTTCTTATGAGCAAATAAATTATAACATTTTTAAAACTTATCTAGAGAATTGTAACATTTGACTTTATAGCTAATGTGCTTTTAAGGAGCATCATGAATATTAACATTACATCCATATTCGTGATGCCCCTAAAGAGTTACAAAAAGGAAAAAGCAAAACCAAATAGTAATACTATAAAAAATTGATAAAGTCAATTCCTTTAAATTAGAAAAATCTATCGACAGATCAAAACATTTTTAGGATGTTTGCTTATTAAGGACAAATTATTTTTTCCAAAATATAAAAATTTTAAAGTATATCATTCAAATAAAGTTTCAGTATTATTTAATTAAAAAAAATTACTGGAATGTGCATATTTAAAGTAATAAGTTTGCTTTAACTGAATATAAATTTTATATATTGATATTTGCTATTTTCCCCCAATTTCACTTCTAATTAAAATATTTAAATCTTACAAACAGAAATTTAAAAAAAATAATAAATATCTATTTAATAAACTGACATGGTTAGGAAACATTTTTTTCCTTTCATCTCACATTCCCGTCTAGTGTTAATTCAACATTATAGCATATTTTAAGCATTCACATACATCTTAAAATTTTTATGGATTATCAATATGTAAATTCTGGCTTCAAAATAAAGAATATATCGCTTATATTCAAATATTGGGAAATAAATTTATGTACTTTTACATTTGAAATAAATTTAAAAAAAAGCATGATAACAAATAAAATAGTGTAACAGAAATAAACATTTTAACTTTTGTCTGAATTTACACATATTAAAGCACTGATACTTTTTCATTATTAAAAAATAGTAAATGTGCATTGTGAAATTAGTAAACTAATCTCTCTCTCGTTACAATTTTTATTTTTTAGTATACCTACAATCTGGTATATTCTACAAATCCAAATTTTTAACTACATATTTATATAAATGCTAAATTATTTCTTAAATTTTAAATAAATCACATGATATATTTAAACAAAATACGAGTTATAAGAATAGATTTATGAGAATCCTTTATTAATAAGACATTAATATTAGTATTTGGTTTAAAACACAATTTTTTTTAAATTTATTAATATAGTTTTTTAATTTTGTAATAATGAATGACAAAACAAAATACTTCCTTAGAAGCATATATTAATACTAAATTTTACTGAGCTAATTTGTTTAAAGAAAAATACTCAACAGTTAGTTTCATATTATTCATCATTATTTACATAATACAGAAATGTGATGCATTGATTGCTTGAAATAAAAAGTCTGTTTTTTAAATGGTTTCTTCAAAAAATTAACATGCATAAAGTATTTCCAGTAAAATTTTACTTTAAAATATTTAGTGTAAAGTTGACAAAAACAATAAATCTGTTTTTAGATAATTTAATACATTTTATTATAAAATTATTACAGTCACATAAAAGTTTTAAAAATTCAAATGTTCAGAACACAGTAGATTTTAACAATAACTAAAAACATTCTCTAATATAATTTTATATTAATATACAAAAATGAGATACATGAAGTAAATTCAATCGGAAAAATATGTGACAAAATAAAATGCTTAATGAAAAATGTAACATAAAATAATCATATTAAGAGTGTAACAATGCTTGTGGTTACATATTTATTGGCTCTCTCTTTTTTTAAAAACAATGGCGGGCTCTGGGTGATTAACCCTTCGCTACAACAAGGCCAGAAATTCATTTGTCTCAATTTCTTTATTAAGAAATAAAGATTGCATCATTTGATTAAATTTAACCCCAAAATTTTTAACTTAAATAAAATTATACTATACATATTTAATAATATGTAAAACTGTGCACTAAGCTTACATTACTCATATTAAGCAATAGACAAAATCAGTAAATACATACCTCTGTCTATCTCACAGAAATATGTATAAAACATTAAATATCATTTTTGTTTAGGAATAAAATAACTCAATCACATTTCTATTTTAATAACAATTACATATTAAATGATTTATACTCTAATAATACATTTGAAAAATAATAATTTAAAGGGCATGAATGCCAAATGATTGCACTTTTAATAGTCAATGACATTTTAAATATTTACTTTTATGTGATTATTTAATTCTATATTAATCATTAAATAATTAAATTTATTATTCAATAAATTAGGACAAAGATAATGTTATACAAGACATTGATTAAACCAGTTCTAACCTATGCCTCAGAGACACGGATCTTGATGATGAAGGAAAACATTGGCGATTTTTGAGAGAAAGGTCCTAAGAGCTATTTTTGGTGCTGTCCTGGAAAATAACATCTGGCGAAAAAGGTATAACTTTGAACTATACAAAATATATGGAGAAGAAGACATCATTAAATCAATGAAACTATCCAGAATGAGAAGGGCAGGTCACCTCATGAGACTGAGTACAGAGAATTTTTAACTTAAAAGGGCTGGTGTTGAAGACCAATAAAGGTCTTCAACACCAGCCCTTTCTGTAGTAGACCAAGAGGAAAACCCAAAAAGAGATGGAAGGACTGCCTGTAAAAAAAATTCAACATACTTAAAGTCAAGAACTGGAGGTCGATTTCTAGAAAAGGGGCGGAATGGCAGAGACTTCTGAAGAAGGCAAAGGCCCACAAAGGGCTGTCGTGCCAATGCTGATGATGATTCAATAAATTACCATAGATAAAAACAAACAATTTATTAATTAAAAATAGATGAAAAAATGAATTTTAAAATTAAATAAGTCAACTGCCTTTAAATCAAGATTATAATTTTTTTTTTTAAAGAAATATACAATATAAACCATATTATCATTTCCTAAAGGTTCTTTATATGTATAAAGCATATATATTATGATTGGTAACCAATCACATTCAAAAAAATGGAGAAGATTGATAATTTTAAAATAACTTGACAATCAATAAAATTTTACACTTGATTATAATACAGCCATATATTGTACAGCTTTCAAATGAAGTAAAAATTGTTTAATTGGAAATTCAAATAAATTGTACATAATTTTCATTAATAATGAAACCAAAATTTGAGATCATAAAGGATAGTTCAGGTTTGTTGACACTTTATGTTAACTTTTGGAAAATTATTAGCACAATCAATAACTAGAGTTTGTAAAATGACTTCCACATCACCACAAATATCCATGTCTGATATAAAAGTTGCACTAAAAACCATTCAACTGCATCAAGAATGAAAAATGTATTTTAAGCTACATCTATATTTTTCAATCAAAAAATGCTAATTCCCAAAAGTTTCCAAAATATCTGAAAAATGGTAAAACAAAGTTCAGAATAGTCCAAAAAAATTAAACACAGATATGAATTACAGTTAATTTTTAAAATGAAATATTATTAAAAATGATTTAACTAAAATAAGCTTATATGAATTTTAGTTTACTCCTAAAAAATAAGTTTCATGGTTTGCAGCTTTTAACATTTTCCACACAATTTGGAAAAAGAAATTGTTAAGACATATTCAGATCCAGGTAATGTCAAATCTAGATCAGACTTTATAAAAAGTGCTTCAAGGGATAGAATTCTTTTGAAACTTTGATCATGACTATTGAAAGATAATTACTAAAAGTTCATTCAAATAACTTTTTATTGGAGGTTTTATTTTTCTTATACAGGAATACCAGCAAAATAAATGTTAATTTTGAGAGATAATTTGGAATTTAGTGTATAACATAATACACAGTGTCACAAAGTACATTCATGCATCATATTCATTATTAATTTTCACATTACAGTTTAATATTTAAAAATAATACAAAATTAAATATGCTATTAAAATAAAAACAAATCCATTAAAATCATATGTTGTCAAGGGATTCCAACAGGTATTATAAAAGAAAGAGAATCTGCAAACTCGCCCCATTCTGCTCTATTCAACTGGAATACCACAATCCATGCAATGAGGCCAGCTGCCCAAATTAACGCTCCTATTGCAGAACGTATAACATCTGCAAATAATAAATTCATATTTATCACAAATATTTTACTTAATAACTAGCTTATTTTTTGGATATCAAATCACCAGATATTATATTTAATGGAAAAAATCCAAAATGTTTTAAGTCTAATACATTTTAAATTATAAAATAAAATCTTAAAAAATTCACAAAAATATTAGTTAGTGCAGAACTTTATAACCTAAAATTTTGTAAATATAAAGCACATGAACATCTAGCCCTTACTAAAAATACAAAGCTATCTGTCAGCAAAACATTATTTCAAATGCACACTGCGACTTGCATATTAATTATGATTGAGCAATGAGTATTCATTGAAAAATGCATTAACTTTAAAATTAAGAGATATCTATCAAACGAAACAAATCATTGGAATAGAAAACTTTTCTGTTAAAATATCTAATTCAAACTTTGAGCATTAATTTTAAAACTTGTGCTTTAATTATAAAGCCAACTATTTAGTTATTCAAACTGAGTATAATTTATTGATTTCAGAAACAGTCGGAATTGTAATTAATCTCCAAGTAATTAAATTAGCTTATAAAGATCACTTTATAAATATTTGTCTTAATTATGTTTTAAAGTTAAGGACTATTTGTTTTGATTTACCTATTTTTTAATTGATTTTTATTTAACTGTACAAATATTTGTTCATTTTTGATGGAGATTTAAAATAATTTTTAAAATTTAAAAAGTTAGTCATATAAAGATGTATATGTTTTATGGTTCAACAAATGTAAGATCAAAGAAATAATACAAATAAAATAAAAAATTTAAATTTAATCAATATAAAAAGTATTTAAATCTATTCACATTAAGTATAAAAATAATATAAAAATAACATAAAAACTTCTTATAAAATTTAAGATATGAAATTATAATGTCAAAACATATATTTCCAGTACGAAAATTATATGATCTTCAACATCTTATACAGTTAATATAAGTTTGATTAACTTAATTGGAATTGCTTCAAACCATTAATGATTTATGATTTTAATCTAAATAACCATTTATAAGATTTTAAATTTGCATTTTTAGTAAATTGAGAAAAATAATCATTGCGATGATTTTATTGTTAAATCCCAGAGTTTTTTCAATTACTGACCAACCAAGTAAAATATTAAATTAATAAAATCAAATCACTGATAACTGTAATACAATTGTAATCTATTTTAAGATTTCATCATATTAATTATTGAAAACGCAATAAATGAAACACTTTTTCTGAAAACAAGGTTAATAAAAATATTAAAAAAATAATCTAATCTTAATACTTTCAAAATCTATCATAATAACATTTAGGATTTAAAACATACTCACATGTCCTAATTAATTTTTGTTCTTCATAGAAACTTTTTCTAAAAGCTTCGTTAAAAAACCATATGGCATTAACAAACCATAAAAATGGAAGGAAAAAAAATCCACCTATAAGAATTATATATATTGATAAATAATAAAATTATGAAGAAAAGCTTAATTTTTTAAAACAAAACAGATTTACATTAATTTTCAATATTAATTTGATCAACTTATTTAAATATTAATAAATCTCTTTTTAGCAAAAATCTATTTCATTTGATTGTCTAGCCAGCATTGTTAAGTTACAGATAGAATTCTTATAAGACAGTAAATAGGTTTCTAGAAAATAGCATATTGTGTGAAATTGTATAACACATGGAATCAAGATCCAATATAAAGGTTACACTCAGAAAACTTGTTAAAAATATTTTTCATTTCATACAAGCAATTTGATTTTTGTTAAAATTATGAATTTGTCCCTAATATGAAATCAATAAAAACAAATAATTTTCATTTGATGCTATCTGAATTTAAGAAAATTTCCTTCTTTTTATCATTCAATCTAATGAAAACAAGAGTTCCTATTATATAATAAGTTTTAAAAATATTAATGGTTCCTTATTTCAATTGTTGATGTTATGAAGTAAGGTAAGGCACTAAGTAATAGAGCACTATCTAATAGATTTAATCCAATAAAGGATAAATTAGCAGTCTAATGAAAACAAGAGTTCCTATTATATAATAAGTTTTAAAAATATTAATGGTTCCTTATTTCAATTGTTGGTGTTATGAAGTAAGGTAAGGCACTAAGTAATAGAGCACTATCTAATAGATTTAATCCAATAAAGGATAAATTTGTTTAATTTTCAACAGTTATCTGAAAAATAATTAAAAAATCAATCTTCAAATTGATTTTCAGTCACTTAAGCACTTTCCTTTGATTTTTTTTAATATATCTATGGTAATTTATTTAAACTTAAGAATTTTAATATCAGAAATAATTGTGCTCTTCTATAACTTTAATTTTTTTAATGGATATATACTGGCAATTTCAATATTGGCCAATACAGTTTCTCTGAATTTACAATTAAAGAATTACAGAGAATGTTTACTATAAATCTTTGCTTGACTATATAAAGCTTATGTTAACCAAAACAATTCATGTTTTTTCAGATTTAAAAATTTTAAGAATTTTGCTTAGCTGTGTTATCAATTTTTTGATAACATAAATCAAACAATAAATGTCTTTCCTAAATTCATGGCACCAGAGATGAGTTACGTATATAGAGGATATAAAAAGTCCAGAAGAAATTATTTATATTTTTCAGTTTTTTAATAATTTAATCTACTAAATTGAAACAAAGACTTCTTTGGGAGCAAAGATATAATCAAGATTTATATCTCTTCTTCCAAAGGAATAATTTTTTTCATTAACTTTTACTATTTTTATTAGACATGTAACTTACTTGAATCTTTTAATCATCTTAAGCCTAAATTCCCCAATGACAATGCTTTAATGCATTAAGATTACCAGCTGTATGCTTAATAAATTGAGTACCATGCATTGTGCCATCGCAAAACATTTCTGGACATTTTTGATAAGCATTGCACGCTGTATGCTTAACAAATTGAGTACCATGCATTGTGCCATCGCTCTTCTTCTATTCTGCCATCGCAAAACATTTCAGGACATTTTTGATAAGCATTGCACGCAAATTATATATGATGTGTGTTTGTGCTTTTCACTATCACATGAAGTGAATGGAACTTTTCCATTTTGAGGGGCCATTGGTGAAATTTTTTCACCAAATCACCAAGCAAAAAAAAGATGAAATATTAATTTTCAGTCATGAAAAAATTGCCTTGTTTTGAATAAATCTTGTTGACTACTTCCTAAATATTGATATCTATCGAAAACAAATAAGAAAGATACGCGACAATCACTAAGAAACAGAGTTCCAAACACCCAAGCTCAACTGCTATTAAAAAAAAGAATTCCTTTTTTTGAATGGTATGGTGAAAATGTTCTTTGGGTCCCCTGCTTAGCGCATTTTCAAAAAGGCGCCAACTGGCGCGTTTTTGCGTGTTGTCTCGCAGAGTTGAATGCTCCGAGAGACACTAAGCATAAACGGCGTTTATATGGTGACGAAATCGAAATCTGTGTTTTTAACGAATTTCACCGTTAGTATGGTAACAAAAACAATGGTTTTTTATGAATTGTATAACAAAAAATAGACACATAATTGTATAACACAATAAAACAAAAAAGACAGAATCGCCACAAAGAGTGCATTTAGGCTGAAATAGTCAGGGTTAGAACGCTTTGCGCGTCTATCACTCATTTGCTGAGAAAGGGGCACCCAAACCACAAATTTATCATTTACTAATATATTTATGTAAATTAATAAAAGGCGTACATTTTTTCTTTTATTATTTTAAGATGATTTAGAAGTATAATGATGAACAAAAATTTACAGTATCTTAGAGTGCATTTTATTTAATCGGGTTAAAGTTAATCATTTCGTAAGAAGTCTTGCTGAAGTACGAATTCCTGAACGATGAATCAAATTTATTTTTAACAAAATATAAGAAATAAGCAAAAAAATTGAAAGAAAACGTTAATCAATTAAGGAATTCAAACAACAATCAATTCATAGATGATAAAACTATAATTAAGAATCGGACAAAAACTGTAGCAATTGTTATATTGCAATATTTTCAAAGAAAATAATTATGTTATATCTATATACCTCTGTAGTACCATCGGCACAAGCTTAATTTTTCGTCATTCTTCATTTTTCTTAAATCCATTCTGTAATAATAATAATATATTCAAATGTAACGTCAATATTCACAGATAACACGAAAATTATGGTTCCTTTTTATCTTCAAAATAAGTTAAATACTTAAATTTTGACGTTTGGAGTTTCAGTTTTGTTTACAATTGACGATTTACTCAACAGTTGTTGCCAAACCATGAAAACCATAAATTATGTTTCTCCGCATGAATGGAAGTTTCTGTAAAGTGTAGAATAGAGAGCGCTGCTACCGTGGAGATCTAGAAAACTTCCGTCATAAAACTTACTGCCACTTATTTCATTATTGTCTTATACCATTGTGCTTGTTTTCTGCAGTTTACATTGCTTTTGAGAAATATTCATTTAAAAGTAATTATCTTGTAAAGTTGTTCTTGTAAAAAATTATCTTGTAAAATTAATTGAAATGTAGAAAGCAAATAAAGGTTGTAGTTGTTGTGAAGCATTTGGTTGCAATATGCGATCTAGAACGAATTTACTTTTGCAAGTGAAAAAGTTCAAATTTCCAGTGGAACCCGATTTACAATCCTTAATTTAATTAGCTATACATTAAATCAACTCTTAAAAATAAGACTTAAATTTTAATTGCAATAAAACCAAGATTTGCTTAAAATATTAATAAACAACAAGTAAATAAGCACATCATAGCAATTTTGTTTTACTCATTATTGATATCAATTCATATATTCTAGCATGATCCAGAAAATTTTAATAGAATTTATAATACTATAAATAAAAGCAAAAATAATAATTCGTTTAATATTTGAAATGATTTATAGTTATATAGCATTGCCAATAGTTTAATCGCGCACAAAATATATTTCCTAAAATTTTGGAATAGATGCATAAAATTAAAAATTGGTTAAAGAAGAAAATGTTTAACAATTGAGATAAATAATAACAAGAGTTAGGATGATGGTTACAATATATCATTCATCAACAATTGATCCTAATATCACCAATAAGAGCGATTCCCAGCAAAATATGGTAATCCATCAGGTTTATTTAAGTAAAAATTAAAAAAAAAAGTTTAAAAATTTACGGGATCACCACTAAATGCACATTTATTAAAAATTATGATTTTAATGGATAAAATAAAAAAAATTCGAAACAGAAATAAATACCTAAAATATTTAAATAAAAATTTTTGCGATCCCATGGGATTTCAATGGGAAGAGAGAAAACCGGAAGTGTTTGAGATTGCTTCCGGTAAACTGAAGTTAGTTTTTGCTTACATTGAAAACACCATCCCACAGACCAATATTTATATCTTGGTCGTTGCACCATCCATAACTAGTATGATCAGGGCTGTCGCGAACTTGTGTTTTAAAATGTATAAATTAACAAATATTTTTCAAACTAAAATTTGAATTCATTTTTTTCTGGATGAATAAATCCTTATTTATGTTTGTTCACTGAATTTTCGCTTAAGGTTGAATTGAAAATGTTTGCATGGAATGTAATGAAACTTATATTGGGATGTTGGACTCGGACTACCGGAAAATAATATTTCAATATATTGATTGTGCAATGGTTTTAAATTGAAAACAGTAAACACTAAATTGATCTCTTTAAAATTTATCTCGATGTAATTCATTTAAGCGATGTAATACTCCATTCCAGAATTATACGTCAATAAGATATATACATTATGATATATCTTATTTAATATATATATAAATAAGATATATCTTATTTAATATATATATAAATAAGATATATTTATATATATATTAAATAAGATATATACGTCAGCATATACTTTCTGCTTCTAAAGAAACAATTGGAATTGTTTTCTTTTTTAAAAATTGTCACTTTTTGCTTTAAGGAGAGCGAGTTTGCAAAATATAAGCAAAATGGACTGCGATTCACAAATAATGTTATTTATGTTATCGATGGGTGTCGAGAAGCAAGCATTATAGTCTTCATTTGATTTATTTTAATTAATCCACCAGACTAGTTTTCATTCAATACATCATTTTAAGGTGCTGTATCTTAAATTATTTTATAATATATACTATTTTAAGTGTTAAACTTACATTTTTCCACTTAAATATATATTTCTGTCATAATTGATTATTTTAATATGATCTTCAGCATATTATATTTAAATTTTATTTCTTTTTTCATTGTATTAATTTTTGGTTTTATCTTTTTAGTAAGCGTTTGCATTAAAACTAAAATGTCTCACAATATATGTATTTTAATGTGATATTTGTAGAACTTCCTGTTTAAACTGAAACTTGAATTCGATATGATTTTTCCTTTCAAATTGTTAGACTTTTCATTAATTTTGGTGTACAGTACGCACACAAAAAGATGGTAATTTATGTATTGACATTACCACAAATAATTTTATATTTTAAAATATAAATAGATTTTTTTTAAGTAAAACTTTATTCGCATTATTGTTTACTTTTGTTATAATTTGGTGCATTTCCCGTGGTATTAATTAGGCTGGGTGTAAGATTTTCTGTCATGATTCTAATATATTAATACCAAAAATATCTAGTTTTATTCTGATTCTATATTTGTTGTATTAGTTTAATGTTTATCTTTTCAATTTAACTATGCAGAATTCCTGAAAATAAGCACATGTTTTTCGTTATTAAAATCTAAACTGTGCAGCTAATCAGATGTATACAATCAATTCATTGAACCAGATGTTAAATGATTTTAAAAAAAGCCAACCGAGCAGGTGCATTCACCATAACCTACTATAGTTTTATCTCACATTGATGACATGATTTTCTTGACAAATCATAATATCTTCATACATTTACAGATCTTTTACATGATAACTTTTCATCGATCAATAATTACAGACATGTTTCTTGAGTGTGCTTCGAAGTTCACTAAATAGAATTTATTTCTGTCTGAGGTACTCCTGGAATCAAAATGCATCATGTGTTCTCAATTAACTCATTTTAAAAATAAAAGAGTATTTAATAAGAATACTGTAAATTAAAAAAGAAAAATTTAAATCAATCATCTTAATTTGATGGATTTCTGGGGAAGATATATACGTTATTTTGTACTTAAAGGATTACGAAAGCATAGTTGCACAAAAATGACTACAATGCATACAGTATGGAATCAAACAAAAATAGGCTTTACTGAACTCACAGTATCCCTGCACAAGATCATCTGTCCAAGAGGAACAATAACAGATGTTCTTTAGTATAAGATATGCCCTTCCCTTATTGCAGTGGTTACTTCGCACCGTCTCTCCAGGCTCAGCACCAGATTATCCAGCAATTCTTGCGGTAAGAATGCCCATTCCTCAATTAGCATCGGTTTCAGTTGCTGCGTTTTTCCCGGGGGGTGCAATCGTGCCGCAATAAGCCTCCCCAAAGCATCCCACACATGTTCTATGGGATTTAAATCAGGGGAGTAGCTAGCCAAACCATTCGGGTGTTGCCTTCACTTTCCAGTAGCTGCTGAACAGCATGAGTCCGATGTGGGCATGCATTGTCATCCATAAAAATCTGCTCCAATGGCGCCTCGAAACAGACACACATGGGGAAGGATTACCTCCTGACAATAGCGATCTCCGGTTACAGAACCTCTGTTGAAAATGTGGAGCTCAGTCCGCACATTCAGCATAATGCCTCCCCAGACGAGAGTTCAGGACCACCATAAGTGTCTCTTTCCGTTATGTTACTGAGATGAAATCGTCTCCATGTCAACGGGTGTTGAGAATCGCTTGTGGCACTGAAACGACTCTCATCTGTGAAGAGGATGCGACACCATTGATCAGATGTCCAGTTTTTGTGCTCTTTGCACTACTCTAAACGGTGCCGCCGATGGCGAGTTATCAACGGAATGCAAAGTTTGGAACGGCGGTCGAATAGGCCACCTTTGTGAAGGCATCTGGCCACAGTAAACCGCGACATTTGTCGCCCCATTGCTGTACACTGTTGCTGAGCAATGGCGCAATGGTTTCGGGTTTTTTTCTTTCATCTGCAGGATGATATAGCGGTCATCCACTCCAGTTGTTTTCCTGGGGCGGCCCTCACCAACCTTTTGAACAGCTGTACTTATGGTTCTGAAGCCTTTCCATGTCCGCGAAACGACACTTTTGTTGATTCCGAACTCTTCATCTAACTGGTCACACTATGCCCCCCCACCAGTTTTCCAATCCCTCTTCCATTTGTGAAGTCGTCCAGGTGATTTCTTCTAGCCATATTTCACGGACACATTCACTTGCACTTGAAACGAAAGTTTTTAACTGCTCTTCCGTCCTTCCTTTTATTGTAGGTTTGAACTACGTGCGCCGAGCGCAAGCGTTTTGCATATGCTCGCCTCACCTTTGACGTTTTGTCATTGATATTTGCATACCCATGACCTTTATACTGAATTACGTGTTCATTGCATTGATCGCAAAAACTGCTTTTATGCAATTTCATGACTATCTATTTAAAATTTACATTGTTGCTTAAATTTTGCACACCAGTGTAATTAAATGCTGCATTTTCTTGTAGCACTATAAAAGTTTAATTTTTTTTATACACATTGATTTTATACTTTAAAATAGAATTTTGAATACTTTTCTGCTAAATTGATTGTTAAACTTTTAATTTTTACTTTATTTGCTTTTCTAATTTTAATTTTTTATGTTAATCTAAAATTTAATGCAGTAAACCTTGTGTTTTGAATTTACCTGTTTTCTTAAACTCCTTTCTTTGCTTTCTCATTACATTTTCTCCCCATTATTATGTCTACACATTCTATTAAGCATATTTTACCTTCAACTTCAATTAAGCATACTTCTATTAATATACATATACATTCAATTCAGCAAACTTCACCTTCAACACATTTCTGCCTTTGAAATGTAACATATATCTAGTCATTTTAAAATATTAAAGTGATTTCTAAACTTTTTTAATTGTAATTTAAGAAAATAATATATTTTTAAATTGCTGTGAAATAGAAGTGAATGAATGGAAAATTTGGCACATTGATAAATTCTTGTGCAATTGTTAGTCGCTCATTTTGTTTGTCACTTAAAAATCACTTATTCAACTGAATTTGTTAAATAAAAACTAACTGTCCTTAATATTCAAAAGCAATCATTTTCAATTTGCTTAATAAATTAAAAATTGATTTAATTGGAATTAATACGCAAGGCTGCCTTTGTCAGCTTCTTCCATCTAGAGCAACTTGACGCCAAGTTCCTCCAACTGTTTACTTCAAAGTCCAATAACCATCTCTTCATTCTATCTATTTTCAATACTCCACTTTTATATAGAGTTCATATATTCCATATTTCAATGCTCAGTGCCTTTTTCAGTCACGTCTTTTGGGTGAGATCCATCCGGTTTTTGCTTCCTGAAATTTCTGAACAATAGGTTTCTTTTACGGGATGGGGTTGTTAGCCTCATGCCTAACTCCCAACCTGCAAGACAAGGCCCTGTTTAGTCGCCTCTTACGACACGCAAGGTCTACGTTGGGACTATTCTTTCACACCCGATCATCACACGATTGACAGTAATCAATCACAAAAATTATTTACTATCTTTAAAAACACTATAAAACTGAAGATATAATAAAATGAGTTATCGAACTACAAATTTAATGCATACACATTCTCAGTGCTCTAATCCAGAAATATGCTAAAAAGAATTTTAATTTTGTAATAATAAAAATTTTTATTTTAAGAAGATAAAATCGAAAACTGAGATTGTAGCTATATTGCATCTCTTAATGTATGCTTGTTTCCTTAACTTCGATAAAAATCCAGATGACAACTATGATAGTAAATTACATATCTAAATTTGGATTTCTATTAACATATGTTAGTAAGCACTGAGGAGATAATTTGCTGCCTCTAAAAAAGCGTACATTAAATCCCAGAAATGTCTACAAGCTTTAATTTATTCATTTATAAATAATATATTTAAAAACCAAAATTAAAAGATTATGGCATGAAACTAAATATAAATAACTTTTTATAAAAACCATAAAACATGATTTTCAATTTTTACTATATATTTTAATGCAGCATTATTAAAATACTTCAGATTTATATTACTTTATTAGATATTGAAAAAATATTCTTATATTTTGGTTTAAAAGTGTAACACAAAATACTGAGTCTAAATTATAATTTTATGTTTATTATTTACCAAACGGTATCCTGTTATAAAACTAAGCCATCAGACTCTTCTTCCTTTGGTTTTAAACACAGCTTTAAATTAAAAAAAACACACAACGCTTTATTAATTTGTTATTTTAAATCTTTTACTAACATATAGATTTCAGATTTCTTCTAATAAGTTATTATAGATTTCAAATTTCTCTTATTATTTTATAAGCTTAAACTTGTATATAAAAAATAGTAATTTCGCTTGGATAAAAGATTACATTCAATGTAAATAAATAGTTTCATTACTTACTTTTTATATAATTGGATGAAAAAAGAATAAAATTTGAGATGCATTAAATTTGTATTCTATTCTTATAAAAAAAAAAATGCGCAATATGGCGAAAATACTGGAGAAATAAAGTTTTATTAGTTAAAAGCTACTTACAATAACTATTATCAACATATTTACTTCTTTTTGAATTACTAAAATTCTTCTATTTCAATTTAATTTAACTTCAAGCATTTATTAGTTTTTTTTTTTTTTCTAAAAATATAATTTATAAAATTTCATTGCATTGTCATGTATTTTCAACCGATGTCAATAAATATTGAAGTAGTGCTGCCATCTATTAATAAGTTTTGTATGCAATTAATATTTGAGAAATATTTTGTATATGATTAGAAATCTTTTTCAATTTTTTATTTTAGAATTCTAAATATGTTGCAAAAATGTTTCCATAGTGCATTAAGCAATATATTTTCTATTAATGTACATAAAAATTTTCATTTCATGTATCAAGTTAGTTTACTATATATTGAATCAAATAATAATTGAAAGTTAATTAATATTTCAGTTAACCATGGATTGTAAAAGTAAACTAAACATATATTTCCGAAGATTTTGCTCTAGCACTCTTTCTTATTTACTTCTTCACTCGAATTAGAGGGATAAGATAAAAACTACTTCAAATAAATAACGTGATAAAGGAAAATCGATCTTTTATTGAGATTAGAATACGAATTTCAAATTCAAAAACTCACTTTTCCTTCTAGGGCTAATAGTTGGTCTTATACGTATTTAATTTTTCAATATTTATATAACTTTATTTGAAAAAATTATTGTTTTATATTTTAATAACCATATATGAATATGTCTTAGATAGAGCATTTTAAGTAACATTAAGAATTAAGAAACAGAAATAAGTCGAAGAAATGTAAAGAAATAAACTATGAATATGAGTTTGAACTGTATAATAGATATGGGATATTACAAAAGGATACTATTAGTAATAAAATGTTTAGAAATTTTTATTGTGTAGTTTTATTTATAGAAAAAAATTAGTACTGAATATCTAACAATAGTCAATTTAAAACTTTTAGACTCGGGAATCTAATGTAAACTGTCCAAAATTTTTCAATAAAATGGCATGAGATTAAAAAATTTTTAAAAAAAATTTATAAATGCACTTTTTTCATTATTTTCTAAGATAAGTTTATTTATCTCATTTTTGGAGATTTTTTTTTTCTTATTTCGAAAAACAATTTTGTTTTGATTATTACACTTTATCTAGTTCGAAATAAATATTTCAATTTATTATTGCAATTTTCATTTATGATTATTCGGACAAATTATAAAATATACTCTACAGGATACTCTTTCAACAATATAATTATATGACGATTAATATAGGCGAATTGATACATATAATATCGATAAGGAATATCGATCAAATATCATTCTATCGTAAACTATATATTCAAGACTGATAAAAAAAATGCAATGTCTTAAATGTCGTAAATATTACAGGGATGTATATCGACATAAAATAAATAGTAACTAATAAGTATTAACATTTGTGAACCAAAATTTTAGAAACAAATTTTATAATTAGGTAATTTTACTCTACTTTGTTAACGTTCATTAAAAATACTTAAGTTTATTTTTCAATATATAGGAATAAAAGTGTAATATATCTTGCAAAAAAATTAGTAGACCATTATAATCAGTATTAATTTCAAAAATCAAAATCGATATTTTTATTAGTTAATCGACCAAAATTTAATTAATCTGTGTGAAATGAGGTGAATTTCTTCTCTTTTTCCTTATATTATTGTATAAATTATCCTTATAATAATATTTCTGTAGTATCTGTATACAAATCTATAAATTTAAACGATGTTATTAAAATTAATGATGCGTTACATTTTAGTTTAAAAAATTATTCACAAAAGCAAATAAATCTCTATATGTTTATATTATCATTAAAAAAATAGTTTGATTCCTTTAAAATTAAATAAAATTTTACCATATATGTCAGCAATAAAGTTTTGCATATTTCTTTCTATTTAGTTTTTTTTTTTTTTTTTTTTTTTTGTGGGGGAGAGTTGACCGACTGTTATCATGTTAAATATGAATATTTCTAATAATGACAAGTAAAAATTTCAAAATGAAAGTAATTTTAGTCTAGTTAATAGGTATAGTAGTTAAATTAGTATGACAGAATCTGTGTGTAATTGTTTCTCTGATTAAAATATATATATATATATATTACAAGATTTTTTTGCGAAAAATAGGATTTATTTCTCATTAAATACTTAATTGTATCTAGGGCATGCTATTATAGGCTATTGCAATAAATTTTAAAACTTCTTAAAGTTAAATTATTCTTATGCTGTAATTAAGCAATAGATTACATACATACTTTAATTAGTATATTTTTATTGCTCATTTCTATAGTTTAGCTCACCTACCTGAATTTTATTAGTTTGTAAATTGATGGTAATATCATTGATCTTAAATATTATTTTAATTAAATTTATATCGTATTATGCTGAAATAAAAAAAAATTTCGCAAGTCAGAAACTTGGGATAACAATTCTAACATAATAACCGAGTTGGACATTATTTTTAGATTGATCACCAGAATGATAGGTTAGTTGGCAGATTAAAAAAAAAAAAAAAAAAAAGAAAAAAAAAATTGAATTCTTAATTATTAGTATTTTAATATAAATAAGAAAAAAAAATAATTGCGTTAATATTATGGTATCAAAGAATTATTTTAGCTTCCACTTTAATACATTTTTATTGACATAAAAACTACTGCGAATAAAAGAAAAATAAAAGATTAATTGACAAAACCACTGAACACGCAGAAGACGAAAATTCTAAGTATTATAATAAATTTATTAAATAATTAAGTAACTGGTAACATTTTTTAAGAGCAATTCTGTACGTGAGTAATATTTATCTACCTATTGGTATTTGATTTGGTTGTGAAAATCAAAAATTAATATGCTAAATTCACCACCTTCAATTACTTTTCATATATCTAGGCACTTGTGCATGTACATTCATTATTATAAAATGGGATGGAAATAATCTCGCACTTTTTCTTTTATTTATTGGAAGCTTGTGTATTGAAACATAATTAGTTTTATCTCCAGTAAAAGTGCATTTTTAGTGCATTTTGTTTTATAATAAATGCTTACAAAAATTTTAGTATAAACACAGAAGTATAGGCAAAGAGGAGGCATTCCGAAGATTCTAAGTAGAAGCTAAATTGTAAATTAGTTTGTGCTGCCATCTATTATGCGACATTAAAGTATTTTTCTTTTAAAATAACTGCACTTACGAAGTATTAGAGTAAATTAAAATGCAATAATTTATATAAAAATAACGAACTTTGAATTTAAATTCTAATAATTCATACGAATATTTATTAATAATTCGCAATTAGTTTTGTTGGCTTATACAAGAATTAGAGTTAAAAAATGGTTTCCTATTAAAAAATTCCAATAATTTGTATACACTTGTCATACTGAATAAACTAGATATATATTAAAAAAATAAGTACTGCTTTGAAAATAATTGAGTAAAAAAATTTATTTTTAATTAAAGTAAAATTGAAAAAACTTTGAAAGCTTCATTCCTTCATTATATTATTATTTTCGTAATAAATTTTACATATTAATAAAAATAAATTTTATTACATACATTACCTATGAAAATATTATTTCAAATATATTAATGATTACTTTAAAAATTTTCTGCCAGAAAATTTTATTAAATATGTATATATATATATACATAATATAAATTAGTACAATATATTTTAGTACAGTCGTAAAGAGTTTTTCAATCTCAAGAATATATAATTCAAACATAAAATAATATAAATAATTATTAGTTCCTTAAAAGATTAATTTCCAAATAAGCTAATCGTTTTTTATTTATATTAGTTATTTTTAATTAAATAATAATACGTGAATTATTTAATTTTAATTATTAAAATTATATATAACTTAACTTTTAATTTTTATCTTGTTCGAATTGCTGGGAAAATGATTATTTTCGATTTAATGTAATGTAAACAGTTGAACAAACAAGTTGATAAAATTTAATATTTGAGTTTTGAATTTCTTAGATTAATTATACGATTAACATTCACTGAGGTTAAAGAAATATGAATAACTTTAAAACAGGTCCAAAGATCAGAGAGAAAAAGTAGTAAAAATATAAATACTCTCAAATACATTCTTATGAAATATTTGAACAATTTTTAATATTAAGTACATAAAATCCTCTTATATGGACAGTAAAATTGACGTCTAAACGAAAATAGTGAAAACTAGAAAAAAATATTTTACTTTTCATAATTATTCTTAGTTCTATTTACTTTAAATTGTAAATCCGCTACAAATCTTTTACATTTAATAAAAATAAATAAATAAAATAAATAAATAAATAATAAAAATAATTAAAATGAATAAATAAATAAATAAAAAAATATATATAAAATTCCAATACAATTAATTTCTTAAAAAAAATCCCAATATATAAATAATCCCAAAAATCCCTCAGGGCAATATTTACTGAAACAAATTTTCCATTGCAAATGTATAGTTATAATTTTAAATAATCGTAAAATCCCATTTTTCTATATTTAATATTTTGATTGTCCCTTTTGCTGTACATATTTTTTTATCAAAGAGTTTGAGGTAAAGTAAATGAACTATTTAGCAATTATTTCCTTTAAAATACTATAGCTTTTTCTTGTAAGAATTGTTAATTTATTTGAGAGTTTCCTGATTATATATTTCGATTATATATTTCATACTCATTTTTCTTGCTCCTTTCAACTTTGCATGAAGATACAGCGGAAGTGCGTTCAAAGAGTGAATCAGTTTCGTGATAATTTGTGATTTGCAGTATTTAAAATTTTTAACATTTTTGCTGCCATTTATTGTAATTATTTGAATTATTGGAAGTTCTAATCCTTATGAGCATTCTGTTCTTGTTCTTAAAGAATATTCAAGGGGTTTAATTCATTTTTCGATTTGTTTGAAAATATTTATTCAAACATTTTTGGTGCAATTATATTGTTTCATAATCTAGCGTAACATAGTGCCCTACACTTGTTGAGATAATCTTGCCGTAAGATTCATTGAATGTGATCTCATCTCAATCGAAATTTGAAATTGTTGCTGATTATATCTGCTTTCTCATTTCTTTGAAAAATTTTCCATTCCAAAAATTAATTATACGTATATTTTTGACTATAATACGCAGGTAGCTGCCAACTAAAGGAAAAATTCTTTTTAATCGTTTTTGTTGTGATTTGCTGGATGATATCATGAAAAAGTTGCGACTATTTCGTTAAAAATGGTTGTAATTATTTTGGAAAATTTTATTTTCTTCTGTTTTTCTTACTATTAATTCTTAAAACTATCCATTACAATGACTTTGGAAAGCATTTAATAATATTTAATAAAATGCAATAAATGGCAGATTTACTTCTTTTAATGGAATGCCCAATAAATATACAAAATATTATTAGTTTTTAAAAAATTTAAAATGAAACGGATTTTTAGATAGTGGGTTCTTTATATTTCTTCCATCTTTTAAAAGCTATGCATTTACAGTGAATATAATCTAAACTAAAAACATTTATTTAAAATGAAATGATGCAATCAATAAAGTGATAGGCAACATTTTTCATTTAATTTTAACAAATAATTTTTGTTCAATTAATATTGTTATAAAAAACTACGTTTAAAGTAATTTAAATATGTGTTTAATTATTCTATTATATACGAAATATATTAAAGATCTTCATTTAGACCTAAAAGGAATACATAAAATATTCCATTAAAGCAAAATGAATATTATACTCAGCTAGATGTATATTATCATGAATAATTCTTGTTATTAATTTATTTATCACTCTTATTTTCATTATATGAGAATATTTATTTTACAAATGAAACTATGAGAGTGATAATTTTTACTATCATTCTGCTTTTATGAGAAACCCCTCAAAAACGAAAATAATTTCTTTTTTTTTAAATTAATGGGTGGAACTGGTACAAATTTGGAATTCCCTTAATCACTCCTCCCATGAAGCCCCACCGAGATCAGGTTGAGTAAAAGTTTTCGGTGGAACAGCGAACCGTTGGGCATGCCTCCAGCTGTCTTCTTGACTAATCCTCCATGATTTGCGGACAGCAGGGACACGAATACCTAAACAAAAAAATAATAACTTCCATAAAGGCTGCGGAAGGTCACTGAGTGACAAGAAAGGAACGGTCACGGCTACACAATCTCCTTCAATTTCTTGTACGCGAATGACCACAATGAATCAATCAAAACATGGTTGGAGCAGCGACGAAATTGCCTTTGCTGCCCCCTGCCGCGACAGAACTTCGAAGACAGGCGAAGATTTATGGAAAAATAAGAAAATGGGCACATTTTTTGTGGCCCTTCCTCGGACTTTTGCGTGTCTCATTTTTCTTCATCTAGCATGCAATCTTGGTGAAAGCTTAGGTACCTCTCTTTTTCTTTATTGTTTGCGCTGTGAAAGCTTCCCTATCCGTGTACACATGTTGTTGTTGGCAAGGCTGAAATGACTTCTGTTGTTCAAGTTTTTGTTCTTTATTTTAAAAAAAAGAACGGAAAAAAAAAATACTCAATTGACTGAGTTATGTTCTCCTTCTGGTATTTTTCTTGTTTACGACAGTGAGTTTGTGACCTGCTGCGTCGCCAAAGTCCTGATGATCAGCTTGCCAGTTGCAAAGCGGTCCTCTGGTAGCAGAGAAATTGAAAGTTTTGATCGATGATAGTTGATCGAAGAAGTTCATTTGTTCTTTTGCAAAAAAAGTATGTTAGCAATACCAGAATTTAAATAAAATCAATGAGCTAAGTTAACCATAAATAGCATTTCCGTCATCACAAATTGAAAACATTCCCAGTTTCAATTTATTTTGATAATTTATTGAATAACGGAAAAGATATTAAGAAGTAAGTTTAAATCGAGAAAAGTAACAATTTAGATTTCTTTTATTCTATTCACAAAATGATTCCTTCTTTTCTGGCAAATCGTGTACTGAAAGTGTAATTCACCATCTCATTTTATACATTGATGCTGCAAAAATAATTTTGTAACATCAGAGCTTATGTTCAATATTAGCTTATTTCTTTTGCTTATCAGAGTCAAATATTAATCAGAATAATCAGATATTCCTATTAATTAGGTATTACTTTACCACAAATTATCAGTAGATAAATCTCAGACCAAACTTAAAATCAACTTCCAACTAAAATTGATGATACTGTTTTTGTAAAAGGTATAACAATAAATACGAACATTAAGCTGTCGATTATGTTTTTGAATAAATTTAAATTCACTAAAAATGACAGCGACAAATATATGAGGAAAAATAATATATAAAATGAGATTTATATTATTTTTTTAAAGAAATATCTTATGAAGTCTTTTGTTTATCATGATATTTGCATATAAAAATTTAGAAGGTAAATGGAAGATGATGAATTTATTTCTTATTGAGAATTTATGATGCAATATACTTTAATAATAGATAAAAAAAATTTTTTAAAAACTCTCAAGAATCGAAAGCACTTATTTCATAAATGTTTTGAATTCATTATCGTATTTATTGGCATATAAAACCATGCTAAATACTGTTTCAGTGTATTAAATGAACTTGATCGTTATAGCATATATTTAAACTTCTATTTGTTAATATCATTCAGTTTACATGTCATATCTTAAGACTTTTAAATTTCCCAACTAATGAAAACAATGTTAATGTGCATAAAATGGTACAAAAATATATTCTTAAAATTAAGATACTCATATATAAATTATGCTGTAATACTTAAATATTACTTAATATTAAATATGTAAGCATAGATAAATAATATATCTGGATGCATGAGTATTACTATTGAGTCATACTCAGAGCTTTAGTACACGAAAACTGTTTTGCTGCACACTGATCCAACCAATTAATAGGATATTCTGTAAATAAGTTATGGCATAAAATATTTGTAAATTAATCGCGGCATGAATATTTGTATATTAAGTCATGGCATAAATATTTGTAAATAAGTCATGTTATAATTATTTGTAAATAAGTCATGGAATAAATATTTGTAAATAATTCATGGCATAAATATTCATAAATAACTCATGACATTGTTTTTCGGTTCAAACAATTACATATGCTATGAGAAAAACGACATGAAATTACGTTTTACTAATAACATTACTCGTGAAAATTACTTATTTTTCGAAAGATAAAGTCTAATGGAAATACGAGATAAATTTATAAAAGAAAATTTTATAACTCAGACCATTTTTTGTCGCAAAAAAAAACTAAAATAAAGTTTTTTTATAAAATTATTCTGAAGACTCTTTGCAATGTCATCCATTTATTTCCAAACTATTTATATTTTTATTTATTTTCTTCACGAAGGAAAAATTATGTAAATTGTAAGGAAAAAAATAACAAAAATGAGAGCATATTAATCAAAGAAAAAATTCTCCAAACCATAAATTCATAAGCTTCAAAAGAAATTTGAAACCCAAATAAATCCTTATTAAAATAATTCTTAATTTGCTTAGCTTAATGATTAATAAATTTTATATTAAAAATTTATTTCTTGTTATAATAAATGCAGAGAGTCAAATTTGCATAAGGTATTCATGATTTACTCAAAATTCCAATTTATATTCAGGAAAACTGCTTTCCTTCTGACAAATTTATCATGGGCATTCTTTAATTTCAGGTTAACAACCTGTGGCATATAGTACTAAAACAACTTTTTTTCTATTTACCTACCATAATATTTTATTGACCACAACAATAGGAATGAACATAACAATTTGTTACAAAATAGTTATTTAATCGTCACACTGTAGTGGGAACTTCAAAACGTATATTTTCACTTCCCAAAGGATATAGAGACCAACAACTTTTGGAACAATGCAAATTCCAAGAATATTTCAGCATCTAAATTATCCCACTTGGATGCATCCTGTAAACTGGATGACTCATGGTTAAAATCGGATCACATATTCTCTTAGGCCGTGATAAACATTCCACAACTTTGTGGGGGGCGATACACATTCGCTTTCGGAGGTAATTCGAATCATGGCGCCCACGAATCAATTCAGACACCTACATTTAGAGTGTCTTCTCAGTTCTTTTTTTTTTTTTTTTTTTTTTTTTTTTTACCATTTCACATGGGCATGCATGGCTGGTGTTATTTCCCTCATTTGCTACCTTGTGTACAAATATGTGCGTAGTTTAGCTATTTTGTAGGGGGCTGTTGAAAGGGGCGGTGTGGGACACGCGGGAAGCGGACCGCCGGACGCCGCCACCGCCGAAATCACGCTAATTGGAAGCAACGCAATGATTTCCGCGAATCCGGTAGCCACTGATCGTGACCGTTTCCAAATTCGCATTAAGTTAGGTAGAAAAAATTTAAAAATTACTCAAGACGTTCATGCTTCAGTTGTTTCAATTTTTGCGTGAGGATTGAAGCGCTAAATGTGTGGCACCGCCACAAATTACCCACAGAAAACCCCGAGAAGTTTTTGTTTACACGAGGTATTTTGATGAACTTCGTTTACTTGAGAAACTAATTGATGAAAATTGTAGATAATTTTGTGTAAATTATGTTATTATAATAATTTTAAATTACATATATTTTCTTCCTTTTGTGTGTGTATGAGCAATGATAAAAATATTAATCCTTGTGAAAAAAATCCGATATAATAGTATAATTTTAATTATTATTGCAAATTTAAACGTCATCATGCAGTAAAAACATAAAAAAGATGTACTTTTTAATCTCGATCTTGCTTTCTAATCAAGAATTAAAGTAAAATACAGGAAACTATTTTTGCATCATTGTGAATTATAGTAAACATTATGGGTTAATTTACACATTTTGAATTCGAGTATGCGAACTTTCCTTGCAAAGTAATTATTATTTCCATGTAAAGCAATTATACAAGGATTATTATTTTTGGTACTTTTCCAGTATACTCCTGCTTATAATTCTAAAGAAATAACATGTTTCTTATAGGGAAGTAAAATAATACAATATTAATAGAATGATTTTAATAACTAAAAATTTTAATTTAAATTAAATATGTTCAATCGTAATTTTTTGTCGCAAAAATTGAGTAAAGAGAGATAAAACAAAGCTAAATGCTAACCAATGCTAAAGCAAATTAGAGGAAAAGATGGTTTAGTGATAAATTTGCTTTTAAAAGGAACAATATATATATATATATATATATATATATATATATATATATATATATATATATATATATATATATATATATGATCATAAATCGCCAAAAGTAAAAATTTTGTAATATTTTTAGTACTTTTTAAAAAAGTAAAACTTTTCAAACACATGTTGCAAATGGATTTCTTTCCAGTTACGGTGTTTTATAATGAAAAGTATCTTATTTTTTTAAAATTATATATATATATATATATATATATATATATATATATATATATATATATATATATATATATATATATATATATATATATATATATATATATATTGTGTTATTTCAACTAACCACAGAATTATTGTGATGTATTGCATTGTATAGTTTGACTATTCAGAATTTAGGAATTTCATTTGTATTTATGATTTTAATCAACATAAACAGCAACAACGCAAAATGAAGAGTAATATGCTCAAATGGTAGATAAATTTTAATTTTTGCTTGCTACAAAATATTTTGTTTTTTTAAAGAAAACGACGGAAATAACATTGAAATAATTAATGCTTCGAGAAAAATTAACATGAACATACACACAAACAATTAAAAAAAAAATATTTACAGAAAAATTTATATATTAAGTAAACACGCATGCAAAACGTGGTGTGTGGTATTTAGGTCATTTGACTCTGTTATACGATAGATATATACGAATAAAAAAGAAGAAAAGATCATGATGACATATTTAACACATAAGTGTCTGAGTTGACAAATAATCAGGGCTCTTTCTTTTAATCCAACAGTTCGTGGCTTCAAGCACCACCTCGAAAGTATACAATATTAGTGGGGCATCACAATTTTCCTTACGTTCTAGCTCTCAGTGAAATTAAGTTTCATGCGGAAAAAGTTAATATACAGGAACAAATAACACAATAACACGCATACAAAGTGCAATATAAATACAAAAAGGATACATTAAATATGCAATGAAAAAAAACCATCTAAATAAAAGAAAAATTAAAAAAGTGAGTCTTAGACATAAAATTGTGAGAAAAAAAAATAACAATTCCAATTTCTTCTCCCAGAACTTAAGCGTACCTAAACACTTATCGTATATTAGATTAATCAAATTGTATTACTAAACCTATTTGAATTTATTTGAAAAAGATTAAGTTAGATTAAGTTATTTATTTTTGTTATAGTGCTTGTTTGATATATATATTGTATTTCAGAACTAGATCTAACCCATTTTCAATTGAGTCTTTCCTGATTCATATAACTCATGTAGTTGTGTGGTTTTAATGAAATCATCGGGAAAAAAAACTTGTGCAATCTTTCTTAGGAATCAATCTTTCCTTCTAGAAGTTTTGGCACTTATTTGTGTTGTAAATAATATAACAACTAGCATATTACTGATAATTTAGAAGTTGTCTTGGTTATTTCTTATGCTTTAATTGAAAGGTTTCGATAAAATAATTGACCTCTTGGCCCCAAATCCTGTAATTACAAGTGATATGAGTTCTGATAATCTGCTCAATGAAATTTAAGGTCAGATAATCAAACTACTACAAGCATCCACTCCCGTGGTGGAAGGTCAAAGAGTTAACGATTCAGTTAACAGTTGGTCATCATATTGAATGGAACAGGCATATTGCGAATGTAAAGTAAAATAAGGGGAGTCAGAACAGTGTTTTTAGTAGATTTAAGTTGAGGGAGAGGAATAAATTAAACTTTATAATGAGTGTTCTTTCTTTCAAATAACGATTGATCGACTGTTGACAAACCAGAAAATTAAACGTCATTAAACATTTTGCTTCTTGGAAAAATGAGATTATTAAACGAATGATTTTTAATCTGTATTATAATGCCCCTAATAGCAAATTTTGTTGCTTTTTCATGTTAAATATTCATACGACACTAGCTATATTTTGATTTATTAAATTAAAAAGGATTAGCAAACTTTGGCACAGGAGCCAGTGATATTTTTGACGGATTTTCTTATGTATCTGGCAACCTAGTTCTTATCATGCCATAGTTATGGAGACCAATGAAAATTGAGCAAAAAATTCTGTTATAGCAATCTTAGTATTTATGTCATCTTTCACGTCTTAATACGTCATCTTGGCAACATTTCTTCAACGCCAAAAAATTTCAAAATTTGCCATATTGGATTATATGACACTTGTGCCCAAACGTTTGTCATAAAATAGTTTTCGATTGTTCAAATAATACCATCAAGTCCAAAACATTGAAAACTAAAATTCATTTTGTAAAAGCCTTGTGGGTACATAAATATTATGTAATACACCTTAACTTGTGGTCATATATATTTAGATGCCTATCTTGTGCATATATACCTTGTGGACATATAAATATGTAATATAACAACGCAAAATGAAGGACAATATGCTCGAATGGCCGATAAATTTTAATTTTTGCTTCCTACAATAATTTTTTAAAGAAAAAGACGGAAGTAATATCAAAATAAATAATGATTCTAGAAAAATTAACATGAGAGCATACAAAAAATTAAAAATTTTACAGAAGAATTTATATATTAAGTAAGCACGTATGCACACAAAACTTTGGTGTATGGTATTTATGTAAAAAAAATATTTATAGTGTTATAATATTGTTAAAAAAAAATTCAGTGTTGATTTTAAAAAACAGAATGCTAGCAATACCTGTTTTTTGCATTTAGATTTATATTTTCTTATTCTTACCCATTATCTTTCCCCATTTTTAGCAATATTGTTATTTTATACTGTTTAGATTCATATTTTTTTATTTTTACCTTAATTCAATTTTATTATTATAATGAAACACATTCTATCTCATGTTCTATATATATATATATATATAATCAATTTTATTATAAAAAATATTATTATATACTTATTTTTCGTAGGTCAATGGACATTTTTATTACAATTAGTTATAAAAGTGACTCTTTATTTGTATCAAGTATACAAATTTATCATTTTATATTTTTCAGTTTAATCCTATTAAATATGCACAATCCATTCTTTTACGTTTTTCAATTTAAATGTTATTTTATTTTATTTATACTGTAAAGTGTTTCTATTTTTCTGACTGGCAATAATACAATTTACATTGCAATAAAAAAAATAAATAAAAAAAAACATCTCAATTTTTTTTTATTGTTATAACTTTAATGGGGAATTAAACATTAAAGAAAGTAACTTTTGTTTGAATTTTTACTGATATTCGAAACTGATTGCTGTCTTTATCTTTATGAGCTGCAGAGTTAATGAAAATACACAGTAAAATAAAAATACACTTGTATACATTTTGCAGTAAATTATTAGATTTCCTGAGATAATTTATGAGAATTATAACTCTTTTTACTTCTTTTGTTGTAGAGAATTCAACTGAAACGGAATTTAGGAAATCCCAACCAGCAAAGGTAGCTTAAGAACGTGAATAACACAGCTAGTGACTTCAGTAATACTTAGAAGTCACTTTAATTACTCATTTCACCACATTTTCTGAATGAATAATAATAAAAATAGCAAAACAAAAAGTACATGCTGTAGTCCTTTATTCCGTTACTAAAAATCGTGTTGATCGTAAATTAAGTAAAAAAAAAAAAAATTTTTTTTTACTCTTTGCTATTTTGTGGGTGGAGTGTTCGAGGCCTTTACTACCAAAGTAGTGTCGTGTGGGGGCGCATACCACAACAGTAAGAAACGTGCGCCATCTCCCGGATTTTGTGGCGCACCCTCGCAAAGGGGGATGGGGGTGGACATCAACCGCGTGATGATCGTGACCAGAGCCACACGTCCGGCTGCATTTGGCGAGAGGGACCGGACGCACTCTCACCTCCCCCCTCCAGGATGAACTCTGTTTGACTCTATGGCTGCAACCAGCATTTAATTATTACGAAATACTATTGCAAAAAACATACAATAATTATGGAAAGTTGGGTACATTTCGTGAAACCGTCAGGGGTAAAACAGTTGAGTAATACTATATTAAGCCGTGTATCTAACGATTAAATTTAGTTAAAATGTCTTTTTTTTTCCCATATGAATGAGACAGGGTTGTTAAAATATGATCACACATTAAGTATGTTATCTTCCAAAAAGTAAATAGCTTGTAAGTTTAATAGTTTTAACTTAAACTCTCATTTAGATAACTTTTCTCCCGTTTGTGCTCAAATCAGAAACAGAGAGCACATTGCATTTTTAATATTTTTTTTTATCCTACTCCCGTCTTCGGCATCTCTGCCATTAATCGTCGAGCAGCCCAATAAAAACATAAACATGCATAAAAACAAGAATAAAGTCCTTTAGTAGCCTCAAAAGAGTTGTCAGTCATAAACTTTAAAATTTCAGGGAAGTTCTTGAGGTGAGCGGCATCCATATCATACCATGATTGCTCAATGGACAACGAGCAGAGTCCATTATACCTATTCGATGCAGATGCTTTTGCTGATATTCATATACAGCTGTCACCCGGAAACAAGCGACACCAACAGCTCGTGGTTAGAAGCCAGGGATTTTATTGTTCCCATCAAGTAGAGTTTTCCATTGCCTGTCCATAGCCGAGTTTTAATTCTTCTTATTTATAAATTATCTATGTGTCTATTTAGAGGTTAATAATGCAGCTATTCACTTATAAAACTGAATGTTATTTTAGTATTACACACACAATGCTACTATAAAAGTATCATTTCTACAGAAAAATAATAAGACACAACACTGAATTATTTTTCTTCTAAGAAATTTGTATAGAAGAAAAAAATTCTATGTTACTGTGTCTCGTAATGTAGAATTTAATTTGTACTCGTAATGTATTTTTGGAAATATAAACTCACAGGATAATACTATTACCTATATTAATATGAAAATAAATCTCAAGAAATCCATTACGTTATTAAAAAACGCTCACAAAAATTGAAATATATATATATATATATATATATATATATATATATATATATATATATATATATATATATATATATATATATATATATATATATATATATATATATAATTTTGTTATATAAATTTTGTTTTATTAAATAAGGAGGATTTAAGTTTATATTTAAAATATTGATAATATTACAATATATTATATATATATATATATATATATATATATATACATACATACATATATATATATATATATATATACATACATACATATATATATATGTATGTATGTATATATATTGTAATATTATCAATATTTTAAATATAAACTTAAATTCTCTTTATTTAATAAAACAAAATTTATATAACAAAATTATATATATATATATATATAATTTTGTTGTATAAATTTTGTTTTATTAAATAAAGAGGATTTAAGTTTATATTTAAAATATTGATAATATTACAATATATATACATATATTGTAATGTTATTAATATTTTAAATATAAACTTAAATCCTCTTTATTTAATAAAACAAAATTTAACCTCCTCTTTATTTAATAAAACAAAATTTAACCTCCTCTTTATTTAATAAAACAAAATTTAACCACATTGATTCTAAATTTCACATGTATTTCTTAATACGAATATAATAATTAGGCTTCTCGATAATTGTATAGTTAAATTTGCTTTGAACATTGTGCATCATCCGAACTTAATTTTGTAAACATCTTTTCAATTTAATTTAAATGATTCAAAAGAATGGGAAAATTCTGTTACTTGAAATATTTGTTCTGTATAATTTTTTTTTCCTTTAAATAAATGCATAAAATAATGAATTTAAATTCCCAGCGCGAAACTCAAGAAATTACTTGAAATATCTGTCCAGTAGAAGTGAAAGCCCAGAAGATCCAATGAGTCAGGTAAACATTTGAAAGGAAGGCGTAGCGGCCATTTAAAAAAGAATTCGAGAGACAAATCGTGTTCAGGTGTGGTAGATAACTACAGAGAATGGATTGAATGATAGTCGATCGTGCAATGAGGGTGGAGCAGGGGGTGATGGAGACTCCAACCCCCCATTAAAAGAATAAATTGAGCCCCAAGCGGATATGCTAGAAGCATATTGTTCCATGAAATCTAATGTCTGCATTCCGTTATCTTATTGAAAGCAATAGGGAGTTATCCACGCGGAAGATTTCAGTGAAAGAATTGACTATTTTTAGAATCTCTTTGTTGTCGGTAACGTGTGCAGTAATATATTTTGAAGTAGGAAGCAAACTAGTCAGCAATGAAAGTTATTGAACACGACAAAAAAAACTACTTTAATTATATTCATTTACCTTATGCTTATATTTTAATTCGCAAATACTTCGTTGTATTTATATCCAATTTCTTCATTGTGTACTATCATTGGCTGTCATTAGTAATATCAGTGTAATAAAAATTCTTTACGGTCACAACCAATGAAAATATTTTAAATTTTATTTTATTTATGTTCTTTGCGATGCATTCACATTTGCATTGCTGAATAGTGTTTAATAAATATGTACTTTAGGAATAAGCTATAAATTTATTTTTGAAAATATAAAACTAATATAATAATAATCATGTCATTTATTAATATATTTACTATCAAATAATGTAAGTGTTTTCACTAATAGTTATCTTCAAAATGAATAATATTCTTGAAATTGTAAACATCATCATCGATAAGCGCATGGTTTTTCTTATAATTTCATCCATAAAAATCTTCAATATATTAAGCTTTATCATGACTCATCAATGAAGATTTTAATCAATCACAAAAAAACTTAAAGGCTATGTTTCTTCTTAGCTCTATAACAAAGGATATTATTTTTATTTTCCTACACACACCTATAACAGAAAACAATACTTAAGATGAACCCGGAAGTAGCGAAAGTTTACTTGAGGATGGAGGGGAAATTTTCTTTTCGCTTTTTGTTTTTCTCTAATCTGCTATTACAAATAAATAGCTGATTATTTGGGGTATACCAAAATCAAACCATTTCCAATTTGAAATACTTTTCCAGTTACAAGGAAAACACCCTTGAGCATTAAAACAATCCAGTCGGCTTAAAGACTCATTGTAAACAATATAGTTCTTACTAAACGGATCTACCACGGGACAAAACGTTTAAAAAGAGTTCAATAGGTCACCACAAGACCATACTAGCCACGGAATTATTTTTTTGGTGAAAAAATAACATTTTCTCTGTGCCCCCTCCTTAATAGCGAACCCTACCCTAACTTACACTTTTCCTTTCTAAGGAAAGTAAAGAGAAAATTGTTGGGATTCATAACTAGGAAATAATAGTTTTCTTGAAAAAGAAGGAGCAAAAAAATTAAAGAACAGAAGAGGGATCTAAGTGCTTTTTTTTTTCAACTTACATAAGCGATTTGTGGCAGATCTGTTATTGTTACTGCACTAAGAAAGTGGTGGGGGGTAGAAGTAGGGAATAATAAGAATTGAGGAATAATATAATCACGTTGGTCTGTGGCGGATATTTTTTTAATAAAAAAAGCTGGGTAACTTACTCTTAAGACACTGCCGGAAGGTTCATCGTGCGTTAAAGAAACTAGTGAAGGGATTGTCTACAAATTTAGAATGTGAATGCTACTGATTTAATATGCTTAAGGCATTGATATATTTATTTGTCTTTCATTCGGTAAAAATAATTTAACACTATATAATATTCAACTATCTAATCAATTTGATGGGTTTATTTAATTTTCTCTTGACGGTTTTAGAAAATATATTAATTGCCTTAAATTTTTCTTTTTAATTGTGAAGTCAATCTTAACTAAATGTTATGACTGTTGTCTCAGCAGTGAAAGGTTGAGTGTTTGATACCAGGGCCTGCTAAATAACGGAAGATGGGTGCGGCTTTTTGCTTTCGGTATGCACACCTACCGAGATAAGTGCTTGGGGTTTTTCTGGTTTCTTCCTTGTAATATATAAACATGACCAGTTATCAATAAAAAGTCTCCTTATAAGACAATGCGCAACTAGTGACAAGATAGCGTTCTTGACGGTGAAAGGTCTCTGTCTCGACACCAGTCACTTTTGAAAAGGAGAGGTGGATGATATACTTCTGCTTTTTCATGCATATGGTTATTATTTTTAGGATTTCTACACGTTTTACACGAGAGATCTTCCAGTAGATTCGCTGGGGGTCTTTAACAGACTTCAACTAAGCAATGTCTAATTATGAAACTATATATATATATATATATATATATATATATATATATATATATATATATATATATATATATATATATATATATATATATATATATATATATACATATATATATATATATACCCATACAGAGAGAGAGATTTCTAAAACAGACAATTTTCTCTGTCCTTAAATATCTTGATTGATAAGATCATGTTCTTTAGAGAAAAAAATTTTGATTTTCTACCTATTTGCTATTATATGGTCACATTTCCACTTTCTGTATGCATGTTTCACGAGACAAGAGACTGATACTTTCCACGTTTTCTTAATTATTTCATTTGTAAAGTCCAGTAATCTATTAAGTCTCCCCCGGATGGATAGTAGATAGGAATATTCAAATACTCTTTTACACGTTTCAGTTATTAAGCGGTCCATTACATAGTGACGGATATTGAATTTGAGCTCATCAAGGCTTAGTGTTGAGACAGAGTTCCATGCAGTAAAGGGTTCTTGGTTCAATCCCTGTTACTACAGCGCGAAAATATTACATTTCTGCACGATTGTTTGCTAGGGTGGGTGCTTAAGAGTCTTCCGGGTATTCTCCCTTTCAGCAAGAGAATATGGTTCGTTAACAGTAACACATTTATTCAGACTTCTTGTACATGACGGATATCCAAATGTTTAGCCAGTCTTTGATCTTTAGGCCAGCTTCTAACCGTGATGATTGGGGCCGTGGGGCCTGGTTGGTTTAAGAGTCGTTCTCATTATCGGGAGGTAGTGAGTTCAAATCCCGGCCGTCCGAAGATCCGTCTTGTTAGCTAATGGCGGCTGAGGCACGTTAAAACTGGGTGTGGTCGCAATGTCCTCCAAGTAAAATGATACCTCTGGTGGTGGCAAGCCAAGTATTGGGGGACTTCTGCTTGGTCCCTGCTTCAAAATTACAAAGACTCCATCCAGCTGCTTCTATCTAACTGGTAGAACCCAACTCAGTGCAATGTACCCCTGTACCTGCACTGAGCATGTTGCAACTACAACAGTGATGGCTTAGTATAGATAAATTCAGATTTATATATATATATATATATATATATATATATATATATATATATATATATATATATATATATATATATATATATATATATAAATTTAACGTTAAAAGTAAATGAATAAGAGTAAAAAGTATGATTTCAAAATTTCAAATGACTATTTTTGGAAGAAAGGGATGTTACAATGGATTTGAGTACTTTTCCCAGAATTTTTAATTATATAATGTATCCTACTTTATTTTCTTTAGAGGTTCAATATATTCACTCAAATATTTATATTTACTTTATGAAATATTTAACAGAAAACTCTTTGTGTTCATTAATTGGATCCTCGAAGTATAAAATTAATTTTTCAATTTCATTCCATTCATTTCATTAAATTTCTATAAATTTTCTTGTAATTTCGAAATTTTAATTAAAAAATATATATATAAAATAATTCCATAAAAACTGATGCATATACTTTGAAGATGAGTAAGAAATTATCTTGATATGACTTAATAAATAGATTTTAATAAAATACACAGAAAATGAAAAAAAAATTATATTAATAAATTACGTGCATTGACTTCTTTGAACACAAAAATTTATATATTTTCAAACTTTGAATGACTATCTGTTAATATAAAATCAGTAATTAAGCAATTAAATTTGGAAATAACTATATGGTGTTATTGCATAACTAATATATGCGATTTAATAATTATTTTAATAAAATTTATTTGGTTTATAATATATTAATATCCTAATTTTATTTAGTGAAAGTAAAACTGTACATAAATGCACAGCAAAACAACAAATATTTTAATAATTATACTATTTAGAGAAGCAACTGTTATGATGATCTGGTGCCTAAAACAGGTCAGTTTTGAACCTGAGTCAGCAAAAATGATACAATCTATAATAAACTTGCCCTGCCATAATCTGTTTCTCCTGATGTTCAGTAAAAATTAAGAAAGAAAAAAAATTTTTAAGGAAGAAAACATAATTGACAAGTTAATTGCTCAACACGATCAAAAATTATGGAATGTTATTTATTGTCAACAAAATTCCATCACCTGAAACTTTATTAACAATTTAATCTGTCGCTCCAGCACGACGTATGTACAAATAATCCTAATACTCAAATTATTCCAAAAAATAACTTGGAATTGTCATCGGAATGAAAAGACGAAACGGATCTCCGAATTTATCAAAAATATCATCTGTTAACCCCTAAGCAGGTGGGTATGGAATGGATTGACGGTTTTGTTTGAATTCAGAAACGGGAGGAGTTATACGGGGAAGGGGGACAGAGAATTATGAAAAGCTTTATCAACATTTATTATTTGCGACTTCTCGCCCCTTACAATTTCACTGCAAGAACGAAGTCAAACCCAGGGAACAAAGATTAGCACGAATAAAAAGGAATAGGGGGGGGGAGCATTAAATGCAATTTTTCACCTTCTGAACTCTGTATCGCTTTTCGTCCCTTTTTACACGGTGAAGGCAGAAGGGGGGTGTTTGGAAGGGTGGATGAAATGTTTCTTAGCGCGTGCCGCCACAGATACGTGTCTTTTATACAGAACTACAGCACGAGCAACTCGCGGGTACTGTCTCGTGGATCATTTTTCTTATTTCTTCCAAGAGAAAAGAGAAACATTAAAGAAGTAGAATAAATTCTCAGAAAAAAGTGAACAACATAAAAAGTTTGGAAAATAAATTAAAAACAGGCTGGTTACTAATTCGTGTTGGAGGGAGGTTTAAATTGAAGAAATTATTGATGAGAAAAAAAATTGAACACAATTAACTTTTGCTTTGGTTTTGTAGTCAAAATTATCCTATAAATGAGATTGTCATTTGTAATTCTTTTTTTTTTTGATAAGTATATTATTTCATCTTTTGCCATTTTTATAATGGATCTTAATTAGAAAGAAAGTTCAAGCAATCTAATAACTTTTATCAAGTTTAAATGTAATTAGCTGATCAATTACATCTTTGAATTCTACTTAGAGCACAACATAAAATAGACTAAAAATAAACTAAGCAAAAAATGATTATAAATAAACACCAAATTTATAACTGTAATTGTAAAAGAAATCTAAGAGAAGAAAGCGTAATATAAAAGTAATAATATGTTTAAACGCGTGAATTAGTACTGGATATGAAAAAATTTTAAATTTCGAGTGATAATTTTAGGTTATATATATATAATTCATTATTACGTTTTTTATTTTTATTTCTATTGTAAATATATTAATAAAAAACATTCACAAAATGTTTTTAACAGCTTTAATGTAACAATTTAATATATATAACATCTTTTCAATGACCGAGAACTAAGAATTGAATTATGGTATTTTATATCTATTGAATTTTCCAACGAAAAATTACTCTTGGTTTGTTTTTTTAATTAATAGCAAAATTTAAATGATGTAAAAAATGCGCAACAGTATTAAAATTCAAATAATCTAAGAATACCTAAAATTCTTTCGTTTTTTATATAAACGAATTATTTATTTTATTTTATTTATTTTCTTACTTCAAAATTTGTAAAGCTAATACTTTTAAAAGTAAGCAGAACAATTCCATATTCAAATTTTAATGTATGATTAAACAATCATAACAACAATTATAGATTAAACAACTATAACATAACAATTATAAGCAATTATAAAATAATAGTTATTAAGAAAAATTATAAATCATTAATAACATATTATAAGTTATCTAACTTACATCTATTAATTAAAAGCTAAAAGGATTCCAAGATTTGCATTGTAATTAACCGAGAGAATATTAAAATAAAATTAATAACTTTTAAGAAAAGTTATTTTTTTTAATTTAATATTCTTAGTTAGATTTTAATATTAAGAAAAATAAAAAAAAATTTATTCATTTTTATAAATAGGGCAGAGAAATTTATTATTTGAATTAAATCTATTAAAAAAAATGAAACTTAAAAGAATATGAATTCATATTAATTATTTCTGCTCCCTATATTGTAAAGCTTATTTTTAATTATTATTATTGTAGAATAAACGAAGAAACGATTTTAAAGGCAGGTTACCTTTAAAATATTCGTAAAGGATTTTGGCGAGAAAAACCTCAAAGTATTAATTTTTATCAGATAATAATTTAGACATTTTATTGAATTAATTTCTATTGTTACAAATAATATTCAAAATTCAGGATATGAACATTTTCCGGACCCCCTAAAATTTTGTATTTATTGTTTATGAAAACATCCAACAAAAGATTTATGTAAATTAATGTATGCTGTCCAAATTTTCTGTTTTTTAATTATTTCTGTAAATGATAGCAATATAATCTATTGATGAGATATGATTTTTTACAATCATGATAATTAATGGCTTAATGAATTGACGTTTAATCACAAAGTTAATATTGCGTAGAAAATGTGTAACTCAATTTAAATTATATGTATCAATGCAAGTTTCATTTCATGCTTTTCATTTTAACCATAAATATTCGAAAATTAAAATACAGATTCTTAAATTCAAAAATGAATTACTTTCAGCAAAATTAATAAAAATATGCTTTTTATAATAATTAATTAATATTTTAACAATAAAAAGTTTACAAATATATACTGATATAAAGTACTTATAATAAGTTTTGAAATATATTCAGTTGCCTTTCTATTTAAATTTAGTATATATTTTAATGTTCGTAAAAACTTTTATGCCGGATGCTGTCTAAGACCTGTAAATTCAGATAATTACACAACTGATAAATATTTGAAGAAATTTGTATTCTTGTGGGTTGTGGTTCAATATTTAAAATTTTATTAAATTTCTAGAATTATTTACGAAGTAATTTCAACCGTTGCGAATATTAATTATCAAACTTGTATTGACTTAACTTCTTAAATAATAAATATTTAGTAGATAAAGGCTGAATAATTTCAGCACATTTTTGTATTTGATTATATCTGAAGAATCTTTATTGATCACAAACAATCAATGTCAATCAGTGACTCACTTAATATTAAAATAATCCAATTATTTTAATTGAAAATTATTTCACTTATGGTCTGTAAATGTATTAAAAGTTAAATTTCTAATTCCTAATTAAATGAATGCTTTAAAGTTAATTTATTAATCATTAAATCTATATAAGACAAATAATGTCTCTGACTTTTCCTTTAATATAACAAAATATAATTGTTATAATGGTAAAACCTAGATTATTTAAGATGAAAATGAAGTCTCGAGTCTAATTCTAATTGTAAGAATTTATTTGTTTTTGGGTATTTTATTCATTTTGAAAATTGACAAAATCTAATCTTACTTATTTAAATAAGTATTAAAGATAATTAATAATTATTATTCATCCCTTCAGCAGTGAGAATGTTTTAAGAAATAAAATATGTATCATAAAAAATCCAGAATTTTATTAAAATGCTTACAGTAAAGGACTGTTTTAAGGTAATGAGATTTTAAATAAAATTATAATGTTTATATCCTTTGCTTCATTAAATAAAAATTAATTGAATAAAAATCCCTTTTTATTCAATTAATTTTCAATAGCCGATTCTTCATTTCTTAACAAAATAATTTGACAGTTTGTTATAACTTTTTCCAATGTTTTTTTTCCCCCATTTAGCCATAATTTCTGTGTTTATGGTTGATTGAATTTCGAAATATATCAGTAAATTTATTGTTATTATTATAATTATTTTTATAAACTGTTTGAGACGTTATTATGAAATTTCTTAGATTAACTTGAGAATTTGAAGTTATATTTACGAAATTTAAGAGTAATTTCTCTTTGAAACAATACACTACTGTTGATTTTCAAAAAAATTAATGTCCCATGCTATTTATTTCTTAGAGTAGAAGAAAAATATTGCGCTTATAGTCTTATCAATCTCAACTTCAGAATGAAAACGGTGTCTATATAAATCTTTTTTGGAGATTATTTAGCTAGATCTCTAGCGCATAGATCAGATTATACTATCTTTTTAATATATTCTAGTAAATCACACTTTAAAATTCAAGAAAATCACATCACGATAATGTCATTGTACTAACTCTACTTTTCTTTATGGTTATAGAATGATATTTAAATACCTATACTTTTCTTTTTTGACATGTTGGTTTAAAAAAATGGGGTTTTTCCCCCGCCATTTACGATTTTAGAAATAAAGCAATGGTCATATTCTTTAAATAATTTAAGATTTTCAGAAAATCTCTCTCTCTCTCTTTTTTGTGATTATATATATATATATATATATATATATATATATATATATATATATATATATATATATATATATATATATATATACATATATATATATATATATATATATATATATATATATATATATATATATATATATATATATATATATATATATATATATATATATATATATATATATATATATATATATATATATATATATATATATATACATATAAATTATGGGAAACCCAAAAGAGCTAAATTATTTTTTAGTTTGCATTTTAACACGAATAATTTTATGCATAGTAGTTGATCTAATAAGTTTCTTCTGTATCATTTGATAGATGTAATAATTATTATCGATTTTTTTTCAAGTGTTAGGCACATTATCCAAAATTGCATCTGGCATAAATTTTCTTGTGTATTTTTTATTCGGAAGGGAATTGCGATCAGTTTGAAATTCGCTGGATCATTTGAATATTATAGTATAAGATTTTCAAATGTTTTTTTTTTTTTTGAAAAGTTGGAAACTTTTTTATTTATTTTATATATATATATATATATATATATATATATATATATATATATATATATATATATATATATATATATATATATATATATATATATATATATATACGCACTTCAAAATTAGAAAAAAAATTATAACACGATAATCTCTATTCATTAACTCTATTTTTCGACTTGAAATTTATTTTGAAGTAAACTATTTGCAATTAGTCCTTAAAATTTGTCTGCAAAAATAAAATAACCTGATATTTTTCCTTACTTATCGTCTGCGAATATCACGAAATTTTCAGAGTGATTTTTGTATAATGCATTAAAGTGAAGGGAAAAAAATCTATTATTGAATAAAAAAAATCTTATTTACTATATTTCAACCGTAGAAAAAATGAAGTTGAATTTTTTTTTTATCCAGTTTTATGAAGCTGAGTTTCTTAGTGGTAGCGTTTCATCCTCAAGGCATAGGTTCGATCCTCGGATAGGGTAAGGTGTACTCATCCTTTCATCCCTTTAGTGGGTCGATGAACTGATTAAACACATGATTTGGAGCTAAACACTGTGAAGGGTTCTGCGTTAGGCTGACCATGAAACCGAAACATGCCTTATACCCATGGGCCTATTGGTCAAGAAAACAGAGATGGGCAATGTAGGCCTTGGCCCACATGGTCTGTCGTACCACAGATTTTAATTTCATGTTAAAATCTCAAAACCTTACTTTTTTTAAAAAATTAATTTTTATTTGTAAAATTTGTTAAACATAATTACCAAATTCTTTTACAGGCGATTACCTGATTACAACATTGATCATAGTTTTATCGAATCTAAACGTAAAATAATCATCATTAAAATAATCACGTAAGATTAATAAGAATAAATTTTGAATATATGTAAGCACAAAGAGATGACCAAAAGCAACAAGAATGAAAAGTTAACATTCAATGGATGAATGAGATTAATAAAAACTTTAGTTATAAATTTTTAAAATATGTTACTCTAACCTTTTATTACAGTTAAGGTTGACATTAAAAACTGTGGTTTAAGCTTTCATAATCTCTTCACTAATTTTAATCAAGCTTGAAACACAATAATGATAAATTTTATAAAGAAAGACATCGTTTTAATTAAATTGCATCATTTGACTTCAATTTCATGATTAATTTTTCCAAGAACTTTTTCTTCTAACATTTGTATAACAGTAGGCATTCACAATATTGATAGATATATATTTTAAAGTACCATTGTAGCATTGTTTAGTATGCATGTCTACATATATTTATTATCAATATTTTTCTTATTTCACTATGTTTATATGAGAATTAAAACAAAAAAAAATGCAATTTTAATAATAATAAATAAACTCCATTTAATAACTAAGTTCTCGTCCTTTTTGAAGAACTAAATTTACATTTAAATAGTTTTACGTTGAATGTTTTTGTGAAATGACTTTTTAAAATATTGCATAAGTCATCAAAACGTGCCATGACTCAAAAACTGGAAATTCTAATTAAAAGTATTTTTCTTGAAAATAAGTGGAAAACGATTTTGTTCTAAGCAAATATGAACATGTAAACTTTTCAAAGATGTTGCATACATTAAAATACGAATATCAACGACTCATTACTTGGAATTAATGTTATCCTTCCATGTGAAAAATATTGCAGATGATGTTGCAAATTTAAATCCAAAATATTTTTTTATTTATTTATTCCACAACAATCTACACAGTATGAAAGTGGTTTCGAGAATGTTTAAGTAAAAAAATTGGAAATATTCTTAATCAAATTTTAGAAATTACCAACAATATACTTTCCAATTATGTAAGGCCTGAAAAGAAGTATTAACATTTTGCATTATATTAATGGGTCTAAAAACAAAGAAAGGAATAATGTTCCAGGTATCGTGTTTTTTTTTTATTCCCTTCTCATCTATAATAGCTTGTTTGAAGATTTCATCTATTTATATTCTCCCATTTTTAAATCAAAATAAATTAGTTCTTTGACAGAACACTAGATGGCGCTAACACACCAAAATTGCACAATCATCAAAGCAGTGATGAAAACTAGTAAAAATCATCTTATCCTAGGGGAAGAAAGAACTCAATTTTCTTTTTCGGAAATTCATATAGTAAAAAAACTTTGTAAATAAATAAGAATTATCCGAATATTGCGGAAAATGATAGAAAAACTTAAAAACTGAATATTATTTTTAAAACCTTGACTTTGTTTTAAAGGGAAAGAAATTCTTATTTTTCATGATATGAGCAAATATTTCTGTATAATTTTTATCAGTTTTGGTTACACTGACTAGAAAAATTGTGATATGAAATCAGTGTGAACTGGTTCAAAACCAAATTTATTTGAAATCATTATATGTGATTAATCTAAAATACAAAAAATATCCTCATACTTTAATTTAATATGGTATGTAAATGAAGGCACAATTTTATAAATAACAAAAATATTTGATAAAATAAAATATAAGAAATTGAAATATAAGCATCGCAGTTCAAAACTTTAGTAAAAATGTCAAATGAATGTTTATTTCCGTGAGACAATCTTTATAGAAGTAAGAAAAAAAAGCAAAACATTTCAAGCTTTTCATACATTTGCATATCATGAACAAATACATTCTATATAGAAAAAACAAATAAAAAATTTTACAATGACACCAAAAGACATTAAAGTTGTCTTAAACAGAAATATCATAAAGTGATCATTTAAACTATGTAAATTGTAAATCCAAAGCTATCGATAACTGGATAGCAATTGTAGAAGTTTTGTCAGCTAAAAAGTAGTGCAATTATAAAAGTGAGAGAGAGAGGGCAATTGAATTATTTATAACCAATGGAACTTAAAATCAACTGATATTATTCATTTCAATTTTTAAATAAAATATACCCACTTAATGTTACGAAATTTTTATATATCTATTTACATACACTATTGTCTTCAATTCACAAAATTACAGAATATTGTAATTTGTGCACCAAATTATTTATAAAGACTGAAAATTCAGTAGAAGATTCTTTTTATTCTATTCTGATTGACGCTAATATGTTCCTTGGGTTATTTTAGAATGAATTATCACTATTTTATACGTATAATTACTCTTTAGGAGACTTTGTCATAGCTGTTGTATTTTAATATGTTCTCTCCATTAATTTGCTGAAGAGACAACTAACAATATAATTAAATAAAATTATTACTCTATTTTATTCAATAATTGATCAGGGAAGACTTTACAATATTCCACATTCCTCAAAATGTAACTCAATATCTCTTAACACTTATTTGGAATAATTTCTTTTTTAACAATTTTAGAATAATTTGGTAGGAAAAGTTGTTATACCCTGAAACAAAGTTTAACTATGTTTAGTTACATAAGAATGGTTCACTTTGACACCATAAAAAAGAATATCAAAATTCAGATGTCATTTGGATAATCATCAATTATTGTCTTCCACGAGATTTTTGTTTTCAGATGCTGGGTTGTATTCACGCTTTGTGAAAGAGAAAGCCTGGAAAACACTCAAGCACACACTCCGTCAGATCTGAATGCAGAAAATAGAGAATTAATAACCATTTCTATTGTTCTGCAATGACTACAATTAAATCCAAGATTTTCCCCTCCAAAGAGGACTGTCAAACCACTTATCTACAATATCATTCATTTACTGGGAAAAAAATGGAAATTTATTTTGATGTGAAGGAAATTTTTTTCATATTCTATTATTTCTTTAAAATGTCATATAATTAAAAAAAAAATGTGTCCTTTTTTAAAGTGATACAAGCTCTGAAAGGAATAATTTTGTTAATTTGTAAGGCAATATATTATTTTGATAATTAACAGAACATAGTACATCTTTTTCCCTTAAAATGACATAAATTCTAACAAAATGCCTAAATTCAATTATACCCTCAAAAATAGGCTTAAAGCTTCAAACGTCAACTTTCAAACCATGAAAACTCAAGTAACTTTCAAGCATTAGACATGTTATCAGTGTATTTTACAATTGCTCATTGTGGTTACAGGAATAGAGAGTGATTTACGGATATTAAAGCTATCATACGATTAACGTTTAGGGAAGCATACAATTAAGCCTTAAATTTATCTTTTTGTCTTTTTCCATATGTTTGTCATGATTGACAATGAGGAATAACGATTCTAGACCTACAAGGATATGAGTTTCCATACTGAGATAAATGAGCATTTATTTACTTTATTATTGATTGCAGAAAATTTCATCATCGAACATAGATTCTGAAAACTCTACTGTCTTAAAAATATAATAATTTTGGTATAAGTAGTGATTCATAAACATGATTTCTCATTTCGAAATGAATTTTGCACAGTCATAACAATACAAGATCCACCAAACGAATTAAACCTCAATAAAATATGAATCGTTTGCCATTGCCATTTTATATCTTTTAAATATTTTTACTTTGTAAATGACGCCTTTCTTGTAGACTTTTTGGAGTAAATAAAAAAAAACAGTTGTTAGATTTTTAAAATGTAGCATTTTATTTTCTTCACAATTTGCATAATTTATAATTGCATGAATTCCATCACGCAATATTAATCTGGAAATTTTGATGTAATTGATAAAAAGCTTTTTTTAAAAAAAAAAAAAAAAAAAAAAAAAAATCAAGAATATTTAACACACACACACACACACACACACACACACACTATATATATATATATATATATATATATATATATATATATATATATATATATATATATATATATATATATGAGAAATTAGCACTTAGAACACATTTAATGGGCAAAAAAAATCTAATTTGCTTCTGAGAATTTTTTAAAAAATCTATAACAATGATTTGCAAACGATACTTTATTATTTAAATTGTTAAAGATTTATAAAACAAATATTACTATAAGGCATTATAGACCTATTTTGAATTTTGCAATTTTGTCAATTTCGGTACAATTTAATGGTAAGTTTGATAAATTAGGTTTAAATAAATCTTAATGATAGAGAATTATTTCAGATATACTTTACGACCTTTCTTATAAATACTTTGATTTCTAAAAAAGTCTTTATGGTAAAAATATGATGAATATCTTTCTCTCTTTCTGTTTTGCATCTGTAAAGAAATAATCTTAAAAAAAGAAATTTGAATTTGAGTCCTTATATGCAGGTAGTCGTATGTTTTCCATGTGTTTACCTAATAATTAAGCTTTTGTTTATAGTGTCAAAAGCTCATGATAGTAACTATAGATTTATTGATAATCCATACATGTATCTTAAGAAAAATTAGAAATAATAAATATCTCTACATGATTCTATTCAAATTGAAAAAAGTAGTAACTATTTTTCTATTTTTGTTGAAGGAATGAACATAATCACTATCCGAATTATTCGGAAATTTAAAATTCTGATCTTACTTATTATATCAGATATACTTTTGTGATAGGACACTTTTTTCTAATAATTTTCTAATTTTTACAATATGCGAATTATTTATTAGCTCATCTTTCTTATGTATTCTTATTCATATATGGCATAAACATTGGGAAGAAAACCTGGTTCCATTGAAAGTGTTCATGAATTTCTACCTAAATTATGAAGAAATTTTTATTTATTTTCATTTTCTTTGCATTATGTTTATAGCATGAAACAAATGCATAGTAACGTAAGTAACAGGAAGAGCAGCCATATATGTGATGATAAAATTTTCCTACTTGAAATAAACTAATTCATGAATACTTTTTTATTTGCAATTTTAAATTTAGTTATAGAATGATTACAAGAAAATAAACAAAAGTTTAAAAGCGTAACGAATAGCATGTTTTTTGCATAAAAACAGAGTAAATGGGGCCAATCAAGTTATTTTGGGTGTGATTGGTAGTAACTAAATGAGCTAATCAGATACTTTTGAACAAATTGGTAAAAATATTGAATCATACGAAGAAATTAAAATCTAATCTCCTTAAATTTGTTAATCAGCAATTATACACAAGAATAAACGTTATATTTTGCTTGTATTTTTACTCTAAATTGTTCAAAAAACCTTTCCCTTATTTCTAGCACTTTATTATGTGCACTCGGATCTTAAAAGAAAATATATATATATATATATATATATATATATATATATATATATATATATATATATATATATATATATATATTATGATTAAGTGTATCAAAAAACATAATCAAGTGTATGAATTTTTTTTTTAAATTTAAATTTCCATATTTTTATGGACTTTATAATGTTATTAATACTAATATGGTTATGTAGCCTATTTCACAAAAAAGTGAGAACGAATCGAATATTACTCTCTCTCTCTACACTTTTTCAGAATTAACTTATACTTTATGTTAAAATAATTAACGGTAAACATAAGAAGAAATTCAGCTCCAAACTGTTTGAAGCAAAAATATTTTGAATTTTTGATATAAATTTTACATTTTTTAGTCGATGTTTAGAAGTTTGAAGGTATCACTAAGTTCTCAAACCTTGATTTCATAAAGAAATCTTTAAATACAAATGATAAGGAATATCAAATAAAAGCGCGACATCTGTGGATAATATTATACATAAATGATTAAATTAAGACTGAATTTATATTATTGTATTTAGTACCTTTTTAATAGTACATAATAGTATATTCAAATTTTAATTTATTCTTCGAAATAGAATCAAATAAGTTGAATATCCGTGAAAAAAATTTCAGTTAACCTTACCTTTGTTAACAGCATAATAAGTAAAAATATCAAAATATTTTTAATTGTGTTATTATTATAAAAATATATTATCAAAAATATGATGATGAAATTTATGAAATCAGTAAAAATATTTAGCAAAATATGGAAACGTTTTTATTTATATTATTAAAAAGAAAATATGATTTATTGCAGATTATTTACGAATAAAATGAAAAGTAGGAAAATATTCTTCCAAAAATCATATTTTGATGAAGTGAAAATATGCAGATATTTTTATTTATGAGATTATGATAAAAAGATATAAAGTAATACAACTTCTTAATATTTGTATCATTTTAAACTGAAATGAGAAACTTACACTATCATTTTTTAGTATCAAAATGATAAATATTTAAATCTTCCAAAAAATTTTAAATCGATATATTTAAATCGAATTAATTGAATCGAATCAAATTAATCGATTCTTTAAAACACGAAATAAAATCGGTTTTCTTTTAGGTGAAAAAAAAAGTAAATAAATAAATAATCATTTCGTAAAAAAAAAAATGAAAAAAAATATATAGAAAAAAAAAAAAAGTTCATTCATCTTTGATGGAAAGTGTAAGAATATGGAAATAAAAATTCCAACCTGGAAAATGTCTCAAAACTGCAGTCGAGTAAAGAATCCGGACGCAGTACCTATTCGTCGTTGATTGGATTGCCTGCTGAGCCCTCTTTGCATCCGGGTACCGCCTCTCATCCCCTCTCCCTCTCTAAGGTGGGGGAGGGGCGAGCCTCCGACGAGCTCCGGTAGTCAACTTTCTACGCAGCTTTTTCAGTCGGCTATCAAGGCCGGTGACCAGCTGTATTGACGTTGTTGCCAGTTCTCGAAACCCGACTTACTGCTCGTGGGACGTAGCGGCGAACCGAAAGAATAACTCAGCGAGCACCGCAGCCGCTTCGATCATGGAAGAACCCGGCATGACTGTATTCGTAGACGGTAAGTTTCGTTTTTTTTTCTCTTTTCACATTTTGTACTTTTTTAAATTTTATTTCAGAATGCGTTCTCTCATACTTTACACCCTAGTATTGCAAAATTGCTTTAATAAAGTTTACTTTCAATTTCGTTTGAAGTGTGCTAAATTTAGTTATATGTTTATTTATTTTTTAATAAATTTATGCGTGAAAAATTTTAATTTTCATCCTTTTTTATTGTTTTGCTCATTGTATTTTTTTAGACAAAGAATTGTCTATGATAGACACATTTTTTGTCAAATTAAAGAAACGCTATTGATGAAAAATAAGTTCACGCAGTGTATACTTTACTTAGTGTATAAACTTTAAAATGGGTGAATTCTGTATTTTAGAATCTAGTATTTATTATATTTGTATCTTTCCCAATTTCTATCTTTTTTTTTTTAATCGTAACAATTTTGAGAGTCTAAAAAACAAAAGTTTTGCTTGTAAAATCTACACTGCATGATTTTGAATTTTTTTTTTCAGCATAAACTAAGAATATATGATAAATTTCTTGTTAAAGCACTGTTAAAAATGAGCATAAAAATGATAATTTTATAGATAATTGTTCTAAGATTTATTGTGATTTGGTTTCTTGTTAAGTATTTATTAATTGGTTGGCACAGACACAATTTCTAAGTTTAATTTAAAAAACTTAATTTTCATTTAAGTAAATGAACAGCAGATGTCCAAAAAATAAAATTATCTGCTCATAATTTATTTTTATAAATAGAAGCGTAATTCATTATAGAAGTAACATTATTTTATGTGTGTTATAAGTAAACAGCTGATTTTCTGTTATCAAATTAAACTTTTTCATTGCCTGTAAATTGCAATACATTGTATGATGAATACATTGAAGAAATTTAAGAATCATAATTTACTTAAAAAGATATATAACTACAGTTACAGTGACTATAATTGTGTAATGCAAAAGCTACTTATTTTCTCAAGAATTTATATATATTCGAAGGATAATGAACGTATTGTTTTGAAAATTACTGCATGTGAGTTTTAGTGAGTTAATTTTGTCGGTTACAGTTATAACGAATATGATCGCCATTCCAATTTAATAATGTGCACATTTCCCATTTCTTATCATTTTGATTTTTACTTATTTAGGACCCTCGGTATAGCATAAATATAAATTCCAGATAAAATACATTGCCAAAACCTTATAATGATATATCATAATATAATAATGGAGTTTTATAAATTTGGGCGCACATTTTTAAATTTATGAAGATTTCTTAATGAGTAATTACAAAATATACTTTTCAATACATATTAATCTAGATAAATGTATTCTTTCATTGATATGGAATAAATGGTTTATAGAATTTGATAACCGTAAATTTAATATATGTGAAATATAAATTATTTATTGAAAAATATTGAAAATCTTTACTTTATTTTTCTATTTACAGTCAAAATTACGTATTTAAAGGAAATGTATTAATTAAATTAACAAATTTAATTATATTAATAAGTTAGTCCGGTGTCATTTTGACGTAACGCTTTTACGCTTCCTTAAAAATGAAATTGAATTTGTAAATACTTTTTAGGCAACAGTTACTTTTGCCGGAATGCTTGAATAACCATTAACCTGAAAGAGCATTTCTATATGACATTTAATATTTAAAAAAAAAAAATTAAGTGAGAAGTTTAATTAAGTTAAAAAAATTCAATTATAAATTTCAATAGGAAAACAGATTAATGTAAATGAAACGCATAAGTTATCCAAAAATTGAAAATCTTTGAGTTTCAAAATTGTTTGCAGTAAACACACAACGCATAAACTCATTATATTTAAAAAATATATTAACTGACAATTGGAAAGATTTCTTCAAAGAAAACCGAGGTGTTAACCTTCAAAAGATTCAAATATAATGTTCCTATTACAATATTAAAGGAGTTATATCAAAAGTTATAATAATTGCATTCATTATTAAAGACATTACAGTGCAATATAATTCGCAAGATGTTTGCAAACTTTTACTTTACTTATATTTATAATGTTAACGAATTTAAAATCCTCATCATATATAAATCAAAATTTAGTCAACATATCTACTAATATTAAATGTTCTTCTAATTTAATGAATTTTCTCAAAATTTAATTGATAAAGTCATGTTTTAAATCATCTGTGTTTCCATCTTGCATACAATTAAATCTTTAATTTATCAAAGATAGTTCACATCTTTTATTATACCATATTAACCAATTTTTGGTAAAATTTATTCCAATTCCCAATTAGAAAACTAGTTGTATTTTGTTTTTGCGTTTTTAATTTTTATATAAACCTAATTAACCTAATGCAGATGTGTATTCAATTTTAAATCTAAACCTATTTCAAAATATTCCACTTTTCGAGGTACATATAATCATGCGTACCTCGAAAATAATAATAGTATGCGGAGTTACAATTTCATTTATATTAGTATCACAATTAGTTAAAACTATAACATATAGGTCGAATGCTTTTTCATCAATTAATCCACAATACTTGTAAAATTGCATAATGAGTTGAAGTGATATAAGTGCAATATGGTTTCATCAAGAATTGATTTCGATATTTACGTAAGCGAAGTAAATGATAGATTTTATGAAAAATTAAAAATGATTGACGGATATTTTTCAGATAGGATAGATTAATTTGTTTGAGCTAAAAAAATATATATCAGAACATATTTAAGAAGAAAAGGTCAATGGATATTTTTACAGATTAATTTCTGTCACTCTTTGACAGTAAAGTTACTATTGAATCTAGTGGTATAAAGATATTTTCTCAGTAATAATCCATTAAAAATTATGCTTAATAATTTATTAAACCTAATTTATTTAAAATTTTAAAAACATAAATCGAAATTAAAGCGATTTAACTTATAAAATAATTAATCTTGGAGAGAGAAGGCTCGATTGACACTTTTATCACCTCTTTAAACTATATCTTAAAATTTCATCAAATCAAAATATTTATATAAAATGCAAAAAAAAAAAAAAAAAAAAAAAAAAAAAATTTATAAAATTTAAATACATTTGAGATATTATAAAACTCTTTTTAGAGTTGGAATTTAATAAAATTTAGGATTTAATCACCCCACTTCTCAAATTAAAGACATTTTTGAACATTTGTAAACAATTCAGTATAAGTTACAAATCTATCTATTCAAATATAAACTGGTTTTCTGCCCTCTTGCCCATCTATATTCTACATACCATATTCTTTATGGTCAATTAATAATTTACAGTCAATATTCTATATTAGTAAGGGGACACAACGAATGGAGCTTCCGAAATTGGAAACCTGTTGTTAAGGAGAAGACACCTCTAAGACAAGATGGGTGACACTTTTAAAGAGTATTATGATAAATGATGATTGATACGTCATCAGTTTCAACAAATACAGCATGGGGTATCCTTCCTCGAAATGGATAACTACTAAACAAAAATGCAAGCAGCTGGCTTGGACACCCCAACCAGTTGGGGAACGATTCACAGAAGCTATAAATCAACTTCTTTCCGCAAACAAGGAATTTTCAGAAACTGTGAAAATTTGAACTTTGAATCGAAATTTTTGAACAATTTTACATGCGTTAATAGTTTTGTACTGTAAAGGAATTCATAAAATATTCACTTAAACTCTAATTCGGCTTCTTATACTATTCAATAATTGTTTCTCGCACTTTTAAATAACAGAGAAAAATTATAAACCACAGGAATTTTCTTTTAAATATTTCATAGTGTGATTATAATCGTTAGATATATCTTGAATTTCAGGAAATATATAGAATGATTTTATTTTTAAATGCAAGTGGGTTTTTAAGTGATATTAAATCAAAATGCATTTATTACTTTATGAAACATAAAAGAAAGGAACTTTGGAGAAAAACAACTTTTTGCTTTTGTGGTAATAATATACGAAGAGATTTAGACGCATATTTAATTTTTTTTAGTCGTTTTAAATTTCTGTCGTTTGCCTACTCGACAGCCGTGTCATATTTCTTTAATTTAACACAATGTTGTGCTGAGAAATAAAATTGCCAATTCATTTTGGCACGTCAAAGCAACTTTATTTTTAAGACGCAGTGATTGTAAGGCTCTTTCTGTGAATTCCATCATTATGAAACATAAAATTAGCATTTATATGAAAAAATTATCATTTTGAATATCACCTTAACATATAAACAAAGCAGAATTCATGGCTTGTTCCGAATTTAAAATAATGCAAATATTTAATGAATGGAAATATTTGAAAGACTTACAAATTTTAAGATTCATTCATTTATTTATTTAAAGAGACAATTTTTTTTTCTTCATTAATTATGATAGAACTTTTGTAAAGAAATTTGTTAAAAGTTAAAGCAAAAATATTAATAAAGAAGCATATATTAATTTTTACTTTTAAATACTTAACCAAAATTCTTTAATTTTTTTTTATAAAAAATTATAAAGTAAGCTTATAAATTACTTTTTAAAAGAAAAATCACACTTTAAATATTTTTTAGTTATAGAGTGGTAAACATGATGTGTCTTTTTTTGTATCTTTCTCACAATAGAATTGGGAAATTCCTTTTAAAGATTAGAGGGCATTTTATGAAGGAAAAATAATAGTGATTGTTAATGCTAACTTTTTAGATAGAGCTAATTTTTTAGCAATCAAATACTCATGAATATTTAATAGATAAGCAAATTATAAACCATTTTCTAATTAAATATTAATTTTTGGATCATTCATCTTTCATTACAATGAGATGCTAGATGGAATTTCACAGAAGTGATATTAACATTTTCTATTCGATTGGTGATAATCTTAGCTGTGAAGAACTAAATGTTTACCACACTTGTCGTCAGCTACTGAATGCTGCTTTTAGATTTCCTCCTACCACCACCTCGAACTTCCTAATTTATCAACAACGCCACCACCACTATCACCAACCGAGCTGGACGACGAGATGTCGCCTTGACAAGATAAAGAGGAGAAAAAAAATCTCTTTAAAGATTCAAGATTATATTAAATTGCGTCTTAAAACGCTTTCGTTTAAAAGAAAAGAAAAGAAAAAAAAAAAAACTATCGCTAGCCATTTCTTTCACATATTCATCACATTCCAGCTCGATGAGTACGTACTAATTATTTGTTTTTCGTGAGATACAGAGAGCCGGTTAAAATAAACATTGGCTCTTGCGGTTCCTTTTGGGATGGACGAGGTGGCGAAACAGCGATTGACTGGCAACTCAGTCATCGGATCTGTATATTTTGGATAGTGCCAATCTTTTGAAGAGACGATCTTTTTTTTAATTTGGAGTACTTCTTGCGGTCGATTTTTATGATCTTTCGATCAATCGCTGACCTCGCGACCCCCGGTGCTTGTTTACTGACCGGTGGCAGTGCTTAGGGTTTTTTTGACTACGGAAGATGAGCATAATTAAATTGGTGGCGATAACTTAAGAGCTTGAGTTATGAGCATAATGTTTGCCTGGCAACGCGCGTCAGCCAGTGTTTATTATCATCGCCCGGCGTCGTCTCCGGCGGGTATTATTTATGAAGTTAATTGGAAGTTTTATGTCGCAATTATCCTCTTTAATTGGAAAGATAAAGAAGAGCTATTTTCAAAAGGCTCTTTACCCTTTTTTTCAATAGTGGATATCACTTGTAACTTGATTGTTTCGGTCGCTTGACTTCAAAATAATTACGGTTATGGTTATTTTTTTTATTAACTATTAATAATTGAATCGTTTTCTACGTGTGATGAAAGTAATATACCTATGTGAATTTATGACAGATTTATTCCTTGAAGATATGCATAACATCTAAACTTTTTGACAAATTACTTGCATAAGTTCTGTATTTAATCTTTTGCAAAAAAGTTAAATTCATCTATTCAGCAGATATGTTAATAAGAACTCGGAGCAAGAAAATATATTTATATTGCGTTACACAGTTTATTTTAAAACGCTATCTATAACCGCCTTGCTGTCGTTTGAAAAGTAAACAAAAGATAATGAAATATCTTATACTTATTTGAAATCTTTAGTGTGGGTGTGTGGAGGGGGGAGGCATGTATACTTCTCAGAAATTGAGATAAATGTGGATTTGCGGGACACAAATTTTCCATTCACTTACATTAAGCCACTTAAGACAGTTTAACTGGAAAATATTTTTGATTATTTATTTATTTATTTTTTTACAGTGATAATTGTATCTACACTATCTCCTTATAAATCACTGAATTGGATTATCGACTCTAAGAAGAAACATTGTTAATTTATAAGTTATACGTAAAGTAAATAACCCCTTAAAATCATACTGCTATTAAAAAAATTTAATAAATTCTGGAAATAATATATATTGTTTCAAATTGAGCAACACGTAGATTTAGGAATTTATGGAACTTGGCAATTATTTTTCTCTCGGATTCACAGGACAGTTCTCTTAATTACATATTTGTTTTTGAAGCGTTAATATTATATTAGCCTCCTTATAAATCATTAGAAAAAAATATTATGAATCCGAGATATTACGATTTTTAAGTCTTTCTGCAAAAACTATTTTCTTTAAATTTTTTTTAATTAAAAAAAAATTTTTTAAAAAAAAAAAAAAAAAAAAAAAAAAAAAAATTAAAAGAAGAAAATTTATTTTGTCCATCACAAACCAACCATGGAATTTGAGCTTTTTATTCATAGAACCGTTTATGGCATTTTTCAAATGTAAAGTGAGCTAGCAGTGGAAGGGTTACCATGTTGAACTTCATTTCTAAAGTTCTCGGGTTTGACTGTTCCTAGAATTAATTTTAAATCCTAAATTCTAGTCTAAATAGTGTTCGTGTGCAAAATATGGCTATTAAATGACAAATAAACTAATTAAATCTTAAGCGTATTTATGTGTGCTTTTAATTATCAACTTCAGTCTTACTTTTAAAATGTTTGATTATTATTCCGAGAACTTTAGTGATTTTACTCGATGCATTTTTATTAATTTATATTTATATAATTCAAGGTAATTTAAAACAAGTAAATATTCGTAGTTGCAATAACCCTGTGATCTTTACAAGTACTTAACTGAATTGTTTATCACAAAAGTGTAATTATTAAATCCAAATTGGTCTTTATTTTTTATTTAAGCTACCTTTTAATAAAGCAATTTGTGTGAATGTATTGTCTCGAATTTCATTAGTCTATTGAATGCAAATCTACATACAGTTAAATCTAGGCTACAATGTTGTAAAAATAATCAGATTTCTATGCTTAAAAGTAATTAAAGTAATTCGAAAAAAACCGTAAGACACTTAATTTGTCAGTTTTGCATTATTAGAAAATCAAGAAACTATACTGAGCTGAAAATCACACTAACTTGACACTCTACAAGATGCTACTTTCTTTAAATGAAGAGCGAAATAGTGTCGTTTAGTCAGGTGCAAAATTACTGGAGTTTATTTTGCTACCTTATTATGCATCAGCCTTAAGTAAGCATGAGGTAACTCTAACGGAAACGAAATATTTTACTTTAATTACTCTGCTATCCATAAGAATCAGTCAAAATAAAAATAAAATCATTGATTTTTTCAAAAACTTATCTCATGCATGGAAGACATATCATTCTTCAAAGTGCTAATTAGAATATTCACACCAACTTCCTGTCACGGAACAGAATATTGATTAACAAATGCAGTGCTTGTGTAACACTCGGCTTCTGTTAGTTTTTCTGGGGCGATTTCTTCTGACAGATTGGGTGTGTGTGTGGGGGGGGGAAGATATCGAAAAAAACTTTTGTGTCGTTCTTCTTTCTTTTCGATCGGCTTCCCAGCTGTTCCAGTAGCAATTAAGACCCTCCAGAATGCATGTTTAACCACGTTTAGAACGTGCTCCGCCACCACACCCGTGTCTCTGGTAGATGGTTCGCTGCATGACTCCTCGCATAAAAAAGCAATCCCACTTGCAAAGTCAGAGGGTAGTTATGCAAATTAGTAATTTTGGAAGCAAACTTTAAGGTAATGATTTCTCGTTAATTCCCGTGATCAATTCACTTCAGTTTTTGTGGAGTGACAGCACTGCGCTTCAGGAGGTCACTGTTGTGATGATTGTGATACTTTTGAATACACAGTTTTGCCATAGTTGTTGTAAAAAATAAATCGAATTGCACCAATTCTCTGGCTGCAATAAAATAAAGTCATTTGACTTATTTACTGATATGTTTTTTTTTTGCTTTTTAGTATTTAAATTGTCTTAGTATTAATTGCACACATTTAGGAAAATAAGAAATTTTTGTGTATAATTGTCAAAATTACACTAATATGATTCATCAAGAATTTCCTTGATTGCATTTTCCGAGGAATAAAAATTCTGTTTTAATTTAAATATGTAATTCCGCTTAATTTCACTTTCCATATAATTGTTATACTAAATGGCAAATGAGCTTATATTTAGTGTAACAATTAAATGAAGTTGAAATTACATTTGATCATTTAATATTTTTTCTTTGTATTACAATAGAGTCAAATGAAAAAAGCCTTTTCCTGTAGTATACCTGTCCTAATATATGTATTTTAATTTGCAATTTTTTAAATAATTTTCTATATTTTTAATAATTCTGCAGTGTAGTAAAATCAATCCTTTCAGCCTCCAAAATTACTGGTTTGTTCTTAATTCAATAAATGGTTTTATTGTGCATGTGTATTTGTTATCTAAAAAATTGGTTATACATGATTTAATGTTTAGTTTGGATTCGTTGGCATTCAGTAAGCAATTTAGTCTAAAAACAATTCATTTTTTCAATCCTTCGTCTGGAAATCCATTTGTTTCGTTTGCTTTCTGTTCTTCTGATGCAAAGTTCTAGATTACAGGATAAATAAAAGTAAGTAGTTCAACTATTTCCTGTCAAATGCCCCATGTTAAAAGGGAAACTAAAGTTCAATTGATTGACCAACACCCTTTCTTACACACACACACACGTTTTATTTCCCCATAATTCTAGTAAATCCTAATCGAAATATATATCACCTTTAACGCGCTTATTATTTTTAGAATTTCAAGGCTTGCGTAAGTTTAACATTCCGCAAAATGTTGGGTATCTCAAGTAATGCCACAATAATTCAGAAAAGTAAAAAACATGAATTCGTTATCTTTTTCCAACTTGAAATAAGGTACACTAAATTGGCGCTTCCAAGACCACTGTGAATAAAGTCAATTTTATGAGCATAACCAAAATATATATTAGAAATATTACAATGTTGATAAAAGTTTAAGTACCACAACCTCAAATTTTCATTTGAAACGTATTGTGAATATTTTGCATTTAATAAAGACTTCTCTTTTCAGAGGTTCCTATTATTTAAAAAAAAAGCTTAAATAATTATTGAAATCTGTCTGCTTAATATACATTAAAAAACTTGGAATTTCTTTCAGAAAATTTCCTACATGGTATGTTATAAAAAAATCTTAATATATTATAAAACCTATATGACAATTGAAAATGAAAATATAAATAACGGTCGATGTTGTTGGCTTATCCTCTTTAAAGATCTGGCATTTGTCAGAATCAACTCCACAAATTTGTTGACAGTCAGAAAGAGTCGATGACTAGCAGGGGATCTGAGGATAAATCCTCCCGGGAAAGTCCAACGTAATCCAAAATATGTTTCGGTGAGGCTAGATAGTCAAAACATTTTTTACAAGTAGGATAATTTCTGTACCATGTTCAAACGACAAACATCTTAGATGTTCACTTGAGAATCTAGCCAAGTCAGTCTGAGATTTTCGGCCACATTTTACTTCCGGAAGAGTTGTAGAAGATGTTCCAACGTACCATTAGTGTGTTGATGGAATTATCAAACTGAATATAATGTACATTTTTTATTAGAGTAAAGTTCCTGGGTATTTAAGTGATGAATCAGTGGGCGCATCTTCCTCACTGCCCTCTTTGGTCAGTCGATCTGCGGTCTAATTGTCACTAATATTTACATGGGATGGAATCCATTGGAGATGTGCATCATGGCCTAGGGAGATCATTTTCAATTTCAGCAGAATAAATATTCTTATTTTACCGTTTATATTAACGGTCGTAAATTTTGTAGTAAATCATTGTTACAAAGTATCTGAATTTTTTCTGAAGTACAGTGATTTATTTACGTTTTTAAACGAAGTATTAGAATACTTGTTAAAATGATAATAAATAGGTATATTAGAATATCTTAGAACCTTGTCATACATTTGAAATCCCGTGACTTATTCGGATGGACTACTGAAAGAATAAAAACTGGAAATAAAGCAAAAGCAAAAGTACCGCTTATCGCTCATGCATACATTCATAAAAATAAATTTCCACTTAATAGCGCAGAAGCGGTAATGGGACATTTGCAAATGGCCTCCCTAACAGCCCCGTTAACACCCCGCGGAGCCTTCCTATCCGGGTTTTTCTCAGGCTTTCTTCTATTCAATGTTACCAATTGCATGTTCGACACCACTTTTGACTGCTTGCATTTATTTTATTTTATTTATCTTTTTTTTTCGTTTTGGCAATCATTATTAATATGTATATTCATTCTAGCGGAAATTGTTAGTAGCTCGAAGTAATGAAGATTTGTCGGCATTTTTGGAGAATGAGTGTGCTTCATCTCATTTGCATGCCAAAAAAGGCGTTTCGAAACGAACATGACTACATAAAATATTTCGTTTTCCTTGGCTATTGAATCTTTATCATAAAACCGTAGCTTTGATTTTTTTATTATCAGTTGGCAATTCATTTTATATTTATTGGTCTCAAAATTTTTTTTTCTGCAAGTATTAATAAGAGTTAATTTACTGTAATATGCTTAAAGAAATTTTCCTTTATATCTCTTCCGATGTTTTATGTTTATAACTATTTAAATATTATTTTAATAAAACAATAAAATATCTTTTTTCAATCTCTTTAAATATCAGTGCACAAATACAAATATTCCATTTTATACAGACCACTCTTTCTATAATTTTCCTTTATATCTCTTCCGATGTTTTATGTTTATAACTATTTAAATATTATTTTAATGAAACAATAAAATATCTTTTTTCATTCTCTTTAAATATCACAGTGCACAAATACAAATATCCATTTTATATAGACCACTCTTTTACTATTTTAGCAATGATAACTTTATAATATGTTACATTAAGGTAAGGAAATTCTTCAGCAGAATCATTTTTCTAGAGTAACAAAAATGATTCGCCTAAAAATATTCTATTTGATAAATATGTTTGTGTTAATAGTATATTTTCTAAGTATTCAAATTATTTAAAAAATAAAAGTAAAAATCCCAAATTATTTAAAATGCCTATAGTATTTTTAAATAAAATACTATGGATATATTATGTTTAATATTTAGTAAATTTTATTTAAAAGTCCGAGTATCCCAAAATTATATACGACTATTTCTAATGGGTTATTTTTACAACAATAATAAGAACTATCAAACTTAAAAAATGCATTCAATAAAATACTATAATGAACACAAAATTGTGATTATACCATAGGAAGATTTATATTATACATATAAATATATTTCATAATTTAAATAATTTAAAAATTCTGATTTGAGTGATTCGATTAATTAAAAATGGCATTTAAAAGTAATCTTATGTAAAAAGTTATTAAAGGCATTTTTTAAATATTATCCGCTTCTTTCTTTTTTATTCATTTATTTATGTTATTATTTATTTTTTTTTTTGCATAAAAAATATGCTGGATTTCAGAAAAGTGAATTTTTTATAACTCGGTTTTCTATTTTGCAATGATGGAATCAGAAACATAAATTTATAAAACTAATATTAACTGTCATTAGAACTTAAACGTTAATTCACTCAACTATGCATTATATGTATTGATAAACAACATTTTTAAAAATTTTAGTGTTTTTTCCTTATATGTTATGATTGATCAAACCTCACCTCTGATTTTAATTTTATTATTTAATTGTTTGAAACCGCACATCGTTATTCGATAAAATCCTTAAAAGGACATCCCTTGTATTTCAAATTGTCACGCAGAGATGTATTCCGTCACACAATAATATCATTTATGTGTCTTTTTACATCCTTGAAAAAATAATTGCACCCGCAGGTGCAAAAGAGAGGAAAAACTTGGCGTTAATTAAATTAAATCCGCCCACGCATACTTGAGAAGGGTTTCATAGATTATAATACCAATTGCAAGCAATGAGGGAAGAGAAGTAGGAAAAAAAAATTTATACAGGCGTGTAATAGCTCTGACCATCATTTCAGAAGCCATTTCATGGAGTAATTTATTTTACAAAAGAACCGATTTTCTTTGCACTTTATTTTCTTTGTTTACAACAAAGAAATTTCGAAAATATTCGTTATGAAAGTGGGTAGTAAGATTGTTTGTGGATACTTATAAACAATCGTTAATTGAAAAATCCAATTTCAATTCATTTTACACTGATATTAATTGCCTCATTCCAAATTCAAGTGTATTTAAAACAAGGAAAATTGCATACATTTAGTCTTTACCTGAACAATGTTTTACTCAAAATTGTGGCTTTAAAATAACAAATATTTTAAATTGCGCGTATTTAAGTTCAAAAATTATAATTTATTGAGAGAAAAAAATAGAAGATATGGCATCATTTTAAATGATTGTTACTCTTTTATTCCTGCTGCATTCAAACTTCATTTTTAATTCATCAATGTGTAATATAAAACTTTGTGTGTGTATAAGGAATAATACTCATAAATTAGAATAAAAATTTCAAAACTCGGTATCTTTTTATCGAATTTTTTCTCTCACCATCAGAATGTCTCTGGCGACATATTTCAAGTTAATTTGGAATTTCTTATTTTAATAAAATGAAAATAAAGAGCAATAATCTGAATTTTTTTAGTAATTAAATATATATATATATATGATAAGTGCTAATTTAAATAAAAAAGGAACAAATTTCTTTTAGTAGTATGAGAAATATATATAATTTTACAAGGTATATCTAAAGTAATGTGAACAATTTTAAGTAATAAAAAGTGAAAAAGAAAATTAAAATTAAATAAATATTAGAAAAATTATAAAATAAATATAACTTTTCATAATATTGATATTAAATAATTATCTTTATATTTTTCAACATTTATATTTATCATTAAGTATCACTAGTACCTATTCTACCTGAGAGATAATGTGGCTTGCATATTTATACGGTAAAAATAATAATTCTTGTTTTCAAAATTTGAGCGAAGTGAATCAGTCTATAAATTAACGATCATGTTTATAATGCCTATTTAATAATGCAAAATGCTCCTGCAACCAGCTTTTAATTAAAAAAAATTAAGCAGATGTTACTTTCATGTAATATATGTATTAATTGGAAGACCACCAACATGGCACGATCTACCACGTGGTGGGTTTTTAACACCATTGTGTTCCTTCCAGGATATCTTTTAAACTAGAATCCAAAAAATAGACAATGGCCACAGAGGTTTCACCATTATCATTGTATAGAGAGAAAGGGAATAGGTGATTCAGGCATTTTTCTTTTGAAAGGGGGCTTAAGGTATAATATCACTTTTGCAACTGAAAAGTGCAGGCGTGGATCTAGATTGCTAAAAACCGAGATAAGGGTAAAAAACGCTTGATTTCAATTGCTTTTTCCAACCACCAGAAACGACACCCTTTGTTGAATGTTAGAATGCATCGTGGATTTCAGTAGTTATGAATCAGATCATTTTTCTTTTCTTCTTTTGGAGCTAAAGTGATATATATATAGCACCTGTCACTTTATAGAAAATATTGCCTAGTTATACTCCTACTTTTTAAATTTATAAGACCACCAAAGTTTCATACCCCCTTGACAGCAGTTTGCATTCATCCATAAATCTTCAATCTTTGACGACACATCTGTGTCTCAAAATAGACAAGTTTTTGTGCATGATTAAGGCCTTTTATTTTTTTGTCATCGTTGTGTGAACAGTGCAAGCTAGATGATATTTCTAAGCCTTTTTAATTTATTACTCCCTCAATAAGTAATTTGATTTTTTTTTATTTATGCGTTTTTACCCTTTTCATAGGAGGCGTGCTAAAACTATTATTGATAAAATTGTTTTAAATATTGCATGCTACATATTTAATTATACTAGGAAATCATTGGTAAATTTCAAATTATTTTTAGTTAAACTGTGCATGAGTTAAAATACATTTATAAGATATTAAGTAATAATTCCCAAATTTTAATGCAAATACATCTTTTGTTTCAAAGAGATATCTGTCCTTGTTTCATTCTTTACAAAACAATACTTATTTGAAATTTAAAAAAAAAAAATAATAATAAAAATTAAAGCGGTTGTTTCGAAATATAAACGCTTAGCTTTTTTAAAATAATTTATTTCATCCACTTGATTTTGAGTTAAATTTCAATCCGTGTAATTGCAATTAAATTTATTCCGATTCAGGGATATGTTACAAAAAAGTCTATTTCTAAAAATGATTAAATTGGGTAACACAAATATATTTTCAGTATTTTATCTCCTTAAATAATTGCATGTCTTCATGAATCCGAGGGCTGTTTAAAATCAAAATGTATACAAAGAAAATATTTGATGTGAAAAAAATCAAGTATTCCTAATTTATAAGATCCTTTAATAGTGTTAGTTGTATGTATAATTTTTATATTAACAAAATTATGAGCAATACATAAGGATGAAAAATAAGTACTTGCAGGTTTAAGAAATTCGAGGAGAAACTCGAATTTCTTAAACCTGGAGGAGAAACTTATTTAATGTTTTAAGAAGAATTTAATTATTAATTTATCCCACTTAATTAACTGTTAATATCAAAATTTAAATATCCCTACTATTAATTTTTAATGTAATAAAATAAGTAATATATTTTTGAAATTAGCTTTTGAGATTAATTATTATGATGATAATAATAGTAATTGTATAAAAGTTAATTATATCTTTAAAAATTTTACATTACAAAATCTTTGGAATTTATAAAATAACTTCTCTAAAATTAAATAATTTTAAAATTTAAAAAAATAAATAAATAAATAAAAATAAAGATCTGATATTCAAATGCATAGCACAATATTTTTTTTTGTTTTATAAATGATTATATTCTATTAATAAAACATATTATAAGTATTTCTCTTTTAATTTAATTTTTATTTCCATCTGTAAAATGTATGAATTTGTCTACATAGCAATAACAATTCTTTGTAAACGAATTCATTCCAAAAGATTTAACTAAAAGACCACAATAAGAAAACATTTGCCATAATAGTTTTATAATATATATATATAAAACAAATATATAAAACACAGATATTATTAATAACAAATACTTTTCTTCCTCAAATTTTATAATGTTTAAAATAAAACGTTTTGTGTTGAATTTATCACACACATTTGTTATTAAATCTATTTGCCAAAGTATCGTTTGCTAAATTCATTTAATTATTCAATTCCAGTAAGCTACTCTTTGGAATGTTCGCAAATTGTACTGCCCTACCAAAAATATTTTTCAAAAAATTATTATTTATTCTACGTTGATTCAAAGAAAACGTCTTCCATTCACATTCCCCAAGCGTATTCTTATTTGATGTGAGCAGGACCTCGTTAAAATAGGTTCATTCAATCTTTATGCTTTCTTCGAAATCTATTTCTTTTAAAATTGACACAACTGCAAAGGCCCAGGATTTTAATCATTGTTCGCACTTCAGCTGTGACATGGAAAATGTCCCATGCCTCATCAGCCATTGTATATGTGTGGCACTTTTGGGGATAGGACGGTTACGATTAGGTTGGGCTTGGGCTATAAATGGCTATTCTTTTGAGTAGCCAATAGCAAGCGTTCTTTTGTACTGTGTACGCATCTGTAATGTGTGTTAAATGATACCTTTAAAATCTTCCTTCATATCCAAACCAGAGTTGGAGCTCTGAACACTTTCATTTCTGGCGAGGTTTTAGTGATCTGAAACCGTTTTGCTTCTGACTTACTTCAGAATCGGTTAGCTTCATTTCTAGCTGAAGATTTGGAATGTCATATTTTGGGTTTTGTTCGTGCCATATGGGCAACTGTTTTAGTTGCCCATTGAATCCGGATATTTCAAGGATAAATGAAATTGTCAATCCTGTACCGCTCCGATTTTGTCAAGGCAATCTCTTGTATCCCTTGGCAAACCATACATCCTTAAGACCCATACCTGTGTACTCATGTCAATCGCTATTATATACAGGTAAACCATGCTTATTTATCATATAATTCCTGCCTTCGTGTTTATTCATTGCAATAATTGTGTTGTTATAGTTTATATTATTGACTAAACTATTTATCAAATAATTTTTTCCATGATGATTTTTATTTGTATCTAAATTTATTTGATTTTTTTCCTACAAATGTGAGTTTTGATTCTATAAATTATCTCGTTAAGGATACTACCTAATTATGATTCATAAACAAATAAATTTTGAAGTGTTATTTTTTTCTGTGATTTGAATACTGAAAATTTAATGATTGATTTCTTAGTTATTGAAGCATTTAACAAAATATGTTCGCCTTTATTTGTTAGAAATAAGATTTTTTTGCTTGTTTAACTTTGAAGAAATATTTTATTTATTTGATTAATTACTTAATATAAGACATGTTTAAATTCCTTCTTTATAAATATTTTAGCATTTAATTCTTCCAACTCTGATCAATTAAAACATTTTATGTGTAAGAAAATGGCCCAATTATAAATATAAAAATTTAAAAGAATAAATATTCAAAATTTGACCCATATCGCTGTTTATTTGCAGTTCTTGTTTTAGACGATAGCTTTAATCTTAAGATATTTTGAGTAGTATTCTTAAACTTTATACAATTTCATTACTATGACGAATCATGTATGTGCTTTGTTTCTTTTTATTTTGAAAAATGATTACGTATTTATTAAAAGAAAAAAATGTGTTACATTTTTCTATTAATTTTATAACTACGAAATCTAATTTTTATAAAATATTTTTTATTTGAGTACTTAAAATTACGTTAGAAAAATTGTGCATGTGTTTTTTATATTTTAGGGATAATTTTAATCATCAATATATAAATTAGTTCTTTCAATAATACTGAATTAAATGTTCCAAACTGATAGATTTAAGATTCTATTTGTGTATCAGTTTTTCTTTATAATAATTTCAATGTTCAAAACCAATAAATTTTTTTATTCTCTTTTTATTATTTATTTATAATTCGAAAAAAAAATTCCTTTTCTATACCTACATTCTACATCAAATAAATAATTAAGATGGATTTAAATTTGGGATAATATAAATTCATTTAGGTGCATCAACTGTTAGAAAAATACAGTAAGATAGTTTTTTCTTAAAATTTAAAATTTGGTTGCTGGTTATTGTTATGGAAAAATAATTCTTTTTTTTCATTGATCAAAACTTTATTTTTAAATGAGCTTTTAATATCTATTTTAGTATGCTGCAAAATATTATCTGAATCAAATTAATGCTATCTGTAATACTTTAAATATTCTAGTACAGTTTATCACCTACAGCAAATGTTAAATGTTTAATTTTATATCATTCATGTATATTATAAACTTAATTATCTGCTTATAAGCAATGCAGACATTTGGTATTATGAAAAACGCGATGTTACATAATGCAGTTAGTTTTATGTAGGTATATATTGTAATTATGTCTTACTAAATAATCACACAAATTTATTGCCAGTGCATATGTGTTTTAGTCTTTTCATATTATCTGTATCACCTGTATTTAACTAGATTTTTATAAACTAAGTTACTTAGATCTTAGTTATTTTTAATGCAATATTTATCACATTTCATTTCCTATAATGGAAATTCTGTAAAATGTTTTGTAGATTATATTTTATTTCTATCAATTTTGAAGCTTCAAATATTAGAGCTTTATTAAAGTACAATACTAGGATTCTGTTTTAAAAATTCATAGCAATTCTCTCACAATCAGACCTATTACGCAGATGAGCTATAGCTGAAAACTTAAGATACAGACCAGGTACTGTCTATATGGCTTTATATAGTTTTCTCTATTTAGCTTTTCTTTTTCTCTATATATTTTCTATATAACATCGGGTACCTCTATATAGCTTTATTAATAATTAAATAGGCTTGGACTTTCTGTTTTATTGATATTCTAAAATATTATAAATTAAATTTTCCATTAATCTCCTTTGATTTTTTTTCTTTTAATCTTTATTTATGTTATGAAAACTTGACTCGAAAGCCCCTTGTCGGCCAAGAACTTCCTCAGAATAGTCTTCCATTCTGATCTTGCTTCGGGAGTACGCCTCCAGTTTTTGACCATTATAATTACGAAATCCTCATCAACATAGTAGATGCATCTAAGTTTGTGACTCCCTCTTACTCTGGTGCCGATTGGCTTAGAGTGAAATGTTCTTGATGTTAAAAGAGTCGAGATTCATTCTGCACAGGTGTCCAGCAAATTTCATTTGGGTAACTTTTATGTAGTTGATGATATCTGCCTCTTTGTACACTTTATACAGTTCACTATTGAACCTGTGTCACCAAGTACCAATGATGTTCACTGCACCCGTAATTTTTCTTAAAAACTTTCTTTCAAAAATAGCTAGTCGATTTTCATGCGATTTTACTATGGCCCAGATTTCTGAGCCATAAGTAAGCACTGTTTTTTCAACGGTTTTATAACACGCTGTCTTTGTTTTTATTTTAACCAGTTTGGAACGCAGGAAATTTCTCAATCCATTAACCCCTTAACCAGCTATCCCGAGGTAACTGGGGCAAACAATTCAGTGCGTTTTTCGGCTATCCCGAGCCCCTTGTTAAGTGTAACTGGCTTCACTGCAGTGCTTCAAATTCAACCTCCAGAATTGACGGATTACCGTGAAATCGTAGCTGGGGAATTTACTGAACGGTTACGGTTGATTTAACTAACGTGAGCGAAAATCAAAAGTGTTTCAAAGAAGGAACAGCTATTTACGATTTATTTTACTATATTTATTCCCATTTAGTTTTAGTAATTAAAGGCTATCTAACAATTGAAATTTATAAGCAACGTATATAATACTAATTTTCACTTTCTTTTTATCAAGTTTTTAATATATATATATATTTGCTTAGCATTTGCTTGTAAACTTCATAGCATAAGAATATGTGACTTGGCGTCTAGGTTAAAATATAAGAAATTTTTTTTACTTAATTTGTTCCAAAATAGGAAATTTTAAAAATTTTGTTTAAAATTAGAAGGAATAAAATAAGTAATAAACTATTTTTTTTAACTTTTGAATGAATTTTGTATTTTAAACAATTCTGCATTGATTTTTTTACAAAATATATAATCCAATTTTAATAAAATGCAACAATAAAAAGTTCTTTCACTTTTTAGAGTTACATTTTATTAGGATTAGATTATATATTTTGTTCGGCAAGTAATTAATCTTTGTAATATCTCAGGTATTATTTAATTTCACAATGTACATAATTTAATTTTTAAATTGAATAACTTGTTTCTAATTATCTCATTTTAAATGATTATATAATTTATAAAAGAGTATTAAAAAATCGGAAATGCTTAACTGTCTACCAATTGCGGGCCGCAGAAAGATAATCGAATTCACAGTCCGTGTCCGAAGAGTTACCTTCATAATAAAAATAAAATTCTTCTTCACTGATTAAATCAGACAAAATATTTGTAGGCCGGTAATATTTTCACACATACAATTAGCTACTAGAATAACTTCTGAGAGTGAAACAGCACTCGTATATATGTTTGTGTGTGTGTGTGTATATATATATATATATGAAATCAAGAATAGGGAAGTGACAATATGGCATTACAATAATTTGTTCTGGCCAGCTGAAGGTGATTTATTGACACGTTCACCTGGAATCCATCATGAAACAGATGTTTCCAAGATTATAATTCGATTGGAAATAAGCATCCACTACACCAGTGATACATTTGATTTAAATTTATATTCATCGGTTTCCCACGGAATTTGAAAAAATTCCCAAGTTCCATTAGATAGGCATTTGTCAATCCTGATGACAAATTGATATAATCAGAAACACCAATCGATCATTCTGCTATCTTCATTCTACTTGTAGATAATTTAAAATTAACTACACTTGCATTAATTTTCTTTTTACTCGAGAATTTGACTAAACATGTTTTAAAATTTTTTATATTGTTAGCTTCACATTATCGAATTTTCAGGCCAGTCATACATTGGCTAAAATACCAAGATCATAATAATTACAAAATATGAGAGTATAAATCCTCTTACCTAACTATTTTCGAATTTTAGAATGGGACTTATGTTACTCTTTATTCCACATAAAAAAATTATATTATTTTGCTACGATTAAGGTCTATAACTTTACAAGGAAGCTATTATTTTTAGCAAGAAAATTTTAATTTTGATTAAAACTTTCACTCAATTTACATTTTACTATAAGACTGGCAAATGGTATTAAAATACATCAAGAATTGATAATTTCAGAAAATTACGAGAAATATTCCCTTTAAAGTTTGTTTAAAAAATGCGTATCTGTTTCAAACATATAATATAATTTCACCATAAGCTATCTCGAATGATTAAATTTAAATATTTAAAAAATGTTTCAATTTAGTAATCACAAAAATTTTTTCGTATAAGGAAAACAGCGGAAAATATGTTAAATAATTTAATATCTTTGTTGTGAGGTTTTAAATTATTTCAATAATTATTTTTTGTAAAATTAAGGATATTTTTAAGTAATATTTTGTAAGCATAATTTAAAATCATTAAATTAAAGCTATAGTTACTTACAATTTTCAGAAAATATGAAATTTCCTTTATCATGGAAAAGAAATATTAGTAAATAATTTACTAATTTAATGATTACATATACTTCAATAGCTAACAGCTTTGCACTGTTAGCTATTGAAGTATATATTAGAAAGATTACACTCTCACTTTCCTAAAACAGATTATTTCAAATAAGCACTATGTTATGGCACTATTTTATTCCTTTAGTATGTTTTCGAAAACAAAGTTCAATGACTTAATTCTAATATTAAAGCTAAATAATTTGACCTTCAAGAAGATTTTCTAACATAAGAAATAAATTTTATTTTTGTGATAAATAAATATATAATGATATGCATTTTTAACAGGTTAAACTTTATGTAAAATTAATACTTTCGAACTGGAAAATAGCGTTAAGATTCCCCTGTTTTTATATTTTTGCCATTTTTCTCCTTTTGAAAAACAAATATTCATACGAGAGACGCATTAATTTTAATATTTGTATAAAACAATTTAAGAAATACTGAAAGATATATAATAACAACACGGATTCCTTTGTGGAGTGATATTTTTTACATAATTAGAAACGGAAATCTTTCGGTACGAGGAATTTTATATGAAAAATTTGATTTCAAAATTTTCACCAAAATTTCATCACTATTACAAAGTGGCTTACTCTATACTATAAAATCTATTGTTAAGAAATTAAGTTTTTTTTTTTTTTTAAATAATTAAGAATATACAATGTTTAAATTCTTCAATTTCTATGTATTACAGCAACGGAAGCGTTTTTTTAAATGATTTTGAAAATTATTTTGATGATTAAAAATATAATATTGACTTTGAAAAATATCTGCAATGATTACCAATTACAAATAAACAGCAAATTAACTAATTATTACAGCTATTTAAAATGAAAACATTTTTAACTATCTGGGAAATTGAAAACATTTTTCTGAATTTTAGTAAAAAGTAATGATTGAAATAATTATATATATATATATATATATATATATATATATATATATATATATATATATATATATATATATATATATATATAATGACATTTAAAAATTATAATACGATATTCACATTGTTTTGGTTATTTAATATATTTTTAATTGTTTAAGATTTTTTTTTTTTTTTTTTTTTCATATATATAAATACAAAACCTGCTTAGAAATAAATTAAAATTTCCTGATAATGATTTACAAAATAATTAAATAAAAATTCATATTTAGTGTAATGAAAAATTATAATAAGAACTTGAAGAAATTTTCGAACAAAACATTTACAAAGCAAACTGCTAGCACACGTGGGTTTCTACAGCTGACAGCGATTGAAGTACATTAGAACTTAAAACAAATAAATAAAAATGGCTTTAATGAAAAGCTATTATATTTTCATCATTTTTTTAAAATAGTAAGCTGGCCATATTATTAGTGAGTGGATGAATCATTTTTACAGATAAACTATATATATATCTTATGTATAAATATATCCTCTAAGTATTATTTTAAATATTGATTGCCCAAAGTATTTACTTAATAACCGTTTTTCAGAAAGCAAATAAAAAATCATGACAAATTTTATTATTTCTTGAAACTCATTTCTAACATGCTCATTGAAAATATTTTTACCAATAATAATTTGTTTATTAATTACAAATCCCTAATTCTCGATTCTCTTACTTGACAGTAGATTATGTGCTTGTACATTAATACTAGCTTTGCTAATGTGCTTTAATTGTGACTAAAATTACTAAACTACTTTACTAAAATATATCTAAAATTATATTGTCCTTTGGATTTGACTAGATCACCAATTCAATCTGTAGAAAACATAATAATACTTAATTTTTGATTTTTTTCTGAAATTAGAATGGATATCATAAATTCCAGATAAAATTCTATCAAATTTTATTTAATAACACTACAAATAAGAAATGTTAGTTTTGAATGTTAGAGGATTTAATAAACTGTATTAATGAGACACATAATCTCTCTCTATATATATGTAATCATATTATTTTTAAGTTTTTGATTTAGAAAGTTTGTTCAGATCACTTTACTGTTAGTAACACCTATATTTTAATTCTTTTATATAAATTCTCTAATCATCCATTTTTAATTCTCAATAAATTCTTTTCAGTCCAAGTTTATTATACAAAAATAGATTCAAAATATAAATTCAAAATATTAGGATTAATAAATGTGATAATCGATTACATTTCTTAAATAGGTTTTAATTTTATGGTTATATCTTAGCATAACAAACACACATTCATTTTAAACTAATCAGTTTGTATATTTTTCTTCATTTTAGTAAAATGATTCAATTTATTTTATGATTTCAATGTATCTGTATATATTAGACTTATTTAAAATTCTAGGATTTTAATTAAATTAAAAAAAAAGCCTTAGACATAAATGCATCAATTTTTTATATTTATGTTACAAACTTCCTACTGACTTCTTCAATGCTTGTATCGTTTATAAGTTTCATCTTTAGTAATGGATTCTTTTTACTCACAAAAAATTCCGACTTTAATTTGGGATTGCGGATATCATTATAAAATATCAGTGCTCTTCTACAAATGAAGCAGCTCTTTTTCCGACTAAATAAGTCTTCTACGTAGGTTACCTGTTGAAACCATTTAATTAGTATCGCCAATTTGTACTTCCGAATGGGGGGCATCCAATTATATCCAATTCGTTCTGGAGAACAGTCGAACGTGGGAAAAAGAAATATCACCACATGTGGTTAACAACCGAGGTAAAGATAGAGTGATTTGAAGCGATATTTGGTTAAAAGCTAATCAGTGGCTGGAAGAACCCCCGCGTTTACTTGGAAGCCAATAAAACGTAGTGATAAGCGTGGGAAAGAGTCACCGAACTGCTCTAATTTGTCACAGACTGTGGAAACATATTTATGGGGGCTTGTTGCTTCAGGGGTGAAGGGCTACTTCAAGTCTACTGAACATCCCTTCTTTATTTTTGTGAAAAGGGTCAACGACGTTGTTATTGGTATTTATTGCTACGACTGGAAATAGTATGTCAAGGTGACCCATGCCACATATTTTAGTAAAGTAAATAACGATCTCTTTTTAAGATAAAATAAGAAATAACTTGTTTAATCACTAATCCATAAATTATTCTTTGGTAGTAATTGTTTCTTCGATTCTTATTTTTATATTTCTGAAATTTTGCACTAATTGTTTCAAATTTTAAATAAACTAAAGATTACTGTAATGGCAAGAATTATTTATGTAGTTGTTTACCCTTTGAACTATATTATTACCTGTTGTAATCTCCTTATTATATTTATGAAAATGTGGTCGTATTTTACTAACCAAAATGTAGTGGTGCATAATAGAAATAATTAAAATGAGATATTGGGGGAAATTGCGCATCATATAAGTAAGTGCCTTATATTTGAATTATAAGTCATTTAATTTCTATTAAAAAAAATCAAATTTACTTTTACTGCTGCAAGAAGTTTTTATTTCCAAAATGTATTATTTTAAAGTTGCAGTAATTTTTTAGTTTAAAGAGCTTTTTTTTTGATTATTTATGGTGTAAATTTCTTACCTTTTTTAACTTGTGATTGATTAGTTAATGGGAAAAAAATTCATATAGCTTTTTAATATTTAACATCATTCATATGTATTCGTCAAATTTGCTTTAGAATTTAAAATTACATTGTTCTATAAACATTCTTTTCCTTCAGAATAAGTAATAATTTTTCTTTTATTTCCAATATTAAGAATTCAAAATCAGTTACATCTCCATAACGCAATTTTTATAGTTAAAATAAATGTTGATTTCATGAGAGCTCGTAAATATTCACGTGAATAAGAATTTTTTCTTTCGATAATTAATGAAGTTTGAAATTGTAAAAATAAAATTTGCCAAGTACTGTAAGTAATAATATATAAAAACATTTTAAAAAATGTTTAATTATTTAAAACATTTTTAACTTTTCTGTGATGTCATCATGATTGCTTAAAATTATAAATTGGATGTCAATAACTCTTTAATTAGCTATAAATATATTAAACCTAGTACAATGTAGATTCTATATATAATTTAGGTCTACTATTAACTGTTAATTTCAGCTTAGAAAACTTGAACTGGGAATTCTTTTTCTCAATCAGTCTAATATTAGAGATATTATATTTTACAGTTCTTTATTTTTATTGCTAAGGGATATTCTAGATTCATACTTATCTATGACCAGCTGATGTAAGTAATTCCAAATTGTGATCCCTAATGAAAAGTCTTAATGGAGAGCACTTTTGACCCGCATCATCAAACAGCACGTTGCTCCTTATTGAAATTAACTAGTTAAGCAATTAATCTGCCTCTGTGATGTTTTAAGCGTTTTCCCTGCAAAATTTTATCTGTTTTCATCTGTGTGATACTTTTCCGGGAGGGTGTAGGAGGGCTTCGGTTAACTTCAATGGCATCCTTCAAGCGCTTAGCCCTGAATTGCCATAAAACCAACGTCCGCGCAGCTGGAAGCTGGATGTGGTTGCAGATAGAGCTCCTTCACTTGAGTGAGCCAGAGTTCTCTCACAAGAAGAAATGGCTGTCGCTGATTCAACTTGTGAGAGAACGGAACTATTCTATCGTTTTAGATCTGGTAAAAATTCGAATTTTTTGCTTACAAGTTCTTATAAATTACATTAATTTTGGAAATTGTTAACTTGAAAAGTTTAAGTATTTAAATTTTATTCTATTTTTAGAACAATTAAGAAGGTTTTGTGCTTTGAATTCTTTTTATTATTATTGTTTAACTGAGTGACAAAAGCTGAAAAGATTGGTCATTCAATACAATCAAGGAAATATATAGATTATTTTTAAAGATAGTGATTCATTACCAAATTGAATTATATCATATAAGCTTTGCATTTTTTAACAGTTAACATTTAAATTAAAAACTATTTTTAATGCATTGTTATAGAAACTTTATGCATTTTCTTTTTGCAAAAAAAGCTATGTAGTTATGTGTTAGTCGAGGTTTGCAATTTAAATTATTTATAAAGATTTATAAAAAATAATTATTTTCATAAATTAATAATTATTTTAATTTAATTACTACGAATAAATTAAAAACAGCAATAGTTATCAGAATTTATTTTTTAATATTGTTTTTATGGCAGAAAATATTTTAATTTCAAAGTACTTTGTTCTAAAAAATTAAATTTCTTGATGTATATTTTGTAATATATTTAATTTTATGCTTACGCATATTTATTACTATAATGCCGCGTATGAGAAGTTGATCATTTTAAACAATTTCAAAAATATTTATGATACGATTCGTTGGTCGATATGATGTTGACAGGCTGTTTAACTCGCACCATTTATCTTTTTTGGAGTGAAATGAATTATGAGATAATGTGAGTTGGAATAATTTATGCAATCAAATATTTATTACATTAGTTTTTATTTTATTTCAGATCATCCAAGTCACTCTCATAGTTATTACAACTTTCTTCCAACGCCCCCGCTCACTCCTAACAGCCCTCAAAGTTCCTGCGCGAGTGCACCCTCACCTCTTATGTACTCAGAAGAAATCTCATCTCACGGACTACTTCATTCTTCACCATCCTACAATGTGTCCACACTACCGCACGCTGGATCCGCCTTCACGGCTTATCCCAGAAGTTCTTTTGAAGTTCCAGAAGAAAGATACAAGACATCCCCAATTCTGCCCAAGAAAAGACGTAGAAGACTTCGTCGTTTCGACTTCACCCGTCTAGCCGAGTCCGCTGTTCAACCGTCTGATGAGGAAAGTGGGACAGAAGATGACGTGGACCGGTCATTTCATCACATTCGAGACATAGAATTTCCTTCCATTGCCCCTTTATCAGATGGTAGCTCACCCCATCCTCGACTGGTATTGCCTGTTCACCATCCTTTGTATCAACAAGAAGCAATAGCCTACCAGAGTCACCAACATCCTTCCGCCTACCAAATTTATCATCCTGTAGAAGCAGCAAGTCTTACTCGACAATCTAGTCCGGCTGCAAAGAATGTTAACCTTTTGGAGAGAAGATTTTTCCGATCCAGAGTGTCCAGTAGACCAAAGAAGGAGTTCATCTGCAAATATTGCCAAAGACGATTCACTAAGTCTTACAACCTTCTGATCCATGAAAGAACTCATACTGATGAAAGGCCATATGTGTGTGATATTTGCCAAAAGGCCTTCAGGAGACAAGATCATCTGAGGGATCACAGGTCAGTTTCATTACTATAATTTTTTTTTTCCTTTTCATTATCGCGTGTGTTTGTATTTAAGAGTAGTGTGCAAAAAAACAAATTGTGCAGTAAATAAAGATGGAAGAAAAAGAAACTAGTAAAACTATCATTGAAATTCATCGGTTAATTAAAATTAATTTCGATTGTTTAACATAATAGTATTTCAGTTTTAAATTACTTTAAAGCTGTAGCTTGAATTTCCACTTTATTTTTTTACTTTTTAATCAAATCTGAATATGCATTCGCTAACGCATTAAAAGATAAGTTGTGCTAAACATTATATCTTTAATGTGCTAAACATTATATCTTTAAGGCTAACGCATTAAAGATATAATGTTTAGCACATTTTAGTTTCTTAGAACAGCATTTTTTTTCAAAGAGAATATCATTTTTCTTTTGCTGTAAGCATGCAGGTTTTCCTGATTAAATTTGAAATAATTTATTTGAATTACATGTTGTATCAATTTAATGATAGATTTTTATAATTCATTAAAGTAATTGAATTTGTGGACTTTATTTTAATTAATTGGCAAAATAAATATTTGCAAATGATTTCTAAGGATTTTCCTAAAAATCTTATCTAAGGTACCTTTATGCATTGCAGAAATTATGTTTGCAAATTATGGTTTTAAGCGTCTTTTGACTTTGTTCAATAAAATTACCACACGAATCAAATTTGCAAACAATACCTCCAACTAAGCGATATTATAGAGTTGCTGAAATGCATTCTCACGCGCATTTGAATCACACTTGCAAGCGATATATCTGACTTGTAAAATTTAAGATATAAATCGAATATATATGTGATATATTTAAATCATGTTTTTAATTTATTGAGTTATATAATATAAGTTTATAAGTTATATTTCTCAGCGTTGTTGCAATTTATCAACTATTAAGTCGCTGCATGCAAACGAAACAAAGAAATTTCATAGCAGCTTCTTTATTACATATTTTGATTGCGCGTAATTTGGTGCAAGTATCCTTTGCATTCTTAACCTTTTAATGCAAGGGAATGATTTTCGCAAGAAGCTTGAAATTGATTCTAACTCTACGGAGCTGGAGATATTCCAGGTATGCTTAGGTCTTACATCAGGGCCCGGGAAGACCACCACGTTACGCACGAGACCGCGTGCCTCTCTATCATGTTTTAGAAGGGGGCGGAAAAAGAGAATATCCCCAACTTTTTAAGAATAATAAAAAAGGTATATCGGCATCGTGCTCAGAACAAAAGCAATCCACCGGCAAACTCATTCTCGAAATTCCATGAGGTCAGGCACGAGCTGACGTCACGTTTGATCCGGGTACTTCAATCACGTGGACCCCACGATCGCCACGATCCGGTAGTCTGGGCGCACGACTATACCCCGATTTATCTCCTTTTTGTTTTATTTTAAGAGGGCCATTTCTTGCTCAAAGTATTGTATCAGAGCGCGGCCGTCAGTTGCGAAAAGAATTCGCTACCGGAACTTCGTATTTGATTTAAGAAAGAAGTGAAGAAGCAAAAAATTTAAAAAAAGAAATCTTGAGGAAAAGAACATGCAAATGTTCCAAACTGGTGTAAAAAAAGAAAAGAGAGAGAAAAAAAAATGAAGTTTAGTTGAAATGGAATTTTAAAAAGAAGCTTAACATTTTAAATTATGCTTTTACGCATTTTTTTTATTTAATTTGTATCAATTATTTTTAAACATATTAAAATAATGCATTTAACTGTAAGTGTTTTGAAAAAAAATAATTAAAGGCTGAAAGTTGCTCAATTTTTAAAATTGATTTTAATTTGACATGTCTTAATATAATCTTTGCCCGTCTTTTGATTAAAAAGTATCATTACTTACATATTCAAAGTGCTCTTTTTAAATTTTTTCTTTCTAAAGAGATGAATTATTATTTTTGATTTGTGCTAATTTTTTGCTGCAAGCAGTAATCCTTTTTAATGAATAACACACAATCATTAAACAAATTTTAATTAGAAAAACTATTGGGTACCTTTTAATAACCCTCCTATAAAAATATTATATAAATGAAAGGATATTGTTGTTCTGGAAAAGGCTCTATGATTTTTATTATTTAATTGATAACATTTTACATTCAAATGAATAAAATTAATTCATAATGACTATAAATAATTATAATAATAATTATAAATAATAAATAATTATATAGGTGAAATATTCAGGAAGAGTCCGCTCTTTTAAGCATGCCGATGTTTATAAGATGCTTTCAGCAAAAAGAATTAAAATAAATATTTAAATTTCTTGCTGTTCCATAATATTTTCTATTGACGATGATTAATATTATCTCCAATAATGGATGAGTAAGTGAAAGATACCATTAATTTCATTTTGATATTGCAGATACATACATTCGAAAGAGAAGCCTTTTAAGTGTACAGAGTGTGGCAAAGGCTTCTGCCAGTCCAGGACCCTCTCCGTCCACAAGACTCTTCACAAGGATGATTCGCCCCACAAGTGTTCCATTTGTGGCCGCACCTTCAACCAACGTAGTAACCTCAAGACTCACATGATGACCCATACAGACATCAAGCCCTACAACTGCGACGCTTGCGGAAAAGTCTTCAGAAGAAATTGCGATCTTCGGAGACACAGCTTGACCCACACTATTGTCAGCGACGGTATCCTCACCCCCAGCCAGTCATCCTCGGACACAGACACCAATTACAGCAATGTACCTCTCAACCTTGCTCAAGCTTCGCATTCCGAGCCACCCCACTCTGCATAAGTGATTCAGCTCACTTGTTGATCTGTAGGTGCTACTTCAAATAACTGGAATTAATATTGCTTATCACACCTACTATTTCATAAGAACTATTTAAGTGATTTAACTGGATTATATATTCAGTTGGTGAATTATTTCAAAATTAATATCAAATATGCTTTTAAATATGCATATTTTCATATTTTCATCATCATATTTTGTAAAATCGTATTTGATCTTTTTGTAGACTTATACTTATTTATAAGTATTAATTTTTATTCTCTTTGATTTAAATTTACTTGAAGACCTGAACTATTCAAATTCGCTAACTTAAAATCAGTCCAAATTATAATGAGGCTTAAACTTTTAAATAACATTTTTTAAAATAAATCGTGTTTGAATTTCAGGTATATGTTTGAATTTCTTTGTTTTAATTTTTTTACTAACATAATTAATTTTTGAAATTTTACTAACTTTTGCTAACACGATTAGCAGGACTTTGCTACTAACATAACATAACTTAAATTAACAAGAATTTTCCCAATGGGATTTGATCAATATTTTATGCTTCTTAAGACCAGCATTACTGTATATCTCACTAAAGTAATTAAATAAAACTATAATGTTTGTTACGATGCAAGAAACCAATCATTACAAATTTGAATTGAATAAACTTACTAAAAGTAATTTGCTTTTTTCAATAACAACTCCCTTTTATGATTACTTCCCACTAAATCTTTTGCTTTAAAAATAGAATTTAAGATAAGTCTGCTAACCGAATTTTATTAATATAAATAAAGATAAAAAAAATTAAACGCTTATTTATTTATTATTTTTTTTAAAAGACACCTTATTACAAATGTATGAAATTTATTTAATCATTATTTTAACTTAAAATTTTTTTCATTGATTTTAGCTTAATTAATGACTGTGGTAATTTAAAAATAAGATAAGATTTCAATATTGAAAAGATTGTCTATAAACATTTCCTCAATTGCATGTAAAAAAAATTGCAGATGTGATATTATACTTCCTTCATTTTTTTAATCAAGTACAATTGCACACATTTTCATTGTTAAAAATTTATTGATGGTAGCACTTCTATTCTGTTATTCGCTTTGCACTTTGTGGCCGGGCTCTTATAGCAAAATGAACTGAAAGAAATCATTGAGAGAGAATTTGAAAGAAGTTATGTGTACATATGAAATTTATATTTACTACCTCTTAATATATATAAGTCTTTGTCTTGTATAGATACATTTACCCATGATATTCACATCCATCTGTCAAATCTTGTGTGAATTTTCAAACCAGTCCTATGTACAGCTCATTGTTAATGTATATATATCGTAGAATTTTTGTGATGTGTGTGTGTTGAACTGTATTGCTTGTCTGACAATATCAATAAAATATTGATCAATGAAATCTGTTGTCTTATTTGATATATAGTATTTTCGAATAGATTTTCTTTATTAATTCTAATTATGTAAAAAAAGAGAGAGTAATTTGTTATAATCTTAATTTATACTTTTAATTAAATTATATTGCTCACTCGTTATATAAGAAAATTCCCTCAAATATTGCAACGAATATATATACATTCTCTTTCGAATCATTTCCATTAAATATCAAAATATTATTACGAAATATAATCTTAGAAATAATTTTACTAATTACCTTTATGAAACATAATGTGTCATTGTATCAAAGTAGTTAAAGTGAACTGAGAAATAAGAGGAGATATATAAGCATATAGCTTTATTATTTGCTCATAAAAATTTATTTTTTCCATAATTTTCTTTAATTATTGAATTTAATAAATTATTGTTTATCTGATTAAACCATTACATAAACAATTAATTATTGCAAAGCGTTTTATCAATGATGTTGATAAAAATATTTTTATTAATTTTTAAATTTAATTCGTACATAGTATTAGTTTTAAGTATTTTTTTTGGACCAGAAGGTTTTCTGTGTGATTTTAAAATACTATCCAATTGAAATTTCAGTTTATTTATATCTTTTTGAATTGTTAAATTCCTCTATTTATGGATTAAACATTATTGCATAGCATGTTTTAATAATTTTGAAAAGATTTTCATTTTGACTTTGAAATATGTTTTTTACAAAATAAAAATATATTAGATAATCTTTCTAAAAATATTTGACTTATTTTAAAATGAAATGTGGTATTTAGTTGTGATAATTTGTCATGCATAAAAACTATAAATTAAAAGTAATTAAATAAAAAGAGTATGGAAATGTTTTCAAAACAATTTCTTTATATGAAGTGGATTTTTGAATTTTCCAAACATCAAATAAAGAATAAATAGATTCACATGCAATATTTACCCGCGAAAGACGTATTTGGTGACGTTGCATTCGTATAATGAAAAGAGAGAGGAGAGAGAGCGCTTATTTAAAATATAAGTCTCTTTTGTATCTAAAAGAATGTTTCTTGATGATAAGTCAAATAAAATTTTTGAAAATATCATGATGGTTACTAAACATAAATGTTATTTTTTATGTTGCTTTCCAAGATTTTAACTGGTTTCCAAAGCTGTGAAGTTTTCTTTTAAAATAAAAACTTGATTGAAACGCTTATTCACTTATCATGAAAATATCCTTTATTCAAGGTATGTCAAACATAATGCAACTTTTTATAATATATTTTAAAGTAATTTTTCTCAATATATATATAATCGGGTTTCTAAATATATTTACATTTAAATTAATTAAAATATTATTAAAATAAGAGAGAAAATCTTCCTTTTAAGAAATTGGTTTATAAAATTGGTTAATTATTTATCATTTAAATAAATACAAATGATCAATGAGTCATTGCTTTCACACACAAAAAAAAAGAAAATTTTTTTGCGTGTTAAATATAACAATTAAAAAGAAATAATATGAAAAACGTGCAGCTAGTTTACATTAAAGACTATTAGAAAAAAAATTCTGTAAACCAAAATTTTAATAGAAATTATTTCTGTCTACAACTGTTTATACGCTTCTACAATTTAAATAAAAATAAATATTTAAATTAGAAGTAAAACAAATTAATATGATTGTATGTTTAATTTTCAGTTAGTTAAGTTTATTATATTAATTTTTTTAAAATAATACATTATAATGAACTTTATTAAAACCATCAAACAGAAAAATATTAAAAGTTTAACTGTCTTTTAAGGCAAAGAAAAAGCGCTGAATTGAATTATAATAAATTAAAATAAGTAAGCTTATATCAATCTAGTCAACTCGTTAAATATGTATAACTAGTATTAATGTTTAATAAGTAAAAAAGAATAATGAGAAATTTAAGTATAAAATTTACATTTCATAATTTTTAAACGTCACAGTACTTCATAGATAATAGAACATATGCATTTCTTATTTAATAAATGTTAAGGAAACGCACATTAATTATGTAATGTTAAAAAAACACAGTAGCAAATTGTATAAATGTTGCAATTTTAGAAAATTTTCTCGTTAACTACATGCATAGATTTTGAATGTGCAGATGGTGATAAAAAAATCCAAGCAATGTACTCAATGTTTACATTTAAAAAGAAAACTTCTCCAGACAAGCACAATTATAGTTTTCTTTATTTTTCTGCTTTCAAGGATAACTTAATCATGATTTAACAGTTTCTCCCAGTATTCTGTCGTTTCAGTGCAGAAGCCACTTCTGCCGTAACAAATACACCCAGATCGAGCGGTGACAGTTTTTCTTTCTTTCTCAGTCACAAGTTATAACGAGTAGACATTGCATTTTCTCTTTTATGTAATAGTGAAAACGAATGAAAAACTGCAGAAATATGTCGCAAGAATTCTACATTTTTTATTCTTGTATAAAATGTTAGAATCACAGATATTTTGTAAATTTTAGTGTTCTTATTGTATTTATTATAGCATAAAAATTTAAGCTTTTCTTTTTAAAAAACTTTCCTGGTATTAGTTGCTCTCAAGAAGAAATTTTTCTGTTTATCTAATGGTAATACAATTCTTTCGAATATCATTCGAAATTTGAAAACATTGTCTTACTATAATCGTAGATATCTTGTTGATGGAAACTAGTATACAGAATGTGAGAGGTAAAAAACTATGTTTTGATAGAAGGTATCAGAAACTATCATATTTATAAACTATAACTTTAATAGGGTTTAATCTACGAGTACTTGTAATGTAGGTTTAGTATCATATTTTAGACATAATTACAGTTGACCGTTAGAAGGAATTAAATATGTTGTGGAGGCAGAACAAAAAGCATTTATCAATTTATTAAAAATTGAATCATAAAATATGTTATATTAATTTATTGACTTCATTCAGTCTGAGTTATTGAAACACTTTTATATTGAATGTGAAAAATTAGCCACTTTACAGTGGAACCACTGAAAAAATTTCATGTATTTTCAAATAAATTTTAAGTTAACAACTTGAGAAATAAAAGTAATTATTTATAAAATTAATTTTTTATTCATAAATTTTCCCAGAAAGTGCTTTTTTCCACGGATTTTTTAAAAACTCAAAAGGTACCGATCAACTTTACTTTAACATACGATACTCAAACTATTTTATTCAAAAGATATTCAAGATATTTTGTTCAAACGATATTTAAATATTATTTAGTGGTCCTGTTGAATTTTCAAACATTAACTTTTAATTAGACTAGAATGCTGTTGTTGCACCAGTATATTTTCCCGTATCCAGCTCTGAGTTGGGCTGTAACAGTTAGTTCTAGCAATCGGGAAGTAGATTAGAAGCAGGATCAAGCAGAAGACTCCCCTTAATATTTGACATGTCTTCTCCAGAGGGATTATTTTACTTGCGACCAAGACCTATTTAAAGTGCCACTTATTAAAAAGCACTACGTATCTTCAATTAAGCCGGGATTCGGACTCCGTAACTTCCAATATGGAGAACAAAGACTTAACCAACTATGTCACTTCAGTCTTACATTAGAATATTGTGTCTACTTCTAAGAATTGTTTTTGTATAATAATATTTTAAAAAAACAAAAAATTTTAAATTTTATTTCAAATTTAATAAATTTTATTTCAGTTTATTAGAAAAACAAGGGATGAATATCAGCAAATTATAATAAATAAGACTTCATCCCTTTATTTATTGACAATAATCGTAATGTTATCTTAATCGGAGCCAAGATCTTACGAATCGCTTAGGCATTCTTATGAGTTGAAATTAATTTGAAATTAATCATTGCTTTTCTTGAGGACTGTATCGACTGAATCTTAAATAAAAATACAATCAAAAGGGAAAAAAATTAGAAATAAGATTTAATTTATTATTGGGAGCTCAGAATATTTTCTGAAGTGAAACTTTTGAAAAGTATTTAGAGCAAATCAATTTACTAAAAAAAGTTTAAATTGAAAGTCTTAGTAGGTAACTAACCCAGAATAATTATATGTTCTACTTTTGATGTGATAAAATTCATTGTTAATTGATATTATTTATCCTCTATTAATTGCTTCCTTATAATTTGAGAAATGTTTTACTACAAAACCACGTAAACGCTAAGTTGTAAATTATTTAAAAACGAATAGCTGTAAATATGAAGAAAGAAACAGAAATTCGTAAAAAGAAAGATTAATATGCAAATTAACTTGCGATAAAACTGGTATACACTTTGAGAATATAATATACACAGTAGGAGATGTGTGTTTGTGGAATAAAAGAATACAAGTCCGATTCTTTATGAACATACTTTCAGCAGTAAAGAACATTTCTTTGGGCTTTAAAATGATTTTTTTACGTCTCAAAATTGCTTTTCCTGTAACCTTGTATTTCAGGTTTTAGTTTCGTACACTTCAAGGCTTTAATGTTATCGCTCTTTGTAAATTGACAAAACGACAAAAAAAAAAAAAAAAAAAAAAAAAAAAAGACCTTTGTCATGAAATTAGCTGCATAAAAGGCGAAAGTCATAAATTGTTGATTTAATTCCCACTTTCACTTTTCCTTCATATTTGATGCTTTGGTTAGCTTTAAAATTGAGGTAGAATCAAGTCCAACAATCGTTTTTACTTTCAAGTTTTAAATCAGAAAATACTGTTTTCTTTTAATTAAAATTATAGTTTCAGTGTTTTGCCCATGCTAGAAGTACATACAAAAATTCAAACTTGTGAATTGTTTCACTGGATATGCTTACAGACTTTACTGATTTTATTTCATTTCTATCCACTATACTGTTAATATCAAGAATTTATCTACTTTATAAATTAAAAAAGTAAGTTTTATTTAAAAAAAACTGAAAAAAAACTAGATTAGTTAAAAATAAGTTAAAAACTTTTTTTTACATTTGTTGATATTTATGAAAAATTCAATAGGTGAAAAATGTAACATTGGCTAATTAAGAATGGAAATTTACATTAATTGTAAATTTATGTAGATAATTTTTCCAATTAATGGAGAAACATTTTTCTAGCCTTTAACTTCAAGATTTCGTAAGGTTTTATGTCTTAAAAGGGAAAAATAAATTTATTGAATACATAATCTAGCAAATGCTATACATAATCTATTTATACTTATTTACTATATTACTATTTCTATTAGTACTATTTCTATTTATACTGTATTTGCATCGTATAAAATTGAAAAGTACTTTTAATGATGGTCTGACATGCATATCAGTCAAAAGCTTGTTGTATTTTTGAGCTGCACTCGAGAGATGAGGTCGACAATCGAGTAAAAAATTACATATTTATATTATAAGAGAATTAACTTTACATTAATTACTACATTAATCTCTCAGTAGATTAATCTTTAACTGAATAATGATTGTTGAAGTTGCTCTTCAGTCAACCTCAAGAATTCACAGCCATTGAAATGAATAGTTTTATTATTATTAATAATGGGGATTGTTTTTTATTCCATTAATTTATATTTTTTATGTATTATTTGATTTTATTATTTTATCCAAAATATACGATGATGCTATTTCGTTATTTTGGCCTTGAATATTTTAAGAATTATTTCAGCCAATTAATTTATTTGCTACATCATTTAAACTGTATTGAAAAGAAAATTGAAACGTAATAGTGAATACACATAATTATATTGTTTTCTAAATTTTATTGTTTAAGTCACATACGAAGCAATTTATTTTACCAACATTTCATGCAATAAAGTATTCCTATAGTCAAATGAAAGTGTTAAATGTAGTAAAAAATTACGTCTGGAGCATTAAAAACTCTCCATAACTGCGCCATTTGAAATGAATTCACGCAAATGCCATACAAAGAATTTGACAAGTATTCACTGCCAAAAATGCTCTAAGAAACTTAGAAAAAATTTTGAATCTATTGAAGATCTTTTCACATACTGTTATTCAAAGATCATAAATGCATAAAATAAGTATTTTGGGGCATAATATATTCCTCAAATGAGGCTTTTCATTTGAGAATTTGTCTTGGCATGTATTTTATCAAGCACACGCAAGCAATAAAGGTTCATGAATTTCAAGTTTATGAACTATTATTGCTTGCGAAAATTTGCAATCTTTTGAAGAAGAAGTTCTAAATCAGATGTAGATACTATTTCCTTGTATCAACATCTGATTTAGAACTGTGTTGTTGCTGTACCAACATGCTTCTCTGTACCTTGTCCTTGGTTGGGCTCTACCAGTTAGATTAGGGAAGAGTTTTCGTGGTTTTGAAGCAAGGAACAAGCAGAAGACCCCCAATAGTTTGGCCTGCCACCCCCAAGGTATCATTTCACTTGGAGGACATATCTCCCTTTGTGTAATTAAAGTGAGATAGTATCTACATCCTATCTGAAACTGCTTCCTTAAAATTTCGACCTATATATTTAGAGACATTTGTTTGCAGCACATTCTTTAGTAATAAAATCTCTCATTTAAGTGAGAGAAAAATCTTTCCAGCAATCTTGGGCAGATACTTGAAGCATTAGCTGAACAATAAGTAACAGCAGTAGCAATATTATTTTTGTATTCTATGAAAAATACTAAAAACTCATTCCTTTAAATGATACTCATTAAACACGCGATAATGTTGTCATTTAAGTTAACATCTGACTTTTACAAACTACATGATCTGATGAGAATATAAATAAACTAAGTATAAGATCTCATGTGGCATGTCTTCAAAAAATTTTACATTATTTATTTCAAAATTTTTATTATTTCAATATAGGTATTAATCTAGTCTATAAGAAAAAGAATTTTTATTTATAATGTTCAAAGCTGTGTCATTGTTAAAACATGATGACCGTCAAGACAAGGCTTTGATCTAAGAAACAACAAACACAAAATTTTATTGCATAGATTTTCGTGGTTCACGTATGCTTGAATAAAATCAATTGAATAGTTAATCTCAAAATAATACGCATGTAATGAAAGGAATAATTAAAGTCATTTTGGAGAAAAATGTTACAATGAGAATTCCCAGCTATAAATTAGAAAAGCAAGTACTGATTTCGAAAGCAAATTGCCTCGAGGAATTTAGATTCAAAATTGTTGTTAGTTAACAGCTTATGAAATAGTTAACAAATTTCTTAATAAAACTAGAGGAATTAAAAGAAAATAAAACTAACGATAAGCTTTGCGCTACAAGTGAAAAAAAAGTTCGATGTATTCAAAACAACTATTGTTATTTTCCAAT